>JAEVFN010000026.1:1475000-2125983 GCA_030449075.1 Murraya paniculata | reverse complement strand
ACATTGTAACTGCTTAACAGTTACAATGTACAGATCAGGTCGGGTCGGCCCATCATGGGCAACCCACCCATCCAATATTCCAACATGTAGTTTTACAGGCATTCTTGATCTTACAAGATTGACTAATTGTTAACATAAAAATGTAGATGGAAAGAAAAGACGTAGAGCTAAAACAAAGCATAAAAATAAATGGAAAGGATGAAGCACACTTTTGTAATTGCAACCATGAGGAGGAACCGAGAAAGCTTAATGAAAGAATTGATCGAATAACATTGACTTTTGCTATTGTCAGGTATGAACTTGGAGATTTGAAGAGGAACAATTTAGATACTTACGTATTGGTGCAAAAAATATGTGTCGTAGTTGAAATAATTGAACATAATATAACTTACATACCATCATATCGATGGAGGGATAAGATGCTTGTTTTAGTAATGATGTTCCAATTACTTCTATTGCTAAAAAGCATAAACAATTTAGCAAGAATGAATCAAGTCATCAAAATTTCATGAGAAAGGGAGATAAGGTTAGAGTGAAGAAGTATAGGTTAAGGAGAAGATTGAAGATGCATGTGATAACAATTTATTATTGAAAATCTTATTCACATGTAGGAAACTGAAACAGAACCAAATCCTTCAGAATGTTGTTAAAAAGGTAATGTTCTGCATTTTTTTTCTAAGATTTTTCGTATACACAGTCATCAAATGAAAAATTATTTAAATTAATTTTCTTATATAGATGTAGGATAAAGCTGCTTATGGGTTTGATTTAGTGGATTTGGAATCATCGGTCGAGCTAAATACAGGTGGGAGTAAAAAGGTGCGTCATCGAAAGCCTAGCCTTTACTAGAAATCTCCTTATGAAAATTTCCTAAATAAAGAGGCTGCCGCAACAAGAAGTCAAGTTCATCTAAACATATAGCTCCTCTTTAAGAGAAAGAATGGTATGTTTCTACTTCAATAGTAGAAAAATGACTTTCACTGATATTAAGCTGCTGATACTAAATTAAAAAAAAAAGTGTCAATATTTGATTACTTAAGTGACTTTTAGCACTTTTAATATATTAATGTCAACAATTATTGATATTATAGAGTCGTAACCAATGCTAATACTGAGCGATGCATTTTTAGTCTTGTTGATTTTTCTTTATTCTAAACGATGGCACTTTTGTCTTGTGATATATAAACTGAACACTTGGTAAAAGTTTTTTAGCTCTTCGTCTTTCCTTTGGTCTTAAAATCATTCACTCCCTTCCTTAAAAATCTAGAAACTAGAATGAGATAAATAAAAAACACTCAGCCACCCAATTTAGAAGAAACCTAGAACCAAAAGCAAACTCACTAAATCTGAAAATGAAAAGCTAACTCCCTCTTTGAATCGAAGCAATTTGAAGCCAAAAAAACTCAATTTCAATTGTTGTCACACAGATTTTTTCGATAATGGAAGTCTTTCAAACCCTAGCTCTCTCAACTAGGGATGGCAATTTAAGGGTCTGGGCCGGGCTTTTTCAAGCCCAGGCCCAAGCCTAAGTTATTGACGGGCCGGGCTTGGGCCTAAAGCCCATGGGCCCGAGCCTGGGCTTAGATAAAATTTTTAATTTAAATTTTTTAATAGAGTTTAAAATAGAAAAAATAAAGAAACACTTAAATTAAAGATGATTAATTAATTATATAATATATAATAGACTAATAATCAAATACACAAAAGATAAAATATACAATAGATAATATATAATATATAAAAAATTTAAAATATAAAGTTCAAAATGTATAAAATAAAAAATTTTATTTATAAAATATAAAGCCCGAGCCAAGCCCGGGCTTTTTCCATAAGCCCATATCCAGGCCCATTCACTGTGGGCTTCTAAAATTTCAGCCCATGACTAGGCCCATTCACTGCAGGCCGGGCCAGGCCAGGCCAGGCCCGGACTTTTTTGCCATCTCTACTCTCAACCATAAATCTTTTAATCCCTAGCTCATCCTTCAAACTTAGGTCATTTAGCCACACCATTCAATTCTCTTAGTCTTGTTATCCAGCTTTCCTTCAATCTTGCTTGTTAGTTTCTGCCATTCAATTCTCTCTTTAGCTTGCCTTTCAATTCTCTCTTTAATAGGTGTAAGTGTCGATCTCTCCTTAGTTTACCTTAATCTTTGCTTTAAGTCGACTAGCGACTAGGGTTTGTCTATAGATTGAATTAAAATAATTGTACGTATATTATTTTTAAAAAATTGAAAGGACTTAACACTCGTGGCCATTGTTTAAATTGTTCTCTAGCTAAGAGTTAAAGGATCAAGCTTGTGATGCGGTTGGTTTTGGTATTTTGAGTGGAGGATATGAGTCCCTAATGCTATTGACAAGGTTAAATTCCTAGATAGTTTATCTTTTCCATGAAAATTATTATTCTCATGCAAAGTTCATTTTTATGATTTTATACATTGCAATCAACTTCTGGCCTTCTGATCTGGAAATGAAACTCATATGAGCATTGAATATAAAGCTTTAACAATGTTTGAATTTCATTATGATCTTATATTTCTCTTTTAGCTCTTCAAGAGGCACCAAATGCTTGGCAAATTATTAGGGAATGGAAGTAGCCAATTTGAGCTTATTCTGTTTATTATTTCATGAACAGATCTGCAATTTAATTTTGATTTCAAGGGTTGTTCTAGAAGATAGAACTTCATAAAATGTTGTGGTTTTAAATATTATTTTTATACTACTATTTGTTATTCACCTTCTTTTGTATTGCCTATGATTTGAAAAGTAATTCATTTGAATTCAAGGATCTGATGCTCTTTCTTATCCTTAGAAGAGGATATTGAGTATAAATGTGTGTAAATTGTTATGGCTATGTGTTAAAGTTCTTAAACTGGGATTATTTTCACTTGTTTGATTATTAGAAACAAGCAGGTTTTAGTGAGCCTGACTTAACTATTTTCCCTTTTTATTTCAAGTTTTCTTGGAGACTGCGTCTTTTTATAGACTTATATCCTTTAAATTTCTCTAACTTATAGCCAGTTATCTAACAATGACTACTTCAGACAACTTAATGCATTGGGTAGCCCGTGACATTAAGCTAAGATCTATTAATTCTACAACTTTCAACATATTTTAATATTATTTCTTGTTGTCTTATTGGTTGTTGAAACATCATTCAATTGCTCTGTTTAACTAGCCACTCACAATAAATTCATTTTCCATAATCTATTTCACAATGTCCCTTATAGATTTGAAGATGATGAGTTAAGATATAATAAGAAGGAAACAAACGAGTCTTGTGGGGAGTTATCGTGTTTTACCAATGGCATGGCAATAACTTAGGAAAATTATGACTAAGACCCAGACTTTACTGAAATTGTTAGAGAAACTTATTAATACATGAAATATCTTTGGTTTTAGCAGCTCTATGCCCTGGGTAGCTACAGTGATTAAGGACATTAATGGTAAGTTTCTAGTGTGAAGATTGGTGGCTAAGGATATCATCGGAAGTGACACATTTATGTCCATTTTAATGAAGATTGGTGACTAAGGACAAAATTTAGGTGATACTGCTCATGCAAAAAAAGGATTGTGATATATTTATGTCTATTTTAATTCACCCTAGACACTGGTAGGTGATTACAAGATAGCCTACTATGTAGTGCGATAAATTTAGTGTGATCTAGTATTGTGTGAAACATTTCTCTCATGAAAAATCAAAGGTAATTTTCAATTATTTTGGATGCATAGTTGTTATCTTTTTTTTTTCTCCTCATGTTGTGTTAAAATTTAAACTAAGCTTCATGTTAGTCCTTTTAGGATCATTATTGGTTCAACCTTGCCCTTTATGTGCTTTTGTATATATCTACAGCAATGATTCCACTTTTTGGTCTAGGTAGAATTAAGTTGAAAGATGGATTGAAGCTTAGTTGACAATGAAAATGTATTATTTTTCAATGATAAAGGTGTTTTACATACAAATTCATTTGCCTGAACAGTTCTTGCAATTGCTTTTGTTTCTACTGGATCTATGTTTGTAACTTAGCATGCTTAAAAAATTAGTTCATGCTTTGGAGTTTCATATTAGACATGTTTAGCAGTCAATAAATGTCACTTGAAAACTTTTATGTAGTGTTTACTTATTGGAGTGGGAGTATGGAGTGTTGAGTTCTCTCACTTTAGTGTTTACTTACTTGTTTAAAAAGAAAAGTGGGAATCCCACTCCATGGGCCCCACCCACTTTTGAAGTGTGGAGTGGAATTCTCACTCTCACGGGGGGAGGTACCCACTCCCACCTCTTCTTTTTTACTCCGTTTATGAATATAATTTATATGTATTAAAATAAAAGAATATTTACATTTGGTTTAAAATAATAATATTATATTTATTTAAATAATAGTATTATATTATTTAATAATATTAAACTTATTAAATAAAATATTATTATAGTCATAGAAAATTAATAATATACCATATAGTATCTTATTTAAAAATATAATGTTATTATATTTATTAATTTAATAGTATTATATTTATTTACTATTATAATTAATAATAATAAATATTTTATTTAAAAAACTAATTTTATACTATATTATTAATAATAATATTTCATTTGTGTTGCGCTTATCAATAATTTTTAATTTACATAATTACAATTAAAATTAATAACAAATTATGATTTAAATAACTAAAAATATTCATAATTATTATTAAATTATATAATTAAAATTAATAATAAAATAAATATTTTATTTTATAAATATATTTTAATAATATATTTTTATTAAAATATATTTTTTTATCAACATTGTAACTAAAAACTATAATTTTTTAAGTAAGGGTAAAATTATAATTTGAAACTATCCACTCTCAATCCAAGACAATATAAACACATAAATATGATTTTAATTTTTATTCCACACTTCCATTTCAGTATAAGTAAACAACTTACTCCCACTCCCACTCCACGCACGTAGGATTCTCACTATTCAAAATTCTCAATCCAATCCGAGAAGTAAATGTTATCTTATAGCATACAAGACTTTGCAAGCGTCATCTTTGAAGGGGTACTTTTGATTTGAATAAGGAGAAAAATTAAATAGCTTTACCATAATTAAATTGTTATATTTTATTCAATCATCTTTTAAATTCAAATAGTTTTATCATATGTTAACAACATTAAACACTGATACCTAGGCCTAATATATTCTATTATTGTGTTGTTAAGCATATGTTTAGATATTACTATCTTTTTCAGATCTGCAATGTGGTGGCAATAGTTGGACTTTTAAATGCAATATTAGTCATCTCTTGTTTTGAGTTTAACAGTGTTTGGAAAAATCCAAGGTACCTGTACAAACTAGGCCATTATTTTTCTTGTCTCAAACTTTAATAGAAGGATAATTGTGCTAGATTCCGGTTTACATTGTATATATATCTTATAATCCAGTCATCTCTGTTCAACTAAATATTTAAATAGATATAACATACTTTTTGTGCATTTAGAGCAAGAATTAAGGTGCAAACGTTTTATACAATTAGGGCAAAGAATTAAGGTGCTATCTGGAGGAAGACTTTACCGCCGACATATTATTTTTTTATAAAAAAAATTTAATGTTGCCAATGTAGCCGACATATTGTTTGACATGAATAAAATGTCTTTTTAAAGATTTCCTTTGGCTGCATGTTAGTATGGGATAATTATACTTTGTTTGATTTGTTTCCATTTGAAACTTTTGATATTTTAAGTGCTACTGAAACTAATTTCAGTAATGTGTAGTGCCCCCAACAAGTAGGTGGTTTTTAATATGGGTACTTTGTTATGAAAAAAATAGGATCTGATTTTTTTTTTTTAAGGAGTGATGATAATATGCCTTTGTTGTTCCTTCGTACTTTCAGGAATCTCTTGGAACTATAGAATCTAGTTGCTGCTGATTTCCACTCAGGTCATTGAAGATTGTTGCTACTGATTTCTGCTCAGTATATTGAAGATTGTTGATGCTTATGCTTAGTCCTAAGTATTTGTTTATTATTGGTTGTTTGTGCACCTAAACAAGTTTGTGCATCTCTTTTGTTGGATATTTATGATACTATTATTCTCGTCAAACTTAAACCTAACTAAAATAACGGGCTCGTACAAATTTCCCCTTTCACCTAACTTAAGGAAAGGGATACAAGGTAAGGGGTTTGATCCGTGGAGTTTTTTTTAGACAATTAATTTTTAATTATACCAAACAAAAATAGATATTGAAATTCTAAAGAAATAAAATTCTAAATAAATAAATAAATAGAGAGTTTCTTATTCGAAACAGGAGGCAAGCTGCTGTAAGTTTTCGATGAGATCTTTATATTGTGCTAGAAAAATTCATGATTTATTCGAGTTCGAAAAAAAATCCTAGCAATTAATAAATAATACCTAGGGGCGCGAGACAACTCTCTCTAAGGAACTCGGTAAAATAGCCCTGTAACTTCGGGAGAATGGGTGCCTCGTCACAAAGCAGGTCGCAGTGACCAGGCCCGAGCAACTGTTTACCAAAAACACATATCTCCACAAAGTCGTAAGACCATATATGGGGGCTGACGCCTGCCTAGTGCCGAAATGTCAAGGAAGTTGGTGACCTAATCACAGGGGAGCAGAATAAAAATTTTCAATTCCTTTTTGAGCAACCCTCTCAAGTATATATATTGAAGAATTTGTATTGTAGTTAGATTATGTTAAACAAGATTGTGAATTATTTTATTGGATGTTTACGACACTTTGGGTAGTTTATGGTATTTTTGTTGAATCGACCCTATTGGATTGCAAATGTAAATTTTATTTGGCTGTATTTTTATTTTTACTTTTAATTTTCTCAAATAAATTCTAACACCAATTTAGCATCTGCAAATACCATTATTCTAGAATTAGAATTTAGTTAACACCATAAAATTAGAATTCCTTTTGATATCATGGAATCAATATGTACATGATATTCTATAATCAAAATGGTTTTGATGTCATAGTGACATAAAATCACTAATACTATTTTTTAGTGTCAATGTGACACTAGCTGGAACTATGCTAACACTAAAACTTAGTGTCAGTAAAACATGTTGTTGACACCAAAATAGTGTCAATGAAAGACATTTTACTACTAGTGCCATGCATTCTACTCCATTCATTATCATTTTTCATAATTTTGTTAAGTAGCAATTTCAAGCCAAACAGGAAAGAGTGCCAACATTATTTTTAGTTTGAAGACTCAATGTGAAACTCAAAATTACTAAAATAATACTTAAATTATATCCTTAATGTTATAAGATAATTCAATTATCGTATAATTAAACTAATTTCAAAATCTATTTTCAAAGCATGCAAAAGGATATAGTCTCTACTGTGAGAATTTTTTAATTCTAATATATGGGCATGGCAGAGTGATGGAAGATATGTATTTATCCAATAGTAAAATATAATTAATAGCCCTTCAATTTCTCATGTGATATATTTCATTGGCTTACTAGCTCACAAAAATATTTGCACTACTGTATGAAATATCATGTGATATATCTCATTTGACCTTAGATTAATGTATCAAATGGCCATAAAATATGGTTTATTTCATTAATCTACAAATGCCATGGAAAAGTACTGGAATATATATATTTGTCCAACGGTGAAATATAATTAATAGCCCTTCAATTTCTCATGTGATATATCTCATTTGACCTTAGATTAATGTATCACATGCCCGTAAAATATGGTTTACTTCATTAGTCTACAAATTAATTTTTACTAATATTTATATTTCATATATCAATTCATGATACATCGGGGTAATTACTATTTACTTTCCCTCTTATTAATAGATAAGGGTAGATAGAAGTATTCAACATATGTGTGTGTGTGTCTGTGTGCGCGCGCGCACACATACGTGTATATATAAATACATCAATTCATATGTTAATAACTACAAGAAAAATCAACTCTAATAGCTTTTTCCGATACCATTTTTATTAGATGTTACCAATTGACTTCCTATAATAGTATTTTGTAAAAGAAAGCTACAATTGACTACTCACAAAAATGTCTTTATATTTTTTATTACATAATAGTATTTTGTAAAAGAAAGCTACAATTGACTACTCACAAAAATGTCTTTATATTTTTTATTACATTTTACATTAAAATTGTAATATATTATAAATGCAAAGTTTAATTTTTAGTAACATAACACTTCAACAAAATCAATATCTTAAGTGCGATGTATGATATAAAATAATATAGCACTTTAAATATGCTACAAAATTAAGAAAGAAAAGACCATCATACCTCCAAACTTTACTTAAATGATAATATAGACCCCATAAAATATATATATATATATATATATATATATATATATATATATACCAGGAGAAAAATAGGATCGGAAGGACAATAGTGTTCAGGCAAATAAATAATCTCAGATTAAAATAAATCAATTTTAGTTAGTTTTTTTTTTTTTTTTTTGCTTGAAATAAAGTTCAGTCTTGGTACTTGGCGTTGTTATACCAGATCGACGCAGATTAAACTGCCTTTAGACCCAGATCTGACTTAGAACAGATCAATAGCCCGCATGTTCGGGTTTCCAGCCTATATACCTTTCTTTAAGTTATTTAATTGATTTTAAGCAAGCCTAGCAACAGGGCTCTAAGGGTTCATACATTGTACCAGATCTGGAATCCCAGAAATGTTGCTCTGAAGGAGGAGGGAGAAAAGAACTTTACAACTATGGGGAGAGATCCGGTCTCTATGCCACAGAGGAGTAGTAGAAGATATATGGCAGATATGATACAGATCAGTCTGCAAGCATGCTTTTCATTCACCTTTAGATCTAAGAAATGTAAATCATTCACCCTTAGATCTATGCTTTAAAATAAAATTATTACAGACTTTGAATGCTTGAAATAAATGCTTTAAAATCTACAGATTTAAATGCTTACATAAATCTTTAAGTTGATCCGAAAGCTTTAAAAGAAAGAATTGTAGAAGAAGAAGGTTGTTTGATCCTTGATCAAAAGACAGGAAAGATTTCCTTGTGTCTTAATTGATCTACAAACCAGAGAGTCTTTAGAGAGAGAAAGAGAAGAGAGAAATGTTCGGATCCCTTCAACTGAAGGTTAATAGGAACTATATACCCAAGATCCTTTACAAAATAATTCAAATGATGCAAACTTCACGTGGGTGGACCAGGAGAGCTTTTGTCTTGATCCGGAAAGTGGAGAAGGCATCTACTTTAAGTCTTTGGATGCTGCTTTCTTCACGTGGGTAGGGACCACGCGTCTTTGACAAAGAAGAAAATTACAAAAGAAATAATGGATCCTTGACCCCACAGCTTTTTGCCCGTGATGGGAATAGTGAGTGAAGGGGGACAAGTGTCCGATAAACAAAAGATAATTACAGAAAAGTAAATTACTCTTTTTTTTTTTCAATAGTAATGCAGTAAATGAAATTATTTACAATGCTTTAAAGGAGTGAAAATTCTGAAAGATTCATCTTCATTTTCATCTCCAAGAGAAATAAAAGGCTCTTCACCTTCTGATGAGTTGGCGGCTAATGACGCTGTTGCTGATCTGGAAGAGAGGAGCTGTTGCATTACTTTAAAATATTCTTCCTCGGTCTTGGCAGAGGCTAGCATAGACTGGGCCTTTGACTTCTGACTAAGGAATGTGTATTGGGCTTTAGTTTCTTGAATAGAAGGGGTCATGTGGCCATGAGAAGATAGCCATTTTAGGATGATGGACTCAGACAGTTTTGACTGTTCGTCAAACTTTGACCACCACTTAACTTTAAAGGTTCTTTGGATAAGAAGTTGGGTTTCTTGGGTATGAAATCGAAGACTCCACATCCAAACCCATGGTAGGAAGAAATTTGAACAGAAACAAAGAAAATGAGAGAACCTCTTCTCAGTATCTAATAGGCGATAATGGGCTTTAAAAAGGTTCAAACAGTTTTGGGCATTTGGTGTAAGAATTTCAGTGCATGGGCCGAAATAATTCCACCACTGTTAGAACCAATTAGGGAGGCTTTGAATGGTTATTTTCGAATTGAAGAAAAATAACCATGAATGGGTTTTCTTAGGGTTTTGAATGAAAAATGTGTTAAACCAGGCCTGCTGGTAATCCCAATAGGAAAAGGTGAGGCAATGGTTTAAAGAGGCTTTAAAATTAGCAGGAAAGGTTTTGGTTTTATGGAGTGAATCACCCCATTATGAAAAATGTGTTAAACCAGGCCTGCTGGTAATCCCAATAGGAAAAGGTGAGGCAATGGTTTAAGGAGGCTTTAAAATTAGCAGGAAAGGTTTTGGTTTTATGGAGTGAATCACCCCATTGTTTTGGGCTTAGGACCCTAAGGATAGTAGCCGTAGAGTAGGCCGGCTCAGTATGATTTTCACCAAGAAAGAAATGCTTGGCTCTGATACCAAAGCATTTCTTTCTTGGTGAAAATCATACTGAGCCGGCCTACTCTACGGCCACTATCCTTAGGGTCCTAAGCCCAAAACAATAGGGTGATTCACTCCATAAAACCAAAACCTTTCCTGCTAATTTTAAAGCCTCCTACTGCCCTTATTCAGGAAGAACAGGTAAAACAATGGATGACATCCATTTCCCAATCTCCTGAACTTATGATTGTTTTACAAAATCTTTCTCAGAAAACTCTTTCTCAAAAACCTGAGGAAGAAAAATCAGTTTCTAAAGAAATTACAAAACCTTCTTCTTCTAAAGTAATTATTCCAAGTGAAAGCTCATCTTCTTCTCAAAGGGAGGTAAAAGAAATGTTTCTAAAGAAATTACAAAACCTTCTTCTTCTAAAGTAATTATTCCAAGTGAAAGCTCTTCTTCTTCTAAAGTAATTATTCCTACTGCCCTCCTGGTATCAGAGCCAAGGGGAGGATAGTGTAATATTGAGTAATGAATTTATAGTTTTGACGTTTGCATTAGATTAAAGTCTATTTGTGTGGTGAGTGTTACCTCAGGGTGCCTTGGTAGCTTCTGGTCGTAAGTCCCGAAAGGTTGAATGGCAGTAAGTCCAGTTCTTAGCCTTGGATTGTAGTCGCACATATAGATCTAGGTCTGGTGTAGATCTAGGAATTATGGATTCCTTGCTCTGTAGAGCACCGTCCCTTTCTAGCTCTTCCTCAGGGAGAACTAATGATTTAAAGAATGTTGTGAATTCAGAAGAATTTATAATTGAGGATTTTAATAAAGCAATTGATTGTTGGGAATTACCCAAAGTTTCTAAAGATTTGATTTACAAAACCAAAAGGCTTGATTTTTTGAAAAATAATTATGTCATAAAGACGGAAGAACGTGACATCACTCTTTCAAAGCCTTTTGAAACTATTCAACTATTTTCAGAACAGTCTTTAAAGCATTTGAGGGACAAGAAATTCAATTATATTCACATCGGTTTTATCCAAGCAGGGATCAAGCCGTTAACTAAAGAAGGTCTAGATACCAGCATATTAGCAGTCCTTAGGGATGCAAGATTCGTCAATTTTGATGATTCTCTGCTAAGCAGTGTTGAGTCTAGCCTCTGTAAAGGTCCAATCTCATTCAGCTGTTATCCAAATATAACAGTTTCCCTTAAAGATAAGAACATTCTAAAGAGTATGATACTACAGATCAAGACTCATAATTACCATATGATTGATGGGTCAATCCCTGTAGCCATAATTTTTAGAATTTCTTATAAAGCCATGATCTCAGCCTTTGCTAACTCACAGCATAGGTACCAGTCAAAAAAGAAAGAAACTCTTCTTTTGCAGACTGACTTATCTAGAGCCAATATGGTTATTCCTAAAGCTATTCAATAGAAAGATGTCAATCTTCCAGATGAATGGATATTAGAAGGAGCCACTGAACCAGTGATTCCAAAACAGCATGAGCCAAATACAGAGTTGCAAAATGTAACTCAGTATTCTGATGGTAGAGTCAAGTTGTCCTTTAGGAGATCTACTTCGTCTAGATTCTCAGATAGGGATTCTACCTCCTCTTCTATTCCTCCATTGGAAAGGAAATTTACAAAGGTTCCCTCTGTAATTAACCTTCCTTTTCAATCAGTCAAAGACCAACCTAGGTTTTCCACTTCGGATATTCCTAGTTCTTCTATTCATTCCGTTGACTATGCAACCAGTGTACCACATCCCGTTTACACTAGTAGTCAACAGGAACAAAGACAGGAAGAGAAAGAACCCTCTCCTCCTACCTCTCCTACATTTTCTGCTGTAACAGAAAATGTAATTAACATTCTTGAAAAGGAGTTTGTACTAGACAAAACTCTTCTTCAAAAGGATTTTTACTCTGAAGCAAACAAAGACAAAAGACTTTGGTTTTTCAAACATTTTTTGAATCAAAGAGAAAAAATCCAAAAGCTTTATTATGAATTTGTGAATTCTAATAAAGTCCATATTCTATTCTTTGATTGGTTTGAAATCCATGCTTCAAATAATAATATTCCTTATCCCTTTAAAGAGTCAAACCCTGTCACTATTAGGAAGACAAATCTAGTTCGGATCCCTTCAATTGAAGGTTAATGGGAACTATATACCCAAGATCCTTTACAAAATAATTCAAATGATGCAAACTTCACGTGGGTGGACCAGGAGAGCTTTTGTCTTGATCCGGAAAGTGGAGAAGGCATCTGTTTTAAATCTTTGGATGCTGCTTTCTTAACGTGGGTATATATATATATATATAAAATAAGATAAAACTTATAAAACATTTGAATATTAAAATGTTATTTTAACATTGTTAATTTGTCACATTCTTTTAATAACAATAAAATCTAATTGACATACTAATAATATTAAAATAATCAAATCTAACATTCACAGTAATTGATAAAAATTAAATTATTTTATATACAATACCTTTATTTTAATTATATCTATATTTGTATCAATCTTAAAGTCGGTTTTGGGATTAATAGATTTTAGTAAATCCAGCGGGATAGATTGATAATAACTTAATATTTAAAAAAAAATTCACTATACATGTTATTTTATTAATTATGCTTATTTTAATATTTTATTTATATCATATGATATTTATTTATTATTTTTATCTTATTACTATATTTATATTTATTTAAGTTGTTTTAATCAAAAGATATAATAGTCATTTATGAAATTAAGGTGGTTTGTGTGACCATTTATAAAACTAAGAAAATTTGTATAACCATTTAAGCAAGCTTTGGGAGTATAGGTGGCTTTTTTCAAATTAGTATTAATTTAAAATTAAAAAGATAATATTTACCAGCAACTTGTAAGTTACGTATTATTTTTTAATTAATCATTCAATTATTTATTATATTGAATGAATGATTAAGATTAAAACACTTAAATTTAAATTCTACAATAATCTTACTATCAATGCTGTAAAAGCACATAAAGTATCTTAGAGAAATGCTATTTATTTTTATTTTTTTAAACAACCAATAGCCTCATTATATCAAAGAGTATATAATGCGGAAAGAGCTAACTTAGCTAGCATATGGGCTGAATTATTATGTCCAAAACATAATACCTTAAATATGATCGTTTCCAAATGCGTAATTTCCAACTTCACGTTGCAATCTCATTTTTCTTTTCGAACTCTATCATTGTATTCCCTCTTTAGTTTATGTCAATCGTTAAATGCATATTTCATAAACAAAACAAACGCTATAATATCAGCTAATTTTTTTTAAATTAATTGGAATAAATTTGTAAATCAATAATAAATTTATATGAATCAATTTTCAAGACACTCTGTTTTCATAATTTGATTTGAACTATAAACACTGATTCTTTCATGAAATGGTAATTACCTGTGTTTAATCATGGCAAATGAATCGGTTTTTGACATGCATTTTTAAATCATATGACTTGATTTAAGATTTGTTTAAGAATATTTTTTTATTTACCTTTACAATTTAAAGTGTTAAAATTGACAGTGTAAACTTGTAATCATTTTTTTTTTTTGAAAAGTTTATCAAAGTTTAGAGTTTGGGTGGAGGATATGTTTGTATTGGTATCTTTTTTCCCTTTTTTCAATGATAAATTTATGATATTATTTGCTTTGTTATTAACAAGGTCCTATCGGGTTAAGCCAAAGATTTGTTATATTATCCTATATGCAATAACAAAAATACCACCATGCCACACCAATTGTCACCCTAAATTTACCACAAATATTATACGGTGACATGACATATATGCTTAGTTAAAAAAGAAAAAAAAGATAATTAATCAACGTCAAGAACTTTTTAGGTTTGGTTTGATAATACTTTAATTTTTAAAATAATTATTGTTAACTATACTGTAAAAATAATCAGATGTGAAGGAAATTAATAAAATGTTTGATAAAAATTATTTTTAAAAAGTGATATAAGTTTTAAAAGCAGTCGTATATATTTGATAAATCTTACTATTAAACTACTATAAGATTGTAAGAATAAATGACTGAATTGGACATAATGTTAAATAAAATTTATTCATATATTTATAAATATGTATATAAATTTTTTTTTAGTATGTATACCTAGTAATTAATAACCAAAATAAATATTTTATACTATTAATTTAACTTTATTTTTTTGTTATCTCAATATAATTGGTAATACTAATAATTTATTTAAAATTAATGATTTTATTTTCTAATTAATAAGGATAATTTTAAATTTTTATAATATAATAAAATTAATTCTCAAAATCAAATTTTAAAAATCTATCCTTTCTCCACTTTTCAAAATCCACTGAAGTGATTTAGCCAAAAGTAATTTTTAAAAAAATTTATTAAATACAAAACTTTTAAATTTTAACTTTTAAGTTTTCTAAAAATAATTTTAAATGGACCTTAATTTTTTTTTTTTTTGAAAAGAAATGGGCCTTAGTTGAATTTGTCACCTTTTCATGACAACTTTTTGCCTCATCCTTTAGAGATTTGAATCGTTTTGTCAGTCTCAAGATTCCCAACAAATATTGGGCCCGACTTCAGGTCTTAACATATATAATGGGCTGTGTTTATTTGTATAGTATTCTGCTATCAAAACAAAATGAAACATAAAAAAAAAAATAAATTCCTCAATTTCTGGCCGCTAGCGAAAATAACTTTTAACAGTCTTTTTCCCTCATAAAATTGCTTGCACCGTATTTACATGAGTAAGCACTGAAAAGGTCCGGTATAAAAAACCACTTCTGCCTGGTCTTGTGTGTCTGATCCGCACTTTATCTTCCTCTGTCAAATGCCAGTTCTTCATTACTCGTAAGTTGTTCCATTCTCTCTTTCACCTCATGAGCTACATACTCAAATTCTCTTCTTTCTTGTTTACTTTCAAGTCTTGATTCTCTCTCTCTCCCTTTTGTACTTCTTACTTACTGCATACGAGTAGCTTACTTTTGCTACACTGTCCCATTAAAGAAAATAATAAAATGAATTAAAAACCATTTTCAGTAAACCAAATAGTTTAACAAGGTGTAATTCAAGTTCAATTTCCTGGGTTTAGCTTGAAGTTGGGTTTTTCTTTTTTCTTTTTTCCATTCTTTTTTTTTTTAATACTCTTCTTATTGTTTAAAGTTTCATGCTTACATATGATGCGTTGAATAAGAAATTAATATAGCCTCATGGTTTTGTGGTTAGTTCTGAACTTGGGTTGTAGACTGTATAGTTCTTTAAGTTGCTACTAAAATATTACATATTTACATTCAAGTTTGATCAAAACTCTCCCTGTTACTACTTGCATTTGGTTGAGTTCATATTATCAAATTATAAGCCTGGGCTCATCTTTTAATGCATTAGCAATCTTCAAGTTAGGTCTTGTGTTCTTCTTGAAAAATGGGCTGATTGTGTAGCTATTGTTGGTTATCCTTTGTATTTATTGCTGAGTATTGGTTTGTTTGATTATCCACCAAGTCTTCATATGAAAAAAACGTGCTGAGTTATTTTCACTGTTTTTATTAATTGGACAAATTCATATAAAAGAAAATTTCCAACTCGTTCATTCATATAAATTGTCTACTGATTCTGTAGTACTGACATCCTGAAATGGTTCTAATACACAGAAAACAGATGACGCTATAGCTACCTTGCATTCATGTGAATTACTGATATGCGCAGCTGCATAAATAAACCTGAATGTGCATTGATGTGTGCTCATTGAATTATGAGTGACAATTTTGATCACATGATTAAGCGATCCCAACTAATTTCACTCAGGATAGTTACACTGTATTTATAACCAATATTTTTCTTCTAAAAATTTGCCAGGAGATTGTCTGTTCTGCATCCATCTTCCAATAATGTTGCAAACTCCCTTTTATGGCCTTGTACTATGACGGAGTATAAATGTTGTCTACGAAACACATTTCAAGAAAGTTATTATGATCTTGCGTTGAAGAAAGTCTCTCCTTCAAGCATGTATCTTAATCCCTCAAGACTTCAGCCTATTGGAGCCTTGCAAATGAGGGTTGATATAGGAAGCGTATCAAACTTTTGTCATTTCCATGTGTCAAAGGTTTGTACAGGCTTATCTGAGATGGCAACTTGTGATGAGGAGGCCCGAGTAGATGTTTATAGTGAATATATTGATGGGTTTTGGGACATGGATCAAACTGAAAGGGAAAGAAGAATAAAAATAGGTTTGGCCAACAAAGGAAGGGTGCCATGGAACAAAGGTAGAAAACATAGTGCAGGTGAGTTCTAATGTAAATGTATCAGTCTACTTGAAGCCTTGATTCAGTTGATTGATTGTAAACTTGAGTATTTATAAATTTGCAGAGACTCGTGCACGAATCAAGCAGAGAACAAGAGAAGCTTTGAGAAACCCCAAGGTGAAGTCATGTTAGATTCAGTATTTTTGCAAATTCTCATACTATTTTGGTGGAAGAATGGTTGAAACAGTAACTAAAAAGAGCTCATACTTGTGGCAGAATCATGGTTATTTTTGCATCGTCCTCATTGTTGTAATTGGCCATCCACGTCTAGAAATTCCAGTAGAAATTTTACTGTTCAAAATGGCTGATAAACAATAGCAAACCTTTTTTGGTGGCCATTTCAATTTCTTGTATTCTTTGTTGTTTTCTTTACTCAATTGCGGATACTGAACTTTTGACTTGTGGGGCAATAAGAAACTAATCATCAATAACAATCTATTAACATGTCAAAGAAAATTTTGTTCTAAGAATTAACTGAATTTCAAATAATCAGTTTCATTTTGCCAATCATAAGTACCATTTTATTCAAGTACATCCTGACCCTGCAGATCACATAACCTACTAGAACTTAAAACTTTATATAGAAGTTCTGAGCTTTACCTTTTTTGAGTTGTATATTTTAAGTTTGTGGTGTTACCAATTGATCTCCATTACTAATTCGCAGATAAAGCAATTAGAAAGTTAAGCTTAAGATCACTATATCTCTGATAGACGTAATTCTCCAGCTTATTATTTAAGTGCATAGTGGATCCTCCCTTGTTATTTCTCTTCTCAATAGAGATTTCACTCTTTTTTATCATTAGTTCTCTTTCTCAAATTCTTGTTTTCACCTTTTTCGCCTTGACAAATCTCAGGTCCGGAAGAAGATGGGTGAACATCCCATTGCTCACAGGTATTATCTGCTGTAAAACTTTTAAACTTTTACTCACGAATGTTAAATATTTACAGTTTCAGAAATTAGGAATTAAATGCCATGCAGGCTGTCTTTATTTATGCTCAAACCTTACGTTGAGATGGGCTTGCTTATGCTTGACATGGAATGCATAAAGTGATAATTCAGTGTAGCTTACAACCAAACATTACAGACCATTTAAGGATTTTGGATATGATTTTGTGTTTATATATATTTTAAAACTTGCAAAATGTGGAATTATATGCAGAAAAAAGTGCATTTGATTTAAGCTTTGGAGCCTCTTCCTGTGATTTTATGAATAAAAAGTTGGTAATACAACATAGGCATTTGTGCAAGCGATTATAATATGATTAAAACATTTCAGTGGTTGCCAAATTATATCCCCGAGAAGTTTGGCCAAGGTGGTGAATTGAGAACTTGAAATTTTAAATTCTGGGGTACACTTTTGCTGATTTTCATGGAACTTTAAACATCATCCGAGATATGGAATGCTTGTCTAAGCATTGCATGGAAATCCGATGTCAGTCCCATGATCACTAAGAATTGTCCTATGGTCATGAACATTCGATGGTCTAATAATTAAAAAGCTGTGTATGGTTGGGTCAGATATTTGCCAAGCTTTAACATCACTTATCGTGTTATTTATCAATCTATCAATAATAAACATGGGTCTTTTTAGAAGTTTTCTTTTCTCCTTTCCAGACCTTTATCGCAAATCATTGACTCGCTACAAAACAATCATGTAACACTATTTATAACCTTCAAAGATTGGGAATTCAAAATCGATTCTCTTGCAGTGATGAGAGCAAGGCAAGAATAAGTTCTGCATTAAAACATGTTTGGGGCAAGCGTCTGAGATGGAAACAGTCGGGGGAGAATTTCTTACTGTCATGGTCAGAAAGCATAGCAAAAGCTGCCAAGGATGGAGGGAATGACCAACAAGAGCTTGATTGGGATAGCTATGATAAGATAAAGCAGGAGATGGCTTTGCAACGGCTGCAATGGGCTGTGGACAGGGCAAAGGTAAAGGAGATGGCAAAAAAGCAAGCAGCTCTTGCAAGAGCAGAGAAAGCAGCTCTGAAAAAGGCAGAAAAGATAGCAAAGCTTGCTGAAAAGAAGAAAGAGCGGGAGGAGAAAGCCAAAGCAAGAAGAGAAATGAAGAGAAAGGCTGGCAGAAAATCTGAGCAAAAAGGAGCTTTCCCAGGATTGAAACTTATGAAGAGATTAATCAAGGTAAAAACTCATGGGATTGCATGAACTTAAACCGTTTACCTTTCAGGAATAATGTAGATTAACTAAGACCAGGGTGCACATATGCCAAATCGAAGGTGAATAAGTATGTGGATGAGGGCACAATTTCGGGAATGGAAAATTTTTCTTTTTGTGGAAAAGTCAGGGACATTATAGAAAATTTATGAAAGACACCAAATGAGAGTGCATAATATATGTGTGAGAGTAAAGGAAAAAATGAAAAGCACTTGCAGAATCTTGTCGTTGGTTTACATTTGTAAATAGGAACCTTGTATGCTAGGTATTGACTGAGCACATAATCCATGAAGTAGAATCATTTAGTTAATTTCTTAATTATGTCTCCAAATAAGCTGTCTGAAACATGTTTCTGAATTTATTGTTGCACACAGCCACATACTATCATCACACTGGTATATTTAGATGCACATTTGCCTCATGGAAGAATCGCTACTTTGACAAGCCTTCATATGTATATGAATATTCGAGGAATATTACCATGCTCTTAGCGATTCAAAAATCTTAAGATGACGGGCCTTGTAGATTATGTGCATAACATAATCTTGTTATGTTCTAACTTACATTTGGTCTTCAAGTTGTAATAATGCTAATGCTAAACCCTGTCTTCGTGTTAGATTCACAAAAAGAAATCAGCAGCTGGTCCAGTCAGTACTCCTGAGAACACAGGAGGTTTACAAATCAGAGCTTGGGAGAAGCTGGACATAGACCTTGCAAAGAAAGAAAAAATGCAGAGCGAAATTTCACTTGCCGATCAGATCCGAGCTGCTAAAGAAAAAAGAATGGAGTCTGTGACTGAGGAAGTTCTGCAGCCTCATTCTCTGGTCATCCACCAAGTGTGAGATCCATAATTGCAGCAAAAGTAAAATAAGGTGCATTGAGGACCATGCAAGTGACCCCTTTTTTTATTAATAGTTTCACTGTATTCTTGCTTGCAAGTGTTTCTTCTATGGCTACACGCCTACACCCCTTTTCTCGTGGTGGAACATAAGCCAGTTAGTTTTCTAGCTATTCAGTTATCATCTATTCTCCCATGTCATCTAGACTGGTTATTAGCAGTGTTTTGTTTCCATTATGCCTTTTATTAGATAGAAAAGTTAAAAGAAAAGACTTCCTATTCTTTTACTTGATTACATTATTTTGTTAGAGCCGGAAGATCACATTACAGCCTTGTTTTCATGATTCTCTTCTTCATCTGCATTTCATGTGGTCTGATAAATCTTGTCATTGTGGCAGTGTAGGCTGATTGGAACTGGAACAGAAAAGAGCAGCAGACAGAGATTTGTAATGCAAGTTCACTTCCTAACAACATGATTCAACTTTGGTCGCTAGCTGTCAATGATACTAGAGAGGTCAGGATTTTGTACATACAGAGGCAGGCACATTCTTAACTCCATTGAAGTTTGTAGATTATATGTATTTGCATGGATATCAATGCATAACATGCCAGAAAATTTTGTATCGACTCTTGCAATTTTAATATGTAACATTATTCAGACTAATGTAGCGAGGGTAGAATATTGTTAGAATGTCAAATGAAACTTGTTAACAACCGCCCATTGTAGTCTTATAAATTTCCATTGTGTCTTTGTTGAGTAAGCTTAAAAATTTCATAAACAGATTTGCCACTTTCAATGTGCTTTTCTTGTTGATTACACATTGAATATAAGAGGTCAACATCCCTCTTGCTGTTAATGAGATTATCCATAAAGCAGATTCACAAAATCTCTAATAAGAGCAGGCACTATTCGCTAATGCATTTTCATGAATAGGAGAGTCAAAGGTATCACAGCATCCGTGTATTCATCCAAAAAAATTAGGAAGTCCAAACATTCGTTTTTAAGACCGTCACTCACTCAATAGATAGATGTATGCATGCAAGAATTTTATTACTTAGACATGTTTTATTGCAATAAGACTGCAGAGACAGGTACAGGACTTTCAAGTAGAATTTGGTTTATGATCACCAGGACGTGTGCAGCAAAACCATTATTTAAGAATACCATAAATATGCTTATGGAGATGGCAACAAAAAGGCTCCATTCGCCATCACCTTTTATTTCTCATCCTGGTTTCCTCCATCTTAGTTAATGCCGCAAATAACCAAAAAGAACAAATCAAATTTAAGCTTGAGTTATCAAGTTCTAAGGGAAACAAATATGTTAGTTATACAGCTGAATAGTTTTTCAGGTAAAACTGTGAAAGATATGCAATGAAAGGACTCACTTGGCACAGTTGGTGGTCCTGGAGATGGGAATATTCATTTCAACTTGACACTTCGTACGAAGAGAGGAGGCAGCATCTTCCTTGATATTCGAATATCGAGCAGCAGCTGCCTTGACACAATTGCAAGCTGCCCGTCTATCAGCTGTGGTTGGTGTGATTGCTTGAGATTCTTGACACCATCACAGCACAGAGTTGGAAGGCTGCCTCCAGCTGTCAAGTAAGAGATGCTAGAAGCCAAAGATGCATTGACTTATCCGCAAGTGACAGCCTCTCCTGGCTTTACCATGACCTGAACCATGGCAACGACCAACATCAATATGACGACACTTTTCATCTATGCTACTGTATGCTTGTAGACTCAAAGACTTTGAGGTTACACTTCAGTGACCTTCTGCAATCTGCCTTGGTGAATTGTATTGGAGGCTATGAATGGCATGGGGAGCAATTGTGTATGTGATGCAAGTGAACGTGTACAAAAAGGCTGTTAAAAAGTTTCGTTGTTCACTCCGTCAGTGACTCTATCCATGTTTCTAGTCTTCCTTTGATATCTCCAACGCCATAATGGAATAGAATAGATAGGCGAAGGGAGAGATCTTGGGTTTATCACTTAAGAGGAAGAGGGGGTTTGATCTCAACAGTACTTCCGGCGTAACGGAGTGCTTGGCATTTACATTACTTCAAGTTGCGTATGGTATTTTTAATATTAGGTTGATGTTGCTTAAAGTCGTATCTCTTAAAACCTTGCCTTAAATATTATCATTATTGAATATAGAAGTAAGCAAGGGTCATTTCTTAAGAAAATTGTTCCCAATTAACAAGTTATTAATACAAATATACAAACTAACCAGCAATGAAGATTGACTTAAAAAAAATCTATCTAGACTTAATGAAATTACCTGAAACTTTTAAGATAAACTAAGAACACACTAATGAACAAGCAGACAAAAAGCTTAGGGAGTTTGGAGTGGAATTTGCATGTGAACTGTAGTAAAGAATTTAAAACGAACAAAATTTGAAATTGCAATAAACAGTTCTCAAAAGATAAAAATATTATGTGAATTGTCATTAAGGAATCATTTTACGCCACTAAACAATAGATTTAAGTCCATTATCATTCATTTTCTTTTGAAAAAAACAACTCTAAGATAATTACAAGCTCAATTATATTGGTCTTTCCTTACTTAGCTATTAAGTAAAATAAGCTCTTAATTAATATCTCTCTATGAATTACCTAGAATGAGCTCTCTAGATCTAATTTAATGAAAGCATTAAAATCAAGAAAGGTGGGTTAAATGAAGAAACAAACAAAACAATTTCGTTTTGTTCAACTTGAATTATATTTTACATCCAATCAAACAAAAATCTTCCATAATCATTAATCAGAATCTGCCACTTGTTTTTAATACTTTGACAATTATGGATCAAAAACCTATACTAGCAATCAATTCACCATCAAATTTCAATTAGTTGCACAGCTAAATCAGCAAGATAGTAATTCTTCACATTAAATTAATGAAATATAAAATTTTCTAAAGAAAGATGAAGAAATTTTGAAACTTTACTAACAAAAAATCCATATCTAGTGTTTTGAAATCAACCCTAACTAATAAAAAGATTACTCACAGATGTTTAGAATATCGAAAATCAAATCCATTAAAAAAAAAACAAAAGACAAGAGAAAGAAGAGTTTATTGATTGAATGCCAATTTGTTAAAATATTTTTCCTTAATATTTTAATCGTCAATTTGTTTTCAAACTAAATAATTTTAATAATTTCAATATTATTTAATCCGAGAACTCTAATGATTTAATAATTAATAAAAAATAAAATTGATTTTCAATGATTCAACATGAAGAGGATCTAATATCAATTGTTAGAACAAAAAATCCTTTGGTGAAAAGTATCGTCCATATATAATTCAGGAACATCCATGTTATATTATCAAAAATCAATAATAAAATATATGAAAGAGTACCTAAATCCATAATGCTTAACTACCCTCTAGAGTCATGTGGTTGGCATTTCAAATCAACATGTTGTCATAGAGATTCCTTTAAGTTTCCCTATATTCTCTCTCTGATGATGAGATATCAATAGAGAATAGAATAATACGTGTGACCTGGGGATTATGACCATTTATATAGATAATTTTTCTTGTTGTCTTTAGGTATTTCTATTTCAGCCCATCATAGAAATAAAAATTACCCGTAAGTCTGTACACATTAAAGGCCCACATCCCATCAGATAGATTAAAGCCTATATTACCGAACATCTTAACAGATCACTTTTAATTGGGTTTAATCTTATATGACAGTCTACAATACATGATTATTCATACATAAACCCAACGTTGGATTAAGGATCCAATAATGCTAGAGTGGTAGCCATGAAGAAGAAGCGTCGACATAGCTACCGTATAAAACAAGAAGAAAAGAAAAGGATGAAACTAGGCTTCATGGTTTATATCTTGCAAGTCCTTGAAGTACTATGAAATTCTTTTTGGTTAAAATGGTAAGAAGATTCTCATTTAAGTCCTAAATTTGTTTGGGCTTAATGAAACTTAGTTTTAGGTCCAATAGAGATTGACTTAATAGATAAAACTGTATAGTTGATTTAGTCCATGGAGATAAAGGAATTAAAAAATAAAAAGTTATAGTTATAGTTTGATTTGCGGGCTAGTTCAGGATCTCGAACCTAGGGATGGCAATGGATCGGATCTGACCCAAATTCCATGTGACCAAAATCCAATCAAATCGGATTTATTGAACATAAATTAAAGAGAGATTTGTCAAAAATGAAAAGGCAAAAACTAATACGCTTTTGACAAATCTAATTTCAATAAGATATAGAGGCAAGGACAAGGGCAAGAAAATGAATAAAGATAAGGAAACTGCAGATACAGCACTTAAAAAAAAACAAAAGAAATCGGATGATCCAAAAGGTACTAGTTATTTCTTTTGCTAAGCTGAAGGGCTTGGTTTGGTTTGTTCTAAGGCTAACTTAACTTTGCTATCAAGACACATGTGGTTGATAGATTCTTGTGCAGCAACGTACATCAGTGTGTCTATTCTAAGTTGCTTGGATTGCCGAAAGCCTAATGATGGTGAAAGATACATCTATGTGGGCGATGACAAGAAGGTTGAAGTCGAAGCGATTAGAAAATATAAATTATTATTAAAGACCGAATTTTATTTAGATTTTGATGAAATATTGATTGTGTGTGTCTATTCTAAGTTGCGTGGATTGCCGAAAGCCTAATGATGGTAAAAGATACATCTATGTGGGCGATGACAAGAAGGTTGAAGTCGAAGCGATTAAAAAATATAAATCATTATTAAAGACCGAATTTTATTTAGATTATGATGAAACATTAATTGTTCCATCTTTTAGGCGGAATTTGATTTCCATTTCTGTTTTGGACAAAACTGATTTTTTTTGTTCATTTAGGAATGGCAAATTTAGTTTGTTTTATGATTCAGAACTAGTTGGTTCCAGTTCTTCATCAGGCAATGATAATCTTTATATGCTTGATACAATTACTTCATTTAATGAATCCCTGCAATTAAGTACACGAGGTTTAAAAAGAAAATTAACTAATGAGAATTCGGCTGTGTTATGACACAGGAGATTGGGTAATATCTAAATAGAGAATAGAGAGACTTGTGTAAGATGAAATTTTCAACCCCTTAGATTTTATAGATTTTGATATTTATGTTAATTGTATTAAGGAAAAACAAACTAATAAAAGGAAATTTAAAGCCAGCAGAATTTTGGACATCTTAGAACTCATACATACAGATATTTGTGGACCATTCCCTATGTCTGTTTGGAATGATCAACAATATTTTATGACGTTCATAGATGATGTTTCTAGATATGGCTATATATATCTCTTCCATGAAAAGTCACAATCCTTAGATATGTTCAAAATTTTTAAAACTGAAGTTGAGAACTAACTCGACAAAAGAATTAAAAACGTCAGATCTGCCAGTGGTGGTGAATAATATGGTAGATATGATAGTTCAGGTGAACAACGTCCAGGGCGATTTGCTAAGTTCCTAGAGAAATGCAGTATCATCTCACAATACACTATCCCGAGTTTGCTCACTATTAATGGTGTTGTTGAAGGACAAAACATGACGCTTAAGGACACGGTGAAGAGTATGATTTTTCATTCTACCTTATCACAATCACTCCGAAGAGAAACACTTAAAACCGCAGCATATATCCTTAACAAGGTTCCAACTAAAGTGATTACCAAAACCACTTACAGCTTTGGACAGACAAGAATCTTAGTCTAAAACACTTATATGTTTTGGGATGTTCGGCTGAGGCAAAGCCTTATAGGCCTAATGAAAGAAACTGAACCCAAGGATGATAAGTTGCAATTTTATTGGACACTCTGAAAGATTCAGGAGTTACAAGTTTTATGATCTTACGACTAAGTCAATTTTCGAGTCGAGAAATTTTCGGTTCTTTGAGAATGTCGAGTTTGCAGAGGAAGATCGGTTATGGACTTTGTCTTTGAAGAAAAATATATTGATATTCCTACAGGTATTATTAGCATTGATCAAGGTCTCAATCCTGATATTGTTCAAGACACAACAAATCAAGATAATGTTAAAGACCCCCTATATAAGAAGTTTTTCTAGAAGAATAAACTCTACCATCTCAAGAACCTATGCCATTAAGCAGATCCACTAGAGAAATGAGAAGTACAGTGCGAGACAACTATATTGTATTTCTCCAAGAACATCAAGTAGACAATGGTATGATGGAAGATGATCTGATCAATTTCCATCAAGCTACAGAAAGTTCAAACTTTTAAAAGTAGATTGATGTCATGAATGAGGAGATGAAATCCATGAAAAACAATGATGTATGGGATGTTGTCATATGCCATTAAAGAGATCCACTAGAGAAGGGAGAAGTACAGTGTTAGACAACTATATTGTATTTCTCCAAGAACATTAGGTAGACAATGGCATGATGGAAGATGATCTGATCAATTTCCATCAAGCAGCAGAAATTTCAAACTTTTAAAAGTAGATTGATGCCATGAATGAAGAGATAAAGTCCATGAAAAATAATGATGCATGGGATGTTGTCCTATTGCTAGAATGTGCGAAACCTATTGGTTGCAAATAGATATTTAAGATCAAAAGGAATTCAAAAGGCATGTGGAGAGGTACAAAGCACGTCTTGTCGCAAAAAGCTTTACACAAAAAAAAAAAAAAACATTGACTATAAAGAGACTTTTAGGATTATAACAGCATTGGTGGTGCATTTCAATTTTGAGTTATATTAGATTGATGTTAAGTTAGCGTTTCTCAATGGTGACATCGATGAGACGATCTATATAGTATAGTCAAAAAACTTTGTGTCAATAGACTCAAAAAATATAGTCTGCAAACTTAAGAAATCTATCTATAGACTTAAACAAGCATCTCAATAATGTTATTTCAAGTTTTATCAAGTGATCATCTCATTCAGTTTTGAGATAAATTTGGTCGATGATTATATATACCATAAGTTCTGTGAGATTATATTATCAAGTGATTATATTTCAAGCTTTGTAATTAATGACATTTTGCTTGCCAACAATGATATAAGATTATTGCACGACACCAAGAGATTTTTAGCTAAGAATTTTAAGATGAAAAATCTTGGTAATGCCTATTTTATATTAAGCATACAGATACACCAAGATCACTCTGGGAATATTCTTGAATTATCACAAAAGAGCTATATAAAAAAAGGTTCTGAAGAGATATGGCATGCAAAACTACAAAATAGGTGCCTTGTTGCTAAGGGAGACAACTTTAGTCTCAATCAGTGTCCTAAAAATGATTTTGAGGAAAAAGAAATGAGGATGATTTCTTTTCGTAGCAGTAAAAAGTTTGATGTATGCTCAGGTTTGTACGCGATTGGATATTGCGTACATTACTGGGATGTTGAGCGGGTATTTAAGTAATACAGGAATGGACTATTGGAAAGCAGCCAAATAAGTCTTGCGGTACTTACAGAAAATAAAAGATTACATGCTCATATAGCAGAAGTCAAATTAACTTGAGATCATTGGGTATACTGACTCTGATTTTGTTGGATGCCAAGATAGTATGAAATTCACTACGGGTTACATCTATCAGCTAGCTAGGGGTGCTGTCTCTTGGAAGAGTACTAAACAATCTCTTATAGCCTCTTCTACGATGGCAATGAAGTTCATAGTATGTTATAAGGCATCTAATCACGAAATATAAATACAGAATTTTGTCACGATGCTGCAAATATTAGATGATGTTTATAGACCACTCAAGTTATTTTGTGACAATAAGTTAGCATTGATGTATTTCAATACTAATTAGGAGCTCAACGAAGTCGAAGTATATGGACATCAAGTTCCTAGTTGTTAAAGAAAGAGTTCAGAGTGGACAGTTGTCTATAGAGCAAATCGGTACAAACTCCATGATTGCAGATCGGCTTATTAAGGGATTGCCACCCAAAACATTTTATTAGCATTTGTTTGTATATGTGTCATGTCATTAAAGGATATTCAATTTTAGTGAGAGTTTGTGATTTTAGATGTTCTTATAATATATACATTTTTCAGTTATTTTAGTGTATAGATATATTTTGAGTTATTTTCGGTAGAAATAAAGTTTTAATTTATTCACACTCTGATTTTGGTATGGTTTGATCTCATTAAGGTTTAAGGTAGACCAGTTGGAAATAAGTATGTTAAGATCACATTGCATGAAATTTTCATGCTACACATCCACATCATGATCTATATTATTCAGTTGTATTGGTATAGTGACCATTAATAGGTCAAGTTACGATAGTTGCAACAAAGACTGCTTTGATCCTATGTTGGTATGATTGATGGATCAGATTGCGTATAGATACATTTCGATAATTACAATAAGGTTGAGCTCATACAGTTATTTTTGCAAAACATAATTACAAGGTTACGTATATAGCCCAAGTGTGAGATTGTTGGATTTTTTAATCTAATATTGTTAGATATTTAATCAAACGTTGGACTTATGTGTGAATAATTATGTATTGCGGACTGTCATATATGGTTAACCCTAATTAAAAATGATCTATTAAAATTTTTGGTAATATGGGCTTTAACGTATGTGATAGGGTGTGGGTCTTTAATATGTAGAGGTTTAAGGGTAATTTCTATTTCTATGATGGACTAAAATAGAAATACCTAAAGACAATAGGAAAAGTTGTCTATATAAGTGGTCAGGGTCCTCATGTCACAAGTATCATTTTATTCTCTAATGATATCTTATCAGCAGAAAGAGCACATAAAAACTTAAAGGATTTTTTAGGAGAATGGGTTGTTTGGAAGGTCAGCCACACGACTACAAAAGGCTATTAAGCATTATAGATTCAGGTACGTTTCCGCATATTTTGTTATTGATTTTTAGATATACAACATAAATGTTCATGGATTATAAGTAATGATTTTTATCAAAGGATTTCTTATTCTAACATTTTTTCCCACAGAATATATCTAATGTTCAAGGTCGTAGTCAAAGACTAAAGGTTAATTTGATTTCTTTAATGTGCAATTTATGGCAAGTGGTTGCTACTTCTTAAGATTGTATTATTTTCCCACATTTTAGTCATACTTAAAATTGTATGAACCGTTAAAATTATTTATCAGAGTTATTTTGTAGTTAGTTTCTGAATGATGCTATTTTCATTTAAATGAAGGTTGATATTGTTGGTGATAAATACATGCTTACCAGCCACTGATGCTCCAACTCCCAAGAAAATAAGTGTTTACAAATGTTGCTGAGAGCATGCCAAAGTTAAGCTTGATTAATTAACATCCTTCATTTTGTTTACTAGTCATTAAGTTCATTTCATTTTATTTACTAGTCATTAAGTTCATTTAAGAATAAAGAGGTTGATTATCTTGTGAGGACCTTTTCTAATTTAATTAAGGATTAAAAAGTAAATATGACACTTGAATTAATATTAAGTTATCATGTGCCATCACCTTTCACTAACAATATATATATATTTTTTTGGTAACACATAAATAGAAAATCTATTCATAGCCATCAGTTTTGTAAAGTATTGTTCTTGCTTAGCTAAACAAAATAGCAAGAGGTTTGACCAATTAGTTTTCAATTTTTTTTTAACTTGTCACCTAACGTCGAATTATGGGGAGGTGAGGAATAAAAAATTAGACTTAGCGCCTATTTGAATTATTTTTGGGAGACTCGAAAATGATTTTGAAAAGTTAAAAGCTAATTTTAGTGCTTATAAATTTTCTTAAAAAATCACTTTTAGCAAAATTAACACATCCTGCAAAAAAGTAGTTTTTCAAAATCTTAATTTTAAAATCAATTTTATACTTTATATAATTCCATACATATCGTCACATATATTACAAAAATCAAAATTATCCTTATTCGATTAGGAAATAAGTCATTAAATTTAAATAAATTATTATTATTATTATTATTATTATTATTATTATTATTATTATTATTATTATTATTATTATTATTATTATTATTATTATTAGTACTACTACTACTACCACCACCACCACCACCACCACCACCAATTTTATTAAGATAACAAAATTGATAAAATAAAATAATAATGACAATAATAATATATTATTAGTAGTAGTAGTAGTAGTATTAACAATGACAATAATAAGAGTAACAACAGTAACAATAATATGAAAATATTTTAATTGAGGACAAAAATGAAATTATAAAAATTTTGGTAGGACAAAATGATGAGTTCAAGGAATGAGAGCTTGATTTCCAATATCCCATGAAAATCAAGTTCTCATTTCTTAATTTAAAAAATATATGAGCCCAAATATTTCATTCTCATTCCCCTTATATTTTAATGAGTAAACATTATCGATCATTAGTATTCCAAATTTTAATTCTTCAAACCTACAAACAAATATGCTACTAATTGATTATCTTCACATAGTTGATTATTTCAAGTACAAGTACAAGTACAAGTACTATATTTATTTTAAAATTTATTACCCAAAATTTATCTACCCTCAACCACTTTAAATAAATAATTATATAAAATTGTAGTAATTGAAATTGAATTCACAATTGTCATGCAACTCTTACAACCGATCGAAGTGGCCCGGCCCGGCCCATTAGATAAGCTCAGTAGCTACATAGGGTTTAGTTTTGTGGCCAGGTTACGGCAGCGAAGCTTCACACTTTGAATTGGTTCGCTTCGGCTTTGCTGCCGTCGAGACTGAGAGAAAGGGAGATAGTCTTCTGCATTTCGCTCTGTAAACAGGTATGTAATAAGCAAGCTCTCCCTTCTAGCATCTATTTCTAGGTCTTGGATTCAATTAACTTTAATTAAAATTACATGTGATTGTATGCCCATCAATCTTAGTCTTTTTATGTTTGATAGTTGGTTGTGAATGTGATTGTGATCACAGAAATGAAGCATAACAATGTAATCCCAAATGGGCACTTTAAGAAGCATTGGCAGAATTATGTCAAGACTTGGTTTAACCAACCTGCTCGCAAAAATCGACGACGAGTTGGTCAGTTTGTTTTTTGTTTTTGGTATCTTTAATTAGCTTTATTTTACTTCTTGCTATTGTTGCCATCGTTTTCATTTTGTTTGTGCTTACTAGTTGTTTGTTTGTTTAAAAACCACTAACAGCTCGTCAAAAGAAGGCCGTTAAAATCTTCCCTCGCCCTACTGCTGGTCCTCTTCGCCCCGTGGTTCATGGCCAGACTTTGAAATATAACATGAAATTAAGGGCTGGCAGAGGCTTTACTCTCGAGGAACTCAAGGTTCCTTTCTTGTTTTTTTTCTTTTCGTTTCATTTTTGATAATTGATTTGATTAATATGTTGCTTATGCATTCACATTATATTAGTTATGATTCAGTTGATGTTTCTTTGTTATTATTGCTTTAGTTAATCTTATTCTCTTTATCCTAAGGCTGCTGGAATTCCCAAGAAACTGGCTCCAACAATTGGCATTTCAGTCGATCATCGACGCAAGAACCGTTCTCTTGAGGGTCTTCAATCTAATGTTCAGAGGCTGAAGACTTACAAGGCCAAGTTGGTTGTTTTCCCAAGACGTGCTCGCAAGTTTAAGGTAATTTTTTTTTTTAATTTGAATTGGCCAAGTAAGAAACTTTATTTATTTATTTTTTGTCATCGGTTATCTTGATTTATATCTGGATGCATTGCAGGCTGGTGATTCTGCTCCTGAGGAATTGGCAACAGCAACTCAAGTACAAGGATCTTACATGCCCATTACTCTTGAGAAGCCTACTGTCGACCTTGTTAAGGTTTCTCAAGATATGAAGTCCTTCAAGGCTTATGAAAAGCTCCGTATTGAGCGCGCGAACGAGCGCCATTTTGGTGCCAGGATGAAGAAGGCTGCAGAGTCTGAAAAGGAAGAAAAGAAGTGAAAACTTGTTTAAGCAGTCCTTAGAACGTGGGACTACTCAGAACGTGAGACTACTTTTTACATTTCAATTTTGAATCTGTTTGTTATAGTGAATTCAATCTGTTAGCTTTAGGCTTGAAGTTGTTATTTTGAATGTGGGAAGATTTCTTGGTTATATTATTTGCAATGGACCTACCCTGTGGTTGTCTTGTTTTTGAATCCTTTCCTGAATTAAGTAGATTCTTGCCAAAGCCTTTACAGCATTGGCCATTTTAAAATGTTGGCATATTTTGTCTGGGGAAAATATTATTGTGCATTGTTGCAATGCAAATTGTGTTTGACCAGTGCCTGATTTGGAGAGTAGCTAAAGCACCTTCTTTTTTTAAGTGTTTAAAGACTAGCAATTTCATGTTTTGTTCGTGCTGGTTTGTTAAAAGACTAGCTAATCCTGTGCTTAGTTTTTTAGCTGTTTGTTTTCCTATCACCCTGGAAATGAGTTGACTTTGAAGAAATTTTTGGAATTTTCACCTAACTTCAATATTGTTTTATTTTTATTTTTATTTTTTTCAATTGCTAAGAATGGAGTATGAAGATATTCGTTTGATGTAGAGTTTTGGATTCAAGAGAGATTTATCTCTTTCAAGACTGTCATGCCATTTTTATTTTGTTAGCTCTTGGAAAATTATGACTTATTTTTAGGGATGGTATTTTCTCCAGCCTAATTATTGTGAGGAAACGTCCCCGATAATTAGTCTTGGGCAGTTTTTTAGTGAAAATGTATGTGTAACCAAAAGGGGACTATATCTAAAATTTGGTCAAGTTTTAATTGTTCAAGTTAACTCTATAGTCACAATGTGGAGGAGAGGGTAGGGCACCGACATTCTCGTACCCATCCTTGATATTCTGTGTATGTTCTATTCCCTCTCTGTCTTGTTAAAATTGCTTGAGCAGAGGGAATAGGGATCTCCGAATAATAATAGGGGATTCTCGATTTTCGAATAATTGATATGTTTTTAGTTTTCTAACTTAATATAATCATATTAACCTAAAAATGTATAAAATAAAATGAGAATGATCATGAATCAGTCTCATTCATTTTACTTCATTAAATTTTTTGTATATATAATATTCAAATAATATTTTTGAACACAAATTTCAAATAATGTGATCTTTGTACAATATTGACGTAAGTGTTGTCCATAATTAATGATACCTCTTAACCACCAACTATAGTGCGATGAATGCCCCGAGCCTAGCTGCTAGTTCACGATGCGATGAGCTGGATTGCTTGGCCTTTGATGATGCGATGATGAACTGGGTTGCTTGGCCATTGATGATGCGAAACACCATTGGGCTATGAAGAGGCTGCAGTGTGAATAATTTACAAAATATGAGTGAGACTATGAGAGATGCGATGAGCTGGATTGCTTGGCCTTTGATGATGCGATGATGAACTGGGTTGCTTGGCCATTGATGATGCGAAATACCATTGGGCTATGAAGAGGCTGCAGTGTGAATAATTTACAAAATATGAGTGAGACTATGAGAGAATGATTTAGGATGTGAGAGAATGATTTAGGATTTGACTTATGGATTGTGGACTTGTGGGCTTTTGGCAGCTCTATTTTAAGTTTAAATTATATTAAAGTCTTTATATAAATTAATATTGATATTATTTGTATAAATATTTTAATATTTGTTATTTTAAACTGCCAGCTGATAAATGTTTCCGAATCTACCGTTTCACGTTGCCACATACTGCCATCACACTAGCATATTTAGCTGCACATTTGTCTCATGGAAGTACAAGCACCTTGACAATCCTACCTATTTATATATGAAAGTCGAGGAATATGATCATGCGCTTAGCAATTCAAAAATCCTAAGATGACGTATCACAACATAATCATGCGGTTTTTAATTTATTTTTTCAACTTGTAATAATGCAATGCTATATCCTGTCTTATTAGATTCAGCAAAAGAAATCAGTAAATGGTCCAAGTCAGTGTTCGCGAGAAATTTACATATTCGAGCTTTGAAGAAGTTGGATATAAACCTTATGAAGAAAGAAAAAATGCAGAGCACAACTTCACTTGCATATCAGATATGAGCTGCTAAAGGAAAAAGAGCAGCAGACAGTGATTTGATAAGCAAGTGAAGTTTTTGGTGCGATCATTTTTTGCCCCTTAAAATTTACACGTAGAACTGGAAGTCGAGAACAATTTTATCTATTACATATTTATATGATCACATTGTGTTTGCCTGATCAAAAAGTTGGATCGTGCTATACATGAATCAATTTTTTTGGATCGTTGCTAACGTGCTAGTGAAGGTGAGTGCTGAGTTGGGCATGGATGTCTTGAGCTTTCTGTAGAATAAACATTGTGGATGATACCTAGCGGTTTCCTGTTTATGATTGTTGAAAGAGTTGATTAAATAATTTGGTGGGCTATTGTCTGATGCATTGCCCAAATTTGATGTACTAGAGGTAGGAAAAAAACCGAAATTGATTGTTATTTGTTAATGTTTTTCTGCAGAGGAAGAAAACTGATTGCCATTTTCTTTTTTCTTTTTTTTTTCTAATTCCTTTTTTAACTATACTTGAGTCTAAATCTATACACTTATAGAAGGTCTAAATAAGCACTTACAAATATACAAAGTAGAAAAAATAAGTCCACTAATTAAGTTAAGTGGAACCATTTTCCTTATGATGGGATTACCATTATGCAAAAATAAACATATGGAGAGAATTTTCATTGATATTTTACAACTTTTGCAGCTTCAATATATCATATTTCAATAGAAAAAATTGTAAGTTGTAGATTAGATTAATAGATTATATACCTTTCTGAGATGGATTAATAGCTAGTCATCCAACTAAGTCTGGATTCTTACTGTTTATGCTGTTATTTGGTAATTTTTTGTTGTTTGTGGGTAACTTTTTTTTTTTTTTTGTTTTGGGCTGTTATTTACTGTTGGTTCTTCTGTTTCCATTGTTATTTGCTGCTGTTTCTACTATTATTTGTTGTTGTTTATGCTGTTTCTTCTGTCATTTGCTGTTGTTTGTACTGTTATTTATTATTGTTGTTTCTCCTGCTTGTACTTTTATTTGCTGCCATTTGTTGCCGTTACTGCTAATTTTTCTGTTTCTACTGTTATTTACTGTAATTTACAAATATTTCTGCTCTTTTTTATTGGATAAATCTATTATTTGTGTATTTTCTGCTGTTTAGGCAACTTTTACTGTTATTTATTACTGATTTTGCTGGTTCTATTGTTATTTATTGCAATTACTGCTATTTCTGCTATTTTTTATTGGATAAATCTGTGATTTGTGTATTTTCTATTGTTTTAGGTAACTTTTTACTATTATTTACTGGTGACTTTGCTAATTCTTCTGTTATTTACTGTTGTTTGCTACTATTTTGCTATTTTTACTGGATAATTTGTTATTTGGTTTTCTTTCGCTGTTTAAGTAACTTTTTACTGTTATTTACTGCTGATTTTGCTGGTTCTACTGTTATTTACTGTAATTTACTGCCATTTTTGTTGCTTTTTATTGGATAAATCTATCATTTGTGTTTTTCTGCTGTTTTAGGTAACTTTTTATTGTTATTTACTGCTGATTTTGCTGGTTCTACTGTTATTTACTATAATTTACTGCCATTTTTTCTTTTTTTATTGGATAAATATGTTGTTTGTTGTATTTTCTGTTGTTTCTAGGTAATCTTTTACTTTTTTGCTTATCGACAAAGTTTTTGCTGCTTTTTACTTTTTATGTTGTTTTCTCTTTTTCTTTTTTTATTGTTTTCAGATTTCATAGAAACAAAAATTGATTGTTATTTGTTGATGTTTTTCTGCAGAGACGAGGACAATCGGTTTCTCAATCTTTAAGCAAATATTCGCTCAATGCTCGCAGCTATTAGCGAGCATATTACAAAAAATTTCATGTGAGTTTTTAGCTGTCATATTGAAACCAGTTTTCCATTTCTCTATAAGATGTTAAAATTATAGATTGTTGTTTTGAGATATATGTCGCATTATTTTTTAGAAATAAATTAATAATTTTTGTGTGTGGTAGTGCTTATATTCTTTTTTGGTGTTCCTAAATTATTGTTAATGAAACACTGTTTAGAAATTAATGAAACACTAATATGAACAAGATTTGATTTGATTAAGATGTCAACAATAGATAAAAGTTGGATGCGTCTTAAAATAAACTTTGTGATGAATATCGGAACGGTATTAATTCATTTATGAGAGCTACAGAGAAGTGTGCAGATGAGAATAATTGTGTCCGTTGTCCATGTTAAAAGTGTTTGAATGCAATTTTTAGATCGTTAAAATGTAGTTTATGATCATTTCTACAAGCCGGGGATCTCACCTACCTACGATATATGGGTTTACCATGGTGAAAAATGTGAGTTTAGTTCACTTTCAGCTAGGATGGAATTAGAAACTGCAGACAGTAGTAAGATTGCTTATGATCATGTCATATTCGATATTCTCAATGATTTACGGGGTCCATTGTTAGAGTTTGATGCAGAACCACCTAATGTGGATGCATACACATTTCCTTCTGAAATGGAGGATTTTAATACTTGTGAAGTGAGTGGCTTTTTAAATGATGCTGATAAGATGCATTTCTCTAGAGCACGATTATCATTATTAAGTTTTATTGTCAGGTTAATGCATATAAAAGTCCTTAATCAGTGGAGTAACAAATCAATGGATATGTTACTCAAATTGTTGATTCAATTCTTACCTAAAGGGACTGAAATGTTAGGAGACCTGTATGATGTAAAAAATATGTTGAAAGAATTGGGGCTGAGCTATAAAGTTATTCATGCTTGCAAGTATGATTGTATGTTGTTTTGGAAAGAAAATGAATCACTGGATAAATGTCCAATATGTGGGGAAACCGCGATATAAATATTGTAGTCAAGGGAAGAATGTACCGCAAAAAGTTTTACGGTATTTTGCTTTGAAACCTAGGCTACAACGATTATTTATGTCGCGGCACACAATAAGTGATATGACATGGCACCATGAGAAGCGGGTGGCTACAGATGGTATTTTGAGACATCCGGCTGATGGTGAGGCATGGAAGGATTTTGATAGCTTGTATCCAACATTTGCAAAAGACCCACCTAATGTGAGGTTGGGACTTGCAACTGATGGATTTAATTCTTTCACAAACATGTATAACTCTACTAGTATGTGGCCTGTTATATTGATGCCTTACAATCTACCACCGTGGAAGTGTATGAAAGAGCCATTCATGTTCATGTCATTGCTCATACCAGGACCTCATGCACGAGGGAGAGACATTGATGTTTATTTAAGGCCTTTAATTGATGAATTAAAGGAATTATGGGTTGTTGGCATAGATACCTATGATGCTTCAACTAATTGCAGGTTTTTGATGCGTGCTGCATTATTATGGACGATCAATGATTTTCCAGCCTATGGTGCTTTGTCTGGATGGAGCACAAAAGGATACAAAGCTTGTCCTGTGTGTAATGAAAAAACTTCCTCTGTAAAATTACGAGATAAAATAGGTTACATGGGGCATCGTCGATTCCTGCCACGTGGCCATTCATGGCGTAGGAGTTTGGAGTTTAATGGGGAGATAGAAAGGGACCCTCCACCAAAAGAATAATCTGTGAATGATATCTTGAAACAATTTGAGCATGTCAAGATTCGAAGACTAGAAAGCATCCTAATAACAAAGATAGGAAAAGGAAAAGAAAGCCAGAGGAGTTAAATTGGTTTAAAAAAGTAATTTTTTTTTTTTTTGAGCTAGAGTATTGGCCACAGTTAAAGCTTCGACACAATCTTGATGTGATGCATATTGAGAAAAATATATGTGAAAGTCTTATAGGGACATTATTGAACAGGGAAAACAAAAGATACTACAGGGCAAGACAAGACTTAAAAGATATGAGTATTCAGAAAGAATTACAGTTAGAACCACAATCTAATGGGTACTTAAAAACTCATCCTTGTTACACTTTAACGTTGAAAGAAAGGCGAGAATTTTGTAAATTTTAGAAATCGGTAAAGTTTTCGGATGGCCATGCCAAACATTGGTAGATGTGTAAGTGTTAATGATGGTAGGTTGTTTGGTTTAAAAAGCCATGATTGTCATGTCTTATTGGAGCAACTACTTCCAATTGGAATACGCCCGCATTTAAAAAACGAAGTGTGTGAGGCCATTGTAGAGTTAAGTAATTGTTTTCGGTAATTATGTACGAAGACAGTGATTGAAGAAACTATCGCTGAGTTGGAAAAAGGAATTGTCTTGATACTTTGCAAGTTCGATCGTATTTTTCCACCAGCATTGTTTGACATAATGGTACACTTAGCTGTACATTTACCTAAGGAGGCAAGATATGGTGGTCCGGTTGCCTTTATGTGGATGTATCCAATTGAAAGGTAATTATTCTATTATAATTGTTCATTTTTTATATATGTCATTGTCTTATTCAATTAAATCTAACCAATATAACTTTGATTATTAACATAGAGCTTTGGGTAAATATAAGAAATATGTCAAGAATAAAGCTCGTCCGGAGGGGTCGATTGCAGAAGCTTTCATTGTTAATGAGGCATTGACTCTTTGTTCAATATATCTCAATAAAATTTAAGCAAAATTTAATCGACCTGAGTGAATCCTGACGGTGGAAGGGGATTTATTTTCAGTTTTCTCACAAAATGCTCTACCATTTGAACCAATTGAATTTAAAGAATTGTCACAAGATGATATTAATAACGCTTACTGGTTTGTACTAAACAATTGTGATGAAGTACAACCATACATAAAGTGAGTTACTCTCTTTAGCTTCTATGCTTACTAATAGAAATCTATTAAGTATATTAACGATTATTAGTTATTGTAGTGAATATTTGAGACTAATGGAAATAGAGGGAAAAACAAATTTTCCTGAAAGTCAAGGAAAACTATTTCCAAAATGGATGGAGTCACCTGTAAGTATTTTCCTTTACTATAAAATATTATTTCTTTACTATAAAATATCAACTAGTATTAGCGTAATTAAGTTTTGATGCATGTGTTTGTCACTTAGGTGCAGAAATGCGTCATCAAGGATCCTTGGATGATAAATACCCATTGTGTTCATTGGCATTTGGGCCAGATCCTAGAGTATATAACTATTTAGGTTGTAATGTCAATGGTGTACGTTTTCTTATAAATGAAAGGGATAACCATTGTACAACCCAAAATAGTGGAGTGCTTGTGGCTGGTTCGCACAATGGTGACAGCATTGATTTCTTTCGAGATTTAATTGATGTCATTGAGTTAGTAAATTTGTCACAGCGTCGGGTTGCTTTATTTAAATGTAAATGGTTTGATGTGGACTCGAAGAAGAAAAGAGTACGCAAAGATGATCATCTTACATCAATCAATGTTACTCGGACATGGTATGATAAAGATGCATTTGTACTAGCAACTCAAGCACGATTGGTAATGTATATTGACGAACCTATACTTGGTAAAGGGTGGAAAGTAGTGGGAAAAATAAATCAAAGACGTGTGTGGGATGTGCAAGAGAAAAATGAGGGGAATGATGACAAAATTGATCATGATGCATATGAAGAGGACGATGACCAATCTACTAATTCATATGGTTATTTTGTTTTGGTGTCACAACAAGATAGTTTTGGTGAACAATCATTTAGTAGAGATGATATTGCTGCAGATTTAATCGATGCCCAACTTGTGCAAAAATCTTTACGTGATGATGAATTTGTTGAAGTCATTTCAGATGATGATGATGAAATTATTATAGATTGTGAACTTGTACAAGAAGTAGATGACTCTGATTTGGACTGAAACAAATCTGAAGTACATAGGGTATATAATTTTATACTTATTTTTATTATTGAATTAATCTAATTGGTTAATTAATATATTTCTTGTAGCATTTTTTTTATTTTACTCTTCTTTTCTAAGTTATTACAATTTTATTTATTTTTAAATGACATATTCTATCTTGCAGATGGCTCTAGGTTTACGTAAATGTTCCGTTGTGTCTACATCTTCTGCACAAAGTACTCAATCTTTGCGTGATGCCGCAATTCCTCGCATTACAAAGGATTCATAAGATGTTCGAAGCAGTGTAGGTAACAAATTATAAACTTGAACTATAGGCTGTCTAAATCCTTTCAATTTTTCTTTAACTATTATCTTTGTGTGGTTATATTTATGTTTTATTAGGTGATTTTTTCTTTTACATAGGTTCACCTCCAGAAGTACAAAGTTCTCGAGGACCTACACGAGGTCTTAATACAATGATTATGGTGAGGTTAAAGGGTCGAATAGTTATCACTATATTGCTAATTACGGAGGAAAAAGAAGGAACATATTGTAAAGAATTGGTTAGCAATTGTGGTACAATTGTTCGAACCCTCGCTCCACTAGACGTAGTGTCATGGTCGAAGATTCCTTGGGATGAGAGGGTGGATTTATTCAAATGTTTACTTGTATGCAAATTTTCTTAACACCAATAGACATGTTTATTACAGTCACTTATTAATAATATTCTACTTGCTTTTATTCATTTATTCAAAATAATGGGTAAACGATATGCTGATTATCGATGCAAGACATTGAGGAAGGCCTATAAAAAATATCCGCCAAGTGAGGCACGTAGACATCCACCAAAAGATGTCAAACAAGAGGATTGGGACAAATTATGCGATATTTGGGAGAATGAGACTCGTGAGGTATGTAATAAGACACAAGTTATGTATCATATACTTTTAGTATTTGTAAGTTGTATATGTTTTTATAGAGAAAGAGAAAGAATATTATTTGATGATATGAAACTTTTGAAAATTTGTGTTGCGGAGAAAGTTGAGTATTTTTGTTATTTTTGTTGAAGAGAAAGTAGAATGAAAGTACTTTTATATTGGTTTTCTTGTAGGAGAAAAAAAATATAGACATTATATCTTGTAACTCTTTTAGTTTTTTGAATAGAAGCTATGTTATTATTATTTTTTTTAATCAAAAATCACAGAAACGATTTTCAGCAACGAAACTACTTCGTTGCCAAAACCATTTTCAACGACGAAAATAGTTCGTCGTAGAAACTATTTTTTCCAACAAAAATATTCTGTCGTCGAAAATGTTTCGTCGCAGAAAATTATTTCTACGACAAAATATTTTTGTCGCAAAAAGGAAATATTTCGTCGTCTTCGCCCGTATTCACTATAATTTTTAGCCATAACAATCATGCTTTCGTGACGTAAAATTTTTGTCGCTAAAAATGGTTTCGGCGGTGAACTTATTCGTTGCTAAAAGTATACCTTTAGCGATGAAATTGCCTTTTTGCTACGAAATGAGCAACAAATGATTTCGTCGCCTTTGATTTTGGTGACTAAATTATTTTCGTCGCTAAAACTTTTCACGACGAATTAGATTATTCGTCACCGAATGCCTAGCGCGACGCTGCTATAGCAACGATACAACGACAAAATTTTTTTCATCTCTATAACTTATGGCGACAAAATTTCACAGGTTTAGCGACTACATATTTCGTCGCTAAAACCCTTTTTTTCTTGTAGTGAATTTAAGGCGAATAGTTCCGATCTTTCATATATTTTCATTTGTAAAACAAGGAAATTACTTACGATATGACTATGTATTCCAAGTAACATGAAACAAGAAATCTTTTCGATGACAGTGGCTCTAGTTTTTTATAACAGATTCGTATAGCCACTAACTATAGGCTTTCCCTCAAAACCTTAGCTACTACTAGGAACTACCGAAAGCTTCAAGCAGAGGATGAAAAAGCAGCAAATAGCGAGAACTACTTGCATGATGACATTATTTAGACAATAATGCAAACTAATAAACTAGCAAATTAATAAACTAAGCTTCTATCATGAAATGAAAAGGACAGCAAATTTATTTGAATGCCATTAGTACTAGTGGAGAAACCGAGATTTTCTGTGACAAAATCATTTTCTTTTGTTTGGGAAAAATTCCAGCTTAATGGTAGAATGACACATATCGATGTGAAGTTTTATAAGTAATCACTTCGAGGTACACGGCTAATACCAAGTACACTTGATAATTGAGCTAGTATGTGAGGTACCCCCAGTTAGAAGTGAAGTGGATAAAGAAATTACCTGGAATATCAACTGTATAAAATATCTTTATCACCTAAAAGAGAATACTTGATTTAGCAAAATCAAATAAGAAATATTTTATTGGAAAAGAAGAGACAGCTGATTGTCATACCTGCAAAAAATAAAGGACAATACACTAAGGACAGTGATCATCTAGACAACCTCTGCTGAGGTATCTAGGACCACCATGCAGAATGCACCGCATGTAAAAAAGAACAAACCAAGCAAATATTGACCTACTTGCTCTCCAAGCATGCTCCCAATGCTCCAAACGAATATACAAGCCAAAAGAATCGTATATTCTTTAGGGCTGACCAATAAAAATTCTTTCAGGTGGCCGGTGAGTAGGACTCACAAGGCACTTCATATGAAGGCGTTCAGGTTCTATTTTTCTCATTCATGAACACTCATGACAAGCACACACAAAAAAGGGACTGAGGCTTTCTTCAACCTGCAGCCACCATTGTTAAGGGCTAATAAGCTCTTGTCAGCCTTTAACACTCAAAATATTATCTAAAAACTAACTTGAGTGTAGGAGTATAGTCGCCGACAACCGCTGGCTCCACCTCTAATCTCTTTTCTCATTCATGAACATTCATGACAAACACACACAAAAAAGTGGCTAAGGCTTTCTTCAACCTCCAGCCACTATTATTAAGATTGACAAGCTCTTAACACTTAAAATATTGTTTAAAAACTAACCTGAACGTCGGAGTGTGGTCGCCGACAACTGCTGGCTCTACCTCTAAAATATCTCCATCGCCCAAAAGAGAACACTTGATTTGACAAATCAAATGAGGAATATCTTGTTGGAAAAGAAGAGATAGTTGGCTATCACACCTGTAAAAAGTAAAGGATAGTACGATCGTCCATATAGCCTTTATTGAGGTATCTAGGACTACTATGCAGAATGCGTCACGTGTAAAAGATAACAAACCAAACAAATAATGCCCTACTTGCCCTCCAAGCATGTTCTCGATCCTCCAAACAAATATACAAGCCAAAAGAATGGCATATTCTTTAGGATTAACCAATAAAAATTCTTCAGGTGGTAGGTTACCAGGGCTCCCAAGGCACTCCATATAATGGTGTTTAGGTTCTATTTTTCTCATTCATGAACACTCATGACAAGCACACACAAAAAAAAGGGCTGAGGTTTTCTTCAACCTCTATCTACCATTGTTAAAGGCTGACAAACTCTTAACACTCAAAATATTGTCTAAAACTAACTTGAGTGTACGAGTGTGGTCGCCGACAACCGCTGGCTCCACCTCTAACATCTTTTCTCATTCATGAACATTCATGACAAACACATACAAAAACAGGGGATGAGGCTTTCTTCAACCTCCAGCCACTATTATTAAGGCTGACAAGCTCTTAACTCTCAAAATATTATCTAAAAACTAACTTGAATGTCGGAGTATGGTCGCCGACAACCGCTTGCTCTACCTCTAAAATATCTCCATCGCCTAAAAGAGAATACTTGATTTGACAAATCAAATGAGGAATATCTTGTTGGAAAAGAAGAGACAGCCGGCTGTCACACCTGTAAAAAGTAAAGGATAGTACAATCGTCTATACAGCCTCTGCTGAGGTATCAAGGACTACTATGCAGAATGCGCCACTTGTAAAAGAGAACAAACCAAGCAAATAATGCCCTACTTGCCCTCTAAGAATGTGCCCAATGCTCCAAACGAATATACAAGCCAAAAGAATGACATATTCTTTAGGGTTAACTAATAAAAATTCTTCAGGTGGTAGGTGACCAGGGCACATAGGGCACTCCATAGAAAAGTGTTTAGGTTTTATTTTTCTCATTGATGAACACTCATGACAAACACACACAAAAAAGGAGCTTAGGCTTTCTTCAACCTCCAGCCACTATTGTTAAAGTCTGACAAGCTCTTAACACTCAAAATCTTATCCAAAAACTAAGTTGAGCATCGGACTGCGGTCACCGACAACCACCGGCTCCACTTCTAACTTCTTTTCTCTATTTTGCAAGTTAAAAACAGCCTATCAAGCCAACCCTCTCTCCAGATTCAAGTCTCCCAAAGCTCTCTCACTTCCTCCTTTTACTCTCGACCTTCATTGAAAGCTATCTCAAATAACACACATTGGCTATGTGTTTAACTAAGTTTTTACTTTCTTTTTCCTTCATCGCAAAATCTAGTTAAAACATCTTTCATTTTCTTCTATCATTTTCATAAACTTTGCTAGTAGAACTACATATCACGCACGAATTATCCATTTTATTATATGATCATGTTATGTTTGTCTGATCAAAAAGTTGGATTGTGGTATACATGAATCAATTCTTTCCATATCATACTGCCAATGTGGTAAATGAAGCTAGCTTACCATCAATTTTGGTCCATTGTTATGTCTTTGCTGAGTGAGCTAAAGTTTTCACAAATAGATCCATTGTTATGTCTTTGCTGAGTGAGCTAAAATTTTCACAAATAGATTTTTCCACTTTCAATGTACTTTTCTTGTTGATCCCAAATTTGAATGCAAGAGGTCAATATCCCTCTTACTTTAATGAAATTATCTGTGAAGAAGATAGATAAAATCTCTAATAAGAACAGCCACATATGCCATTTCAAGAATTGAGAGTCAAGTGTATCATGCCATCTACGTTGTTAAGATTTGTATGTAATACTATTGTCGCTCTCATCCATGAGCTTAAACTTTTGGATCAAATAGTTTCACTAACATGTGTATCCATTTAATGTAGTTGGAACGTACATACATTCATTGACATATATCTCAATACTTATAACATGAATAATCACATGTATTTATTGTAATAAGACTGCATACACAGTTCCAAGACTCTTTTTAAGTAGAATTTGGCATGTGATCTCCAGGATGTGTACAACAAAAGTAAGAAGCCATTATTTAACACCACCAACTTATAAATATGAGTTTGGAGATGGCAACACCCAAGGCTCCCTTCGCCATCACTTTATTTCTCATCCTTGCTCCATCTTAGTTAATGCTGTAGATAACCAAAAAGAACAAATCAAAGTTAAGCTTGAGTTACCAAGTTTCTAAGGGAAACAAATATGTGAGTTATGGAGCTGGAAGTTTTGCATGTAAAGGAAGATATGCAATGAAAGGACTCACTTTGCACAGTTGGTGGACTTGGATATGGGAATGTTCATTTCAACTCCACATTTTGTAGGAAGAGAGGATGCTGCATCTTCCTTGATATTTGGATATCGAGCAGCAGCTGCCTTGACACAATCACAAGCTGCCCGTCTATCCGCTGTGGTCGGTGTGATCGTCTTGAGGTTTTGACACCATCACAGCACACGGCTGAAGGGCTGCCTCCAGCCGTCAAGTAAGAAATGCAAGAAGCCAAAGATGCATCAACTTGGCCGCAAGTGACTGCCTCTCCTGGCTTTACCATGAACTGAAACATGGCTACAACCAACATAAATATAACAGCACTTTCCATTAGTAAACTCAATAAACTTCGAGATTATACTTCAGTGAACTTCTGCCTGGATGAACCATATCGGAGGGTCATCTAGTTTATTTATAGGAGATTGGTGATTGAAAGAGTTGATATACGTGGGTCATGGCATTAACATTAGCAGTTACAGAATTTTGGCTTCTCTGCCTTTTTCAATTGTTCCACGCTATACTAAAAATAGTAAAGAGTATAAGCTTTTATGTCGTATTTCTTTCTCTTCTAATGATTCTGATTTTCTTTTAGTGCCTTAACTCGTAGAAACATTTTGGTTGGCTCTCAAAACTTAACAAGGGATCATTTGGAGTGCAATAATAACTAGAAACAATCATGATTTTCAACCATCCTGCTTGTATCATCCATCTACTCTTTGATCAACTTGTTCATTAAACTAAAGAATAACGAACAATTTAAGGCAACATAATTTCATCCACTGCTTGATTAAATATTAATAGCAATAGTCATACAAGGCAATTACTGATGATATATATAAATACAAATTCTCCAACCACCTGAAACACAATTTTTCAACGATAATGGATCCAGTTTACGGTATCACAGTACTATAACCACTAACTGGAGGCAATTCTCAGAACCTTACCTAAAAGCTACCAGGAACTACACTCCAACCAGGAACTACCTAAGGCTTCAAGCGAAGGAGGAAAAAGCACAAAATAGCAATAACTATTTGAAATTGCAATTGTATTTTAGTCAAACCTTAACAGATCTCAACATCTCTGTGCCAGCAGATAGCATCAATAAAATTCCTAAATCTTAGAAAACACTGAACATTGACACCATTAACCCAGGGTCCAGGCCAGCATCCATACTTATCTACAACATGCCAAAAGTAGTCTATCCAGGGAAAGGTGTACAACACAATAGGTCCGGCCATGTTTCACGCCTGGTAAAGGTTTCCATGAGGCATGCCTCTATTTCACTGTCTTGGCGTGTAGCTATTCTGATAGGAAGGACCATCGGCACTCTGGTTCATATTCCCAGGCGTGTTGCCTGACCATCTGGCATTCGGTGGCATTCCTCCCATGTTCCCTGTGTTGTAATTAGGAGGTGGCTGCATTCCTCCATAGTTGTTCTGTGGTGGTGGAGTTCCTCCATAGTTGTTCTGTGGTGATGGAGTTCCTCCATAGTTGTTCTGTGGTGGTGTTCCTCCATAGTTCTGTGGTGGCGGCGGCGGCGGCGTTCCTCCATAGTTGTTCTGTGGCGGCGGTGTTCCTCCATAGTTGTTCTGTGGCGGCGGCGTTCCTCCATAATTGTTCTGCGGCGGCGGCGTTCCTCCATAGTTGTTCTGCGGCGGCGGCGTTCCTGCATAGTTGTTCTGCAGCGGCGGGACTCCTGCATAGTTGTTCTGTGGTGGCGGCGCTCCTGCATAGTTGTTTTGTGGTGGTGACGTTCCTGCATAGTTGTTGGGTGGTGGTGTTCCACCGTAGTTGTTCTGCGGCATTCCTCCGAGGTTGTTCTGTGGCATCCTTCCCATATTTGGTGACATGTTGCCAGTGGAAGGGACGTTGTTAGGGGGCATACCACTCATATTAGGTGCAGGGTTTGGCACACCCTGGTTCTGAAAATTGCGGTTCTGCATGTTCTCCCTTCTTCTTTCAAAGTTTCTTGATCTATCGTAGCTGCGAGGCCTATCATTGCGCCTATTACGCTCATTGGCACGAGCATTGTTCCTAACCCATTCCTCATGGTACTTTGGGTCATAAGGAACTGCCTGCCCATTAATGAAAGGTTCCCCTGAAAATGCAGAAGAAAGGTAATAAAGCATACAATATTGTAAAACATAGCAATAAAGAGTAGGTAATAAAGAAGATCAAACTTCCGTGAAAGAGGTCAAGGATAACACAAAATGATGGCCATTGAGATTACATGCAGCACTCCACACTGTGCCAGACTTTTTGTTATGTTAATAACCAACAAGTATCCAGGACAAACTTTTAACAAGCTTCTGCTTCAACTAAAAAGGAACAAACATGTTGAGTCTGCACTTGCAACAAACACCACCCCCCCCCCCCCCGGGCCAAAAAAAAAAAAAAGAAAAGAAAAGGAAAAGACATGGACATCATTGGTATAACCATAAAAAAAATTGGTCAAGGAAAAATTGAAGGTATCCAAATTCAGGATGCTGTCCTTGGATTATCCCAACAACACAATTAACAAACATTTTGGGTAAGTAAGAAGACAAAGTAAAACAAGACTTTATTGCACTTCAATATAGTAAAGCAATAAAGTACAATCTTTCCAAACAAAATTTATTTGCAAAAAGAAACATAATAGATCATCACTGAATTTGATTGAAATAAATGTTCAATCATAAATGACAAACCAATTGAACGCTACAAGAGGGAAAAACTATCATATGTTACCCTGCACCATACAGACAAATTTGAGCTCAAATATCATAGTCCTATCTCAAATTTAAAAAACAGAAGGCATATCTTACCTCCATAATCTTTGTTCTTAACATCCAAATATGAATCAGGAAGAACCCAGCGGACACCAGGCAACTCTGCAGACCCAAAAGAAAAAAATTCATAAGTTTCCCTTTCTAAAGGCCAAAGCCGAAAACAAAAACATAAATCAAATAAAATATGTACCTTTGAGCTTGTATGAAGTTTCTTCATCCACAAGAGCCCCAAATGCGTAGTAGTGCTTAGTTGAAACTGAGTAGATCTTCATCCTTGCTTCATCCTCACTATATTTTAAAAACATTGAAGGCCAAAAGTCAAAAGGGCATAAGAAAAAAAACTCAATTCAGATACAAAAAATTGAAAAATAAATAAATAAAAATATTAACACATAAAAAAGAAATACAAATAAATAAATAAATAAACAAAAATAATCAGTAAATATTTGGTCTGACCTGCCACCAAAAACCGTGGCTAGGGTTTTAATATAACGATCGATAATCTCTTCCCTAGTGGGGTCCCCTTCAGGCTTTTCCATCACAACGAGCCAGTGCTCGAAATCACACCCATCAAGCAAAATCGTTTCTTTAGGCGGCCGGTTCGACCAGTTGGGGCTGCTGTCGTTGAGCGAAGCGGTGGCGGGACGTGTCGACATCCCACGAGCGTAGGGTCCGGCGACGATGCCGCCAGAGCCAAAACGAACCGTGGCGGATAAAGGGCGGAGGCGGTTGAGGAAGAGGAGAGGGAGAGAACGGGAAGAGGGCTTGATGGTGGTGGCGGTGGTGGAGAACGAGCGAGACAAGAGAGACGCTAGCGCTTTGGTGGCGGTGGGATTTGAGAGAAACATGCGAGAGAATATCTGGGTCGCCATTTCTGCTAAACCCTAAGAGAGAACTGAAACTGAAATTAAATGAGAGGGTTTATGGTTGGGGCTTTATAGTAGCAGAAGCAGAAGAAAAAAAAAAAAGAGCCCCTGCATTTTTTGTGAAATTGCATTTTAGGGGTTTTGAAAAATTTAGACTTTTTTTTTTTTTTTAATGGATTTCAGAAATGCTTGATTTTGTTTATATGATAAGAATATTATAATCAAAAGTAATAAATTTTGGAAATTTATCTAATTTATCTTAACCTTTTCATAGTAAAATTCTCCGAAGGTTCTCGATATCTTGAAATGATTTGTTTAATTCAATTTATGTATCTATCGTTATTGTGCATTCTAACCGTTCAAGCTTTTTCTAATGGCCCAAAAGTTTTTGGGCCTTAATCTGGTTTTACTTCTGAGATCGCAATACCAATAAGGCCAGCCTAACCAGGCCCATTTATCATGCTCGGCTGTGTTTGTGTGGTAAAACGAGTGATGGTGATAAGACTGTCATTTTATCTCATCAGCTCCCACTTCTCAATGAACCTCAATAAAAATTTTAAAATCATTTTTATCTCTCAATATATTTCATCTAATCTTCACTTTACCTTTTTTTTTTTAAAAAAAATCTTCACTTTACTCTTACTATAATTTTATGATTTTATCCTTTTTCATACACAACACCGTATAAAGCTTCAAAATTCTACTTAAAAAAATTTCTTCAAATCTTTCTCTTTCTTTATTGTTGCAGCTTCCCTTCCCCCGGGGCGGCCTGGTAGGGAAACAAATTTCTAGGTACAGATTTAACTCCTACCTTTTATTTTTATGAGTGTTGCAATGAGATTCTTCCTTGGTAAAAGAAAGTAAATTAATTAATTAATTAATTAATTATAAAAAAAAAAAGGCACAGTGGAGAAGACCCTTCAGTTAGATGCACTAATGCACTAGGAGTATATATTTAACCAACCTATTAAACAGGGCCCTAAGAAAGAACAATCAAACAGGCCAAGTTTTAGGGAATATCTCAAAATACAATCAAGGGGTTGGTGGTACAATATAAGAATTCTAGTTTGGTAATTGGTCCACTGAAGATAAATTGATAATTTTAAAAGGCAGAATTCAAAACGAAAATGTTTTATTATAGAAGTAAAACTCTTCTGTATATTATATTGAAAGACACAGTAGTCTTTTGTAACTTTATTTTTAAAACATAAAAATTACTTGCATAACAACTATTTTTAAAATAGTATTATTGAACGCTATATTCATAATTTTATTATTTTTAATTATGTCTACCGAACATTTATTATAATTTTCGTATTTAAAATACAGGATATGAAGAATAATACCAAATGTATATTCAAATTTAAAATACAATATGTTAGGATTTCATTGTATGGATGCTGGTATTTTTATAACACCACCAATTTAGATATTGTATTTTAACATCTTCATTGGCCACATCATTGAGTCTTCATTAATGTTGTAATAAACATATAATTTAGATTATTTCAAGTGCTACAATATTGCCTTGGAACGAGAGCAGATATAAGCAAATTAGGATTTTATGTATTATATGTATGTGACCACGTGGTGGTGTAGAGAAATATTTTAGCATGAGGGAACGCAAATGACAAGTCTACATGATGAAATTGGCGAGAACTATAGGAGAAATGTATCGAAGACTTAGGCATTACTATTTGTTGGGACCATAAGATCAAAGTAATTGAAGATAAATGAATCTCTAAATAGAAATTATCATTCAAGATCAAGCAAAAAATATCTTAGGGATATCATATTAACGTTGGCGTGAATCCTGAAGACCAAGATGGAGTTGATTTGTACAAATAAGAATCCCTTTTATACCATAATTTCATCTTCATTTTCCCCTCTTTGTTTATCAACATTATAAAGAGATGTTAAAGAGATAATATCCCTATATTGGCATGAAGAGTTCCGTATATATCTAGGGAGCTACTAAGTTACAGCCGGCGTAACTTACAGCCGCAAAAATTGCGCGTGAACAGTAACCACGCGTGTTACTGTTCACGCGCAATTTCTGCGGCTGTAAGTTACGCCGGCTGTAACTTAGAAAAATCCATATATCTAAAGGCTTAAAAGATGAAGATTTGACAAGATTGTGCTCCTCATTGCACATAAAAGAAATAATATTTGAGAGTATCTTTATTAACCCTTTTTAAGGGTGATGCCGTTGGCTTCTTGTCTTCTCTTGATGAGTCTATCCGTTAGACTTTGATGTGAGAAGAGGCTATGTGGATATTGTTGGACAACCAGCGATCAGCAAATGAGATTGTATTAACAAGACGGCAACAATACACGAAATAAATTGTTGGAGCAACAACAAAATTTGCAATACACATGATAGAGGAAGAAATAAAATGAAATAAAATGAACAATAAACAAATTAAAATGAAAAACCCGAGGCCTGTTAAATAACAATCTCCTTAAAATAGATTTACCATCTAGTACAGTGCTAGATTTGTTGATATCTGTTTCTCAGGATGCAACGGGAACGAATTATTCGTTAAGCACGAGCGCATAATTCCGGCGAACAACTATAGCGAAGTACCTCGATCAAGAGACTAGAACGTTAGAGGAAGGAAAATAGAAAAAAAAAATTTAAAGGAATTTAAAAACTTGCCCATGCAAGCTTGAGTAGTTTTCGGCCTGACATTCGGGTGCACACAAGTTCAACCAAATTCAGCTTGGATTCGCACCCTTCCTGCGCACGCGCGTGTGGAGAGAGCCTTTATCCTTACAATTCTTACTCATTTGTGGATGAGTGTTTATATATAAACACAAATCCCTTAGCTTATTTTTCCCTTGTGGGACAACTTCCATTCCCTTTCAAATTTTTAACTTCAAAGGTGCACTTTAAAAGTCAATTTCTCATTCACCCAAGCATCATTTTGAGTATAAATTATACCATTCCGAAGTGTTCACGGAGTAGAATCCGAACCTCTCTAAATTTTTCACTTTCGCTAAGTGGGTTTCTCTCAAAATGTGCCCTCATATAGCAATCTAATAAGCTATTTTTTTCAACATATATTAAGACTTTATGTTTCTTAGGCATTTTTTATTATTGGTGATTTGTTGATTCGTTTTTTGCAAGAATGAAGGTCGTTGGAGTAGTGTAGGTATTCTACATCAGATGCTAAAACCTTGGGATCATTCTTTGATTTAGGATATGCTGTCTCTCTTCTTTTCGGTAGAAGAGATTGTGTGTTTGTAATAGAGGGATTTTATGGAAAGGCGATGTGCCGTTGACAAGTCTTGCTTAGAAGAAGAAGCAAAAACTTGTTGAGGTTGTAATAAGGTGACGGCAATCACTGAAAGGAAGTCTCATATTGTGTAAGATTGTAATAGTTTATAATCTCTTGAATCTAGTGACCACTTGAAATCTTAGCGTAGCTCGTGGACGTAGGGATTTTTATGCCAAACAATTGTGCTTTATTTTTACGCAATAATTTATTTAATTAACTTTTAATTAAATTCGCTAAGTCTACTAAATTTTGATCTGGTATAGTATCTTGAAAACATCAATTTCATTCTATTTTTTCTATAAATATGTAATTCAAACACAATATCGCACGCGCCATTTTCTTCAACATTGAAAGTACAATTTTTCCTTTTCAATCACTAACTAGCTTTGCATTCAACTAGTTCAAGCAACTAGTAAATATCATTACAGTAATTATCGATCTATCTAAAAATGCTTTGGAGAATAGCAAAGGATATTTAATTTGGCTTATAATTTTGAAAGATAAATATATCATGAATAAAACGTCAAAGATTACAAATGAAATGTGAGGAAAAATCCTCAAGCAGCCTGCTAAGTTGAGAGCAGATGCATTACAAGCTCTAGGCCTAAATTGAATCTTACAAAGATTCATAACTAAAAATGCACTAACATGGGGGTGTGGTTAAAAGCAATATATTCTTTTAAGTAATTTTACATAAGAACAAAATATGTTATAATAAAAATGTGTAGTGGGTGGATAATGAAATAAAATAAGAAAGTCAAATATTACTATTCAAAACAAAACAAACGAATAAGGTTATCATGTTAGCCGATCTCAAAATTCAAAACCCAATGTTGGGCTAATGTCCTTAACAATATTGAGAGTATCAGTTCATAGTCTTTATGGGGACTCCTAGTGATCTTCTCTTCTATTTTATATTTGAGCTACGTAGATTTCTCATCAAAATCTAGCGAGCATAGATTTCTAAGCTATGCTCAATAGACTTGGTTGTGCTGTAAGCGTATGGATGTAAAATTTCAAGATATATATGTAAAGTGTGATAAATTTAAATAAACAAGAGTTAGATTCTTTGAAAAATAATATTAAGAAAACGGTGTCGTTTTGTTTTTTACTATTTTATCATCATTTTATTTGATTATCGTTGTTCAGGTTCTTTTGACATATTTAATCCAAAAGGGTCTAGCTAAAAGCTTTTAGTTCCGGTAAAGTTTTTATTTGGTTATCGTTGTTCAGGTTTTTTTGACATATTTAATCTGAAAATGCTTGGCAAAAAGCTTTTAGTTCGAGAAGGAACTAAATCAGTTCTGGTAAAGTTGATTAGGTTAATTTGAAGAACATATAATTGTGATTGCTAGAAGTACTTAAAAGTAAACCCTTCTCGAACAATAAAGATCGCTTGATTAAGTCATATATAGACCATAAATTTAGTAACCCTTTAGTTAACAAACAAGCATATATAACCGATGCCCAATTATTATCCAATTTTGACAGCTCAAGATATTTTTAGCACGTTATGTCCTAAGCTTTATAGTTTCAATTTCCACAACACAACACATATTATATTTTGACCATTGTGATACAGGAATTTCATGCCCTCACAACTAATTGTTTTAAGAATACTCCAACCAAACTGTTGAGCTGTCAGTTAAGGTGGGGAAAGATGGTGAGGCCACCAACACCAAACACTACATAGTCAATGTGCAGCTCACCTGAAAAAACTTCACATAATAAGTAACACAAATTTCTTTCTCTGCTTCTTTTCTTGTAACACTTCCAAAATTCCCATTTGTAAAGAAAAATGCAAAGCAAAAAACATCAAGTCAAGCCAATGCCTAAAAAAATCTCCAAAGTGTATAAGCCCATGCATGGCACATTTCAATTATTTGCCCTTGCTTGCTTTAACTTGTGCAATAACACAGAGTTTGGTGTGTTAGCTCATCTCCTACTTCTTATTCAACTTATCTCACATATTCTATTTTTCTCACTTTTCATTCACTTTCTGATCTCTAAAACTTTCCCATGACGGAGTTGCCAGTCAAGGCACCAGTTTCCGGTAGCCGGAAAGCCTTATGCAGATTAGAAACAAAAAATTTGTCCTACAAGTTATGCAGTAAATTTGATGAGTTCAAGTGGGTTTGTTGTGGTGTGACTTCAAAGAAAGATCCTAAGTTCATTTTAAAGGATGTAAGTTGTGAAGCTAGGCCTGGTGAGATTACTACAATTGCTGGTCCTAGTGGAGCAGGAAAAACAACATTGCTAGAAATTCTTGCAGGGAAGATATCGTCGCGAAAAGTGTCAGGTAAACTGCTAGTAAATGACAGGCCTATGGATGCTGAACATTTTCGAAGAATATCGGGGTATGTCACTCAAGATGAAGCACTGTTTCCATTGCTTACGGTTGAAGAAACATTAATGTATAGTGCCCTTCTAAGGCTAACTGCAGGCAGGCGAAAACAGGCTGCCAGCAGAGTTAGAGGGCTGTTGAAAGAGCTTGGACTGGATCATGTTGCAAGCTCAAGAATTGGTGAAGGATCATCAAATTGTGGCATTTCAGGTGGCGAAAGGCGAAGAGTTTCTATTGGAGTTGATTTAGTTCATGATCCTGCTGTTGTTCTGATTGATGAACCAACTTCAGGTTTGGATTCAGCTTCAGCTCTCCACGTAGTTACATTGCTTAAATCAATGGTGGTCAATCAAGGTAAAACAATTATTTTAACTATCCACCAGCCTGGTTTTCGAATCCTCGAGCTGTTTGATCGGCTTGTTTTGCTTTCAAATGGGTTTGTTGTTCATAACGGAACACTAAATCATCTTGGAGAGAGGCTCAAGTCTGCCGGCCACTGCATTCCTCGCCATGTCAATGTGCTAGAATTTGCCATTGATGTCATAGAAAGCTTTGTTATACAAACTTCTGAAACTCTCAAGACAGCAAATAATAAGGAAGATCATAAACTGAGGATCACGTACTCCAATAATTGTGAAGAAAAGCAAAAGTTTCTTTCCTATCCCAACTCTCAAGTCCAGGAAGTCTTAATACTGGGACAAAGATTTTGCTACAATATATTTAGGACGAACCAGCTTTTTGCCACAAGAGTTATACAAGCCTTGGTAGCTGGACTTGTACTCGGAACTATATACTTGAAGGTTGGCAATGATACAGGACAGGTTGCTCTACAGACCCGAATTGGATTCTTCGCTTTCAGCCTCACATTCTTGTTATCTTCCACAACAGAAGGCCTGCCAATATTCTTGCAAGAGAGAAGAATTCTAATGAGGGAGACTTCAAGAGGAGCTTATAGAGCTTCTTCTTATGTTTTGTCAAACACCCTCATCTTCATTCCGTTTCTTTTGATGGTTGGTCTACTCTTCACCACTCCAGTTTACTGGCTGATTGGCTTGAGAAGACAAGTTGATGGGTTCCTCTTCTTTTCTCTAGTAGTTTGGATGGTGCTTCTGATGTCCAATTCTTTTGTTGCATGTTTCAGTGCCCTGGTGCCGAATTTCATCATGGGAACATCAGTGATCTCAGGGCTCATGGGTTCATTCTTTCTCTTTTCCGGCTACTTTATATCGAAAGACAAAATTCCTGATTACTGGATTTTCATGCATTATTTGAGTATGTTTAAGTACCCCTTTGAGTGTTTTCTGATAAATGAGTATGGAGGAGAACAGGGGAAAACAAGATGCTTAGAATTTAGGGAAGGAGAATGCAGTTTATATGGAACCGGGTTCTTAAAGCAGCAAGATCTCAGAGAGTCACAGAAATGGAGCAACTTAGCCGTCATGTTGAGTTTCATCATCGGCTACAGAGTGCTTTGTTTTTTCATCTTGTGGTACAGATGTTACAGAGCTAGAAAGTAGATAACATTTTACAGCAAGAGAGACATGATTATGTTTCATCTTTTTTCCCTTATTCTTTTACTCAAAACTTCAATGATAATCAAACCAATGTATGATCTTTATTAGATTCATTGATATAAGAAATTGTAGCCAACCGAATTTCTTGAAATAAATGGAAGCTTGCTTGCCCAGAAATTTGCATCCCTGAACTCATTTTCTTCAAATTTTCCCAACATTCTTTGAACTGTTTCGTAGACGTCACCTATTGCATTTTGTACTCTTGACCCGATCAAAGTTTCCACGAATGTATTGATCTGAAGTGTTGATAACATTACTGAAATCAGAAGGGTGGTACTAGGCGACCACAGCTCAGTTCAAGAGCTTTCCCCGAGCTTGCTTCCTTATTCCATCTATTTTTGAATCATAAGAAAGGGAAAAGGATCAACTTGAAGGAGATCCGAACTACTGAGAGAATACTATAGAATGAGAACAAACTGTTGTAAACAGGCATGAATTTCCATTGATCTTGGTATTCACTTAATTACTGAGAGGTGTAAGTTGAGTAAAGGAAAGTGCGTAAAGTTCATTCTAGCCAAAAGAAGAAAAATAAAAGAATCAAAGAGATTGATTGGCTACTAGATTACAGAAATTATACATCAAAGTAAGTCGCACACATTTGAGAAATGAAGTCTCCCTTGGTTAGCACTAATATGCACTTAAATGCTTTGGAAAGCAATTGTTGTTTTGATTTTTTTCACAAAAAATAAGAAAAGAATAATACTCAACATGCTGCCCTAGAAAACTAAAAGAAATTTACTAGACCTAATTGCTTCGGTCGTATATGGAATTGAAGGTCATGGTAGCATAAGAGGCAGTCATATTTCCTGAAGAGAAAGATGAATGATCAAGCTTGCTTGAGTCTCCAGATACAGCAGAAGCCTTGTCTCTGTCACTCTTGTTAACTCTCAGGCCCAACAAGTCAGAAAGAAGACCAGGTTTGGATATTTCATCTTCATTTACATCTACCTCACCTATTAGCATATTGACAAGAGTTGACATGGATGGTCGGCGTTTCGGCATATCTTGGGTGCAGAGCAGAGCAATCTTCAGATATTTGTGAGCCTCTTCAACACTATAATCCCCATTCAATGAGGCATCCACCAATCCCAACAGCTTCCCACTTTCATACAGTTTCCACGCCTAGATACCACAAATCTTCTTAAAAATGTTTCTCAAGATGAGTAAATGACTCTTAAAGGCCATTAAAGTTTAGCATCACAAATCAAATACCATATGATAAAAATGCTTAAATGCATACCATTTCTAGAAGATATTGTTCTTCGTAAGGTAACCGCCTATTTGTGTTACACCTCCCACTAACAATTTCCAGCAGCAGAACACCAAAGCTGTATATATCTGCTTTCCTCGTTAATTGACCTCGTATAGCATACTCAGGTGCCAGATAACCTCTACAGAAACAAATAAAGGCGTCCAATAAATAGGTGGGTTCAAAGGAAATTTTTAATATTATGAAATTATCATATTCAGAAGAAATCCAAAGCTGAGACCACCAGCTTGGAACTTGGCAGTCCATACAGCACTTGTTTGCAGCATATTAGAATTCATTGCAATTAGATTAGAACAAGTCTGACAGCATAACAAGTATCTATAATAGGTTTTACACCAGGTCTAAGATATATTACGATACTACTAGGGACAATAGAGTAATTATTAATTTCATCAAGGTTCTGCTAATTCAATCTGATTGATCGTATAATTTTTAGAACCATAAATCAATAATGTGGAAATGTCCACCGATCAACTCTTGACTGTCAAACCATATTAAACACCAGTCTAAAAACTTGATATGAGATTGTATCAAACTGCATTTTCTACATCAATTGTAGTATCAATCTTGAGTCCCTTTAAAGAGTTGGACAAATAACTGAAGAGACTTATTTATAAGTTGACAAACTTACTCCGTTCCAGCAACACGTGTACTGATGTGAGTAAGGTTAGCTGGAAAAAGCTTTGCAAGACCAAAATCTGAAATTTTGGGTGTAAGATCTTTATCAAGGAGTATATTGCTTGCTTTGATATCTCTATGAACTATGTGTGGTTGAACCTCCTCATGAAGGAAGGCAAGCCCCTTAGCAACACCAATGCAGATATTACGACGTGTTTGCCAATTGAATTGAATACTGCTGTGACCTCTCCCTAAAGTAGAATATTTTATTAACTAGACAGTTGATAAACTCAAATAAACGCAACCCCGAAAAAGGTGGGGAAAAAAAGTACAGCTGCTTACCTAGAAGTGTTTGTGCAAGACTGTTGTTCTCAAGATAGCCGTAGACCAAAATCCTGTGGTCCCCTTCTACGCAACAACCATACAACTCGACCAGGTTTTCATGCTTTGTATCTTTGATAACATTTATTTCTGTCAAGAACTCCCGCACCCCTTGCCTTGAGTCAGCTGACAGTACCTTTATAGCAGCCAGAGTGCCATCTTTCAACCTTCCCTGTTAATTAACTAGAATTTCTATAGGGAGCCGATTGTTGGAAGTTGAAAATAAATGGACAATTCATTTATTTATGAAGTTATTCTTCAAAACATTTGGAGAATATCACAAAATATGCAATCACCTTGTAGACTGAACCAAAACCTCCTTGTCCTATTTTATTGGCCGGACTGAAATTTTCAGTTGCAATTCGCAAGTCTTTGTAACTATAGAGGTTAGTATCTTGAATTTCTGAAACATCTGTATAGACATAAATATGTTAGAAGCTTTTAGATACACATAAAGCAGATAGAAGAAGCAGTTCTGAGAATTTGAAAACAATGCATATCTTAGTTATCTGGTCATGCTCCAAAAAAAAAGGAAACATGCAACATCTTGTTTGTATTTCACAATATTTAGTCCTCACAGATAATAATGCTTTCTTTTGGCTAATTAGGATACAGGACTGCTAATTTAAGTGCTTAAGTTTCATCAAAGTCGACTATTAGTCAACCTAGGAAAATCCAAAAAGCGAACCAAGTTTATATAAGGGCCTAGCCTAATGCTTCTACTCCATGACTCATGAGAATCTCCTTGGCTTAATACCTTCATTAACTTCTACTCTGAGGGTAGCTGAGGAAGCTCTCCTCCTTCTGAAAAATAAATGGAAACAAGTCATGAGGAGTTACTTTCTGCGGGCCAATGCTTCAACCCAAATAAATCCTGTGCCCTGCACAAACCATTAATCACAGACTACTTCATCATTTGACCAATAAGAATATATTCACCAAAAAAACAATGGCAGTGTCATCAATAGTTTGATACTATCCACGTCTGCCAGTTTCCCCGTTAAAAGGAGAAAAGAAAAGAAGAAAAAAGAAAGCAAACATAAAATTTATACGCGTAACTACAAACTACTTGAAATGTATATCTCACATAAATCCATGCTTAAGTCTTAACAAAAGGAAAACTGTTCAATTCTACTTTGTCATAGACCCAGAAGCAATGAGGTTTTACAATTTCCAGAGTCTGTCTAGGCAGGCTAAGATACACAATTCGTCTTTAGTACTATTGAATTTATACTGGAATTTATATACAAACTTCATAGTTTGACCAGCTTCTAAATCAGATCGAATAAAGAAATAAATACACAAACATATATATCGAAAGGGGAAGAAAATTGTTTGGTAATTGATAATGAAAAATCAGAGTAAAATTGTAAAATTACTCAAATACAGAAAACAAGAAGCAACCAGCCTCCTCTAATCACACAGTTCCTAAATTAATTCTGAAAAAGAACAAGATGCACAAGGATTCCATACAGATTATAAAGAAACATTGATGATGATGATGATTATTATTTAAAAGACTTCATTCTTATGGGGGATACCATTGAACTTGCATTTAATATTATAAAACTACCACAATAACTAATTCTTCCCACTCACAACACATATCCCCAAACAAAAAAAAAGTAGAAAACACACACATACACACAGAGGATGCAATTAAATGGAGCACAAAAGAAAGTATATGACCCAGAATTCAGTTAGAATTTCTTGCCAACCAAACAAAACGCAGTAAGTAGGAAAAAGCAGAGACTCACCTCTTCTTAGGTGGTGCAAAAAAGTTGGCAGATATGAGCTAGAAGAGAAAGGGAGATCGTTGGAGTTTGTGATATTTGAGTGCAATAATAGAGTCGGCAATTTGCAATTGCCGGTCTTTCAAGTGCCAAGTTGAAATGTCAAAAGTCTTCCTTTTAAAATCAAATCAGTTTTCGTCTGCTGGCTGCCGCAGTGCCCCCCGCGGTTTGGCCATCTTGTCTTGGTCATTTTATCGCCTTTTTCTTATTACTATTATATTTTAAAAATAAACACGACAACGACACCTAAGTCTTGGCTGTCGAAAATAGTCACGGTTGGGCGTTGATTACATTCATTCTCAAGATTGATGATTAAATAATTTTATAATTGTTTGAATAATAATTAAATAATTTTATAAATTATAAAATTTATTATTTATTAAATAAATAATATATAATATTAAGATTTAAGAGTAACTTAAATATTGGAGTCCTATACATTTATTATTATTAAAAAAAATGTTTTTCACTCACTTATAGGATTTGATGCGATAGCTTGTTTCATTTTTGTTATTTAAATAATAGCTCATTTTATCCTTATTCTTTAAGGAATAGTTTAAAATATTCTTCCATTAATTTATCATTGTTAGTTTACTGTATAATTTATTGAGAATAAAATAAAATTTTTAATTAAGGAGATACAGAGTAGTTTAAAATAAAATTCTCAAATAATATTAAATCTCTTGTGTAAATTTAAAATTTAAAGATAACTTAATGAATAAACAATAATAATACTTAATAATATGTAAAATATATAATTAAGACATAACAGAAAAAAAAACATAGATCTCAAAGCACTAAAGTGATTTTTTAGCTTACTTTTGAATTTAATATGATGAAGATAAATAAATAAACAAGCAATGAATATTGTTATTTTATTCAAAGTTAACACAGACTTCTTCATTTACTTAAAAAAACACACATTGAAGATATAAACACAAATTTAATATACTATATGTTAAAATACATTGCATTATAGTATGTGCTTTTTTATCATTTAGTTTGTCACTAATTTTAATTTGATTAGTGATCCATGTTTGGAGGAAAAAAAATTATTATTATTTCTTTATATTATTCTTAAATTTTTAAATTTAATGAACATACACGCCCGCGTACACAAACACACATTACATATTCTTAAGTGTTATTTTTATTTCATTATGTTATCCTTGAATTTAAGTTAGCCATTATTTAATTGCTCTTGAAATTTTTATTTTAAAATTATTTGAATCTATTTAATTGAAAATTTTATTTTATCCTCAATGAATTAGAGTAAACTAACTATAAATTCACAAGAGAGTATTTTGAGTTATTGTTTGAAAAATAAAAATGCAATAAGTTATTATTTAAGAAACAAAGATGAAATGGGTTATCACATGCTTTTTCCCTTATCATTTTTTTTTGGACTTTGTGCTTAGAAATATTACACAATCGTGCCAAAAAATACTGTATGAAAAAAAATTATGTGGTGTCTGTGACCATTCCACAAAAGTACATGGGTGTCGTTGTTTTCCTTACTTTTTTATTCAAAATTTTATGTCAAATGGGATTTGGAATATAAATTATTTTATAAATTTATCTCTTTATATCAAAACATCATATATAAAATTTTATTCAATCCTCCTAAAATAATTAATAATAATAATTTTTTTTATATTATATATATTTTGCTGTTTAATGTTGCGGTTACCGGGACACATTTTTAGGTTTGTATAATATTTATTGGATGACACTAATACTATTACTATATTAATTAAGGTAGTACGCTGGTTTGTTATAATTATTTGGGCTTCGATAGGCTTTAGTTATATTATTAGACTTTGATATGTTGGTTTAATTGTGTACTTAAGTGGGTTTCAATTATATTGGATTTTATTTGAATTGTATACAATATTAAAAAAATTAAATTAATTGTTAAAGTGAAAAACCATTTACTTATAACATTAAATGAATAAATATAACATTATATATTATAAATAGAAATAGCCATATTATTAACTAACTAAATTATTATAATGGAAATAGTTAAATGTTAATTTATTTTATTTTGATAGATGTTAATAAATTGATAAGTTAATATTTTTAATGATAAAATATGAAACTAAAAAAATGACACTGGTTAAATATTTAAATTAGTTATATAAAATTTTATAAATATTTAAAGCGAAATAATTTGCAACTATTTTTTAATCTTAAAAGAATATATCCCATTTTGTTTAATGGTATCTACAAGCCCAATGTTTGATCAAATTTTAATAAATTCCCACAACTACCGGAAGACGCAAAACTCTCCACGAATTAAGGAGAGGAGGTGATAACCTACTAAACTAAGGAGTTATTAACGACTATATTCTATGTTATTCGAACAAATTTTAGTTACACTTTATTAAAATGTAGATTCACAATAAATCATTTCAAGCGCTTTATTTATTCCAGCCACTCAAGTTTCTATGTGAAGAATAACTAAAACTCACACCCTCAATATTAATAAGGCTTATAATATTGAGGGTGTGAGTTTGAGTTATATAACAAAATGAAGGTGGAGGATTTCTTCCATACACGAGTGATGTAGATTTGTGTTTTCAATGATTGAAATAGTCCAATTCCTTAAAATAATCATGAGCTAAACATGCGGTAAACAAGTCTCAACATATTGATAAGTTTTCTAATATCAATGTGTCAAACTAAGCCGCCTAAATGCCTTAAATTAATTAAAAATTATTTAATTTTTTTGACTACCAAAATGGGAACGCATGGTCAAAATTAGTGAAGACAATTTTCATTTTTCCGTCATTCTATTTGTGGGAACTGGGAATGTAAAATCTGAAAAGTTATATAAAGATGAAGTTTGATTTTTGGGACGTATGAAGTTATGAGACATGAAAATTGTGTCTGGTCATCATAGCCGCTTGGTTGACTAATATTTAATGCACAAAGGTGACCCGTACCAATCGTGTGAAATGTGAACATTTACCTGTAGCTATCAGTAACAATTTTGCAAAAAGGACAAACAAGATCCGGGCCACAGGCTATGTTTTTTGTTGTCTAGGTCGTGGAGTGAATTTGTAGTAGGCAATGGCTAAGTTGTAGATATTCTATCATAGAACACTCTTTCATAATTATATAATTAAAGTGATAAATAATAAAAAAATATATTATAACTTTGATTATATGGTTATGAAGAAATGTTCTACAGTAAAACATCTCCATCGTATAATCAGACCATTTTAATGTTCTATAGTGAAATATCTCTATTATGTAATCAGATCATTTTAAGTATATTATTTACTTATTTGTTAGTTCTTACATGAATTCAAATCTTGAAAAGGTTAAAAAGAATTGTATTTCACTAATCTACTATTAAATAAATTATCTTATTATTTTATGGGTGCAATTTAGGAAAATTTATCAAAATAGTCCCAAAACTTTTGGGTTTTTTGAACTTGACCATTCTCATTTTTCTTCATAACTAACCAAATTCAAGTATTTTAGATTAAATAGCCCTCATCACCTATGTAGTAATGTATAACTGAAAATAGAATCATTAATTAGAGAGCAAGAAGTTTAAGTTAATGTATGTTTTTACACAATGTGGATTTTTAAATGTTCTAAGTTTAGGGTTTAGGTTTGAAATTGGTGTGGGTTTTATTCTAAGTATTGTTATTTTCCGTTCATAAAATAATGTGAATCCTTATAGTGTATTTACCAATTGGTAATGAAGAATGAGAATCAGAATGCATTGTTTACTTCAATTATAAGAATCAAAATCGAAATACATTATATTTCCATTGATGTATTTACTTTGTTTGAGAATCCGAATGAATTGTTTTAAGTTACGAAAATACCTTTAGTTAATTATTGTCATTTTATTATTATTTATTTTAACAGTTGTGATTATTATTATTTAAAAATATTGTTGTTAATAATAATAATAATAATAATAATAATAATAATAATAATAATAATAATAATAATAATAATAATAATAATAATAATAATAATAATAATAATAATAATAATAATAATAATAATAATAATATGATGAAAGAACTTCATTTAGTATTTTAAAATAGTTACTTAAATAAAATAGTTTCATAATTAATTGTAACTAAAAATATTGGTATAACTCCTAGATTTATCTACCATGTGGCTAACCTATAATACAATAAAGAAAAGTTTAGGTTACTTAAATAAATTTATAACAATAAAACTTAGGCATAGAAGTTACATAGAGCTAGACATCAGCATTCAAATGATTACAATGACTTATAATTCAATATCACCATTAAAAATTCCACAACAATTTTTTTCTTAAAGTACTGCTCGTGTTGTACTACTAAAATCAAGTTTGAATTTGGAATAGTAAATACATTGTAAACATTAACATAAAAAATTCTACAATCACCACTACCAGGCTCTTTTTGTGACACATCATTAACTGTTAAAAGTTTTCAAGAGTTGCACTCTGTAACTCATGTCGGATGTTGTAAGAAATCCATCATTTTCTAGCCATCGAGGAAAGATAACTTTAAGTAACTTGAACAGATCTTGTGCATTTTAAAATCGCCAACTTCCACCATTTAGTCATAAATCTACACCTTCTAGTTACAAAACAGCGCTTGAGCTAGTATTTAATGATTCACTCCTAGATTCACTAGAAAGAATACCTACTATAAAAATTATAGTAAATTTATCATCTTTGTTATGTCTAATAAACTTATCATCTTTATTATTTCTAAAATCCATGAAAAAGAAAATAAAGTAAATTGGACTATGTAGTAATCCATACCATATAAACCGCTGCAACCTTTTCAACTTGAGGTCTTGCTATCGTAGTTATTGCCATATTTTAATGACTTGACATCATGTTTACTACCATTCCACAGTTGCTTCAAGAATACCTAATTGATATATTAAATGAAAAATAAATCTTATAAGAGATAAGAAATTAAATCGACAAATATAAGTTCTGTAAACTCATTAAAAAAAAAAAAATTGTATGTGTGAAATGCTAACATAAGGCATTGAGATACTATCTTTACTTCTCACTTATCAAGAGAAAGTATTCATGGATATGCTATAGAGGACGTAGAAATCCATCGGATTAGAACAAAAGACAGTAAGAAATAACACTTAACAATACTTACTTTATCAACAATCATTACCTGATCCTCTAGCCATCTCATTAAAGTGTGCCCCTAAATTATTTGAAAGAAATTGTGTGATTTTCGAAGATCTACTATGATGTTGCCTGCAAACCATTGGTCAAACTCATCAATTGATCTTAGATCCTCCATTTCTGTAAGTGGATTTATGTCCACACTTGTCCTTTCACATCTTGCGGCCTATTATTTCGAGGTGGGAAAAGGCTTAACATTCCTTATTCTCTTGAAAAGAGGAATTAAGTAGGGACTATTAAAGACATGCGGGATTGTAAGGATGTCTAAACTTAAGCCAATAGTAGCTTCCATGAGGATTTGCATGCTATCATCACTTAGGTCGCCATAGAATCTATACAATTACATAGGGTGTGATCATTATGATTGCCTACATCAGTGTAGACCCTACAGTCATCAGGGGCTTGTTGATTAGGCAGAATGGACATATTAAAAACCCACTAGATTAAAAGCTAAAGGAACAAAATTGTTAAATATTAAACTTAATCAAAATATATGAGCATCCAATCATGAAATCACTGTATAAGCACTTGAATGAACCATTATTATATCAACTGATAAACCCTATGAAACATTGTCCAAACTCTATATATTCTTTCTGCTCTGCCTCAATAGCTGACCTAATGCCATCTATCATCTTATCCACCGTAGACTTAAGTTCATAAATAGAACAATTAATCTTGTTCATCTGTTAATTAATCTTGTTCATCTGTTAAATGATATAATCATAACAAAACTTTGTCCTCGACTATTATCATAAAATAAAAATAAAATGAGAAAGTGCTAAAATCATTTATTAATTTACATTTGAGTAAAGGAAATGATCTTTTAAATTAGAATGTAATCTTTGAATCTTGTGTGTTAACAAAATTGTGTGAGTGATTATGATGGTTAGTTGCAGCATGCCCGTAGTCGATGATATTTTGCTAATTCTGTATTAAGCTCATGGTGTCATGATGCTCCTCTATTTCCTATAGAATGGGTGGCGCATGGATTTAGGTTGATTTTGCATAAAGTAATATTGAAATGAGTAAAATTATTGAGTTTTGATGATAATTTAAATTATGTATAAAATGCACTCAAAGATACCCACACTATGCAATCAATTTGGAATATATTATGCGTGAACTTCCACAATCGATAGTTTGTATAGCATTTACCTATCGTAGCCAAAATTTTAGGTTGGACTAATCATAGTGAGGATGCCACTAAAAGACAAAAAAACACAGATTTCAATAGACTAACAGGCAAAAAAATATAATTTTTAATGTATTGAAATCTGTATTTTTTTGTATTAAGTGTGCATCATTATTTTAATAAAGTTAGGATGCCCTCACTAGAGAAGGACTACATATATGTACACATATATAATACTTACAATACAAGTGTTGTCATTGAAAAACGAGTACACCACATCAAAATTATTTTTAAGGAAGCAATAGCCTTCCACTTTAAGATGGGGTGAATTTCCTTTTTGTTTTCATGGCCCACTGTGATGACAAGCCCTCGATAACTTTAAAAAGTCAAGCCTACTATAAGCAAAGTTACAAAATCATTAAGAAAATCTTGATTATTCATAAGTTTCCAACGCACCTGAACCCCATGACTAAAGCTATAAAAATTGTATCTTTCAATTTTATTGTTGAATTTGCTAAGTTATCATTCTTAAATTTCTTGCCTATGTTGTTCAACGCATTGTTAATACTATCATATACTATTTCTCATGATAAATGACCTTATGGATGACTCCGAAAGTGATCTATGTCATCAATATAATTCATCAAATAGAAATCAATTTGACAGTGATCTTTTCTTCCTTTCATCACTCATCTGCAAAGTAATACAACGCAAATTTTTAGGCATCAGTGTCGTGTATAGCACCAAAGTTCAATTTGGAAAATCTAGCATCCAATTGTTGAAAATTTAAGTTTTGAAACTTGCCGTCAAAGTACTTATCAAGTAACATATGCTGCATCTTCATAGTATTTTGTATGACATTTAGGCTACCTGAAAGTCATATAAGTAGGCACCTCCCTTCAATCAATAAAAGTATTAGATGGTCAACAATTTAAAATCACGACTGATCTTTATTAGTACTTGCCTAAGCAGTACTTTATAGATTGTAACACCATTGCATGCATAATTATCCTAATCCATGAAATGCCTAAAAATATCATTCTTGAATAACAATAATTGTTTGCATATTAACTTAGTCTGGATAGCTTGGACAACTTTCTAAATCTTTGGCATCTTTGTAATACGGCTTCAGAAATGATCAACAAAATGTAACTTCATCATACCTAGTTCCTTCTTTAGTGCTAGTGGATTACGTTTTGCCAATTTGTTCTTTGCCATGTATTTGTAAAACATTCCAAATTCTATTCGTTATTGACATTTAAAAAATTATAATAATAATATAAAAATAAAATTATGATAAAATAATTAAAGTAGACAATCTTTCTTTTGGTGCGACAAGTCAAAATATGATTTATAGATAAAAATTTAGCTAACTTAGGTTTGATCTCACAGTGCTGCTAGTTAATCACTCTTTTTCTCATTGTTGACAATTGAAATCTGCTAGCTTGGCCACCATTGTTGTCTCTAAGTTGCCGACAATCGAAAGCACTTTAAGGAGCAGTATCGACACTTTATGTTTCTCTGATTTCAAATGACAAGTATAATTTCGTTGAAATGAATGGTGTTTGGCTATGTTTGAAAGAATAAGGTATGTGTGGTTGTTTTTGTAATTTAATAATTTATTATGCTTGGTTTATACATTTTTCAAGTTTTAATATAATGCGTGCATCTTTTTTTTTGTGCGATTGGTGTTCTTGTTGCATGATTGCATCTTTTGATATGATTTTTTTTTTTTTTTTGAGGTGTAAGTACAACTTCTTACTAGATGAACTTAGAGAATAATAATATAATTTGAATTGGAAAAGTTCCTAGCCACATAATAGTATTTTCAAACTTTATAGCTAATTTGGCTAAACAATGGGCAATAATATTACAACTTCTTGGAATATGTTGAATTGAAGACTAATTTAGACTCTTTAAACTTGCTTTAATTTTTTATATTGCCCAAAAGCTCTTGATATGATTTGTACAATAGTAGAATTATCTCATATTGATTGTGGAAGAGACATGTAGTCAATTTATAACTAAACTTAAAGAAAAGTCTCACTCTCTAAATTATCTTCGATGGCGATTGTGTTAAATGTTGGTGAATGCATATTTATAGAGGGTAAAATCATTATTTTACTCTCAAAGTCTTACTAACATTTATATTTTTATGTATTTAAATTCTTTAAATTTTGAATATGTGCGTTTTGTTATAATTTAAGTATTTATACATTTCAGGGGTATTTTAATTATTTTATGATTAACGAGAAATTGGACAGCAAAAGAAATAATATTTTTGAGCTCAAAATATCTGGAAACTTTAGGAAGGGCATAAAGGCTAAAATCATAATTTTAGTATGTATGCTAGTTTTAGTAGGCCCAGCTAATGTGACGTTAACTGATGATGTGGCAACATCCTATTCGACCTATATATGCATTTATTGTTGACAAATGATGTGACAACATATTATTGGACAAAAAAATGCACGCACATTACAAGCAATACACCAAATTATAGTTTTGATGACATGTTCCATCCAGTTAGAGCTTACCATGTGGCGCAATGTTTGGCGTTCGAATTATTTTCATTCGATGACCATGATTTACCCATTGTATCTATAAATAAGGGGCTCCCCTAATTTGATAACTTTGAATCTAAATTTGAGCTTCATTTTGTGTAATTCTCACTCTATCTTGTATTTTTACATATTTTAATAAAATTATCTTTTTACCCATAGTTCAATTATTAGTGGATAATGAAATTTTAAACTTGGATTGAAGATGAAGCATCAACATAATCCATAGCCTTAATTTGGTAAATTTATTCACTCTCTCTCTTTATATGATTTATGTAGATTTTTTTGACTCATCGTTGATAAAAAGTAAATATTGTCTAGATTTTTCATGGTGTATCAATTCCCTAGTGTAAGATAATTACTGTTTGGTATGATAAGCATGTTATACTATATTTATTAGAGAAAAACTCTCCTCTAATATTCATAGTTCATCTGAACCCAGTGTTGATAGAGAGTGTATCTAAGTTGTTTAGTAGACGATCCTGCCATATTGTCGACAGAAAAATTGTAATCATTTGGCACAACGTGTACTTGACACCATATTTAGTAGATGATTATTTTCCTTTAGAACAATGAGTGCTCGATACTATTTTTACCAAAATGAGGCTTATAAAGAGTGGAAAATACCTCGCTCATAAATTAATTAGAACTAAAAAGGAATATTATGCCAATAATGAAGTGTTGAGTGTGAATCTAAAAACTCAAGTGTTTCATTTGCATTGCTTGATCCTTAATTTATTCCCGCCATTTATTTTATTCTTAGTACTACTTAGAAATCATCTACAACTAATTCACATACAAACTTGAAAATTAATCCTGCACATAATTAAGTCTACCTTCTCATGGGATCGACACTCGTCACCATTAATATATATTACAATAGATTTGTGCTTTTGTGAGTTCAATAAAATTTGCACAACAAGTTTTTGGCGTCAGTTGCCGGGGAGGTAAGTTATTTTAATTTGTAGAGTTGATATTCTTTGTAAATATTGTGTACATAACTTTATGTGTAGGTTTTGAATGTGTTTTCATAGTAATTGTGTAATAGTGTGATAAAGTCAATATTATAACTTCTCTCTCTTTATTTTCATTAGCTTGTTTTTTGTAATTTTTTTTGCATGCACGGTCGAAGGCTACAATCACATAATCTAGAACCTATGAACTTTGAACGGGAAAAGACATTTCGCACACGTAGACTTACCACAGAGTAAAATTGCAGGTAATATTGAAACGAATTTAGTGAAACAATAATCATAAGCACCACAAGAGAGGCCATTTAAGGACTACTTTAGTTCATTAGCTAATTTGAGCGCTTCATACATAAGATACCAGATGTTGCTGCTAGAAGTTTTGAGTTAAAACCTAGTGTACTAAATTGTCTCCCATCATTCTATGGCTTAGAAAACGAAAACCTATACAATCATTTAAATGATTTTCATGTTGTTAGCCAAACTTTTAAATATGAAAAATTTTCAAATAAAGATGTTAAGCTTAGATTGTTTCCATTTTCTCTAAAGGAAAGAACTCATTCTTGATTCAATACATTGCCTGCTAATAATATCACATCTTTTAGATAAATACTTCCCAGCGTATAAAACTAACACTATTCGTAGGGAAATCTCAAAGTTTACTTAGAGAGAAGACGAACAATTTTTTGAAGTATAGGAATGATTCAACGGGCTACTCTTGAAGTGTCCATATGATGCGTATGAGAAATAACACCAATATCAATACTTCTTGGAGGGACTATTGCGATATGTGCAATAATGGCTAATGGCTATAAGTGGAAGTGAGGTAACGTCTAAAAGTGCATCAAAAATTTAGATTTCTTCCAGTGACAAATGAATAATTTCGAATAGCGAAGCTGATCATTCAAGAATGTGAGAAAAATTAAGAGAGTAAATGAAGTCTACATTATCGGATTAGGATTAGATATCAAGGAAGTCAAAGCAATAGTCGAAGGACTTTCTCGCCAAATAGCATCATTAACAATTGACAAATCAACAAAGCCACATGCCTACAATCAATTTGACTATAGTTTATACCCAAATCAAGTCAATGCCATAAATGTGATAAGAAAGTAGTCAAACTACAACATTTATTCCAATACTTACAATCCTAGATTAAGAGACAATCTTAACTTTTTTTTGTCTCAAGGATCCCAATAGAACAGAATAGTAACTCCAACTCCACCAATACAACCATTACATCAATCTCTTCATATCAGAATCAAAACTACTTACAAACCATACCATAGGAAGAGCCACTTCAGAATTTTAAAAGTTTGACTCACTCTGCGATAGAATAAAAAAATTGCACCAATGACGAGTTGCGAAATGAGATGCGACCTAGCATTAATTCACAAGCCCAATCGATCTCAAAGCTTGAAAAGATAGTGGGTCAACGTTCTTCTTTTGTTCAAACCTTGGCAATGACTGTTGAGAAAGACAAATTCTCAAGCCAACCACTGCCCATTCCTAAGGGAGTACATGAAGCTTATACCAGCTTAGCAGCAAGAGGAGGTCAAAGCCATCATGACCTTGCAAAAAGGAAAGAATCAACAACAAAGTGGAGATGCTGGTGCAAAAGACAACGCAAATTGTACCTTTAGACTCTGAGGACTCATCACCAAAGGAGAAAAAAGAAAATAGCCCGTGCGAATGCATCCTCAAAGCTCATTTTCCTTAGATGTTAGCTAAAGCAAATAGGGAAAATTCCACAAGTGAGATTATAAAAACCTTTAAATAAGTACGAGTTAACATATCTTTGCTTGACGCCATAAAACAATTGCCCTCATATGCCAAGTTTCTTAACGCTCTTTGCATTAAAAAGAAATGTATTCATGTTCAAAAAAGGGCTTTTTAAACAGAGAATATTAGTTCTATACTCCAACATGAAATTCTTCTAAAATATAAATCTTTTGCCTTACCATCTCATGTAGTATAGGGAACTACATAATCGAGAATGCGTTATTGGACTTTAGGAGCTAGTGTAAATCTTTTACCTTATTCAGTATTTTTGAAACTTGAATTGAGAGAATTACACCCAACTTCAGATGTGTTATAGCTTGCAGATCGATCCAAGAAGATATCTCGTGGTATTGTGGAGCACGTGCTTATCTAGGTAGACAAGTTTTATTTTCTTGTTGACTTTATTGTGATTGACACTTAACTAGTGCATGATTCGAAGAAGCACATCTCCATTATTCTAGGTCAACCTTTCTTTGTAATTACCGGTGCACACATTCAATGTTGGATTGGAAATATGTAGTTGTTCTTTGGCTATATGACTATGGAGTTGAATGCTTTTAACATTGCCAAACGACCTCAAAATATAGACGATAGAATTGTTGATATTGATTTAATCAAAAAATTAGTTGATTATACTTTTCCATCTAGCTTCAGTGATGATCCTTTACAAACATGTTTAACTCACTTTGGTTTGAATTTTAATGTTGATCGATCAGTTGATGAAGTAAATGCCTTACTCAATTCATTACCATCTATGTATACCAATGTTACCATATATGGATACTAATAAATGAAAGTCAAGAATAGAGCAATTGGCATAGTCGGGGAAGAAATTCAGTTGATCATTGGAATCACTATAAAAGCTCGAGCTCAAACCATTACCCGACACTTTAGAGTATGCATTCTTGGGAGGTAAAAACACTTTGCCAGTAATCATTTCATCCCCTCATGATGACAAACAAAAGAATAAGTTGTTGGATGTTTTAAAAGAGCAAAGAATGACATCAAGATAGGCCATAATGGACATAAAAGGTATAAACCAAGTAGATTATATGCATTACATTCATCTCGATAAAAATGGTAAACCTAGTAGGGAAATGCAATGTTAATTAAACCACAATATGAAAGAAGTTGCCAGAGCTGAAGTCTTTAAACTATTGGATAAAATTGTCATTTACACCAATTTTTGATAGTTCACGGATTAGTCTTGAGCAAGTTGTCTCAGAAAGTTAGGAGTCACAGTAGTTACCAACGCCAACAATGAACTAACACCCCACTAGAGTAACTATAGGATGGCGCATATGTATTGATCATAGGAAGCTGAATTCTGTCACATGAAAAGACTATTTTTCTTTACCATTTATCGATCAAATGCTTAACAGATTAGTTGGTTATGAATTTAATTGCTTTGTAGATGGCTACTTAGGATGGACGTGTCATTTACACCTATCTCTAATAGTTCACGAATTAGTTTTAGGCAAGTTGTTCTTAAAAAATCAGGAGTCACAGTAGTTACCAATGCCAACAATGAACTAACACCCACTAGAGTAACTACAGGATGACGCATATGTATTGATTATAGGAAGCTGAATTCTGTCACACGAAAAGACTATTTTTCTTTACTATTTATTAATCAAATGCTTACTTAACAAATTAGCTGGTTATGAATTTAATTGCTTTGTAGATGTCTATTTAGGATATAACCAGATTCTTATAGCATCAAAGGACCAAGAGAAAACCACTTTCAGCCCTTTCAACTTGTTGGATATACTGGTTTTTATAGACGTTTTATTAAAGATTTTAGTTAAATCTTTAGACCCTTATACAATATACTTGCTCAAGATGTACCTCTTGTCTTTGGTGATTTGTGTCTTGAGACATTTAAAAAGTTAAAACAGTTGTTAACCTCATCGCCTATCATTTAGCCCTCAAATTGGAACTTTCCTTTTGAACTCATGTAATGCATCGAATTATACAATAGGAGCAATATTAGGACAAACAGTTGATCGTATCCCCCATGTCATTTACTATGCCAGTATGACATTGAATGATGCACAGTTAAATTGCTCAACCATTGAAAAAGAAATGCTAATAATAGTGTTTGCATTAGAAAAATTTCAATCTTATCTTATAGGATGCAAAATAATTATGTTTATAGATCATGCTCCTTTTAAATATCTTCTTGTAAAGAACGATGCAAAGACCAAAATAATTTGATGCTTGAGTTTAAAAATAAGAAGCGCATGAAAAATGTGGCGAAAGATCATCTATCTCACCTCAATTTTAACACAATTCTAGAATCATTGTCATTGAATGAATCCTTCCTAAGTGTCAATATATGGGAAGCATTACACGAATGAATATAATGCCATTAAAGCATATTCTGGTAGTCGAGATTGTTGATATGTGGGCATCGATTTCATGGGACCCTTTCTTCCTTCTTTTGGCCATCAATTTATATTGGTTATGTTGACTTGTATCAAAGTGTGCAAAAGCGATTCTATACAGAACCAATGATCACATGGAATTTTTGAAAAGCAACATTGTTTCGTGCTTTAGATTTCTTCTGGCGATAATCAGTGATCGTGGTGCCCCATTTTGCAACAGACTATTCAAAGTTCTCTTGACAAAGTACTCCATCACACATAAAGTAATAACCCCATGCCATCCCCAAACTAGTGGTCAAGTCAAGATCTCCAATTGAGAAATAAAGCATATATTAGAAAATACAGTGAGAGTAAATAGAAAAGACTGGTCATTGAGACTCGATGATGCACTATGGGCATATTGAATGACTTTGAAGACACCTATTAGGATGTCTCTCTATGGGCTAGCGTATAGGAAAGTTTGTCACCTATTGATGGAACTAGAGCATTTTGCATACTAGGCCATCAAGAAATTCAACTTTGACATGTGATTGGTTGGTTTAAAAATGCAATTACAACTGTTAGAACTTGAAGAGATTCACAATGATGCATATAAAAATGCCAAGAATTATAAGCAGCTGGCATATTATGAGGAAATCTTTTACACCAGGTTAGAAAGTGCTTTTATTCAATTTTTGCTTGCTTTTATTCCTAGGTAAATTATGCTCTCGATAGTCTAGTCTATTTGTTGTTCACACTACTTTTCTACATGGGGCTATTGAAATTGAGGAACTAAAGAATAGTGTCACTTTTAAAGTTAATGGTCAAAGATTAAAGCCATATCTAGAGTACCAACCACATGAAAAAAAAACTAAAATAAATTTGAATGACCCACCAAATCTTGATTGAGTCCTTGGGTTTAGTTTTTTGTCATTTCTTTTTGCTGATTGAAGTTATTTGATTGTTTCTTACTTAAGTGCGTTTGTTTAACAATTGTATTTTATTTTATTAATTGTATTATACGCAATGAGTACATCAATGAGATAGATCTTTTTCAACTATCTTAATAAACTTCTACATGTGAAGGTCACCTAAGCGGCTTGCTCTAAATTTGTAAATCACATTCTGTTTGAGATCTACGACCTCCAACGTTGATATCCCATTTTGAAGAGTTAGATAGACAACTCAGGGACATAAATGGTGGTATCTATAATATTCAATTAGAACTTGAGGTAAACTCAATAAAGGGACGATGGTGAGTTAACATCACACTTTTTACTGTGTGTTTTTATTTTGTTGTTAGCTTTCACGGGTGTCTTGTTTTTGTTAGATTGATTCTTTTATTAGGTATATTGTCATTTGGTACCCCGGTTAAGTGGTAGATAACAACACTCCATGACTATTAAAGTCAGTTCCTTCAGTTTCCTACAATAATGACATTCTCAAGCCAAAGTATAGATAGGAATGCAATTCTTGCAAAGCTTAACAAGCGATTTCCCTTTCTTTTTCGGAACACAATCCTCATAATACTATAAAGCTTAGTCCAAACGCTTGTGACTGGTTATAAAGAATAACATCTTTGTTGGCATTTGTTGGTTAATTGAAGTTAAAGTACGATTGGCAGGGTAGTTGCCTCCCAAATTTGTTGCTTATATGCCTTGTTGTGGGAAAGGAAACTATTCAAGAAAACAAAGAGCTAGACTGCTCCAAGTTTCTTATCATAAGTGTGCTCGAACAAGCTGCAACAAATATCCTTGTAAATCTTTAGGAATGGTCTTCGATAATAGGGAATACAAGATTCAATTCATTATGGATGACTTGAATAAATAGTCATTGGATGACATCCTTTTGACTGTTGAAACGCATCGCAGTGGATCTGTACAACATGTAATTTCCCAATTAGGCCATTATTCTAGAAAGAACATGCACAGTACAGTCTTTAGAATTTGACTATAAATGACACTATTTGCCAATTTATAAGAAAACTGAATGAGAAGCCTACCCTCAACCCATAAAAGGTGTTCAGTTTGTTTTTGGACATTAAGCCATAGGAAAATGTGAGCCACAGTCACAACTACCATACATATCCTTTCATTTTACTGTGCTTTTATCATTTGCATTATTGCTTTTAATGGCATGATTTTTTATCTACTGTTTACTTTTGACTCTTAAACGATGAATTTCATGTGTTATTTGATAAACACACCACTCTATTTGTAGTTGTGTATCATTATGTCAATCACCAAGATATTAAATATGAGCTTATTTTTTTTAAATATTCACAAATTATTTTTTAGAATTGTCTCAATTGTAGCAACTACAAATAAACAATTGAAGAACATGTGTACTTTATGGCTTTCATAATCGAAAATACAAGAGTTTGTTCAAATAGTTATAGATCTTGGTTTAGTATTAACAGAGAGAAAAATACAGCTGGTATATAGAGGAGGTGATTAAGGGTTATCAAGAATTGTCTTGGAAGCTGCTTACACTAAAGGAAGTCAAGTGCTCGGTATAATCCTAAAAGTCCTAAAACCTCTAGGATGTCTGCTCAACTCACCAATTGGATAAGAGCTAGTTGTCTCAAGTATACAAGAGAGAATATCTTAGATGCTAAATCATGCTGACGCTTTCATTTTCTTGCCAAGAGATCTTGTAACTTTAGAGGCACTAATCATATTCACATCTTGTGCCCATTTGAACATTCATAAAAACTTTATCGGTTTGTTAAATGTCAATAACTTTTATGATGACTTGATAACATTTCTTAAACATGCAATTAAGAATTATTTCATTCTATCTACAGCGAAAAAAAATTTTATTTGTGCTCCTACTACTAATAAGTTTCTTGATTTTTTACAAGCCTACAAAATCAGAGCCAGATCCCAACACTTTTGCATTGGATTGATTGACTAGTGATGGTAACAGTAGCAATAATAAGAAATACAAATTAGATGTAACTCTCCATTTGTAAATTTTTTTTTATGTTGCAGCGTTCAGGTGCTGTCTTCTAAACTTTACTTTTTTTCTTTAAGACATTGAGGAAACTTTCTCGCTCTAGTTGGGGAGAGAGAATAATTGATAGCTGTGAAATAACTAATAGTTATGTTTGTTATAAATTCTTAGTTCTAGTGATGTTTTTATTAATTTTTGTTCTAAAGACTAACGTAGGATAAATTTGAGTTGAAGATGACCGAATATAGAGTTTAGTCACTTTAGAAATACATCTTCTTAATATGAGAGTTTATTTTACCTTTAAAAAAAAGTCATTTTGTGTGATCTTTGACATTAGATGACACGATATATTTAAATTTAGTATTTGTATTATCTTTGGCCTTGAGTTATGTTACACCATATTTGCCACTTTGCATATTGATGTTGGTAAGAGTGTGAATTGAGAAATTTGTGAGTGAAATTGATTGAGTTATTTAAAAGAATGTATATGTCATAATAAGTTTCAAGCGAGTTTTTGAGCATATTATTTTTCTTGGAGAGAAACCATTTTTCATGGCTTAGTAGCTTATTATTTTAAACACGATCTGTATCTTCTTCTTTTGAGTCGAGCAATAAAAAAAAGTTATGTATCGATACATCTGAAAGTCTATTGAACTAGTAGATATAAAAGACTATTTATAGTCCTAAAAATGACAAAAATGCTATCTTTAATCTGTTTGAGCTTTTTCTAACTATCCCCATTGTGAAAAATTTATAGTTACCCTTTTTGAGCCTATTAAAAAAATTTGTTTATTAACTTATTATTCTATCCCATCTCAATTTGGAGCATTATTTTATATTTTATATTTTCCACCATTTATTTATATTTGACAAAAATATAGAGGATTTTTCTTTTTCAGAAAAGTGATGCACTATACACACACACACACACACACACACACACACACACACACACACACGCACCTTGCAATTTTCAAAACATCTCTATTTTTTCTCAAACATATATTTTGTTGTTCCTATTATTACTTTTTTTTTCTCTAACCTATGTTACGTCCTAGTAAAAGTCCTTCTTGATTCTAAAAAATTATAGTCTTATGTAGAAGCTAGTAATATGGACCAAAAAGATGTGGTGATGCATAAAAATACATACAAATAATATTATTGACTTAACTAGTAATTCGTTTGACTTGATATCATATTGTTTTCTAAGCTATGGATATTATTTTTTCATATTGGTGAGAGTGTGTATTTTTTCTATTATTTTCTTTCAATCTACCATTCTTTAGAGTGACTATTTTTATTGGGTTTATTTTATTTTAAAAGTGTCATTTTTATCCTTGAGATTTTAGGGATTGACATGTCATTCCTAAAAGTGGCTTGATTATTGTAGATTTGATATTTGATTATTTTGCATGAGTTTATTTGACTGATTTGTATAAATAGTTGTGGAAGTGATATTTTCGAGGCTTGAGATAATGCTTATACTTTTATTTGATTTTTGTCATTAATCTGATTAAAGAAGTAAACACAATTGCCAAAAAAAAAAAAAAGATTTCGACTTGGGTTTAAATTTGGTAGATATTATTGCTCAATTTGCTAGAGACTAGCAATAAGCTAGTTGGAGGATGTGTTGAGTGCTAGAAAATGTATACTTATAAAGGATAAAATCATCATTTTATACTCCAAGTCTTATTAATATTTTTATTTTTATATATTTAAGTCCTTTAAATTTTGATTATGTGTGTTTTGTTATAATTTATGTATTTTATACATTTCAAGATGAAGTCATAATCAAGATTAGCAAATGACACCCATTCTTCCTTCCAAATATTTAGCCGCTTGGAATGAGAAGCTAGCTTCTTGGAATTGGCACACATCTAACTGCTTGTATTTGGCTCACATTCTGCCTTCCAAGCGGTTAGCCACTACAAATAGGGCAGCCGTTTCCCTAAATTTTGTGCACCAATTTTGAAGATACTTGACTATAGTTGTGTATTTATGAAGATATTCGATGTAGTCATATATTTGGGCTAAGCGTTCCTTTAATGATTATGACAATCCTATTATGTCATTTGTAATGCAAAATTACCTTATATTATTTTAATAATACATTTTAAAATATATATATGCAACTTATACATGATGCAAAACTATCTTCAATCACATCAAATGTCAACTACAGCGCTATCGCAAATGTTACATCTCATCATAACTTATCCAAAAATGGCAAATCATAGTAATAAAGTTTTATATAACTTGACACTATGTAGTTGGTTTCCACAATCTATATCTAAATAATTTGATAGTCAATGCTTTTTGATATTGTGTAACATCAGCCTATTGGCAATACGTGTTGATGTCAAGGCTATAAGTAAAGACCTCCAAATACTGCAACAAAAATGCTCCACAATCCCCACTAATAAAATTTATATATATCAATAATAAAATCACCATTTAAAAAAAAAACAATGCATAATGTACTCAATTGTGCCCTAACTTTTGTTAAGGAATGTTCCGTGCTCGCAAGATGGGTCAAGGGATATTTGATAAGACATCAATACAATATGGATGTGTTTCGTGATATAATATCTTCTCATCTTAATTATACAGTACAAAACTTGAAAATTTAATTAAAAAAAGAAAAAAAAGGAACTGAACTTATATTGAATTTAATCAAATGCAGTAATGAATGATAAATGTAAACTGAATGAAATATGATCTAACTTACTTACAAAACGAAAGAAAACGACAACCGTCAAAATACAAATACCTCCTGAAAGAACATAAAGAGCTATTTAATAGTTTCCTGCACATTTGAAAGAAGCTTATCAAAACCAAAGTAAGAAGATATTACATAAAGACTAACAAGTCAATCAAAACTTGTCAAATTAGTTTAGTTTTATCACCATCCCTCAAATAAGCTAAATGTTTCAAAGTGGCAAATGGATCATTGATCCATGCTGCTGAATTCAAAACAATTTTGTCTTACATTCTTTAATCCCATGTTCTTTCAGCATCCAGATTTTGGTTGAACCCATCAAAAGATTAAATAGTTGGATGATAATTTCCCTTTCAATAAATATTTTCTATATGTATCCAATTGTATTATATAGTATTTTTTTTTTTTTAAAATTATACTCATAAGAACATATAGGACATCTAAGATTTGAAAGATTTATTCATATGTATATATTTTTGTTTATGCATGGCCAAGATTTAATTTTATATTATATCCTCGTTTATTAATTAGCAATGATGAAATTTTATTTATCATGAAGGATCTTTACAAAATTGAAGTCATAAATTTAGGGAACATATTTTTATAAAAACACCAATGGTTTGACATAAAAATCTAAACTCAGAAAAAAAAAAAAATCAAGGCACTGTATATAGCTATTTAGTGATGAAAAATATGATCTATTATTATCAAACGATACGAAATAAAGTGGCGGATTGGTGAGTAATTCGTAAGATCCTACCTTTGGGAGGGAAATAACAATTTGAAACGATTGCTAGTAGCCCATAGGCTGAGAACGAAAAGAAGAATGAAATCTTCTATGATCATTAAGGTTTGTACCACTGTTGTGAAAATTTTATTGAACTTGCAAGCACATGAATCTATTGTAGTATATATTAATGGTCACTACAAGAAGGTGGATTTAATTATGTATAGGGTTAATTTTTCAAATTTGTATGTGAATTGGTTGAATATGATTTTTGAGTAGTACTTAGATTCAAAATAAATGGTGAGAATAAATTAAAGATGAAACAATATAAATGAAATACTCGAGTTTCTAAATTCACACTCAACACTTTACCATAGACTTAATATTCTTTTTTAGTTCCAATTAATTTATGAGGGGGTATTTTCCACTCCTCATAAGTCTTATTCTGATAAATATGGTATCAAGCACTCATTGTGCTAGGGGAAATAATCTTATGCTAAATGTGGTGTTAAGTATATACTATGTCAGGTGATAACAATCTTTCTGTCGACAATGTGGTAAGATCATGTAAATTTGTACTTGTGCCAAACAGTAATTATCTTGTACTAGGGAGTTGTTATACCGTGTAAAATTTAGACAAGATTTATTGTCTGTCAACGATGAGTCAAAACAATCTATATAAATCAAAGAGAGAGAGAAAGTGAATAAACTTTTCAAATTAAACCTATGGATTAGGCTTCACCTTCAACTCAAACTTGAAATTAAATTAGCCACTTATAATTAAACTAGAGACAAAATGATAATTTTATTAAATAAGTAAAAATATAAGATAGAGTGAGAATTACACAAAATAAAGTGAGAATTACACATCATTAAGGCTGTGATTCGGTGTATTGCATGTAAAGTGTGCACATTTTTCGGTCTAATAATATGTTGCCACATCATCAGTCAACAGTAAACGATCAATGCCACATCATCGATTAATACCAAGTCAGCTAGGCCCAACCAAAATTAGCATCCTAAAATTACCATTTTGCCCATTATGTCCTTTCCAAAGTTTTTGGCTATTTTGAGTTAAAAAATGCTATCTATTCTGCTGTCCAATTTTTCATTAATTGTAAATTTGTCGAAAGTTTGATGTCTAATGTTATGCTCTTATGATTTTTACATGCCATTGACTACTCTATTATTTGTCTTCTCTACCCTCTACTCTTTAGACACAACTACAATTGAGTATCATCATAAATACAAGACTACAACCTAGTTTCTTCGTAAATATTTTTTATATGTATTATGAATATTTTTTATATGTTATTGAAAGAATAAAAGATAATTTTGCATTATATATATAATATAACAGGATTGTCATTATCATTGAAGGAACTCTCAACTCAATCACATTACTGCAATTGAGTATTTTTATTAATACATGAGTACAACAAGTATCTTTGTAAATACACGATTGTAGTTGAGTAAATGAACTGAACCAACATTTGTTAAAATAACTAGGGGCGGGCATTTGGTTTGGTTTTTGCCGAACCAAATTGAACAAATTTTTTTTTTTATTCGGCTCGATTCAATTCAAATGATAAAAACTGAATAGTTCAAAAAATAACAAACTAATTGGTTTGTGTTTGGTTTGACTCGAAACTGAACTGAACCAAACAAAAAAATGATCAGTTTGCTTCATTTTAATTTGAAAAATTAGTTAATTTAAATACAAAAGCCCAAAATCATTTTCAATTTCCTAAATGTAACAACCATATATCGGTAGCAATTTGGCATCTCTCTCTCTCTCTCTCTCTCTCAAGTCTCACTATTAGCTGCAGGACTATAGCCTCTTTCTCTTGCAGCCTCTCATGGTGATGTTGACGGCTGCTCGATGTCATGTACCCATCCCTCACACACGTCAGCCTCTCTCGGAGCCATAGTCTCATTCTCGGATTCACTCACGGTCTCACCCTCTGTGGTCCAGAACCACCGCTCATTTGCTGTCATCTTCGTTGCTCGTCTCACTCTCTCTGGTTCAGAACCGCTGCTCATCACCTATTACAGCCTCTCTGCGTCATTGATGTCACTCTTGTGAAGGTGAACAACACTGATTCAATTTCACTCACTGTTAACAGCATGCCAGCCACTAATGTCCATTTTATTTTAATTTAACTTAATTCAATTTAACCTCATTTATTGTTTGATTAATTTAATTTTTGTAAATAGAAAGTGAGTTGAAAACATATCTAATTTGATTTTGGTTAAATTATGATCTATTTGGTTTGATTTGATCATACATGGGTAATTTGATATTTGGTTGGGAAAAATATTCTTAATTAAATTGTAAGTAAAATTACTATATATTTATTTTGTTATATCATTTAAGATCATGTTTTTATTTGGTTAAAAGTGCATTTTTGACAATGAAATATTGAAATGGATCACTAACCACATAATTTGTTGTTTATGCTTTCATTTGTCAAAATTTTACAATTGTAAATAAATATTATCCTGTAGAAAAAAATGAAGAACAAAGTTACGGTCTGTTGTCATAATCGTGCAAGTAAATTAAAATCATTGTTCAAGTTTTTTCATTGAAGGTAAATTAAATTAACAATGGTTGAAAGTAAATTATGATATTTTAGTATACTTCAATTGTTCTTGTGAATACAAGTTAAATTTTAAATGATTTTTTCATTTTAATAAACTATAAAATTCAGAAACTGTTTAATCCAAATCAAATTGAATCGAACAGTTTCAATTTTGAAATTCAGTTCAAGTTTGGTTCTATTTCTCCCAAACCGTAAAATGTCCACCTAACATTAAGCCCAATTATACATGACTGTAATCGTGTAATTTTATATATACACTATTGTAGTCGAATAAGTTCATAAGTATACGAATGTAGTTGAGTAAGTGGACAGAGAACAATAACTACCTAAAACACTCATTAGAATAATAGTACAATCGGCATAAGCTTTAACATATCAAACTTCAACACATCAAACAATATAAGTCCAATACATGTCAGAATCATAAATAAGTTTTAAAACAACACAAGTTGCTACTACTCAATCATCAGAGCTAATTTATTTTGGGGTCCAATGCGGAGGATAAAAGAGCCAAGTAGATATAGCTTTTTGTTTTTCTTGAACACTTTGCAATCTAATTTTGAATAACTATTAATTTTCTCCAAACACACGGCCAATCTATTATAAACCGCCAATCGCCTCTCTTTAAAAACATCATACACCAAGCAAACTTGCTTATCCCACTGCAAAATAAGAAAGTATCAACTTGTCAACTAACAATTACAGATATTAAAGAAATTAAGATAATAAAAAGGGCAAGTATGTAATGCCGAGTATATTATACATGCTTACTTCTATTTCATTGAGTCCAAATATAGGCTCATTGTCAGATAGTGGAATTAGTGCACTACAAGTTAGTCAATTATGTCCTCTAGACCCACACCTACCAACTTACGAGGTAACTTCTCTTCACTTTATGATGCTATTCTAATTTTTGCAGGTGATCTTTATATTTTCTGAAGAGGCAAAACCTCATTACTCTGCACTTCCTTTGAAATCTCCAATTCTTCATCTGCACCAACAAAATATATTGTTTTTGCATATGCTGCAATGCTTCATTGGAATAGTATTAAGAACACATATCATATACAAATAACATTTGTCGAAACCTACATATAGCTAACGCATGTTCACAAGGCAGTTGATTGAGTTAAAATTCCTGACTGCTACATGTTTCCTACAAAATGTTGACATGACCTTTATGGTCACCATCTTTAATAATCTACTCATGTATATTTAGTCCCACCACTTTATATCTATAGGAATCTCTCTGATTTTTGGAACAACTTCTTTTTAGCCCATTTTGTAAGTCAAATGTGGTAATTAGCTACCTCCTCTTGCCTATCACAAAACCACATCTATAATTTATCAATGATCGAATCCAATAACTTATGAATAATCAACTGTCAGAAATTTTTAAAGAACAAAATCTATGGATTCTGCTACGGTAATTGTCATGATACTGCAACGTAACCTGTCAAAATAAGAATGAGCCCACTTGTCATACCCTACATTATAAAGATATTTTGCAACTCTTTCATTGACCTTGTGTATCTCATTCATAAAGCAGTTAAATTATCGTGGTTGATAATAAATTGTCATGGTTGATAAGCCTTTACAGTTAGTTCAACAATTGCACTTACATCAATTTCTTTAAACTTAGCATGTAAGTTTTACTTTAAGTCATGCGTACAAATACCATACGTAGCATTCGGGAATGTAATGTTAACATTTTTCTTTATGCATGGGTGCCAGTTAGAAATGAAAACTAAATTACAAACTTCACCTATTGTTTCCGTTAACATTATTAGAAACCACCTCCATAAGGCATCGTTCTCACGGTCACTAATACTTGATGTAACATGATAAAGTTGATTATTACCATGAAGTGTTGTCACAATGAACAAAGTTCCCTTAATTTTCTCTTCAAGAACGTGCCATCAATTGCAATGATTGGCATTGTTGATGAAATGAATCTATGTACACAGCTCCCAAATTTTATAAAGAAAATATTTAAAATTATTTGCATTGTCGACTTTAAGAAATGTACAGGTGCTCAAACTTTTCTTCTCCAACATTACCATATTGAAAGGAATAACTTGAATGAATCCTCAAGCCTACCTCGAACTTTCTCCATTATATATTCTCTTGCTTTCTATGCTTTGTAGTAATTTATTTTATATCCAAACTGTTTATGAAAATCTTCTCTAATATCACCAAGCCGACTTGAGGATGAAGTACCATTATTCTTATAACAATAAAGTTGCCACTTCAATTATCATTAATACAATAAATAACAAATATGTTCTTCCCTGACTTAAAGGTTTTAAGCTCAAAATTTTTCCTCAAAGCTACCATAAAAAGCACTTCTTGCAACTCCTCTTTCGAACTAAACAATTTTTTCCCTATTAATCCATTAGTATGACTAACAACTTCCATGGATGGTAAATTATTACTATTCGAAACGCGTTGTCCTTGTCTAATGAACTATTGTATGCAGACAAATTGACTCTAGGCATATATCTAGTATTAAAGGATAGAGGTAGGAAACTTACATTGCAAGACTCTATATTCCCCATTGTTCGATTACTAATCATTGTTGTCCCAACAAAATCATCATGAACAATAACATTCACATTTTCTAAATTCAGCCCTTTCCATCATTAGTTTAAGTTTCAAAAGCAATTTTAGATATCGATTGATCTTCAACAGCAGAATTATTTGGGCTTAAACCTTCGCCTCCAACATATGGCTCTACAGATTCTTGTAAATAGTCATATGGTCCGAAACTAGGGTAAACACCATCAATACGTGACGCCAAAATATATTTTCTCTTGTAGGTAATACAAAGAGGGATCTTTAACTCAACTCTAGTAATTATTTTCTTTAAAAACCAATCTACATCGTCATCTATCATCATTGAAACAAGTGGCATTGGATCAGATCCTTTAAGCTTGAACTTTTTTTCATGTCAAAATTCAGAAATATCAATGGGAATAACTTAGGATACTTTTCCATCAATTGTGCATACGTTGTAAAACGAGATACCATGATTCCTCTCGCCTGTGTACCATTAAATCTATAATGGCTGTTTCGCCCATTTTATTCACACGAAACATATTAGGCACACATACCAAAGTCATGTGTTGTAATAATACAACACAAAGTTATCACAATAAGTACAAAAATAAAATCACACAAGGCATATAACAACATGTGGAATCGTCTGTTCATTTACACGATAATAGTCTTGTAACTTGCTAAAATAGATTACTATAGTCTAGTAAATAGTCAAAGAATAAATTTATTGAAAAAATATTTTTTTTTCCATAAATGAATACGAAGTTGTCATAACATTTGAAACATTTTATCCACTTACATGACTGCTGTCATGTAAATTTATACATACATGACTGCAGTAGTGTAAAATAGGTGTAGAACAAAATTTTAAGACAAAATGAGATTTCAACAAATGTAGTTAGAAAATCTATTACATACAGTGATATGATGCAAATATAATAAAAATGTGAGTTGTTTTGTTGTTTATCACAACATAAATAAAACCCTAAAAACAATATAATATGAACAAGATGCATAAACAATACAAAAATAAATGTAAAGTTTAAAATAACTTGTTGTTTAGATGAATAACACACCTAGTTGTAAACCAAAATCTCAACACATTCAAATGATTTTGGGAGTGTCCTGGAGTGATTTTTTGTTGCGTGAGGGGTGAGAGTGTGCTCGAATGATTTTATTGTGGATTTTAAATTTCTCTTTTAGACTTTATTTGGTATAGCTTTCCAAATATAATTTATTTAAGTAGAGATTTTATTAGCAGAACTTTTATAAATAAAGCTTTTACCCAAAAAATATTAGTTATTTAATTGTTCGTGAAAGTTTTTATTAAAAATTATAAAATTATTTTAATAAACAATCTTTTAGAGTTATGTTATAAAAAATTAAATAAAATTGTCTAATAAGTAAATGATATTTTAAATATTTTAACATTTTAAAAATTTTTTTTAACTTCTATTCTTAAAAGTTTAAAATTTATACTTTTGGTCGTATAGATAAAATAACTAATTTAATATTCAAAAGTTTTAAAAAAGAATAATTAAATCACAGTAAAAATTTTAATAAAAATTTATAAGATTAAATAATATTTATAATCATTAGATAAGTGATACTAAATAGGTAATTAATAATATTTTAATCAATACTCAGTATAAAAGGACATATCCACGTAATTATGAAATATGAGAGCAAGTAAATAAATCCCTTCTGTTGGAGGATATTTAATTAAAGCCCGAAACCTCACATCAAACAGAAGTCCCTTGTGTGTTTGGCCGCCTGCCGCAGCTATCCATCACCAAAACAAACCGGCTCTTCGCCGCACTACTCACGCATCACGGGCGCCGCTCGACGCCAACTGCTGCTCCATCACTTGCGTCCCGTGTCTGCTCTTTGCCGCCAGGATCATTAAACTGCAGATTGTCAACCATTTACACTTGGGTGCGTTTGTTTATTTTTTAATAATGTGATTATCTTTTGTTTCAACATCAAATCAATGCTTTTCATCAGTTCCTGTCCTTTATAAAGTGAAAAACATGAAGTTACATTTTGAGTGTTCTTAGATTGTTTCATTTTCATGCAAGGCTAGTGCTTCATTTTTGTTATAATTGCTGGTTAGTTTTGGCCTCTGCCTTTTTCATTTTTTTTTCTTTAAACAGTTTATCCTTGGGTGCAGTTTTTCGTGTGCTCTTTCATTTGGCCCATCCCTTGAATTTTCATGATAGCTTATGATACTGTTAAATTTGTGACAAGGTTTCTCCGTTCTGAAGGCTAATTTTTGTTTGACATTTTTTATTCTTGGTTAAAAATGATGACTCTTTAGTTTTTGAACCCGGAATTTAATCTATGAATTATGATTTTAACATTTCACAGGCAAGACAAAGCTGTGTTCTGTTGTTGCTGCCATGGCAGCAACTAAGCCTCGGTTAAGCAGCTTCTCTCGCAACCTATTGGCTGTATCCCCGTCTCAAACCCCTGGAGTCAAATGTGGTCCTAATGGCACTATGTTTGTTTCATCTGGGATACCTGATCTTGACAGTAATATTCTACTTGTTTCCTCTTAATTTATTTGTAATAGGTTAGTAAATTTATATGTTTTCTTACTGTTTTTTTTTAATTTGTACGGTCATGATATTTAGAGATACTTGGAGGTGGGTTCCCTTTAGGAAGTCTTGTGATGGTGATGGAAGATGCAGAAGCACCTCATCACATGCTTTTGTTAAGGAATTTTATGTCTCAAGGGCTTGTTCACAGCCAACCTCTTCTTTATGCCAGTCCATCCAAGGACCCCAGAGGTTTTTTGGGTACTTTGCCTAGTCCTGCCTCGGTGAAAGATGATAAATCTCGTGATCGCGAATCAGAACAGGTGACCTTCTTCTTCAAGTCTTTTCTCTTGTTATTTGTCTTATCTTTTATTGTTTGAGTTAAAATGTGTGGATGTCATTTATGAACGTATTTTAGGAAAAGGGATTGAGGATAGCTTGGCAGTATAAGAAGTATATGGGGGAAAATCAACCAAACTTTGATAGTCACAGAGGTACTTGTGCAAAGCTATTTTCTTTAAATTTGGTTCAATTAATGGGGTGTGGGTGTGTGTGTGTATGCACACATATGCACACATTCATGTTAAAATGAATCAATAAATAAATAAATGCAGCATATTTTAAAGAATACTTAAAATGGCATTATACAATTATCACTTCATTTAATTAATTATTGATTTTTTTTTCTTGTCTTCTACATATAGAAAGCATGCCTCATAAGCAAATGAACTTCTCTTGTGCCTTATGATGTACAGCATTGTCTAATAGTTGCTTGCCTGGCAGTAGTTTCAGTCTTTAGTTTCAATTGTTTATGGTCCCTAGCATTTATAATGCAGTGTAAAAGCCATTTCCTACTGCTTGTGCGAATAGATGAATCTTGAATGAGATATAGTTATTAGAGACTTATGGCCGCTAATGTAATAGAAATCTGGTTTTGTGAACCAGAAAAGTGAAATTGTTGATCCCTTTTCTTCGTTTTACATCATAGAACAGACATCTCTGGTCTAATGTGAGCTAAATGCAAGCATAGTAACTCATCATTATAGTGATGCAGACAATAAGCAAGATTACTGCAATGAGTTTGACTTGAGGAAGCCGCTGGAGAGGCACTATTTTACCAGACAGCGTGTATATTGTGTTAGTACCCAAGACTCAAAAAATCTTGCTGCTCTTCAGGAGCATTGTGCCTCATTTTTAGCTCAACATCAAAGGTATTCTTTAATGCTTTTATGATAAGATGTCATATATGAATATTAACTTCTTTGGTCACCCACATGCGTGCATGCCTACATGTAGCCATGCATACAGTTGCACCTCTGATCTGAGGTAGTTAAGCTAGCCTCTTCATCCTGCTTCTAAAAGAATGACATGAGGAGCGGAGCGATTGTAAAGCATAGATTCGGAAAATCCTGTCCAATTCTTGTTATTAGAAATGTGGCAATTGAATTCTCGATCACAAAGAATTTGAATTTTTTATATGGGGAATATGCCATGTTTCATGTGATGTTATGAGGAATTGCGTAGAGTGATGGATGATATACAAGCAGACAATAGTATCATATAGATAATGTTGTTGACATGGGGATAGTTTGGTGGATATTTGATGTATATCGAGGGAATGAACTGTTACACAAGAAATATTAAAGGTACTGATGTTTTCATCAAATTTTACAAGACTTTCTTGAATGAGTCCTGATCGCATTTCAGTATCGCAATGTCTTCTGTTATTTTATAAAACACCATGCTGGAGATAATTTTTTAGATTCTGAGTTTTAATATGGACTTCCTTTAGTATCTTGATTATAATTATAGCTCCTAAACGGTCTTAACTACTTTTACGCTTGCTTCTAAATTTGTTTCGTTTCCCCTTTCTTATAGCTCTTTCTAGAACGTAAAACTTCAAACCTATGTTGGTCGTTTAATTAAGTCTATATTAAGGTATTTTGTAACTGATTTATGTAATGCAAGTGTTTTGGATAGTCTTATTCATTTTTGTCTCTCTTTTTTCGCTTTCCCTTTCAAATTCTTTCTTATATTATTGATGTTCTTTTGTTGCATCTCCAGAAATGACGGCAGCACTGCATTGGCTGGTCGTATAGCTATTCAGTCATTATGTGCTCCACAATGTGAACATTCCACCATGGTCAGTGGCAATTACACTTTGCTCTGAAGGTCGTAATCACCTTAAACATATGGTTACAGCTTTGTTGTTTGTTTACTTTCTATTTCTGCTGGAACTCAATAAATTTCTTGTAATATTTTCATCTATAGAAATGGTTGTTTGAAGAAGTGGCTTCTGTCTTTTACACCTTTTTCTGTCATTTCAAGGCAATCCTGCACTGAATTGATGATTTTACCTTTTTATGACTCTCAACTTATTACTTTACAGGAATGGGAAATGCTTTCTTTTATTAAATCTCTGAAAGGTATGGCGCAGTCTTCAAATGCAGTAGTTGTTATAACCTTTGCGCCCTCCCTTCTCTCACTTTCGTCTACTAAACGATGGCAGCACATGGCAGACACTCTGCTTTCTGTTGCAGCTATCCCAGGTTTGATTTCATCTTTTTATCGTTATTACTGCATCAAAGACCTTGTATTTTTAAACTTCTAAACATATGCTTCTTTCAGATGAGGACAAGGAATTGGCAAAACTCCTTTCCGGTTACCAGGACATGGTTGGCCTTCTTAATGTACACAAAGTTGCACGTTTGAATACACAGGTATTGTGGAGTGTGCTGCGTTCTAATCTTATATTTACCAATGTAGTGCTACCTGTACTTAAATAAGCACACCTAGATAATTCAAGGTAACAGGCTTATCATATTCTTCCTCTGTTAATTTGCTTCATTGTAAAAAAAAATTCTTCAGGTGCCTTTGATACTCGAGGCAACAACATTTTCAATAAAGTTGCAAAAGCGTAGGTTCTTGGTTTTAGAATGTCTCAATCAAGCTCCTGTCGATGGCTCGAGTGGGAGTTCATATGGCACATCTGGTAGTTGCTCTGGATCATCCAAGGCTGGGACCCTTGATTTTTAGTTGCAGTCCAGATTTTTTCTCAATGATAAGTAGCTCAGATTGAAACCCAGATCTCTGCCATGAGTTCGACTGTCTGTTCATGCTGCTGGACTATTTTATTGTTCTCACTGCAAGAGTAACCTTTGCTCAGAAATGCTATATAGAACAGCTATGAATGATATCAAAAGAAATGGACTGGCGATTGTAGAGATGTTTGTTAGACTCAAATGCAAAAGTATTTTCCTATTATCTTTTGTAGCATCGATTTCGGATAGATTTTAATCTATTTACTGGAAACTGATTTAGAGCTATTTTTTAAAGATTGAGCGTCCGTTTTAAATAATAATTGAATTTCTCAAATTAAGTGAAACAGAAAATACTCTTATTCTCTTGAGAATTAACATGAGGTTAGAAATATAATTATGAGATAATTAAAAATAGGGTGTAAAAATTACTTTGAATACTCTTATTTTAATAAAATAATTTATTACAAAATTACCCATCATTTAAATTACTATTAAGTACAATTTATTTATAAATTAATATAACTTAATTACTTTAAACACTTATATGGTACGCCGGTTATTTAGCATATAATTTTTTATTTCTAATATCTTAAAAAAAAATACTTCATTTGAACATGCAGCAAATCAATATTTTAAATTATTTTGAAGACGAAATATTTGTAAGCCTTACATTTTTCAAGAAATAAAATAAACTGAAATTATTGCAAAGGTGCTCATATTTTTTGTCTTGGATTTGAAAAAAAATTAAAAGCACTCTAAACCTCGTAACCCAGTCAGCGTCTGCGTCTTCTTCTTCTTCTTCTTCTTCTTCTTCTTCTTCTTTTTCATGTCAGATGGCAATTTGCCTTTCAATTCTTATTGGGGTAGTGAAAGTCCATACTTTTTGATCTTAAAGAATTTGTAGGTGCAAAAATTGATGTGGAATGCGTTCGTTACTTAACGATAAGTAATTAGTAAAATTATTTTAAACAATTTTTTTAAAACTTGACTTAATTCCATTGTTGCAAGTTATGCGATATTTCTTAAAAAATTTCTTTTAGTGTGCTGAATAGTTTTATTGGTGTTTTTAGTAAATTAATTTAAATAATTTAAGTAGGAATTTTTTAGAATTTTAAAGAGTCTACAGAGTAAAAATTAATTTTTCAAATTTAGTATATGGGTGTATAGAGTAATACAATAGTCAATAATTTTTAGAGAAAAAATAGTCTCACCTTTAAAAATAACAAGCAACCGCACTCTAAATTAAAATAAAGTAAAAAAAAAAAAACGTATTATTTATACGATAAATTAAATAACTAGAGCAAACTTTTATTTAAGTTATGCGCCGAATAATACCATTCAATGTAAAGGAAAAGGACAGCTTATAATTTGGCAAAGTTGTCACAAAAATTCCCTTATTTTAAAAACAATAATGACCATACGGATCTCTTTTAGAACAACTATGTTGAAAAAATAATTTGCAATCTAGAACATGGGTTTCTAAAATTATCTTCAAAAAAATCTTTAGAAATATTTAAAGAAAAATCTAGGAAGTTAGTTGTTATATATGGTAAATATGTTAGCCAGGTAACCTACTAACCTTAGTTAGCGGTAGTTAAAATGTGTGGTAAAATCAAAGTTAGATAAATGGTGTGGTAGAAAAAATATGCTAGTAAAATGAGTGATCGTAGTGCCGGAATTTACCATTGGTATACCCTGAAACTTGGGTATTAATCTTGTTATACCCTCATGCTTCAAAATTATCATAATATGCCTTTTAATATGAGTAATGTCTAAATTACCCTCAAATATCTCCAATTACACAAGTGACTGAATACTCAGCCAGCCTCATTCTTCTCCTTCACGAGATTTCTTCCTCTTCCTCTTCACTGAATTTCTTCTCCTTTAGCCGCAATAGCTTCATCAATTATCCTTATCAACCATAATAATTTCTCTCTTGTTGGTGGTGGCATTCTCGACGGTGGTGAAAATCATCCCTAATCGATGGCCAAGATTTCATGAAGCGACATCGATATTAGATCTTCACCAAGTAAAATTTTATATATACACAGCAGGGTTCTTGAATCCTAGTGCCTATGATTTATAGTTGGTTAACATTGCATTTCTTATTAACATGTTTGATATGGTAATGGGTTGGATTAGTCTCGGGTTTTATTGGATACTGCTGAAGAGTTGATAAGAGTACTTTCTTGATCCTGAAGCTCAGGAGTTTGAGTTTGAAATTGCAAGGTTGAGGCCAAGGTTAGTTCATTTGTTTGATTTATTTTTATATTAAAACAATGAAATGTTTTTAGAAATGCATGCAACTTGATTGACATTTTGTCTCTTCCAAGGTGTATGAATAGATGAAGGTGTATAAATATGGTTAAATGCATCTTTCGATTATAATTATATGTAGGTAGAATAATTTATATGTTAATGAGAATGAACAGAGTGTGAAAGCTCTATTAGATCTGCAAATCCTTGATTGGCTAATAGAAATTGAATTTCCTTGATTTTTCTGTACTTGTGAAGATTATTTACTTTTTGAAGTTTGATAATGAGAAACAATGAGTTCCAACTGTTTGGTCATTCTCCCTTTCTGCCTCAACAGGCACTTGCAGTAGCATCAATAAATTATAGGCATCAAGATTCAAGAACACCATGATGTTTGTCTGCTTCACTTGCATGCTTGGCATCCCTCTGTTTTTGCTTTAAGAGTTTTTTGGCTTTATGCAATGAATTTATTTTGTACCCTTCCTCATCCTGCCTATCTTCATTCCTTCATTCCTCTTTATTTCTCTCTTCATGCTTGCATAAGAACATGTGCCCATTTCTCTCTACACTAGCTGTAACTTTGACGAAGAAATAATTTTATCACAGCTTTCATATTCTCATAGTGTGGAATTACCTTGAACCAAAAATTGAAGCACTAACGCATTCCATCATGTGCAAGTTTAAACTAGAATGTATGGCCCTTTTATTTTTATTTTTTATTTTTTCTGATTATTATTATTATTATGAGCAGGTAGAATTTAGAGACTTTGTATGTGAAAGGTCAACATATCTTTCAATATGGTCTTTTTATTAAAGAGTGTTTTTGTTTCTTTTCATTTCTTTTAATTAAAAAAAAAAAGTAAAAGAAATTGTGTCTACCTTTTCTCATTCTTAGATTCTTGGTCCTAGACTCGTTATGTCACATGTGTTGCTGGCATAGAAGTAGCTGTACTAAAGGCCAAATGCTTACCATTTTCTTTTCTTTTCTTTTTAAATTTGAATTTGTACTTTTTCTTCCTTGTTTGTAACTTTTTCCATAGTCTTCCTATCTTATTATTAGACCAATTAAAAAATCTCTAGTTAATTTCAAGAAATAAACTTCTTTGTGGTTTTATCTGGTTTTGATGGTCATGGTTTTAAGCAATTGCATACATGGTACCTCCGTTACTTCAGAAGATGTCATATTACGAACACATTCATATTGTATTGATCTGATATCAAATATCCCTTCGCCCATCTTGCGAGTACGAAACATCTCGCAACAAAAATCAGGGTATGCAATTTAGTAAATTATATATTATTTTTTTTAATAAGAATGGTGATTTTATTATTGATATATATGAATTTTATTAGTGGTGATTGTGGAGCATTTTTGTTGCAATACTTGGAGGTTTGAGCCCGTAGCCTTGACGTCAACATGTGTTACCAACAGCATGATGTTACACGATATCAAAAAAACATTGGTTGTCAAATTATTTGGCCAAGTTGTAGAAACCAACTAAGCAGTGTCAAATCCTCAAGAACTTCATTACTGTGATCTTGTTATTTTTTTGGATAAGTTATTATGAGATGTAACAGTTACAATGGGGATGTAGTTGACATTTGATGTAATTAAAGATAGTTTTATTTTTTTAAATGTATTATTTAGGCTTGGCAAAAAAGCTCGGGCCGGCCCAAGCCCGGCCCGCATGAGTTGGACCTGAATATAGGCCGAGAAATAAAAAGCCTGCACATAGTGGGCTTGGATAAGGGTTTAAGAAAAAAGTCTGGGCCAAGCCCAGGCTTTTTAATTAATAAATAAAAATAAATTAAATTTAAATAAAAAATTTAAAATATTTAAATTAATATTTTTTTTATTAGTATTTGTGATTTATAATATTGTATTATTATAATTTTGTGTATTAGACTATTATTAAATTATTTATTGGATAATTATCTTTAATTTAAATATTTTCTATTTTATTAAAAAATTATTTTATATTTAATGACAAAGCCCAAGCCCGGCCCGGGCCTGTCCAGACTTGGCCCAATTTAGATAGGCTTTTGAAGGGCCTGAGCTTATGATCAATAATATAAACTTGGGCCTGGGCTTGGAAAAGCGTGGCCCAAGCCTATATTTTCGCAACCCTAGTATTATTGAAAGAATAGAAGATAGTTTTGTATTATATGTGCAATATAATAGGATGATCATAATAATAATTGAAGGAATGCTCAACCTAAATACACTATTATAGTTGAGTGTCTTCACAGATACAAGATTACAGTTCAGTATTTTCATAAATGCACAACTGTAGTCGAGTATCTTCATAGATGCAGACACCTCTCACTAGAATTTATAATCTTCTTATGTTTTTATTGATCATTTGACACTTATAAATCATTATCCATCATTTAAATATCAATTGTTCATCTCTTAATAAATGGTTGTAGTCAAGTAAAATTATATATGCATAACAATAGTCGATAACTTCATAAATACATGACTGTAGTCGAGTACGTGGATAAAGAACAAAAACTACCTAAAACACTATTTAGAATAATACCAACACAATCAGCATAAGTTTTAACATATCAAACTTCAATTCATCAAACAATAAATGCTTTTTTTACATCAAACAACATAGGTCCGATACATGTCAAAATCTTAAATAAGTTTTAAGAGAACACAAGTTGCTACTCAATCATTATAGTTATTAAGTTGCTCGAAACACTCGGCCCATCTATTATAATCCCCTTCATTTCAATGTCAAATTCAGAAATATCAATGGAAATAACTCGAAATATTATTTTTATCAATTGTGCAATGTTGTAGAACAGGGCAGCCTGATTCCTCTTGTCTTTGTACCATTAAGTCTACAATGGCCGTTTTGCTCAATTCATTCACCACGAAACATAATAGACACATGTACTGAAGTTATTTCCTGCAATAATACAACACATAATTATATAACAAATACAAAAATAAAATCAAACAAGGCGTATAACAGCTTGTGGAACCACCTGTCTATTTACATGACAATAGTCATGTAACTTATTAAAATACATGACTAAAGTGTAGTAAATAGTTAGAGGACATATTTAGTGAAAATATAATTTTTTGTACTAAAAGAATGCTAAGGTGTCATAACTACAACGTTTTTCACACTTGTATGACTACAATAGTGTAAAATCATGCATACATGACAAAAGTTATATAACTTTAAAAAATGCATGACTACAGTCCATAAATAGTCAGAGGGCACATTTTTTCTCTAAAAAATATATTTTTATACTAATAAAACATCAAAATCTTTATAATAGCTGGAACATTTTAGATATTTGCACGATTGTAGTCACGTAAGTTCATACATACACGACAGTAGTCATGCAACTTACAAAAATATACTACTACAATTCAGAAATAGTTAGAGACATATTTCTTCTTCAACAAATATTTTTTTGTACTAATGCAACATTAGGGTCTCAAAACAGTTGGAACATTTTACACACTTGTAAGACTGTAGTTGTTTAAATTAATATATACACGACAACAATCGTGTAAATTACTAAAATACATAATTATAGTCCAGTAATAGTTAGTGGACATATTTCTTCTCTAAAAAATATGTTTTTTGCGCTAATAGAATGCTAGGCTATCATAATAATTGGAACATTTTGCACACTTGCACGACTGCAGTTGTGCAAATTCATACAAATACGATTGCTGTCGTGTAAAATATATGTAAAACTCAGAATTTTAAGAACAAAATCATATTTCAACAAATGTAGTTAAAGAATCCATTATATAGTAGTGATATGATGCAAGTATAATGAAAATGTGAGTTTTTGTTGTTGTTTATCGCAAATCAAACAAACTAAAGATAATAATATAATGTCAAGAAAATGTATAAATAACACAAAATAAGTGTAAAGTTTAAACTACCTCGTTCATTGGATGAATAATGCATCTAGTTGTAAACCAAAATCTCATACATTGACTGTTAATTAGTGATTTTAAAAGTGTGGAGTGAAATGGTGTGGGTGTGCTGAAAAGTGATTTTTCATTGTGTGCTTTATATTTTTCTTCTAGGGATGTTTTAGTCAACACACACCAAAATGGCATATCTACATAATTATAAACTATGAGATATATCTACATATATAAATACCTTACTTTTGAGGTCTATTCAATTAAAAACCCCATCCTTGTGTTAAAAAAGTTGTATGGCCTACAAATACATGGCCATATCTTCAATTTTAGCACAAAAGCCGAAAGCTTAATAAAAAGGCCCAAGCCCTCTCTTGTAAATTCTTTATCATTTACCTTCACATTTAGCCAAATATTATTAACTATAGGTACTTACCCTCAATCATTCTAGCCCACTAGCTTCCCCTATTCCAACAAATTATTCCCTTTGATATCATAGTGACCTAATGGTGCATTTATTAAACAGGAATTAGAATGGATTGAAATCAGAATAAGTAGAAATAAAAATGAACTGGATAGAAATAGGGAATGAGAATCAAAATAAATTGTTTACTTGAACAATAGGAATCAGAATAAGTTAAATTGTTTCAAATTACTAAAAAGTCCTTAATTAACTATTGTCATAATCATTATTTTGTATTTTAATTATTGTGATTATTTATTCGAAAACTATTATTACTAATAATTATTGTTAATAATATATTAATATATTAATATTATTAATAATATTAATTAATTAAATAATTATAATATATTAATTTTTTTATTGAACTAAGGACAACATGAACATTTTTAATTTTGTTGGGGGGGGGGGGGGTGGCGTTCCTGGGAATGAAAGACGAATTCTCACCACAACCTTGGAGAATCAATCTCTCATTCCCCATTCCCAAATTGAGGCGAGCCCCACGATTCTGATTCCAACTCCCAAATCTATTTTGAGAAGTAAACGCTGTCAATGATTCCAATTCCAAATTCTGATTCTCGAATTCAAGAAGTAAATGCACCACAATTGTATTTCATTTGAGCATAATTGTCCAAAAAGTAGCTTATTTGACCCCTTCAACAATTGAGAGGGCGGCATTGTCCTTATCGTTAAGTAAATTAATTTATCAAATGAACATCAAGCATCAGACAAGTAAATATCTATTTCATCCCAAACACTTTTAGGTATTCCAAGGCTTTTTGTACAACTTTTGAAGCATCAACAATATTGGTGGGGCACGGAAGCATCAATAATCATGGTTATCACACCCCATTGTGGAATTACACTTAGCAACCTTCTTAGCCTTAACACTACCTTTGTTGTACCACCGAGTTGACAATGGCACCGGCGACCAGTTCAACATCTTAATAATATTGGTTGTCACACTCAAACGGGCCCCCGTCATCCCCATTTTCCTCAAACCTATTAAGTGTTAAGGTTGCCGTCGTGTGTCTTGCCACTTAGGGGTGAACATTTGTGAATGCTATAAAGCTGGTCTTCTTTGCAGCAATCAGAGTCACTTTTTTTATTGTATTGCTCTGGTGGAGGCTTTGTTGCCTACTTATCTTGCCGCTAATCCTGCATGTCTTAGCAGCTTCAGCGCTACCCAATGTAATTAGAAAATGAATAGGCGAAGCTAGGAACTGAATTCAACCTAGGCTAAACTTACAAATAGTTACATATATAAGATTTTTAGGAATTAGTATGAAAATTGTTCATTATATAGATAAAAAAAATTTGTTGATTACCAATATGAAAAGTTTTCATCTTACTAGAATATACAACAAAGAAAGCACCAGCACAAACTAGCTAGCTTCTTCATCTTTGATTTTGTATCATTAATTATTTAATTCTCTTGGTTGTAATTTGTTGATTTCGGTGTAGTTGAATTAGTGAAACAATATGTGTAGGGATACATTCTATAGCCGACAATTTGGAGGTCGTATATAGAGAATTAATATGTTAAAATAAAGCTAGCATTTATATATATACAGTATTTCTCTAATGCAGATGCCCACATCTTTTAAAATGTGGATTTACTATATATGCCAGATATATATTAGTCAATTAACTACTGCGTCATATGGCATAATAATGAATCCGAAAGAAAAAATTAAAAAAAAAAAACAAGCATCCACACTTAAGAATTATATTTCATATATATATATATATATATATATATATATATATATATATATATATATATATATATATATATATGACAATTTCGTGTGGAATCGCTATTACACCAGATAGCGTAATAGTTAATTGAACATAAACACTATAACACTATATAGTGTACTAACGAATCTATACGAAACCTGCATTTAGGCATCCGAGCATAAGAAGCTCTGTGTGTGTATATACAGTCCTTTTCTAGCGGGGATGCCCGTATCTTTTAAAATACTATATGGTGTATTAGTGTTTTTATAATTTTTTTTGTTTAATTAACTAATACACCCATACGGTGTATACAGTGAATCTGTAATTTCTGTTCATATAACTAATCCAATGGCCATCTAATGGCCTACTAATTTTTCATTTTAATATTTGTACATTGAAGGGCCCACCATGTGCAGGTTTTCTGAGCCATTGGATTTGAATCCATTGGGATGTCTCATTAGAATCTAACTCTATATATATAATATATAGTAATTTACAATAAGGAATCTCTTACATTAATAAAGTAAGAGATAAACTAAAAGATAAAAAAGAAAAATACAGATTTTGAATACATTGTACCATAAAATATACTGTATTGAAGCATCTGTTTATTTCTCTTTTGGTTTGTTCCTTATTTTAATAAAGTAAGGGATTCCTAAAATTACTCATTCTATATATATTGTTGATTTGGTCTACGATTAAAGACCGGGAAAACTATTAAACTATGTGGTTTAACAGCTTTCATAGTGGCTACATTATTTAATTGTACAGTTTAATAACTTTTTTGGGTTTTAACAAAGTCCAAGACCCTGGATTGAAACACACACACACGTACACACACACATAATCATTTTCAGGTGCAGGCGCCATCATTAAACTGCACTGTTTAACAGCGTGTCTGCATAAGAAAAAAAAAGAGCGACTACATGCACAAAACAAATTTTCACTATAGGAATCCCATATTTTATCAAAATGGTGGACGATTTTACAACATTATAAGATGCTAAGAAAGACCGTTTATAATATTGTAAACTCGTCTCGCATCTTAATACAGTGTGGGATTCTTGTATTTGAGTTGATTATATATATATATATATAAGCTTTAATTATTATCTTTAGGGTTGGCAAAATCCGGATCCGGATGTAGATGCATCCGAATCCGGATTCACATTCACATTTCTCTATCCGGATCCGCAAAACAAATATGCGGATTAGGATGCGGGTAATATCCGCAACGGATGCGGGCAGATATTCTGGGTATCCAGATCTACAAAAATCAAGATTCAATAATTTAATATATAATTAAAAAATTTAATAAGTTACCTAATAATATTAAATAAAATTCAATTATAATTTAACAATTAATAATTCAACATGAATAACATACAACAACATCATAAATTCACAAATGAAATTTAATTTTTAATTTTTAATATACATTTTTAATTTAATTTTTAATTTAAGTTAAAATTCAATAATTTTATGATAATATCAAATATAATTCAATCATAATTCAACAATTAATAATTCAACATGAATAACACAACATCATCATAAACCACAAATAAAATTTAATTTTTAATTTATTTTTAATATATATTTTAATTTAATTATTTATTTAAAATAAAATTTAACCATATCCGAATATCTGATTTTTTAGATGCCACGATCCAGATGCGTGCAGATCTTGATTTCTTACATTTGGATCCGCATTTTTTGATATGCAGATTCGGATCTTTAGGATCCGGGACGGATCCAAATTTTATTGCCATCCCTAATTATTTTCACCATGTTAACTAATTATTATCTAGCTTAGCTAGCCTTAGTTTCAAATTTATTATGCATTCTTTGGCTCATCCCTCTTTAGGTTTATTTGTTACGTAACTCATGGTGTTACGATATCGTTAAATTAATGCTATAATTAGAATAACTGGTTATAAACAACCAAATGAATGTAGTGTTTAGTTGAGCTTGCGCTGAGCAATGGATTAATGATTTGGAGTTGATTGAGTCACACGTAAGACCTTTGTTGGACAACTTACGATTGTTGATGTACTCAGCACAAATATAATTGAGTACCAGATCTGGTTCCTATAACCAATAAAATGTAGATTAAGACAGGATACCACATTAAAAAGATTAGGATTTCTTTTTACAATTTGGCATTTAGGGATTTAGTTAAAGCTTAATCAATTTTCATTGAATAAGAGAATTACATTTCATACAATTTACATGATTGCAAAGAAAGGAAAATAAATAATTCTCCTATCACTAATTTCCTAGAGTACAACAGCCATTCGAGAATAAAATATTTACAACTATAAAAGTTAACTACATAGATTCCTTAATATGCCCTCTCAAGATGGGTCCTTGGAAGGATGCCAATCTTGACTCGAAATGTATCTAATTATTGACAAGAAAGTGGCCTAGTAAGTGTGTCGGCAAACTGGTTAGCAGAAGAGACATGAGAGACTCGAATGTCAACATTTTTCATTTTTTCCCTCACGAAGTGAACATTTATGGCAATATGTTTTATACGAGAGTGAAAGAACAGATTTGCACAAAGATCTAAAGCCCGAATATTGTCACAGTAAACAGTAGGTATGGTAGGTGAATTCCGAGTTCACATAACAATGAATGTAGCCACTTAATTTCAGTAGTGATAGAAGTAACTACTCAGTACTTAGCTTTGGTAGAGCACCGCAATAGTAAGTTGTTTCTTTGAACTCCACGAGATGGCATTATGACCAAGAATTGAGCACTTGTAGATATTCGGTCATCAGCGTTGCTGACCAAATTTGCATAAGAAAATCCATGAAGTTGCAAAAGGAAATTGCGATGTAGAAACAAACTATAATGGATGGTACCTCCAAGGGTATTAGAATAATCTTTTTACAGCAACCTAGTGTTGAGTGGTTGGGCGATGCATAAATTAGGATAACCTGTTGACGACAAAGGCAACATCTGGGAGGGTAAGAGATAGATGCTATAGGTCACCAATAGTGGATCGATATACACTAGCATCCGATATGAGATACCATCATGAAGACTTGGCATATTATTGGGAGGCAAGGGGATATAAATAGTGTTGGCATGCAACATATTGGTCTTCTCCAAAAGATCATGTATCTATCTATTGTACGAGAAGAGAACACGTAACTTGGAAGGAATTATGTCAACATCAAGAAAGTATAACAAAGTGCCAAGGTTTTTATTTATAAATTCGGCAGTAAGTTGTTGTTGCGTGAATTGGCTAAGAAGACAATCGTCGCTACCTGTGAGAATTAAATCATTACATTGTTAGCTGCACGTGTGTATAAATAAATGAAGAGGTATCTGAAGTAGAATTGAAAACCCACAAGATAACAGAAATTGTTGTAGTTCGTGACTAAGCATGCGGGCTTGTTTATGGCCATAAAAGGCCTTCTTAAGATGACACACGTGTTGGATTGCTTTTATCAACAAAGCCCGGGGGTTGAATCATGTAAACATCTTTAATGAAGCGCCCATGAAAAATTGCATTATTGACGTCCAATTGTTTAAAAGACCAACCTTTAAATAGTGCAAGACTAAGGACAAGACAAACAATTGTTGGCTTGATGACATGACTAAATTTCTCATGATAATCGATGTTGGGTTATTGGTTAAAGCCTTTTGCAAGCCTTGTAGCATTCTATGGATCCATCTAGGTTTCATTTGACATGAAACATACCTACTTACAACCCACTAAATTTTGGAGGGGTTGGGAGGAACAAATATCCAATTTTCGTTACCAAGAAGCGCATTAAACTCATTAGACGTAGCCGCCCGCCATTCATGATGTTGAAGGGCATAGACTACAGGCAGTTTGGTGTATGGAGGGTAATAAGGCTTAGTTTTGTAAGTAATTTATTGATGTGGCTCTTTGCTCTAGTTAACATGGTATGATTGTTGTGTGGGGTGGGTGATGGAAGATGAGATGTAAGAGATAGATATTTACTATTAGAGGAGAGGGTATAGAAGGTGATAAATGAGCGTCGACGGAGGATATACCTTGCAAGTTGCTTGAGAGATGATGCTCATGAATGAACTTATCATTATCAATTAGTGAAGATGTATCTTGTTTAGAATTGGTTTGGGAGGAATACGAAGAGGAAGACAGTGAGTGGGGTAGAGATACTAGTGGGGTTTGATTGTTTAATTTATGGATTGCCAAAGGGAGATTTGGTGGGTAGTGAAAAATTAGAAGGTGGGAATTTATACATTCTTAGATTTGATGCCGAATATTGATTTTCATTGCTAATTGACTTGGAAATTAGCAATGGCGGAGAAGATTGACTCCATGCTTGGAAAGTAATATCTATTGGTCATGAAAGATAGAGATTTTGAAAAATTAGAAAAATGGACTCGACAAATGTGACGTGATGGGAGATAAATATTTTTTCAGAGATTGGATGGAGGAATAACCGAGACAGACACACTGTGAGATAGAGTAGCAAGTTTTTGAGATTCATATGGTCATAGCCAAAAATAATAAAAGCAACCAAGGAATTTTAATTTGGAGTAATTTGGTTGATGGCCAAATAATATTTCAATTGAGGTTTTCATTGACAAAGCAACTTTTGGCACACGGTTAATGAGTTATATAGTTGCAGTAAATGCATGTGGCCAAAAGGTAAGAGGCATGTGTGCATGATGAAGCAAAGTCAGCCAAGTTTAAACTATATGGCAATGACGACGTTAGAAAGGTCATTGTGTTCTGAGGTGTGTGATAGTGTGGTTAGGTGGGAGATGCCATTAGTAGTAAAAACGGATTTTCAAGAGGTGTACTCTTTTCTACTAATGCTCTGAAGTGAATAAATTAGATTTTTGTTTAAGATGTAGAGCCAAACATGACAAGTGAAATAGTTGAAAAATATCACATAATATGTATAGCCATCATAAGATAAAACCGATGATGTCCACACATCAGAATAAAATAATTCAAGAGGATGAGAACTTGTAAATGGGGAAGATGAAAATGGTATCTTGTGGATCATATTGCAGTGACAAGAATTACAAAGAAAATTAGAGATACTTGACGATGATGATATTGATAAAGCGTGACCCGAAATTAAATGACGCAGAACATTGGAAGCCGAATGACCAAGGTGCTAGTGCCATTGATCAATAGGAACCTTGATTCAAGAAAAGGCAAGTACATGCTTGGTTTCGAATGATGTATATGACTACTTATAAACACCATCTTTAATTTTTCTTTGTAGGAGTAGTGCCCTCCTGCAAAGATCCTTCGCATAAAAAGAAGCTGGTAAGAATTCAACAGACATGCTATTATTGGAACAGAACTAAGAAACAAAAATTAAATTATTTTATTGATGTAGTATGTAAAAAATTATTCAAAACAAAAGATTGAGAAGAAAAGATGGTCGGGTGGTGGAGTTCGTGTGAGTAATAAGTAGGCCAGTGCCATCTCTAACGTATATGCTCTTTGGAACAGGGTGTCCAGAGTATCGAGACAAATTATGAAGATCTTATATAACATGATAAGATGCAACAAAGTGTAAAAGCCATTCGGTGGCAGAAGGTAGAGGATGAACAATTATATAGGCTTGAGGGGTAGCAGTATGGGGTTGAGGTTGGGTATTTGAAGATCGAGGTATATGCCTGAAAGTTGGATAGCGTTTTATAGAGGAGTAACTTTTAGGGACCTCCCCTAAAGTTTGGAGTATCAAGACTTAGATGGAATGTATTCATGTAATTATAGATACCTCCCCCATCGTAGTATAAAAATACGTATGGCGTCAATATGAAATGGTAAATGTGTAAAAGCATATTTAAAATTTAAAATAATTCAAAATTAAAGCTTTTGAGTTTTTTTATGTCTGAGGATTATTGTCTGGTACACTCTATTACCCAATGGTGTGTAATGACTAGTGGACAAAAGTCTTCACAAAATGAAGCTTGTACTTGGGTTTCTTTTTCATGTAAGCAACACCCAACAACATTTTAATCTTCCTAAGGTTGTGAAGAAGTAGCTGTATTTGCCTGAAGCTTTATCAAGATTTAAAAGGATTTTAGCTTCAGTTATGAACGAGACGAGCAGTTATGAACGAGACGAGTTCTGGTGGTGGCCCAAGTCTTCCACAAAGCGACTACTGACGGCAAATGACTTTAGCTGCGATTGGAATTGGAGCGAGAAAGAGGTAATCCTTATTTATTACAATTAAAAGATGTGGATCAGAGGCAGTAGGTGATTTTATTGAACCTGGATTAATTAAAACTGAAAATGAATGTATTTTGAAATTTTTTTATGCATGTTGATTTCAACAACCATGGGTTCTGATTTTCTTCATTTTGAGCTAATCAAAGTGTAACGATAGAAAGCCTTAGTCTTTATGTGAATTCTGATTTAAAAATCAGTGGGTTTCTCACTGTCATAAAGCTGTTGTGCATTGAGCATTGTGATTTGTAGTTATTTTGCACTTAAGGAATAAAATAGTAATATCAAAAGAAAGAAAAGAAGAAAAAATTACCCAAGAAAATGCTCATATTCCTTTGAACTTCCTTTTCTTTTCATTGGCTGCATATGTCTCTCCTCCTCTTATATATATAAAAATTTCTTTGATCAAAAGTTTCTTTTCTTTTTTCTTAAAAAATGTCATTATATACATATGATAATCCCAAAACCAAAAGAAACTGCATAGATTTGTAATCTTACCCAAATTTCTAATTTAAATTCATTTAGTTTTGCATTAAAGGAAGAGCTATTTCACAGCCATAATAAGGGTCTTTGAAGTTTGTTATACTGATTGAATGCTTAAATCATTTTATTACTATAAAGTGCCATGTTGAGAGCATATAGGCTAATTTTATTTGTTTTAAATCCATTTATGCTTTACATATTTGTCTTCTCTATTTTTAATTAGAAACCTGCAATAATGAAGAGTAGTCATTCTGAATTTTCTACTTTGTTTAAAATCCATTAATCCCCTCTATTGTTAATGGGAAACTATCAGTGATGTGGAGCTGTTATTTTGTATTTTCCACTTTTATTTGTATTTACCACTTTTATTTGTATTTAATCCGTTTAGGCTTATCAAAAGCCCACCTCTATTTTAATGTGAAACTGCTAATAAGGACAAGCTATTTTATTTCGTACTTCTATTTTTTATTTCTTAAAAATCCATTTAGCCTTTTTCAAATTCTCTCCTCTATTCATAATGGGAAATTGGCAATGATGAGCAGTTGTTATTTTGAATTTTTTTACTTTTATTTGTTTTAAATTTACTTAGGCTTTTCAAATTAATTTCCTCTATTCTATTGGGAAAACTAGCAACCATGAGGAGCTAATTTTTTGAATTTTCACTTTTATTTTTACTCTTTTGTTTTTTTTAACCTATGACAAAAAGAACAAATTTTTTGGCCTCGTTGTTAACATGATATATATACGTATGCACATCTATTTTTAATTTTCTACTATTATTTGCTGTAATTCCATTAAGGCTTTTCAATTAATCTCCTTTAATTTTCTACTTTTATTCGATTTAAATCTATTTAGACTTTTTAATTAATCTTATTTTATAGGAAAACTAGCAATGATGAGGAGTTGTTATAATAATTTGTATCTCCCTCAACCATTGGGATAATTTTTTGCAGTGGTTTGTTGGCATACTTTTCATGTCTTTGATGACGGCTTATGAGCTCAAATAGTTAAATTCTCATTATTCTTTGTTGCATGTTTCACATTGTTCTGCATATTACGTCAATTAATCTCATTTTACGGGAAAAATGACAATGATGAGGAGTTGTTATAATAATTTACATCTCCCTCAACCATTGGGATAATTTTTTGCAGTGTTTGTTGGCATACTTTCCATGTCTTTGATGACGGGTTTTAAGCTCAAATAGTTAAATTCCCATTATTCCTTCTTGTAGTCTCGCATTGTTCTGCTTATTAGGTCATTGGCTTGAAACTATTTCTTATTAGATTATGTTCTTTCTTCTATTTCTCTGCTCATTGAGTTGATGATTGTGTTGAGTTAGCTAATCTCATTTTTTTCAGATGTGGACTAAGAAGGTTTATGACTTTGTGTTTAGCAAATTCCCTTTTTCTCTAGCAGCTCAATGGTCATTAAAAGGAATGAAAAGACAAAAAGGGAAAATCCCTTCTCAATATTTTTTCTTGGCTTATCCTTGTTTTGAATTGTTCCGCGTCATCATTGTCAGTGTTTGATTAATGCTTTTGGAAACTAGAGAGACTTGAACAAAATCCTGGCATATATGGCCCCTCTTGATTGTAGAGATATAGTGGTTTTATTTTTACACTACTTTGGCATGTTTTCGACAACTATTACAATTGTTTGAACATCTGATGTTGCCAATTTGGTGCTGGTTCCACATTTTTTTCCTTTTTTGTTCACCACTCCCACTACATTCTCTTATTTGGGTTTTTCTTTACTTATGTATAACCCTAACTTTTTTTTTTCCTCTTCTTGTTTACTGCTTTCGATTCTTTACTTCTTTACAGTTTTGTGCTTTGATTTATCTAATCATTTGAGATGCCATCTTGATGTGGACAAGATATTGTACGAACTATAAATGTAAATTTTATTATGATCACATTTTTGTTGCACTTTAGCTTAAAATTTAGTTGTTCTTAATAACCAGCAAACAATCTGGAAATTTGATACAACTGTTGTGGTGTTGGTGTTTTTAAGAATTTGTGTATGTTAGCTAAATTTTCACATTTTATGGCAACTCTTTGGCTGCCTTTAGACAATGAACTCTCTCCCAAAACATTCTTCAAATTGTCATCTGATGTTCTCATTGGAAAAAAAAATTAGAATATAATCACAATGGTACTTTCATCTTATCTTGGTCCATTTGGAGTTTGGAAGCATATCAAATTTGCTTTTAGATTTTATCTTTTAAACACAACTTTAATTTGTTCTTTTATTAATTTTGTCTGGTTAAACAAGACTAATGGTACAATTTTCTTAAAACTTTCATATAGTAGATTTTAATTTACTACTGGATTTTTGTTACTTACAATATGCTAGTATTTATAATTTACAGCCATGTTTACATGGAGATAGGAACTGTGGTGGCTGGTGAAAAGATTGATGTAGTAACTGTAATTCCAGAGCAATACACCTTAAAGAAGCTATGGCAGGATGTCAAGGATGTGTGCTTTGACAAGCCTATAAGACATGCTAACAAAATGAGAGTTTATGTCATTTTGCCATGGGAGATATCTAATATGCATGTAAAAACTAACTCTGATCTTCAAGACGCATTCAAAAAGCTGAAGCAGAAAAGTTATTCTTGGGCTATGTTCATTATCATAACAGAGTTAGATGTATCACCTGTTTCTTTGGATAAGAATGAGAATGAAGAGACTCCACCTAACCAGTTTCCTGTTCCACAAGTTCCTGAGCTAGACTAGTTTGATTTTGCTAAGGTAAATGAATTTTCTTTACCTGACTTGAATGCTGAAATCAATTTTGTTGTTGGATGTTCTACTGCTGTTGCTGAAGTTAAAAATTCAGTTGAAGAGATTGAAGGCAACGAAGATGATAGTAACATAGCTGGTAGGTTTGTTAATATTGATGATGGTATACATGTTCGTGATCATGAAAATAGTGTAGAGGAAGTGGAATCTGATGTAAGTGATGATGAGTTTAATTTTAACAATGAAGATGAGTGGGATACGAGATTGGATGACTATGAGTCTGGTGATGAAAATGGGACAAATTTAGATGGTGAAGATGAAAATGTACAGACTGCTGCCTGTAGATATGAAACAAATTCTGGTGGTTTCGAGTTCACTCCTAACCGTGAGAATATTATGCTTAGGGTTGGACAGTTGTTTAAGGCAGTTGGTGAATTCAGAAATGATGTCAAAGTCTTCAGCCGTAAATATAGGTTTGACTTTTTATCCATTTTGTAATTGTGTGATATATACAAACACATACTTTGATGGGGCCATGTATGCCTTGGCTATTTTTGTCATTTCAAGTACATATTATAGGTACTGACTTATTGCTATTCTAAACAGTGGGTATTCTTATTTATATTGGTTGATAGGAATTTGCCCATTGATGAAATATGATACTTTATTGTTGCTGGAATGCATATTAGCCAAAAATTATATGCTTTATATTATTTTAGTACTCAGTTCCTTGTTGATTTTAGTTTGTTGATTATGGATTGAATATTTTATAACAGTGAAGGGCAAATTTCAGTAAAGTCTTATGTTCTTATTGTGGTTGATATTTTCAGTTTGAACAATAGCTTCCCTATTTGTACATGTTATTATGAAGTGAGACTTGCTTTGTGTGGAAAGACAGATAGATATATGGTTTGTATGTAGTTTGTGCTTGTTGTTGTGTGTTATTGGATGAGTGTTTCTTAAGAAATTAGTTTGAACAACATAATGTGCTCTGTTTGTGCTCGGTATTATGAAGTGACTTGCCTTGTGTGCTTGTTGAACTTGCTGAGGGATGTAACTGCTATTGTATGTTGTTTGTTAAGTGTGATGGATACTTATATATATGAACAACAACTTGTGCTATGTTTATGGTGGTTGTGGTGAAATAAGTTGCTGTGTGTCAGTGTGTGCTTGCTGTATTTTGAACAACAGCTTGTGTTGAGGGATGTAACCACTATTGTGTGTTATTTGTTGTGTGTGCTGGATATATAAGCATAAGACCAGCAGCTTGTGATGTGTTTCTGGTGATTGCAACAAAGTGAGTTGTTGTGTGTCTGCAGCATATGCATACATATAACCAGTAGCTTGTGCTATGTTTGTGGTGGTTGTTATGAAGTGAGTTGTTCTGTGTCATTGTGTGCTTGCAGTATTTTGAACAGGAGCTTATGTTGAGGAATATAGCTACTATGTGTTTTTTGTTTTGACTGTTGGATATTGTCAATTTGTATAGCAACTTCTGCTTTGATATTATAGGTTGCAAGCAACATTTTGCTACCTTGATTTCAAACATTGGATTACACATGCATTCTGTTTCGTATTAGTCAGCACATTACATATAAAAAGCACAAGATTCTACAATTTATTGCATTCTTCATACCTAAGATTGCTTAGGCATATTACTTCTTAAGCATCATTAAACTAAACACAAACATAACTACATTCATGCACATCATCATCTTCACAGCTCCTTCTCCAAAACCTGACTTTTGCAGCTTTTTCACAATAGTCTCACTTCTTTTATGTTTGATTCAATTGCATTCAGGGTATCACAATCCACAATAGCACCCAAATTCCCCTCAAACATAGCTCCATTGTTGAAATCATCCCTTTCTGGAATCCACTGTTTGAAGTATCCACAAGCTTTGTTCGAGCATCTATAATAAAGCTTGTGAAGGTTATCATCCTATTAGAATATCATCACTTCAGCTCTCATTCAGCATCTACAATTTCGATTTGAAAGCCTAATTAGCTTCCCATTAACAAAGTTCCTCCAAGCTGGCTCATAAATTTGTTGCATGTTTGATTTGCTGGACGTGTTTGAGCTCTGAGAATCCATTTAGTTGAGACAGTGTAGTAGCTTGCTTATGGTGAATGCTTTTGTTGATGAGTTGAATGAATGATGAGTTTGAGACAAATGCCAAGATTTCTTATGCTTCTGTTGATAAGTTGGATGAATGATAAGTTTGAGGCAAATGTAAAGATTTCCTAAGAAGAAGATGAAGAATAAACTATTCTTGGTGATTTACTAAGCCTCCATTTATAACTGCTACTACTGCTCAAATTATTACCATCTACTTACAACGGCTACATTCACAAATTTTTAGTTTTACTTTATTTTTTTTTAATAAGTAATGTCAATTACTTCACATAGATGGGCATTTTCATTTTTTTTGATTTTTTGTGATTCTAGCTATACTTATTACCCATCGGTTCTTATCTATTTTTTTTAATAATTTATTATTTTGGCTAGAAGGGTATTTTATTAGTTTTAATAGTTCACTAACGGTCAACGTAACTAACTAACAGCAGAGGAGGTGTATGTAATTATATGAATACATTCCATCCAAGTGTTAATAGTCCAAACCTCAGGGGAGGTTCCTGAAAATTACCCTTCCGCAGAGAGACCTTTTTAGTGCCACAATTAACACTTGCCAAAAGAGGGACGAGGTAGAGCAAGTGGAAGTGGAGATAGTGAAGCTGGGAGTGTGTTTCGAAAGAAAGGTGGACAATTTTATGAAAAAAATGATGCATGAATTAGTGGACAAAAGGGATGACTTTGGGGCTGATTTTTAGCTAGATTCTGAAAGGGTATTACGCTAGATTGGCAGAAGTAGGCATGTTAAAGAGATTAGCTTTCTTTCATGCTTCATAGTTAAGATATGCTTCAAAATTGATGAGGCTTTCATGTAATTTATGAAATGTAATAGTACTATCACGGACACAGATGGCTGAGCAGAGGCCTTTGTATTCTTCATCAAGGGCACCCAAGAATTTTAATATGAGATCCTCATTGTCGATAGGAGCATTAAGCATATTAAGGTCATTAACGGTGATATTGGCATATTGTAAATAGTCAGTAATTATTTACATACACCGTGAATCGTCCTCGTGAGGGTTTGACATAAATATCAGTTATAGTGGTCTATGATTTTTGTGATGTATTTTTTTTCCAGAGGTAATAAAATGAACAAGATCGAGAGAAATAGACCCGTCAATGCCAGTAAGAATTAATTGATCTTGTCGGATCCAAAGGCAATTTTCTGGATCTAGCTTTTTGTCATTTTCGGTGGTGATGGTTGGGTGAGGACAGGGTCTAGGCGCATCAATGGATCCCATAAGATCATTTCCTATGAGTGCAACATGAAATTAAAATTGCCATAATGCGTAATTAGAGGAGATAAGTTTGATGGAGATTTGAGTGGTTTTGTTACTTGAAATAAGCGAGGGATTATTGTCCATAGGATTAATGTGGCTGGGGAGGTTTGGTTAGAAGAGGAAGCTAATGAACTAAAGGGTTTTGGGAGTTTCTAAAGGATTAGCCATTTTGAAATAGGGAGGATTGAACTTGTGAAAGTGTTATGATTGCTCTGATACCATAAAAGGTTTTAGATAAGAATATAGAATTGATAAAATGGCTTGACCAATTTTCAATTAACGAAAGAATTACAATTTATACAGTTTCATGATTGTACAGAAAGGAAAATAAATAATTCTCCTGTCACTAATTTCCTAGAGTATAGTAACTATCCAAGAATAAAATATTTACGACAAAAATTAGATAATATACAATCAAGCAATAGTTGACTACATAAATTCCTTAATACTTAGGTGGTTGCACAAATGCAACACGTGCCTGAACTCGTGCGCATATGCACACAGTATGCACCATAGCTTTCTTAGTGATGCAATAGGATTCTATACAAGTAGTTGGTGCCATTAAAAGAATTAGTTGACTTAAACCATTAGTGAGTGGGGATGCCAATGGTATCAGCAAACCCGCAAATCCCTCAAACCCTCCCGTCAAAAACTACCCACTGCAAGCAATTTTGCAAGTTATGAATAGGTTTGATATTATAAATTTAAATTCGCTGTGGGTTGTTAGTGGGTTTTGTATTAATGAAAAATCTAATGCATACTCATGTAGGTATCTGCCAACCTGCAATTTTATTTTAATTATATTTTATAAATTTTTAATTATTAAAATTACATTAAAATTATTTAACTATAAAAATACATAATTGTTAATGCTAGTTTAATTCACGTCGTTCTTTTTGCAGTACATATGCATATATTTTTTTAAAGACACTTGTGTAGTTATCAATAAAAAGATAGTCATATTAGTTGAAATTGGTCTGTCATAGATTTTTAGGCTTCGGATAAAAATCCACTTGAACTTGGCCATTAATCAACCATTAATCTAATCAAAAGCTCAAGCACAAGCATAACTTTTAGTGTAGAGTTAATTGTATATTTGTATTCAATAGTAAAAGTATATGTATAGAAACGTTTAGAGAAATCTAATTTTTCAGATGTGGTATTTATGATTCTAGTGTGGTGTGATGATTTGAAATAAATATGTTGCTACTCCGCTGCTGCGGGTTACAGATAAAAACCCATTGACACCATTGTAGGTTATGGGCTAAACCCACTGCGTAGATTTGGTAATTGTTAAAACTTGCAACGAGTGGGATTTTTGAAAAAAACTAAAAACTCATAGTAGGTTGCGGAAGGTTTGGCAATTTAAATTTTTTAGGGTGTAGGTTTGTTAATGACAAACTCGCTGTAGGCGGTGCCTATTGCCATTCTTACGCCACTCATCAATCAAAAAATCTTTCTTTGACCAAGATAATATCTAAAACAAATTAAATAATTTGATTTTTATATTTTGAGTTATTAGATTTGAGGTTGAGTTTGTCTCATTCTATTTTAACATATATGTGCCCATAAGGTGTTGAATGTTAAGAGTGATTTTTTGATTACTTGATCAGATGAGGAATAAAAATTTCATGCGCCAAACTCATACTTAAAAAGCTAGCTAAAGAGTTGAAGGTTGCTTAAGCTTATACTTTTAGCTTAGGAACTATTCTTAGCAGATGTGAGGTATTCTTCTCAATACCTTCTATCACGCGTAGCCTGATTTTTTTATCTAATTTTTGTCATATGACAAGATAATATATGACCCACACATGCTTGAGTTTGACTTTGAATTTTTAGCTAATGAGGAATAATATCCTTAATTGTTAAGAAGAACTTAGTAGAGAAAAAAAAATTGTATATCACATTTGATATAATCTCAAAGTATCGTACAAAATTGTGCATCCCATTTGATATGCCTTACTTCATTAACTCATTAAGAAATACCGACATTTTCCCCATTATAATTTTTAGATTTTACTAATTGTTATTGTTGAACTTGAATCAATGTTAATATTGATGAAACCATCAGTAACAAAAATATAGCTATAAATCAAACTGACCGATCAGCAATCAAACACCCAAAAGCATAAGAGAATTATAGTGGTTCCGCTTCAAGCAAGCCTACATCCACCATGAAAATAAAGAAAGCTTTCACTGTTTTTACAAGTTACAATGGTGAAGAAGAAGTGTAAAGGAACAGAATGAGCCTAAGATCTAGATCTAAGACTATTTATGTAAGCTCAAAGCGATCCATAAAGTTCCTCAAGCTGTCAGCTTGAGTTATGGGTTTATTAGCAAATCTTAGAACTTTTTCGTGTGTGTGTAACGGCCTCAACAACCATCTAAGCACCTTGATTATATGTGGTGCGCTTTTGGGTGATCTTTTCTACAAAACGGCAAAGAGCAGAGTCATTTGGAGCTAATTGATTTACAGAGATGGGTCATATGTCTCACTTACCACATTGGATGACATTAGGCTAATGTCATACGATCCTAAAACAGATACAACTGATATGTCGTTGAGATCTAGATGACATAATAGACACTCTCTATCAACATAACCTACTTGTTGTACTTAGCTATAAACTTAGAGCTTCATTCTTTAACATTCCCCACCTCGAACTCAAATCAATTACTCCTTTCTTCATCTCTTTGCACATTTGCAGAATTATTGCAGATTCCAGCTAAGTTTAAGCAAAGCTGAAACTTAGCTGAAGGTATTACCTTAGTTAATATGTCAGCAAGGTTTTTATTACTTTGAATCTTCTTTAACTTATTTACACCTATTGACATGTCAAGTTTGATGAAATGAAGCTTGGCATCTATGTGTTTTGTTTTCTCATTATGTGTTTGATTTTTACTCAAACATAGAGCACTTTGACTATTGCAATAAATTGTCACCTGTCTCTATTCACACCCCAATTTTGACACAAACACTTTAAACCAAATGACCTTTTTAATGACTTTTGTAACAGTAGTGTAGCTTCAATTATTGACAAAACAACAACATTTTACAAAGTGGCTATCCAATTTATAATACAATTGTCGAGATTGAGTAAATAACTTGTTAAAGACCTCTTTTTATCAAGATCCCCTGTATAATCTGACTCTACACAGCCTATAACTCTAGTATATCATCTTTTTTGCAGCTTTATACAACAAACTACAATTAACAAAACTAATTAAATGTGTCAGAATCCACATATTTGCTTACCAACTAACAACATAAGAGATATCAGAATCCACATTTCATTAGTTTTAGGAAACTGCTGACAAGATGGTAGTAAATGTGCTAGTAAAGGAGTTTATATAGTCTTTGAATTTGTCGTTTCACAACATTTAAGCATATTACAAATGTATTTCTATTGTGTGAGAAAAAGAGTAGCCGCTTTTCTTATTATTGATAAACTCAAGACAAGGATATTCTTAGGTACACCAAGATCCTTTATTTCAAATTCACTTCTTAATTGTTGCTTCAATTCATCTATATAATCCATATGCTTGGAAGCTACTAACATATCATCAGCATATAACAATAGATAGATCTTGTTACCATCTCCTAAGCTTATGAAGTATATACAACCAAAATTACATATTTGAAGGCCATGTAGTATGACTGCCTTAGTGATTGTTTAAGCCTATATAGGTACTTCTTAAGATGGCTTACCCAAGCAACCTTTCTGAATCAACATAGCCTTCAACTTGAGCCATTACAATTCCATTTAACTCACCATACAAAAAGCCTGTCTTGACATCCAACTACTCAAGATGTAATTTATTCACAACAACCACATGCAACAAGATTCTTAAAGAAGAATGTCTTACCACCGGAGAAAAGATTTCAGTGAAATCAATGTTTTCCTTCTATCTAATGCCTTCAACAACAAGCCTGGCTTTAAATCTTTATGGTTCAATGCTCTGACCTCGTAAATCTATTTATATTACACCACCTTCTTGTTTACATGTTTCTAAATTAGCTCCCATATCTTGTCTTTTTATCAATGACTACATTTCATTATCCATAGCTAACTAACATTTGTCTGAATTGTCACTTTCAACAGCTTCTAAGCAAGTTCTTAATTGATCTTTTTTCTCTCTCACGAGCTACTATCAATGCAAATGCTATTAGATCAATATAAGCATACCTCTTTAGTATCTTGATTAATTTTTTTCTCTATTCCTCAGGTTTATCTCTTCAATTTTGCTTTGCATTTGGACCTGACAACTCTACTTCAAAATGTGATTTATCAGCTTCATCTTATTGCTTAATTACTTCAATATCAGGCTTTGGTGATTTTTTAATCATTTATAATTTATTAAAGATCATATCCCTACTAATGAATGCTCTTGAAGGCTGCAAATCACCATAGCTTATAACCTCGACATCATCAAGGTAGCTCAAATAAGCATATCCAATGTTCTTTGGTCAACTTCCTTTGTTTAATATAAGAATATGTTAGAAAACTAAAGAATTTCATGGTTGAATATTATGTTGGTTTACCAAACCATAATTCCATTGGTGTTATGAGGTTTATGCCTAATGCAGGACTCCTCTTCATTATATAGCAAGTTGTAGATATAGCCTCTGCTATAGAGTCATAGGCGCAGTTTAGAGTGAATAAGTATACACCTTACTTTATCCATCAAGGTTATATTCATCCTCTCAGTAAGATTCCATTTTGTTTTGGTGTGTCTCTTACTAATTTGTGTCTCATAATATTATACTCAACATAAAAGTCATCAAACTTCTTATTATATAATTCTAAACTATTGTCAGTTTTTAACCTTTTCACCTTTCTATCAATTTTTTTTTTTTTACCGGTGTATTCAAAGCTTTGAATTTTCCAAACATATCATACTTATTTTTCAACACATATAGCCAAGCTATTCTAGAAACATTAATAAGGGATAGAAAGTATCTTGCTCTACCTATGCTAGCCCCCATAGATCAAAATGGACATAATCGAGAATACCTTTAGATACATGAACTCTAGTACTAAATTTGATTCTTGAAGATTTGCTTAGGATACACTCTTCAGATAACTGCAAGGTCTCTATCTTATCCTTACTTAAAACTCTTTGTTTTGTCAATTCTTTTAAGACTTTTTCGCTCATATGGTCCAACCTCAAATGCCACAATATTATTTTGTCTAGATCTTATTTTGACATACTCGCATCTCCTGTAATTGCAATTCTTTTAAGAACATTTAAGCCATTGTTCATGCAACCTCTCATTAACACCATAGACCCTTTTATCACCGTTAAAGTTTCAAATTCATGCTTAACCAAACATCCTACTTATCAAGCATCCCAAGAGATATAACATTTCTTTTAATATCAATTACATCCCCCACATTATGTAATTCTCTAACTATACCATCAAATATTTTCAATCTAATTGTGCCTTTACCAATAACTTTCCAACTAGCATCATTTCCTATTACAACTATACCACCATTATAGGTTTTATAGTTCATCAATAAGTTTATTAAGGCACATGCGAAATGAAGAGCTAGAATTTAGAACCCAATTACCTCCAGTTTGCCATTTGATGCTCTAGCAACATTACCACTCTACTCATTTGCATCTCTATTCTCTCTCTCTCTTTTTTTTTTTGGGAAGTTTTTCTTAAAATGTCCTTTGTGGCACTAATTAAAAACACTTCAGGTCTTTGTTTTACTTAGATTTAGATATCTTTTTTTGTTTCCTTTGTTTCTATAGTTATTCTCAAATCTTCCCGTTGCTGTCAAGCCTTGTCCGTCTTTTGATTCTTTCTTTGTTGCTGCCTTAGAACTCAACTATAGTCAATGTTTGTCCCCTGTACATAAGTATTAACAAGATGTTCACAAGAGCTTGACAGAGAGCATAATAGAATCATAGCCTTATCTTCATCATGAATTTTTACACTTAAGTCCTCAAGATCTAGAATAATTTTCCTAAATGTATCAATATGATTTGTGATTGAGGTACCTTCTTCTATTTGCAAGGTATATCGATTTTCCTTGGTGGCTAATTTCTTAAGCATAAACTTATTTGCATACAGATCTTCAAGCTTCTTCTATAATCCTATTGATTTTCTCACCACCAACCTCTCTCAGAACACCATCTCTGAGACTTAAGATAGCACTATAAGCCCTATCAAGTGCATTTGGTAGATCTTCTTCTTTGATCTTTCTTGCCTATTTGATCCCTAAATTATAACCTAAAAAACATAATCTTGATGAACAGGATCAGTAATAAACATATAGCTATGAATAAGAAACACATTTCAACAATCAAATACACAAGGGCATAAGAGAATTATAGTGGTTTTGCTTCAAGCAAGCCTATATCCCACTGGCAAATTTGAAGAAAGCTTTCATTATTTCGGAGTTTACAATTAACAGTGATGAAGAATAAGTATAAAAAACAAAATGAGCCTAAGATCTAGATCAAAGACCATTTATAAAAGCTCAAAGCGATCTAGAAAGTTCCTCCAACTGTCAGCTTCAGTTTCTGGTTTGTTAGCAAAACCCAGAACTTTTTCGCCTGAGTAATGGCCTCAACAATCATTTGAGCAACTTGATTGCGCATGCCGTGTGTTTGGGTTGTCTATTATACAAAACAACAAATAGCGGTGTCGTTTGGGTTATCTGGTTTACGCGAGACGCATCTTAGATCACGTGTCTCGCTTACTGAACTGGATAACATTAGGTTAATGTCATATGATCCCAAACAATTGAAACCGACATGTCGTTTTGATCTAAATGATGAAGCAAAAACTCTCTGTCGTATTAACCGACTTCTCATACACAATTATAAACTCATATTTGAGCTTTACTCTTCAACAATTTTCATCAAACTTCATTATTTCTCTAATGTCAAAATGTTAGGAAAAAGCTCATTGCCATCATAAATGAACAATCACCCTATTTTTTTTTTTTTTTAACAACAATAATGTAATGAACTATTTGTAAAATAGCAAGTGGCAAAATTAAAAACTGTAAATGGAAAATTGTACGCATGTGTCAATCTCCCCTTCATTAATAAAGATAATTTTCTTTGTCAAAATTAAAATAATAAAAATTATACCTTTCAGTTTACGGACGTTGATGGAAATAATCTTAAGCTCTTAAGAGTTCTTATACAACCTGCCTTAATGAAAGGATATCCCTTCTGACTGACTTGTTCTTGTCGAAAAATTTATTCGGCAATTCAAGATGATTAGGTATGGATTTATTAACAATAAATAATGATATCAGCATTTGAATCTCAACTAATATGGCAATTTATTTGTATCGACCACCTCATGTTAAATTAACTTTTTTTTTTTATAAATTAATCCTCAATGGAATGTGGGGCAACTTTATTAGTAAGAAAAGTAAAAAAAATGACACATACCAAAGGTGATGCAATGAGCCTTATCCCAAAAAAAGCAATCTAAGTACAAGCCATCAGAGAATAAAAGAAAAAGGCCATGCATGCATGTGGAAAACAAAAAAAGAAAAAAAGTAATTCAAAAATCAACTAGATGTATAATATTATATATAGCCATTAGAATCAAGAATAAAATTTATTTGGGTGATAAAATAAGGCAACCATAATTAGGTTTTACTCAAAGTTTTATTATGCTCACCTCTCGATATATCGCAATCAAAAAGGAGTCAGAGAGTAGGATTTTGGCATGGAGATGGTTAAACTGAGTCAAACAAAGGGGATACTCGGTTAAAACCACTTTCCCTATCCTCTCTGAAAAATCAAGAATTAAACTCTTTGTAAACCCACTACATCGTGATCTAAGAGAGAGATAATTTTTACCTCCATAAAACTCCTAAAGAGTCCAAAATTTAAGGTAGTATTGTCAATGGGGCAGGTTCAGGGCGGGGATCATGATCCTCGAACCCAAACCCAATTTGGAAGTTATCCCCCGAATCTGCCCCATACTCGAAAAATTGTAATTGGGGACAGTTTGGGCATATCCCCAAAAATCTTATAATTGAGTAGGGATTAAAACGGGGACTTGATCTCCATATTTTTTAAAATAATAATTTCTGAATATTCCAATCCCCTTTTTAAAAGAATTAATAATTCTAATAACCTCCAAATTTAGAAATAAAATTACCAAATGATCAAATTTTATATGAAAAATCAAAATAATTTTAAGCATTCAGCATAAACTTGCAGTAGCTTCTTAGTAGCCATCACCATTGATGCACATTCTAAGATTCTTTATAAACCTACAACAAGATAAACAAAAAATAAAAATAAAATAAAAACATGTTTTAACAATTCAGCTTAATAAATACTTGACAAAATAATATAAATTAAAACTATATACCTCTACAGCCTTACATCAGTTTCAATCTTTGGCTCCTCATCAAGAATCTTAGCATATGTCAGAGCAGTAGATGCCACAGATAATTAAAAAAATACAAATAAAAACCAAAATCAAGTTAGTTATTAGTTAATTTAAATAAATAAAAAAATAAAAATTAAAGTGCAAACCATGTACCTCCACAAAGAGCACGTATCCAACTTTGACTACACATCAAAGCCTCCAATGCACTTGGATAAAGTCTATTGCGATATGGGCTTACAAATCGACCGCTAGTGCTGAAAGCAGATTCAGAAGCAATAGTGGTAACTAAAATAGCCAAAATATCTCTTGAAATTTGAGACAATATAGAATAGTTACCACCATTCACCTTGCAGCAAGTTAAAACATCAAAGTGTTCCTCAATATTAAATGTTACTAATTTTTCACCCAAATAAGTGTCTAGCTCATTCTTTACTTCCTCATTACCAACATTAACAAAGCTAGTAAACCTTGAAATCCATTCAGTTGAACTTTTATAGGAACTTGAACTCGGCATAGAATGAGCAGTACTCAAAGAACTAGAGCTATACTCAGGAGAACTAGCAGTTGATGCATATCTAGCTTTGTACTCTTTCACTATGCTTTGACAATCACCATGCACTGTCTAGACATGAGAAGTAGCATCATCCCCATAAACCATGGAAAAGTAATACTCAACCAACCTAATTTTGAATCTAGGATCAAAGATACATGCAACATTCATGTTATGCCAATACTTATCAAATTTTTCAATCATTTTCTGTGCCATCATTCTAAATTCATCATACCTAGGAGTTAAAACCCACTCGTTCAAGCACAATCTAATATCATACACATGGCGTAGAAATAGATTAGATGTTGGATAACTAGTACCAGAAAACAATGTTGTACAATCATGAAAACATTTCAAATCGTTTTCTAAGGCACTAGCTAATTGCCAATCATGCTCACTAGACAAACACTTATATTGTCCATCAATGTTCTTCAATTGACAAAAAATATTCTTATAATGCAATGTAGAACATAGCATGAGATAAGTAGAATTCCACCTAGTTGGACAGTCTTGCACTAGTTTTCTACCAAAAGTAATGTCTAATTTACGTGCATTCTCATCAAACATCGATTTCTTTTTAGTTGATCTTGACAAAAAAATAACACTCTCACGAATGTTTGCAATCAGATCACCAATCAAACTTAAACCATCCTTTACAATCAAATTAAGAATGTGGGCACAACAACAAATATGAAACTTTTGTCCACCCAAAATGGGATCATTTTTATCAGTGCCAACAACATAAAATCAATCATATGATCATTAGTAGTAGCATTGTCAACAGTTATGGAGGATAACTTATGCTCAATATTAAGCTCCAATAACGAACCCATCAGCTTATCACAAAGCACTTGGCTTGTGTGAGAACCAGGCACTTCCACAAAGCTAATTTAAAAAAAAAAAAGAAATTAATGGTGGATTACTAATTAAAAAAATTAGATTGATCATTAATAATTAAAAAAATCAGAATAGTAACAATTTTACCTCAAAAGTATGCTTCGTAATGCCTAAGCATTGTCAACAAAGTGTGTAGTGATTGCCATATATGCTATTGTTTGATTTTCTGCAGTCCACATATCAGTTGTAATGGCAATTCTACTTTGAGTTTCCTCCAACACACAAATATGTTTGGCCCTTTCATACGTACATGTCTAAAATCTCCTTCTTCATAGTATTTCAAGACACTGGCTTTCACAATTGATTTAGAGAGGCGTAACATCCCTCTAATGCTCTACAGTACTCAAAGGTTACTCATGCATGACAATAGCATGTGCCATTTTTCTCCTCGTAACATTAGGATCAAAATGGTCTACCACAGTCTTCCCTTTTTCACTAGCAGCTTTCTTTGTCAGTGAGAATTCTGTGGCCTCTATTTCCTTTTTCACTGGACATGTCTTTAAATGATCGTGCAAGTAATTTGTTCCATCAATACTCCTTGCTACCAATGCATTTTTGCGATAATTGCACACAACCTTATCAATCCCATTAATTTTTTTCTTCTTAAAATGCTCCCACACAATTGACCTCAACCTTCATCTACGTTGCAACCCACTGTGAGTAACACTAGCGGCTGATTCACCTTGAGTTTGATTGCCTTCATCATCCATTAAGTGTGGTGTGGGCAAAGAACTTGACATATTAAATGTCGAACCTACAATCAAGCCAAGAAGCAAAATTTAAAAACGAATACGACATTAGCATTTTACTAGAAGCAAACAATTACGACCATGTAGATGCAAAAACATTAAATCTGATTTCACTATTAACTGGTGATTATTACTATATTGGATTTAAAACCAACTAGTACTAAGTTATTAGCATTAAGTATTACTGAATATTTATGTGGAGAAGGCAGTAATAGAAGATGTTGGTCTTTTGGTAGCTAGCACTTAAATTTGCAGACACAGTTCTGGCATTAAATAATGAATGTTCAAGTTAAGGTCACCAACCCTATATATACATATACATAAATATATATATATAAACACACACACACATACATATACACATGCACATACATATACATATACATATACACATACATATACACATAGACATATATAGACACACACACACACACATACATATACATATACATATACACATACATATACACATAGACATACATATACATATACAGTGCATTGGAGTCTGTATTTTTTTTGTCTTTTAGTTTATCCCTGACTTTAATAAAGTTAGGGATCCCTAACTGAAAAACCACTCATATATATATATATAACTTGTACTTCTTCAAATTTCAAACTAAAGTGCTAACTAAATAAAATTACTTAAAAAACCCTAAGGACGACTTACTCCTTGAAATTCAATTTAAGTACATTTGATATTTATCATTGTTTCTACTAGATCGTGTACATTTATTTCTATTTTACATTGAAATGACAGTGTACATTTATTTCTATTTTACATTGAAATGACAATTAGTGGTACATCAAAACACGTGCATACGAAAGGAAAATACGATTAGATCCTTCTGTTGTCACGAAATATACAAATTAAATAAAAATTAAGAAGACTATATCTAAGGGAATTGTTGATAAAGTGCCAAATTCTCACTCTTGTCTCTTGTCCACACTAGATGATAAAATACTACTTAATGTTACATTTTTCAACCAATACCTCAAGCGATTCCATCCACAGTCAAACGAATTTCACAATATTATGGTTAAATAAATAATTTTATAATTTATAAAGTTTCATCATCAAATTGATGAATGATAAAGTGACATATTATTTGTGACAAAATCTCTAAATTATCATCGCCTTTGACCTGCAAATTTAAGGTCTTATGGTATGTCCATATTTTGTAAACCTATTGCTGGCATCGTTGTCACATATCAGCCATGGATTGGTGGAAAATTAAGATTTCTTGTAGAATAACTATTAAATTTGTGTGTTCTGTAAAATAACTTTTATTAAGTATTAGAATACCCTGTGACTTGCTAACAAGTTTGATTACTTTGAATATTAAACTCTAATATTGAAATAATTCGCATAATATTTATTTGTTTGCAAGTGAGATTTGTCAGCTCTTCATATGGGATGATAGGCACCTTGGGACAATTTAAACGTTGGGGTTTTAGATTTCCCTTTTTCTATAAATAAGTACACTTTAGACGTTCATTTTTCGAGATATTAACTATGTATTACAATTATTTAGATCTAGTAATATTACTATATTTTAAAAAAAAGAAGGCTGGATATCCTAAAATAAAATTTTGAATGTCCCCAATTCGATAATAAACAATAATATGTTTTTTTTTAAAGTCAATTCTGATGTATGACAATTAATCACTGACATGTGTATATTTATCAAGTGATAATTTATATTATTATTTTACAATATACATTATATCAGTTATGATATAAATTTTATTTCAAATGTTGTAAATTTTATATTATTACTCATATGAATAATATTAGTGAATCATGTAATGTTAAATTGTTCAAAATTGGTTAACCGAAGGCATAAAGAAGGTAGAGTAGGGGTGGCTAAAAAAATTCTTGACTTGAAAAAACCCAAATTGAAATATCGGATCGATTTGATTCGGTTTTTAAAATTTAAAAAAATTATCAATTTATATAAGAAAAAATTAAAAATTAAAAAAATTAAAAAATACAAAAGAAATCATAATTTAAAATTGAAAAAATCAAACCAAATCGAAAACCACGGTTCAGTTCGATTCAAATTATTATTTAAAAAAAAAAAAACCAATGATTCAATTTGATTCGGAATTGAAACGAATCGAACTGAACCTTTATTCACCGAAGTTGAGGTCAGGATGGGGAAAAAAAAAAAGAAATGGAAAAAGGACCTAATAGTTATGTACTAGCAGCGCAAGCGTTGCTCTCTTGGGTTTCGTTTTCGTCAAGTGCAAATTTTGCAAAATAGATTGCTTTTATGTGTGTAGCGTTGTAGTGAAGTTCGCTTGTTCATTGAAAACAAAAAATTTTCTGCACAAAATTCTATGAATCTTCATGTGATTAGTCCTTTTCCCGTAAAGTCCAGATGCATGTCCAACAACTTCAAGGATTCTACTTCCAATACTTCCATAACCTCATTACGTCAAATCACCTTTTATTTTTACGGACAAAGAATACTAAATACTAAGTACAATGAGAAATTTTCCTTACTAGATATTAAGTATAATGAGAAATATTCCTAGCCCTTATTTTTTATTATGAAAAGAAAAGCACGTCGACGGTAAGATCGGGTGATGTGCCAATTCCATATAATTTTTTCCCTTATAACGTAATGTCATTTTAAAAAAAAAGAACTTTTAATATGTAATCCAAAAAATAAATAATCATATAATTTGATATGATCGTCGTCTAAAGATATATAATTTAATAGATAAATATTAGTATAATTTAAACATACTCTAGTTTTGATACATATTTTTTTTTTCAATTGGAGTTATCTACTAAAGAAATTATTTTCGTAGTTGATTTTACACATCTATCATACGTAAATTACACCTTTACACATAGTAAGAAATAAGTAGAATAATTTAAAAAAAGAAAAACAGACAAAATAGGTGAACTACAAGTAGAGGCAGGAGTGTAGGATTTGAATTCATAACTGAGTTGTGTTTTTATTAATTTTTTTTTTAAAATACAATCGGTAGTTATTTGTATAAGAATATAAAATTAATTAAATATTAACTACGATACTATCACACATATAAGTGTGTTGTAAAAGATTATTGAAAAAAGAAAAAAAAAACAGACAAAGTAGATAAACTGCGAGTAGAGGCAGAAGAGCTAAGAGCATGCCTAATGAGATCATCTATCATATTTTTCAATTAAACAGGCCACAAAGAACCAAATTTTCCTCCTAAATTCCTAATATTAAGCATCACTTTTCTCCTCTTTTAAAAAAGAGAAAGAGTGGTGAGTAGAGAAATTACCAACAATGTGGTTTTTCCTCTGAAAACAAAAGTGTAAAAGCATCAACTATTCCATTGACTTGACTCTCCAACAAAGTCCAAAAGCCACAACACAAACTCAAAACAAAACTCAAAGTTCCTCAACCCTCATGGATCCACCACCTCTTCCTCCCCTCCCCACTGCTCCAAACACCGCCACCGCCACCGCCACCGCCGTCGCAACCACCACCGTGGCAGTCCCTGTCCCCACCAGCATCCATCTCACCTACCCGGACTCCGTCGAGTCCTCCCCCCGCTCCCGCAATGCTGACACTTATGATGACAACAACCCTGTACCGCAAGTCCCTCGTGCCAAGCTCCGCCTCATGTGTAGCTACGGTGGCCACATCATTCCCCGTCCGCACGACAAATCCCTCTGCTATGTCTCCGGTGAGACCCGCCTAGTTGTCGTTGACCGCCACTCCTCTCTTTCTTCCCTCTGCTCCCGTCTCTCCCGCTCTCTTGTCAATGGCCGGTCCTTCACGTTAAAATATCAGCTTCCTAATGAAGACCTTGACTCTCTTGTTTCCATCACCACCGATGAAGATCTTGAGAACATGATTGAAGAGTATGATCGTTTAATGGCAACATCAGCTTCTTCATTACAAACCTCATCACGTATCCGCTTGTTTCTTTTCTTCAACAAGCCTGAAACCGCAGCTTCAATGGGATCGTTTCTTGATGATGCCAAATCTGAAACATGGTTTGTAGATGCTCTAAATGGCTCCGGGTTGCTTCCTAGAGGCCACTCTAATACAACAATGGAATGCTTACTGAATCTTGATAGTGAAAATGACTTGGAGTGCGCTCAACCAGAGGCTGATCATGATCACAACAAGCAGGTGCAATATTCCTTGCCTGATTCACCTCTGGTCGAGACTTCCTCCTCATTTGGCTCGTCTTCCTCATCTCCTGCAATGTCAAACTTGCCACCTATACGTGTTCGCATTGAGGATCAGAGGAATGGGGCCATAGAGGAGCAATTTGCGCAGATGAGTTTTGCTCATAGCGGTTTGCAGAAGCAGCAGCAGGAAGAGGGAGTAGTTGTTTTCTCCGAAGCTCCGCCTCTGATGATCCCTACGGGTGTTGCCATTGCTCTGCCTCCAATGCCTGTTGCTCTGCCTAGTGAAAACACAAGCAAGGTTCTCTCAGATGATGAGAGATCGGATCACGGCGTCCCTGCAGTTCGGCTAAGGAAACCTCCTTTGCCTTTACAGCCAGTGCAGTACAAAGCTTGTGCAGCTTACAATTTGCCTTCTCCTGATTCTGTTGTCAGGTAATACATCTTCATTTTGTATAATTCTCTCTCCTGGATCTTGATAGCTCAAATCGGAGTTGTAATTTTTAAGGGAAGTGATTATTTGAAATATGAAATTTTACAGTGATAGCAGCATTGCATCTGCTGCGAGTTCACTTTCAAAGCCTGGTTACCAACAAGATCACGGTGGTGTTGCATCTGCAGAGAACAAAGGTCCTAATAGCCCAAGCATGGGAAGCAATATTCCAATTCCGAGCCCTCAAACTCAAGATTCCGGGTATGTTTTGCCGGCTCAAATGGATCAGCAACAGCAGCAGCAGCAGCCTCAACAACAAAACTTTGTTCATGCAAGCATGCATTACTTTCCCCACCATGCCACAACTCCATTGCCAATTTCATCTTACTATCCTGTGTATGCTTCTCGGCAGCAGCAAATCCTTCACCATCACCCAATTGATCAACAATACCCGGTCTATGTAATGTCCCCTGCACAAACTGTGGCGCCATACATGTCTATGCAACCAAACATAGCTGAAGCCAATAGTGTGGCAGCCTCAAGCCGCCCACTGACTGCAGTGTACAAAGAGGGGACTCCGCCAATTTACCGCCCAAAGACGGCTACTCAACCTGAACCCGAAATGCAGCAACAATGTCTTAGTTACTGTCAAATTCCTGCTAATCAAATTCAGCAACAATTTGTTGGATATTCTCAAATGCAGAATCCTTCACAGTCCATTGCTATTGCTCCTGCTGCTAATGCTAACTATCGCCATGAGTATGATAATCCTGTATCTCATGAACAAGTTTACTACACTCAACATCAAGCTGCCCCGTTGCCTTCTCAGTATCAAACTATGACAGCAGCGGCAGCAGTTGCAGCCTTAGCAGATGCTTCGAAACAGCTTCCTGTGGATAGCAGCAATCACCAAATCAGAATCACACCCTCACAACCTCTATAAGGTCATTAAGCAAAAATAAGATTCGATTTTTGGTGTTGGGTACCATGATATTTTATCTTTCAGTGATGGTAATAGGTTTAAATATGCCACCTTATGTAACGACGAATTTTTTAGTAAGTGATAAGATCTTGCTCTTCTTTCTTCCCTATTGATGACTGTGGTTAAGAAATAAAGATGAATACTGTTAAAAGTCTTCTCTGTCATGCTAGATCAATCCACATCTATACATGTTACGGTCAAATTGATAAATTTCCAAAGTAAAGGCTTTACTAGAAAACTATAGCCTCATGACTACGAAAATTTTGCGTTTTACTTTATAGCTTAATGGCAACTCAAATTCCTTCCCATCCATGTACCAAACCTCTTGTTTTCCACTCAGAAGATTCTACCAATTGAATTAGGCACTAAAATAAGTGGAAACAATGCAGCAAACGTGAAAGACTATGAATGAATCACTCGTTTTCGTTAATTTTTAACAAGTGATCAATATATACGAAGAGTTTTCTTGCTCTTCTAGCAGAATACATTTCTTAGCAGTCCCTTAGTCTAATGTCTTGGAATGAATTGATCCAATGGTGGATGTGGATTCTGCTTGGTGATACAGATATTCATTTCTCTTCATTCTAGCTTGTGCTTATTCATTGATGCTCTAGAGCCTTGACCGTGTTCCTGTTGCTGATTATATATTACATCTTTACAAATCGCCTGCCAGATGTGAAGAATGATCTGGTGGAGAATTCTCATTGAGACAAATCATCAAACATTTTGTATTTATCGAACACCTTGCATTGGTTAACATCAGCCGTCTCTTAATTCTTATTGAAGATTTTATATCGGTTTTACAATGTTCTGCTTTTAAAAGTTTATGGGGTTCAAAAATCATATTTACGGAAAATAATGTGATAAAACAAGAAATGCGAGATCCTTGTTTTTATTAAGCCAAATCTGAATTTTGACTGGGGTTCAAAGATCATAGGCTTCATAGCTCTAACATAAATGGCTCAAGCCAAGTCAAAATTTGACCCAGTAAGACTTTTAAATTAATCTAATATTATTGCATTTTAGTAAGCAAATTGTCACGGGATGAGTCTTGCGTGCAGTAATCCGTGCGGCACTTAAACAATTTTCTAATAAAAAAGTCGCTAAATAAGTTTTGAACACTTCTCGATCTAGCTAAGCAGCAAAGCTTAAGAGAATGCTAGCGAGAAAAGAAAGCAATGTAGGTCAAATAAAACTTTTATTACTTGAAAGAGAGAGTGTTTACAAGAGAGTTTTACAAGTACGCTTGAACTGCTTGTTGGTAGATGATACCTCAAATGGCAAGGGCCATGCCCTATTTATAGATGGAGATTGCCCATTCTAGAGGCTTCTTGCAAGTTGCACAAGTTGCATAAATATCTATACAAGTGTGTAGAGAATTCTAGAAAACTCTAGGGCTATGTACAAATGCTAGAGTGTGGTGGAGAATTCTAGAATCATGCCAAGACTTGGGCCAAGCTAGCACTCCTTAGCAGGCTTTGGTCCGTTGGACTTGATGACTTGGCGCTTGGGCTGGAGATGCGGGCTACCTTGTTAATGAGCGTACCACAGGCCGGCAATTAGGTGGAAAATTTGGCGGTTGGTTACAAAATGCTACTAAATAAAAGATAATTTAATTTAAACACCCTTTAAATAAAAGATAAGCAATTTATGCATGGCCTCTCAAGTTTTCTTTATTTCATTTGTAGCAGCTAACATTCATGTAGTGGTGAAGCTAGGCACTTATTTAACCTTGGCTAATAAATAAAATTTATTTTTTAATAAACGTTATTTATTGAGAGTATTATGAACATTTTTAGTTAATATATGAATTTTTGTAAGGAACTAATATGAAAATTACTTATTTTATTAAAATTCTAAAGAATTATTTTAAGGATCAATACGAACATTACTTATTTTATTAAGACTTGTAAGAGATTTTTTTTTTTAATGAGAGATTTTTAAAAGCCATACGGATTGGTTATAGATATATTTCGATAATGACTGTAAGATTGAGCTCATACGGTTAAGTTTTTCAAAGCATGATTATAAATTTACACATATAGTCCAAGTAGGAAACTGTTGGATCCTTAATCTAACGTTGTGCTTATATGTGAATAATTATGTATTGTGGCCTGCCATATAAAGTTAAACCCAATTAAAAGTGATATATTAAGATGTTCAGTAATTTGAGTATTAATGTATCTGATAAGGTGTGACCCTTTAATATGTAGAGGCTTAAAGGCAATGTCTATTTTTATGATGGGTACAAATAGGAATATCTAATGATAATAGAAAAAATTATCTATATAAGTGGTTATGGTCTCTAAGTTATACGTATCATTCTACTTTTTACTAATATTTCATCATCAATAAGAGTGCAGAGGAAAATTTAAAGGATTCTTTAGGAGAACGGGATGATTTAGAAGACAAATCCACATGATTCTAGAGAACAATTAAGCATTTTGGATTTAAGTACACTTGTGCATATTCAATTATTAATTTTTAGTGATACAACATAAATATTCCTGAAATTTAGGTAATGGTTTTCACGAAAGGATTTATTATTCTAAGAAAAGAAATATTCGAGGTTAGTCCTCTCAAAGCTTCGCCTCTGAGTTCATGAGCTTTCAAGCTCTATAGTTTCATTGTCAGTGCATATTATAACACTCTCATGTGTGGCATCTCAAGTTTTCTTTCTAAGTACTTATTAGAGCAGCTCATATGTGTGGAATCTAAAGCTCAAGGGCTCAAGTTTCAAGTTTTTATTTGTTTCACATTTTTTGGATTACAAATTTTTTTATTGGCGTCTTCAAGTTTGTAGTTTCCTCATTCTAACCTTCTTTGACAAGAAATCCTGATTTCATCTTTGTTATCGTCATCTTGAGTTTGGGAGGAGGGGATGTTAATTTTAGCTTTTCCTACTTACATAGAATTAATAGTCTATTCCATGCCGCTCTCCAAGTTTTAAATAAATTATTATTTCCTTTCCTTATAACTATTTTATGTTACCAATTGTAAGGTACCTATACTTTAACATTTCTTTATATATAGTGAAGTGCGCGTTTTTCTCTTCTGTCCCATATGCATATGTTCAATTATCTATTTCTAACGTGTAGTAATTATTTCTTATTTATTGTGAACTAATATAAAGCATTCTATTTATTTTATGTCAAATATTAAGAACTAAGTTTGATAGACTCACATTAAATATTATGTTAATAAGTCTAATTTTATCATGCTCTATATAGTAATATATTATGACTAAGTTCAACATTTAATTGTTTTGTTTTAGCTCATAATGAGATGAACAATTTTATAACTAATACATGAGAATCCCCACACTCAGCCAACTATATTAGTAACTTTAACCCATTTAGAATTAATATGCAGCCATGGCCAATGAAGGTGCGAACTTACCTCTCTCTCTCCCGCCCTCTCTCTCTCTCTCAAGCATGTCTTAGATGGATTTGCAAGACCAATATGGACTTAAAGCTTAAAATTTTTCAACATAAAGAACTATATCTAGAAACATCTGAAGCTCAATACAACTATATATCTATAATTATCTAAGCTCAATACATAGATCATATATTTAATAAATAAAACTAATAACTTATGCTCAAATTATAGTGTAGGACATTTTTATTTTTTAATGACATTTCGCTGTAAGCAAGACCATAGCACCAAAAGAAAGGATAAAAGAAAAAAAAATGGAGTTTTCCTCTGAACTTTACCCTCCCCCACCTCTAGAGGATGACAGATCCACCAAGAAAACCAAATTTCGTTCACAAGGGGAGGACGCTGCCAATCCTTCATAAATGACCTTTATGGTCAAGCTTATGGAGGACCATCTTCTAGTTGAAGAAGAACTAACTGGCAGAGAAGAAGATTTAGATTTTGATAGCGGCAATGTTGTTATTGAGAACGAAGGTTCCATGCCGTCAATTTCCTTTTCCCAGAAAGTGCGTGCTAAGCTAATTAACTTGGCAGAATGCTCTTGTCGTCAAATTACTTGGACGCCCAATCGGCTACAAGGTGCTATGCAATAGACTTGATTCTCTTTGGAGCATAACGAAAGGATTCAAGGTGATTGATCTGTAGAATGGATTTTTTTGGTGTCCGTTATAGGTCGGAAGATGATGTTGATTATGCTTTAAAGCAATGTCCTTGGACAATCGTGGCGCACTATCTTACGGTTTATCAATGGACCCCCATATTTCGATAGCACGAGTGATAAAATTGATTCGGTGGTGGCATGGATAAGACTTCCTAGCATGCCCCTCCATTATTACCCCAAAGTTCTCCGAATGGTGGGCCAAGTGGTGGGAAAGGTTATACGTATTGACTACAATACGCAGTCGGCTTCTCGAGGGAAATTTGCGAGAGTAGCTTGTGAAAATTGCCGTGGGTAACCCTCTACGTTCCCCATTTTTACTTGATGGTAGGATCCAAAAGGTTGAGTATGAAAGCCTTTGTTTTTGAAGTTTCGTATGAAGAAAAACTGAACTTTTCTGGTCAAATTTTCTGTCCACCCAAGAACGTTTACAAAGAAGATATTTATAGGATTTCTAAACGACATAACCCCACCACAATTTTAGGAAACATAATAATAATAGATCAGCTAAATATCCTACTTCCTAATTCAGCTTATTCTATTTAAATTAAATGCAAAAGATCTTCCTCAATTATAGGCAGTATCAAATCTTTGACACCCCCCTCAAGTTGGTGCATATATATTCATCATGTCCAACTTACTTGTGAGAAGTTCAAAATTCGGTCTGAAGAGTCCTTTGGTGAGAATGTCAACTATCTATTGTGCTGATGGAACGAATGGCATGCAGATAATGCGTCCTTCAAGTTTCACTTTAATGAAGTGGCGATCAATTTCAATAAGTTTAGTTCTGTCATGCTATATCGGATTGTGAGCTGTACTAATTGCCACCTTATTGTCACAATAAAGCCTCATGGGAACTTCAATTGGCCTCCTTAGCTCGTCTAGAACTCGCTTTAGCCATAACATTTCACACAAACCATGTGTCATAGCTCGGTATTCTACCTCTGCATTGTTACGGGATACAACACTTTGGTTCTTGCTTCTCCAAGTAACTAAGTTACCCCATACAAAGGTACAATAACCCAAAGTTGATCTTCTATCAGTAAGTTATCCTACCCAGTTAACATCTGCATAGGCTTCAATAATCCTTCGAGCTCTTTTTTTAAAACACAATCCCTTTCCTAGAGTATCTTTAAGTACCTCAAAATTGTATATATTGCCTCAAGGTGCACTTAATATGGAAAGTGCATAAACTGGCTCACAACATGCACTGAGAAAGCTATATCAGGATGAGTATGAGCCAAGTAAATAAGCTTGCCAACTAACTTATGATATCTAGCAATATCAACTGGAGTTTCATCTTTAATTTCTTCTAGCTTGTGATTTGGTTCCATAGGAGTATCCATAGGTCGGCATCCACTCATCCATGTTTTTTTAGAAGATCCGAGGCATACTTACGCTGGGATACAACTAAAACTTTCTTAAATCGAGCTACCTCCATCCCTAGGAAATATCTAAGTGTTCCTAAGTCTTGGATTTCAAAGCTAGAAGCAAGACTTTTCTTCAACCACTCCATCTGTATCAAGTCATCCCCTGTGAGAATGATATCATCCACGTACACAATAAGTACTACTATCTTCCCATCTTTGGAGTGTTTACAAAACATGGTGTGATCACTTTGAGTTTGAGAATAACCTTGACCTTTGACTGACCTAGTAAATTTCTCAAACTAGGCCCTAGGAGATTGCTTGAGGCCATATAATGATTTCTTCAACTTGCAAACTCTAAATTGAAAATTTCCTTCAAATCTAAGGGGAGAGCCCATGTATACTTCTTCCTTTAGATCATCATTCAAAAATGCATTCTTTACATCGAGTTATTGTAGTGGCTAATCAAGATTTATCACCACTAAGAGAAGCACCCTCACAGTATTTAATTTTTCCATTGGGGCAAATGTTTTGAAATAGTCGATGCCGTAGGTTTAAGTAAATCCTTTAGCCACCAACCGAGCTTCATACCGTTCTAGTGTCCCATTAGAAGTACTGTCTTCTTCTCTTTTGGCAAGTCCGTTACTTCCCATGTTTGATTCTTCTCAAGAGCCCGCATCTCCTCTTCGATAGCATTTCTCCATGCTGGAACTCTTAACGCTTCCCTTACATTCTTTGGAATTTCCACAGAAGAAAGTTGACAAGTAAAAGCCAAAAAATTGGGAGATAATTTATCATAAGAGATATAGTTAGACATGCGATAGGAAGATCCCAGTCATCAAGCTTTGGGTCCGATGAATTTTTACTTGAAGACTCAGACACAATAGGTTTTGTCCTTGATTCGGATTTCTAATTGTGAAAAGAAGGGAGAACTTTATCCTTTATTCCATAATTTCTTTTCATATAGGTTTGCAGAGTTTTTTCTTCACGTTCTTGTTTCTTTTACTAGGAGAATTTGACTCTATTATTGGCATTAAAGGCAAGGAATCTAAATTCTTGTTATTCTCAATATTTATTTGTTTTTTGAATTCCTGATTATTATTTCTAGCTTTTTCAAATTTCCTTTGACTGGTAGATTGGATAGAGACATCTGATTTTTCTGGATTGTTATTCTGGAAAGATTCTTTTTGAGGAAAATCTATTGTAAGTGAAATCGGATATTCCTCGATCCAATCAATGCCTCTATTTGCAATCTTTTGATCAGTCCTTTGATCTATAATATGGAAAACATCATCTTCTACAAGTTCTTCTTCATGCCTTATCCCCCGATATGTTTTCCAAAAAAAGGTTTGTCTTAAAAAAATGTTACATCCGTGGTTATAAACATTTTTTTCTTAGAAACAGGATCAAAACACTTATACTCTTTTTGAGTGGGTGCAATGCACCCAAAAATTTTTAATCCAATTCCTGATATTAATCGAGAATTAGGATAAAGAGTTTTGAAGAAATCTAGAGGAGTTTGAAAATTGAAAACCGTTAAAGGCATTTTATTTATAAGGTAAGTAGCAGTTAAAATTGCTTTATCCCATAGATGTTTAGGAACGTTTTTTTGAAAAAAGTAATTTCTGTTCTACTTCCAAAAGATGTTCATTCTTCCTTTTAGCTACCTCGTTTTGCTGAGGAGTATCATCACAAGAACTTTGATGCACAATTCCTTTTTCAAGAAAAAAATTTCCCAAATTTTATTAAAATTTTTTTTTCCATTGTCACTTCGAATGATTTTAATTTTTTCTTGAAATTGTGTTAGAACCATGGTGTAAAAATTTTGAAAAACACTTTCAACCTCTGATTTCTCTTCAAGAAACTCGAGTATGATCATCAATGAATGTAACAAACCATCTTTTTTCTTGATAGAGTAAGAATTCTATTTGGCCCCCATACATCAGTATATAATAGTAAAAATGGTTTTGAGGGTTGATAAGGCTATATAGAAAATGTAGATCGACGATGTTTAGTTAATTCGCAGATTTCACATTAAAAGAGAGATGGATCTTTATTATTAAACAAATCTAGTAATAGACGTCTTAAATAATGAAAATTACGATGGCCTAGTCTAAAGTTCCATAACATAATCTCTATATCATTGGTAATTGAGACCGAATCGTAACATGTATTTTGAACTGGCCTGATCATACTTGATCCGTCTTCAAAGAAGTAAAGTCCTCCACTTTCTCTAGCACATCCAATCATCCTCCCTATGGTTAGTTCCTGAAACTCACAGAAAGAAGAGAAATAAACAGTAAATTGCACGATACGTTTGAAACGTGAAGAACTTTATGGAGTGTTAGACTCGGAGAAAAACAATAGAACCTATGCCAGCTATTATGGATAACGATCCGTAAGCAACCTTGATCTTTTTATTGCCTGCACATGGACTATAAGACGAGAATAATTGTGATGAGCCAATCATTTGGTCAGCGGCCCCAAAATCAATAATCCATGAATAAGATGGATTTGATGTTTTACATGAAAGAGCAATAGTAAGAAGATTATCATTTTGAGGAAAGGAACAAGAACGAGTTACTGAGAATTGTGGAGACTTAAAAAGTTTGCACAATTGGCTTAATTATTCCTTTGTGAAGGCCAGTGTCTCAAATTCGATTAATTGCTTTTGAGATCCTCACTCACAATCTGCAATGCCTTATTATCCCCCCATTCTTCTTCTTGAAAGTCAATGGTTTTTCATGTAATTTCCATATCCTTGGTGTGCCACGGCTTCTTACAGTGTTCGCACTAGGGCTTCCTTTGGGATCTCTTCATCCGATTCTGTCTTAAAAATCAACGCTGAACTTTCTGCTTCAGGTTTTGTCTTGGACTTAGCTTTTTTAGCATCACTTTACACCTTGTTTCTTCCCTGCGGACTTCCGAAAAAACTTCATGAATTGAGGACAGAGGCTTCCTGCCCAAAATACGTCCTCGCACTTCATCTAGTTCTTGATTGAGCCCAGCGAGAAAGACATAAACCCTATCGTGCTCCTCCCTTTTTTGTGTCAAACACTGTCTGTCGGATAGTCTTATTCATCCTTATAATAGAGATCTAACTCCTATCATAAAGTTACAATCTCATTATAGTAGGTAGTAACATCTCTATCTCCTTGTCTTGATTTCCACAATTTCGTTTTAAGCTCAAAAATTTGAGAAAAGTTCTCTACATCATAATACATATCCCGAATAGTGTCCCACACATCTTTGGCTATGGGAAAAAAGAAATTAGGATCTCCGGCGGTTGGCTGCTTCACTTCTCCTGTGCGATGAACTAGTTTACCCCTGCCATCAATGGCAAGCTTTACGGACTGAGCCCATTCTACGTAATTGGAACCATTCAATTTATGAACAATTAACTATAGGGAAGGATTAGAAACAAAAGAATCTGCGCTGGCTGTAGGAATCGCAGATTGGGACTCAGATTGGGTAACTTCTGAAGATGAAGAAGGATCTCTGCTTGTGCGAGTAGATTAGGTAACTTTTGAAGATGAAGAAGGATCTCCACTTGTGTGAGTAGTAGATTCCTTGGATCCAGTCATGGAAGCACGATAATTCATGATATGGATTTGGTAGAGAGCCAAGTGTAACGGGCCGCTCAAACAACCCGTAAACGAAGGCTAAAATGGCGCACACTGATGCACTTAGCAGCGGGGTACGCTCCACACAACAGCCGTAGTGCGCTCAGTACCAAGGCGGCCCCCGCATCTCCAGATCAAACGCTAAGTCATCAAGGCCCAACGGGCCAAGATCCACCAAGACTTGCTAGCTTGGCCCAAGCCTTGGCCCATCTTCTAGAATTCTCTACATCCTTGTAGATAAGCCACTTGTGCAACTTGCCAACTTGCCCACTTGTAAATGAGCCTCTAGAATGAGCCGCCCACATCTATAAATAGAGCATGGCACTTAGCATTTGAAGCATCATCCACCAATAAGCAATTGTAAAGCTCTCTCTTGTAAACTTTCTCTTGAGTAATAAAAACTCTTCATTGGCTATATTGCTCGCTTCTCACTAACTTTCCTTTAAGCATTTCCGCTTAACTAGGTTGAGAAACTCTCAAAGGCTTACTTAGCGACTTTGCGCTTGAAAGTTGTCAAAGTGCTGCACGGGTTGCTGCGCATCAAACTCATCCCGTGACACAAGGCTCTGATACCATGAAGTTTTTTTGTGAAGAAAAATTGAAATTTTTTTATCAATTTTTCTGTCCACTCAAGAACGTTTACAGGACTTATAAACAACATAACCCTACCATAATTTTAGGGAATAGAATAATAACATATCAACTAAATATCCTACTCTCTAATTCAACTTATTCTATTTAAATTAAATGCAAAAGATCTTCCTCAATTATAAACAACATCAAATCTTCGACAATTTCAATTGTGGAAAATATGGTTAATTTAGCATTGGGTGCCCTGAGAATCGAGATGGTGAGAAACCTCAGGATGAGAACGGGGAAAGAAACATGAACAATGAGGCGGAGCCACCCTGACCAACAGAGGAGTAGACTAGGCACCCGAAATGCGGCCCTTAGATGGTGGTGGTTAAGAAAGGCAACTATCGGAATAGTAGGGAAAATATTAATTTTAAGGTTTCTTCGCCGAATGGAAACATTAGCGCTAGCTCAAGATTTGGTCCGCTTTCGGATGCTAAGGATCAGGATGAGGATCACCAAATTGTTAGAGAGGATATCAACCCAAATCAAGATGTTAGCCCAAGGCACTTGTCCAAAATAAAGTCAACTTTAGAAACAATCCCAAATATAAAAGTAAAGCCAAAATCCCAAAAGATACCCCACTGCCATGCAGCCCCATGACAAGTAAAAGCAATCCCACTTTGATAAAAAGTAACCATGCCTCACCATACCCCATGCAAACTCTTAAGCCTCTAGTGAACCCATGCAAAAGCCCAACTTATGTACCTCACACACACTAAAAATAAAGACCTTACCCCCTTGCAACCCATAACCATGCCAACTAATATCTTAGCCCAAAGAACCATACTGCTATCATCATTACTCCATGTGATATTGAGGCGCCCTCAAGAAGCATTATGGGGACTAAGAATTCTAATCCTCATCTTGCCGTAACTATGAAGGGGCCGAGACCATCTGGTAGGCCCCCTGATGGTGGGGATATAGAGATGGAAAATATAGGAGAAGACTCTGAAGATAGTGAATACGAAGAGGAAGATGATGAAGGGTCTAACTCTTCTGACTTTATAGTTTCTCTTGAAGAGGAAGATGGGATGGATTTTGAACAACATGCTGATGATCCTCATGCGCAAGGGCTTCCGTTTTATCTTTATTTTTTTTATTATGTTTAACTCCATATGTTGTGGAATTGTCAAGGAACAGCTTCGAAGGAGTTTCTTCGGACCTTCAGAACACTTGTTTCTACTTATAAGCCGTGTCTAGTTGTTTTATTTGAACAAAAAATTAGTGGTTGTAAGGCTGATGGGTTTATTGCTAAGAGTGGGTTTGATAAATCGCAGCGGGTTGAAGTTCTTGGTTTCTCACGGTGGATTTGTCTCATTTGGAATGACAATTTTGAAACAGACATTGTCCTTAATCACAAGTTGTTTATCCATGTGAAGGTTAAGGAAGATGGTGGTTCATTTTTAAGGGTGACAGCAGTTTATGCTATTCTTACATACTCGGTCCAACAACACCTTTGGGAGGATTTGGATATTCTTGCGAATATTGTCCAACGGCCATGGGTTGTTAAGGAACCTCACATTTGCAGCATCGAGTGTGAAGCTGAGGATAACAGCAGCTGCAGCTTATAGTTAAGAGTTGATGACATGGCATGCCAACTGGCACCTGGTGGTTATGTAATCAGTGGTGCACGTGATGAACAGCTGAAGTTGTTATAGTTAGTTATAATTAGCAGTAGTTAGTTAAATAATTTAGCTGAGCATCAGTGTTTTTATATAAACAATTCTTATGTACATATTTTATTAAGTTTCGATTGTAAAAATTGAATGAACTAGAAGTTTCCATTTATCAAATTTTCTCTCAACTTTCTTAACCTCCAAACACTGTTATATTGATTTTTCACTTGGTATCAAAGCCATAATGGCATCAGTGAATCTTGCCTCTTCTTCTTCAAATCAAGATCATAACACTACTGTAAATTCAACAACTATTTCTTTCACTTTTAATACACCAATTAAGCTTGATCAATCAAACTATTTGATCTAGAGATCTTAAGTTCTTACTTCAATCCGAGGCAATAGACTTAAAAAATTCATTGATGATTCAATTACTCCACCTCCTTCTCACACTGCTCAGAGATGTGGTAATGATCTTAGATCTGTGGAAAATCCAGACTTCATAACTTGGAGATCACAGGATCAAATGCTTCTCGGTTGGATACTCTCATCCATGAGTGAAGGTATTATCAGTCTGGTATTCAATCTTGAGAATTCACTGGAGGTATGAAAAGCTGTTGAAACTCAGTTTGGATCTCAATCAAAATCTAGACTCTTGCATCTTAGGTATTTGATGAATTCTACTAAGAAGGATGATCTTAAAATGACTGAATACTTCATTAAAATGAAATCTATAGCTGAAAACATGGCTGCAGCAGAAAGTGCACTAAGTAATGATGATTTGATCTTGCACATACTCTCTGGTCTAGGTGCTGATTACAATTCTGTTGCTACTTACATTACTGGACAATTAGGCACTGGAAAAATGAATGTCAATGAAGCTTATGCCATGCCCTTAACTCAAGAGGCTAGAATTGAACAACAAGCTCACATGCTTGCTAATCTGGATGTTAAACACAATTTTGAAGCTAACTATGCACAAAACAGAGGGCCTAAGAGAGGAAACTTGTCAGGAGACAAAGGTTTTAGTAATTTTGGAGGCTTTGGTAATTCTAGTTATAATTCAGGATATGGTAATGTTATTGGAAGTTGTGGGACTGGTGGATATAAAGGAAATTATAGAGGATCTTGTTTTGCTAGTAATGGTTTTGGCAATACACAACAAAGAGGAGGAGGATAAGGAATCTGGAATAATAATACTGGAAATAGTGGTATCAACAATAGCAAAACACCTGGCAATCCTAAATCTCAGTGGAATCCTTCCAAGCCAACCTGTCAAATCTGTTTGAGAACAGGTCACACAGCCAACATATGCTGGAAATTGGAAGAGTTTATTGCCTCTGAAGCATATAGACCATCTCTAAATAAGCATCCAAAATCAGCATATCTGTCAAACATGGATCGTTCATCAGATGCTAACTGGTATCTTGACAGTGGTGACACTCATCATCTTACAAATGATATGAACAACATGCAGATAACTAAATCATTTGCAGGTACATCTAAACTCATTATTGGTAATTGTACTGGTCTAAACATTACACATATTGGAAATGGTGTTATGAGAATGCATAAGTCTATAGATTCCACTGTCATTAAGCTAAATCACATACTCTTAGTTCCACAAATAACCAAGAACCTCATAAGTATATCTCAGTTAACCAAAAATAATGATGTTGTTAAATTCACTGATAAGTTTTGTTTTGTGAAGGACAAGGTGAAGAATTTTATCATACTACAGGGCAAGGCTGAAAAAGGTCTATATAGATTGCTATTGGTTTCCTCAAATAAGAATCCCTCTCAGTCATTTCCTCAAAGTCATGCTATTAGTGTTGAGTCTAATATTTTTGTTGTTTCTCTTTCCATGTTTTCAGTTGTCAATTCTAGTCATTCCAATAAAACAAGCCACTGCTTGCAACATGCAGCAGCATGTTCTTATATGAACTCAAAGTGCTTACTGAGCACCTTTGTATTACATCGAAGGTTGGGACATCCTAACTCTAGTCTTAAATCATGTAATACAGTCTTGTTCCTCTTTTAAACCTATCAATGAAAATAAAACTTTTGATTCTTGTGATGCCTGTAAGCTTGGAAAAATGCATAGACTACATTTTCCAGTTATTGTAACAAAAACCAAACATCCCTTAGCCATTTTGCACACTGATCTATGGGGGCCAGCACCAGTGGTTTCTATTCAGGGATATAGATATTATGTGAGTTTTTTGGATGACTTTACTAGATTCACTTGGATATTTCCTCTGAAAACCAAAGATGAAACTTTTCAAGTGTTCAAAATATTCAAAACTCAAGTTGAAAAACAATTAGAACAGTCCATTAAATGTCTTCAATCTGACTAGGGGGGAGAATTCAGACCTTTTATCAATTATCTTCATGAAGAAGGAATTGAATTTAGATACTCTTGTCCTTATACACATAACCAGAATGGTTTGGTAGAAAGGAAACACAAGCATATTGCTGAATTAGGTCTTACCCTCCTAGCACAAGCTAAATTGCCTATCAAATTTTGGTGGTATTCTTTTCATACAACAACCTATCTTATTAACAGACTGCCTACACTTGTTCTATCTATGAAAGCTCTATATGAATCCATTTTCCATCTTAAACCAGACTATACTTTTCTAAGAACATTTAGATGTTATTGTTTTCTTTTTCTTAGGGAATACAATAAGCACAAGTTTCATTTTCACACTTCCAAATGTGTTTTCTTAGGATATAGCCCCCTGCACAAGGGCTATAAGTGTCTACACTCATCTAGTAAGATCTATGTTGCAAGTCATGTCTTATTTGATGAGACAATCTTTCCTTATACATCATATCCTAGTTTCTCTTCTTCCTCTAAACAAACATCTTCTGATTTTCAGTATAATCTTCTTCAACAATATATTGTGTCAGTTCCCAATAGCAATCGACATATCTTTGAAGCTAATGCAGCAGGTCATGATCACACATTCCCTTTCAATCACTTTTTCTCATCTTCATCTGATAACCAATCATTAACCACACTTCAATGCCATTCACCTACAAATCAAACACTTACATCTAATTCTCTTTCTGATACACCCTTATCTTTACTTGCACCATAATCCCCAACACCACAAATACCTTAAACAACACAAATGTCTAATCCTAAGCCCTCCATTTCCACCCATCATATGATCACCAGAGCTAAAGCTGGAATTTTTGAACCTAAAGCCTTTCTGATAGCTCACAACAGCTTAGAACCATCCATTGTTTCTGAGGCATTATCAGATCCAAAGTGGAAGGAAGCAAAGCAAGTTAAATATGATGCACTTATCAACAACAACACTTAGAGCCTTGTACTAATGTCATCAACTTATAAGCTAGTTGGCTGCAAGTGGGTGTTTAGGACAAAATACAACACAGATGGTACAATTAGCAAATATAAGGTCAGGTTAGTTGCTAAGGGATTTCACCAGACAACAGGGGTGGATTACTCAGAAACTTTTAGTCCAGTAGTAAAACTTGCCACAGTACAAGTAATACTTAGTTTAGCTTTCATGCAAGGGTGGAAGGTTCGCCAAATTGATGTCAATAATGCATTCCTCAATGGAGATCTCTCTAAAGATGTATATATGACACAGCCAGAGGGCTTTGTAACTAAAGAAGGGTACATTTGCAAACTCAACAAAGCTCTTTATGGCCTAAAGCAAGCTCCAAGAGCCTGGTATGATAAGTTGAAGAACTGTCTCACTACCTGGAAATTTCTTAACTCTAAAGCTGATACATCCCTATTCATTAGACATGATTCTGCAGGCTTAATCATTGTGTTGATTTATGTTGATGATATTCTGGTTATTGGTCCAAACTCTGCTTTATTAGAGGATTTTATTGCTAAACTCAATAAAGCCTTTTCCTTGAAAGATTTGGGGCTAGTTGCTTATTTCTTAGGTGTTGAAGTTTGTTATTTAGATGAAGGAATTCAGCTGTCTCAAACAAAATACATTAAGACTTGTTGAGTAAAGCATCAATGCAAGATTGCAAGGGTTCTGATACTCCATTCAGTACAGGCTTAAAGTTAGAATGAACTGTCAGGGGTTCATTAGGTCAGGAATTTGAGAACCCAACACTCTACAGAAGTATTGTTGGAGGGCTTCAATATCTAATCCTTACCAGGCCTGACATTACCTATTCAGTTCATAAACTCAGTCAGTACCTCAGTGCTTCTACTTTACAACACTGGTTAGCCTGCAAAAGAGTTCTTAGATATCTCCAATCTATTATTACTTATGATCTTTATCTTAGAAAGGAAGGAACACTTGAAGCTGGGCTAACAGGATATTTAGATGCAGACTGGGCGTGTGATCTTGATGACAGAAAATCAATTGGAGCCTACTGTATCTATCTTAGCAACATTTTGATTTCCTGGTCCTCCAAAAGCAAGCAATCATAGCAAAATCCAGCACAGAGAGTGAATACAGAGCTTTGTCAGTAGCAAGTTCAGAAATTTCTTGGTTGCATTCTTTATTTACAGAGCTCAATATTGTTAAACTACCTACTCCAGTTCTTTGGTGTGATATCCAAAGTGCAGGAGAGCTAGCTCGCAACCTTGTGTTTCATTCCAAGTCTAAGCACATAGAGTTGGATATTCATTATGTTAGAGACAAAGTGTTTAGGAAAGAATTGGAAGTTAGATACATCCCTACTGAAGAACAAGTAGCTGATGTTCTCACCAAGCCCTTATCATTTTCTAAGTTCAGTTACTTTAGATCCAAGCTCAATGTCATTGATAGACCTTTGAGCTTGAGAGGGAATGTTAAGGCAGCTCACATTTGCAGCATCGAGTGTGAAGCTGAGGATAACAGCAACTGTAGCTTACAGTTAAGAGTTGATGACATGGCATTCCAGCTGGCACCTGGTGGTTATGTAATCAGTGGTGCACGTGATGAACAGCTGAAGTTGTTATAGTTAGTTATAATTAGCAGTTAGTTAGTTAGATAATTTAGCTGAGCATCAGTGTTTGTATATAAACAATTCTCATGTACATATTTCATTAAGTTTCGATTGTAAAAATTGAATGAACTAGAAGTTTCCATTTCTCAAATTTTCTCTCAGCTTTCTTAGTCTCCAAACACTGTTATATTGATTTTTCACTTGGGTTATAGGAGGTGATTTCAATTCCATTACACAATCTTCTGAAAAAAAAGTGTGACTCGTCTACAACTATGGGGATCTGTAATCTATTTAAAGGCTAGATTCATAAGCACTAGTTGTATGGTCTTAATTGTAAAGGTCCATTCTTTAGCTGGTCTCGAGGTAATCTTTATAAACGTATGGACAGGGTGTTGTGTTGTGTAATGAGGACTAGTTCAGTCTTTACACCGGAAGCTCTGGTCTTACATCTACCAAAAATTCATTCTGATCACAGACCTTTACTTGTTCAAAATGGGAAGAGTTTTAGTGGCCAGGTGGGCTTGAAACCATTTAAATTCTTGGTGTCTTGGCTCATAGATTCCCGGTTCCAGGACTTTGTTGCTACAAATTAGAGCACGGGTAGTGGTTATGTGCAAGCCGCTAATGATTTTGTTGAGAAGATGAAGGAGTGGAATTCTAATGTCTTCGGGAACATTTTTAAGAGGAAACAGAAGTTGTTGCCCAGGATTGGTGGCATTCAATTAAAAAGCCCTTGAAACCCGTTACTCTGAATCTCTCCAACTGCTTGAGGTTTCCTTGAAGCGCGAATTAGAAGAAGTCTTAACCTACGAGTAGATTTTGTGGTTCCAAAAATCTAGAAAGGAGTGGATTCAATGCGGGGACCGCAACACTTCCTTTTTTTCACTAAAAAACTATCTAGCGAAGGAGGAAGAATAAAATTGTTATGATTAAAGATGAGGAGGCTAAGTGGTTTCAGGATAGGGAGGAGTTAAAACTCATGTAGTCATTTTTTTCAGGCAACTTTATTCTAGAAATGAACTGCACCATCATCAAAGTTCCACTTACAGTGCATTCCCAACCATCGATGATAATGCTTTGAGCGCTTTTACAAGATCTATTGAGGAGGCTGAGATTCTTGATATAGTTTTCGGTATGAAGCCTTTAAAAGTCCCAGGGGTCGATGGTCTACATGCAATTATTTTCCAAAGCCAATGGCACACTGTGTGTCCTTCTCTTTGCAAAGTTGTTAAAGATGTTTTCTGCGGCAGCACCATTCCCACTGAACTGAATAGAACCCTTATTGTACTCATTCCAAAGACTAATAATCACATCACCCTTAAAATATTTCGGCCAATTTGTCTCCGTACGGTTGCTTTCAAAACCATTACAAAGCTGATTGCCAATAGATTGAAAGGAATCCTTCCTAACATTATTGGTTCCACTCAGACTAGTTTCTTTCTTGGGAGACACATTATGGAGAATATTGTGGTGGCCTAGGAAATCATTCACTCAAAGCGGAGAAATAAAGGAAAGGTTGGGCAAATGGCGATCAAAGTCGACTTAGAGAAAGCTTATGATTTTTTGCGGAGGGATTTCCTTTTTGACCCTTTAGTGAGAGTTGGCTTGCCTCTTGAGTCTATCCGGTTATTATGGAGTGCATTACCTAGCTTTGATGCAGTTTTTATGGAACGGGGAGCTCACGAATAGTTTTATTCCTTCGAAAGGCATAAGACAATTAGGTGATCCTATTTCTCCTTATATTTTTGTCTTACGTATGGAAAGACTAAGCCATGGTATTTGTAAAGCGGTGCGGGAAGGAAAGTGGAAGCCTATCAAGGTCGCCCATAATGGCATCCCGATGACACACATATTTTTCACCGATGACTTACTTCTCCTGGCGGAAGCTAGTTGTGATCAAGCTCTGATTATTAGTGGAGTCCTTGATAATTTCTGTGCAGCTTCGGGTTAAAGGGTTAGTAAAAGTAAATCTCAAGTTTTCTTTTCTCGAAATGTTCTCATTGCCATGGCCTAGAGATTAGCAATTCCCTCGGTTTTTCCAAAACTGATAATTTGGGGAAAATATCTTGGAATGCCTCTTCTTCACTCCAGGGTTAATAAGAAGGCTTATCATTCAATCCTTGAACACGTTGAGCAAAGTTTATCATGCTGGAGCGCAAAACACCTCTCTTTCGCGAGAAAGATGGCTCTTGCAAAATCCACAATCCAAGCTCTTCCCGTCTTTTCCATGCAAACTCCTAAAATCCCTGCCACCATACATTAGAAAATTGACCAAGTTTGTCGAAGCTTTATCTGGGGTTTCGAATGCGACAGATTGAAGTGGACAATCTTTGTGTGATTCAACTCTTGAGCCACACTACTCATATTACAAATGCATACTCTTCTCTACTGGGAGGTGTTAAAGATTTTTTGAACAGGTACTGGCAGATTATCCTGAAACACAGCTACCGTGAATTTAATTTTGCAGCTGATTATTTTGCTAACCTTGCCATAACGATGCCCTTAGGTTTATATTATTCTCAGACCCCGCCTGTGGGGCTTAATCTTTGGTTGTACCATGATAGTATAGGGACTGCGCGCCATCGTTTGATTCCGCCTTAGCATTTTGCTAGGCTCCATTTTTCTATAAAAAAAAAAAAGAAAAAAAGAGAAAAGGATAAAAGAAATAAACATGCTAACAGAAAGTAAGAAGTACAAATCAACTAAACTGAAGTTGGGAACTAGGGGCCGATCTAGAAATTTAAATTTTTGGGGAGAAAAAATTAATAAAAATTAATAATTTATAAAATTGACCTAAATATCAAAATTGCTTTATAAATTTACCCCACTCAAACAAGATTTTTTAAAAAATTAATATGAAAATAAAGGAATTTTATTATTGAGCGGGGTCAATTACCCACACTGCTCTCTATGTGAATTCACCCTGATTGGGAATTCATTAACTAATTAATTTTAAAAAATATTATTGCAATATGCATATTTTTACAACATAATACTATTAAGTCTAAAATTTAGGATCACCTTTTTCGTTAATCGCACATGCATTTGTTCAAGAGTCTTTGGATTTGATCGACTTCAATCTTATATATATATATATATATATATATATATATATATATATATATATATATATATATATATATATATATATATATATATATATATATATATATATATATATATATATATATATATATACACACACTTCTTTAAAGCAGAGTTTTTTCAGGATTTATGGGATGCTATGGCTCAGAAAGGCTTCCTTATCTTTTGTTGGCAGTACCATTTAGAACCATTTAATTTTTGCGGCTAGTAATTAATTAAGGCTTCTTTAATTAATGATTATCAAAACTTTATTTTGCTGGTTAATTAATTTCCACCAACTCATCAAACCTGTGAGTAGGCCATGAATTTAATGTATTTTCATTGTGTAGATATGCAGCAGATGTGACTTTATAAACTCACTAATAATAAAGAGACAGACTAAGCAAAAGCGGTTGGCTTTTTAATTGACAGCTTATTGCAATTGTTGGATAGCTTGCTGCTGAATGTTATTGCCTTCATTTTGAGGCAATAATATTCACCGACTTTCGCCCTTTACGATTGAAGCCATTAATTTGCATCATGCCCTGCCAGCTGATCATTTTAATACACATGCATCTGTGTTCTCTCCTTGTCTCTCAAAAATATGGAGGCAGAAACAACTCCGTTATGTGTAAACCTCAGCAAATACCAGAAAAGAAGACGGTACCGGAGACTGGACGGTATAATCATCGCCAATAATAAGGAAAACCTGAAGATTTCGATGTGTCATAAGATTCATCAAAGATTTCGGAAGATTCAACTGATTCCGAAAAGATTTAGAGATTCTTACGAGGAGATGATGCTTCGTTTTGCTAGACAAGTTGCCCAGTTGAATAATGGTAATATCTACTTCTTGATGAAGAGGGATCGCGAAGTTCAGCAACTCGGCCTATGAAAGGTTCTTTAATCCGGGACAAATAAAAAGTGGAGAAAGAAGATAATCTATGTTTTGTCATTCAATTCTGGTTGGAAGCAGATTTTGTTATAAAGAAGTGATCTATATTTGTCGTTCAATTATTTAGTAAAGTTGATTCTTCTCCACCTGGGATGCTTCATAGTTGGTGACTTAATTGTAAGTCCCTACTCCCGTATATATTTGAGATTTTCACACTTAATTATAGGGAGAATAATAGTATAATAATGTTGCTAATCCTCTTGTCAATCCTGGTTTGCTTTGTGTTAATTTTCCTTGGTGTGATGCTAATTGTATTGTCAATCTTGATTTGCTTTGTGTTAATTTTGCTTGGTGGTCGGATCCCCATTTGAATATGTATGATTTTACTTCCTCTGACGCTAATGGTTTTCCTAACATCAGTTCAGCTAGATTGTTTTTCGTTATTCTTTGTTTTGTTTTTATCTGTTATGAACTCCTATGCTATATTTCTATTAATAAGGGGAATGGTCGATCATGATGACCTTCTTGTTCGTTGGTTTTGTTACTCTTTCCGTTCTTTTAATTTTTAATAAATTCATCACTTTGATGAGGATGAATTATTAAAAAAAAAAAAAAGGTTTACATGATTAGATGGATTAAATGGAGACAATTTTTTCTTTTAGTGGAATAAATATTCCTTGAATACTAGAGAGGGTAAATATCTCGACAGTACTTTATAAAATATAATATAATAGTCCCAATAATTATCTTATTGTAAGTTAGCCCTAATAATTATTTGATTGTAAATATTGGTAATAGTTTGATGTAATATTAATTTAATCTGATTATAAAATGAGCGTAATTAAAAAAAAAAAAAGATAGACTGCTCTTTCAAGAAATAAAATATAATGAAGATAAACGGTCATGGCCAGGCATACAAACAAATTTTTTTCTTCTTTAACAATACTTTAAATATCATGATTAGTATTGGAAAAAGTTAAAGCTATTTCTCTTATTTCTATGTATATTATAGCAGATTGTTGCCTGTCTTAATTAAGATTGAAGGACAGTCTATTTGGAACGGTTTGTTAAGAATAGATGCTGAGTCGGCAATTGAAGTTAGCTAAGGTGTTAAGCATAATTGATGAGTAAGCACAGAGTTAGCAGCAAAGTTGAAAATGTTTATACAAGTTGTTATTTCCCTCCAAACACTGTATTAACAGGTTGTTATGAATAGCTAAAGTATGCAAAGAGTTTGTTGTTGTAGGAGCTTCCACACAATTATATATAACATTGTATTCATAATTCAATATATAGCCTTTACAATAAATTCAGTTTGCAATTTTCTCTCTGGATCAATAAACTTTCTTAGTAACCAAACAGAAAATATCAAAGCCAACTCTAATGGCTATAACAACCTTAAATCAACAATCTAGTGCTAATGCCAGAACCTGTTTTACCTTTACCACTCCGATCAAACTTGATCATACAAACTACACCATCTGGAAACAGCAAGTACTTTCCTCAATTCGTGGCAATGGTCTTGAATGCTACATTGATGGATCAAGAATTTGTCCTGATCAATTTCTTTCTTATGGATCAAGCTTGAAAGGCTACTCATCCAACACAGAAAATCAAGAAAATCCTGAGTATGCTGTATAGAAACATTAAGATCAGCTTCTACTTAGCTAGATCATGTCATCTATAAGTGTTGATATACTGAGCCTAGTGGTAAGCTCTAAAACCTCCTCTAAGTTGTGGGAAAACCTTGAGAAATAGTTTGGATATGAATCTATGGCTAAGAAAGTTAATCTAAAATGCTTCTTAGTAATTTGAAAAAAGGATCTCTGTCAAAGTCACAGTATTTTTCAAAGCTCAAAACTATAACTGATGGTCTTGCCTTAGCTGGTAGTCCTATGAGTGACATAGATCTAATTATTCACCTCATTCTATTCTAGATCAATCATATTACCAATACCTATGTGCTACGCCGCTTGTTGGATTCGCCGGGGATATAGTCATCCCTAAGGGTATCATCACACTACATGTTACACTTGGTAAGGTACCCCATCGTGTTGTTCAAATAATTGATTTCTTTATTGTGGATCATCCGGGTGCCTACAATATTATATTGGGTAGGCCTTTTCTAGCAACAACTAAAGCAGTGGTGCCCATGCACCACCTTGCAATGAAAATTCCAACCGCGGAGGATGTTATCACCATAAAAGAGAATCAACAGTCAGTTCAAGGATGCTATTCTATTGCCTCCAAAGTCGCTTATCAGATTACCTCTGACTCGCAATTGAAGGGGTACCTCACCAGCAGAAAGTTATCACCAATAAAGGGGATCACCAGTCAACTCGATGATGTACCTCACTATGATAGGGTACCTCAAGAAACTAATGAGTTAACGACCCAGAGTACTAGGGTACCTTTTAATGGCTCGTTTGGGGTAAATTGAGAAGAACCATACCTCGTGGATAAGTCGGTGGAACATGGAGCACACATGCTACACCACATGAAATGAACAATTGTAAAGCACCTATGGAGTGCTACCATACTGAGGAAATACTACTAGTAAAAGGAAGCACTTTATCTCTTTCTATTTACTTTATTTGTTTTCTTTAATTCTCATATATTTGTAATATTTGGTCGATCGTGTGGGGTACCCAGGGTACCATAAACTGGTCAGTTGCACTTTTCAATTCTCTAGGTCTTTAATGATAATAATGGGTGATCTCGGGATCTCCATTCATTTATGACAACAAAACATTGTCACTATTGTATTCAGAGATCGCCTAATTCCAGAGGAAACTAGGGTACCTGACCTATCCTGATCATGACAATCTACTCGAAGTGGCGGATCATGAGGGTTTCGACCATCTCGCATAAGGGTAGGCAAGCAGCTGCCTTTATCTCCATCTATATTGTTTATTTAATTCTATGCGAATGGCGGGTCATGAGGGTTTCGACCATCTCGCATAAGGGTAGGCGAGCAGCTGCCTTTATCTCCATCTATATTGTCTATTTAATTTTATGCGAATGGCGGATCATGAGGGTTTCCACCATCTCGCATAAGGGTAGGCGAACAGCTGCCTTTATCTCCATCTATTTTGTCTATTTAATTCTACGCGAATGGCGGATCATGAGGGTTTCGACCCTCTCGCATAAGGGTAGGCGAGCAGCTGCCTTTATCTCCATCTATATTGTCTATTTAATTCTATGCGAATGGCGAGCCATGATGGTTTCGACCATCTCGCATAAGGGTAGGCGAGCAGCTGCCTTTATCTCCATCTATATTGTCTATTTAATTCTATGCGAATGGCGGGTCATGATGGTTTCGACCATCTCGCATAAGGGTAGGCGAGCAGCTGCCTTTATCTCCATCTATATTATCTATTTAATTCTACGCGAATGGCGGATCATAAGGGTTTCGACCATCTCGCATAAGGGTAGGCGAGCAGCTGCCTTTATCTCCATCTATTTTGTCTATTTAATTCTACGCGAACGGTGGATCATGAGGTTTTCGACCATTTCGCATAAGGGTAGGTGAGCTACCTTTATTAATATTTCTCTAGCATATTTAAATATAGAGCAAATGGGGATCATGAGGTTTTCGACCATCTCGCAAAGAGATTCACCACAAATTTTCTTAAGATTTGTTGAAATCATGTCTAAGTAAATCGCCATATGCTGATGGGTAAGATTGGGTGTACCTGAGGTACCTCATGCCGAAAAAACTTCCTTGGATACGCCAAGAGGGACCCTAAGAAAGCTCAAGGGTACCGGAGGTACCCCATGTGCCTAGTTAGATATCAGAATATATCAGAGAAACAGCATTCAAAGCTATTGAACATGAAAGGGTAGCCCGAAAAAGAAGTGAAGTTGGATACCTCATCCGATTGCTCAGCCATTCACTAGTGTCACATGTCGTTCCCACCTTTTATAAGTTTCTTTCACCTCCAATACTTGTCGCCTAAAAGAAACTGGGGGGATGATGTTTGGGAGGAAATATTAGCACTACGGCACAACGCCACGTGACAGCAAAGGGGGTGAGGATTTCAAGTAATAAAAACTTGGAGCACAGAAGCTACAACCATAAAGTCGGTACCTGAGATACCCTACCTACACCATAAAGCCGGTACCCGAGATACCCTTCCTACACCATAAAATCGGTACCCACTCAGTATCCGGGGTACCCTTCCTACACTAAAAAATCGGTACCCGAGGTACCCCTCCTACACCTGTAAACTCAGTACCCAAGGTACCTCTCCTACACCTATAAAGGTAGTACCCGAGATACCTCTCCCACACTTATAAATATGGTACCCGAGATACCTCCCTGCACCAATAGATTCGGTACCTGAGGTATCCCTCATATATTAGGTACCTCTCCTAGTACGAAACGGTCTAATCCCCGAGACCCAGCTAAGGGTACGACTCCGCCATCCAAAAATGTTCGATTTTTCAAGATAAATATTCGAGTACCTTGTTGGAAAAGAGCAACCTTGCAGAGGAAACAAACAGCGTACCAGAAACAGCAGTGGTCCCCTAACGGTTGTGCCAGGCATATCCCTGCCAAGGAATTTTGGACCACCTCGCGACGTACGCCACGTACCCCAGTAGGCAGGTACGTCACAGGCGACCTCCTTGCGCCCCAAGAATATTCCAAACCGCCCCAAGAAGCACTGAAATATGGCAGCCAATAGGAAGGCGCCACGTGTTGGCAGGGTACATCCTATATAAAGATACCTTAGGTTTTACTATTCCATGAATTCCTACACATCACACACTGACATACTACACCTAAAGAAAGGTGAAGGTATTCTGAAACCCTTGATCACCATTTTAGAGGGCTGGCAAGCTCTCATCTCCAGAAAAAAAGCTTAAGTTGCTAACTTGAGCGTCGGAGAGTGGACGCTGGGTACTCCGGCTCCACCTCTAACCTCATTTCCTCTTATTTTGCAGGAGCGAAGCCCTTTTCCGAAGGTCCCCTCATTCATTTATAGCCATCCCTTCCTACCTCCCATAAATCCTGTTCCACACACAAACACAACAATCTAGTGAGGAACGCTGTTACTCTGGCTACCCCAAAATACAAGTTTATTGTTCTTAGATTGGTTTTGAGGCTACCATTTACCTACACAAAAATCAACCTAAAACAAATGTTATTTCCAAATGCATTATTGGAAACATCCTCATAGGCAGAGATACCAGAATTACCTCGCGATAGGCCATCCTAATTGGGTGTGAGGCCGCTGCCATTTCAAGATATAGTAAAACTTCTTTATAGTTATATTATTGGGACCAAATTAATTTTATAAGTAACTTAATAGAGGTATAGTTACAAAAATTAATGTTTTGACTTAGTTATTCCACTTATCCTTGGGCAAGTGATACAGAGGCAATTAAAGTATGCACTACATTATAATTAATTAAAAGAATATGTCAAATTCAATGTATAGATATTGATAAAAGAGATAGAAATAGTTTTAAAAAATAGTACATTTGTCTATATAGTATTATACAAAGTTATCTTTAAAGTCTAAACTTTTGCATTTTTAAAATATTTTTCCCTTCATATAAATTCCATAAATTTTGTATGTTCTATAAGTCATTGTCCCAAACAATTTAAAAAAACAATTGTTCTAGCTTAAGCCTTTAATGTAACATAGAATATATTTTTTTGAATATACAAATAATTATTATTATGTGGGAACAAGTTTCTTAAGATAAGATATAGAAAAATTGTAACTTATTATAAAATAGAGTTTATTTCTTATTTATAACTTATCGGAATTGAGACAAGAAATTTTTATGACTATATAAAAGTTATTCCTATATAGAATAATAATCTCTTGGGGTGCACGGTCAATTAAAAAATCAAGACCTAAATGCTTCACGATCCCCCTATCAGTCCATAATGAACGAAACCCTGCACAAGCCAGCAAAGTATCACAGGTAAGCAGTACAATCCACTTTATCTCTAAACTGATAGAGGAAAAAAAAAACAACCTCCAACAACATATACGATATAGGAAACAAAGACAAAAGGTTTAACATGGTTGGATAAATCTTCGTCTCCAAGTAATTGAAGCTTAAGGATAAACCTACCAACATTCACACCTTCAAGTAATTCAAGTTTAAGGATGTTATTAATATTGAACCTTATATTCCAAGGATCTGAAAATAAATATAATTGTCTTCAAGGTCTCAATCACATATACATATACATATTCAGGATGACTTATTATTATATCTCATTAATTTATATTAAATTAATATTATTAGATTTTTTTATATTTTTATATTTTATTGTTAGTTATCAGGTAGCAGGTTTTCACTTTTTTGAGTAAAGCGAGGCCCGGCCAACTGTCAAAAACTCCTATTGCCAACCGGATGCCACCGTAGGCTGCCATGTTATGATGAATTTAGAGTAAAATTTTGATACATTGAAATATTCGTCATTGGACCTACCAGTAGTATAAATTATTGGATTTTTTTAATCCAGCATTGTTGGATCTTTAATCCAGCATTGTTGGATCTTTAATCCAACATTACGCTTATATGTGAATAATTATGAATTACAGACTGTTAAATAAGGTTAAGCCCAATTAAAAATAATCTATTTAGGTATTCGTATTATTGGCTTTAATGTATCTAATAGGGTATATGCCTTTAATATGTAGAGACCTAATTGTATTCTAATTCTATGATGGGAAAAATTAAGAAGACCTAATGACAACAGACAAAAGTTGTCTATATAAGTAGTCATAGTCTCCAAGTCACACATATCTTTCTATTCTCTACTGATATCCCATCATTAGAGAGAAAACAGTGAGAAATTTAAAAGATTATCTAGAAGAACTTGTTGATCTGGAAGGCCAACCATACAACCCTAGAGAGGAATTCAACACTATGGATTCGGGTACGCTTCCACATAATTTCTTATTAATTCTTGGTGATGCGACATGAATGTTCCTAAATTATAAGTGATGGTTTTCACCAAAGGTTTTTTGTCACAATAAGTCGTATCAGAGCCTCTTCATGTTGAATAATTAAGAATCAAATTTATTTTTTATTAATGATTAAATATTTGGTGTTCTCAAATTTAATAATACTGGCATCAATAAAATTATTGAATTTGAAAACAAACCTCCTATGTTTGTTTCTAGTATTGTAAATTATTAGAAATCTAGAATTTGAATTTTTTTAATTTGGAAATTTAGGTTAAAAAAAAAGGCAAAAGGTTTCAAGCCGGTGGCAGCCCAGCCACCACTGGTGTTCGGGCAAGGCATGGCACAGCCGCGGCTGATTGGAGTAAAAGCGGCGGCCTTGTCAGGAAACAAAAAAAAAAAAAAAAGGCAGAGGCACAGCTAGCCGCGCCCACCAGGTCACAACAGTTAGGTGAAGCGGCGGCCATGGTCGCCACATAAAAAAATTAGGTTTATTTTTTGTGAATTGGGTTGGTTCAGGTCCGGTTCAGGTTAATCCAAACCGATTCAGTCCTAAACCGATCAACCTTTGACCGATTAGCAACTGTTGACTGTTGACAAAAAATTTAACCTAATTTTTTTTAATTTTTGGTACAATTTTAAATTCAAATATTGGTATGTTTATATATATTTTGAGATAAATTAATTGAAGAAACATGTCACCAAAGTGACCTCTGCTGTAGAAATTAATTTACTTTGGAATATAAAAAGTTATGTACATATAATTTCTATGAATATCGATCGGCCCAAAGAAAGGTCCATATTTAATATAATTACATGTGTACCTATGATAATAAATACATAATGATTATTTGGTTTTACATGTGAACAATAAATCGGCCCAAATGTAGTTTTATTTTTTAACATGTTTTTATTATTAGTGTTTGATTACTACACCAATATATCATTTACAAGTTAATATTTTGTCCAAAGATGAAATATTAATGGAGTGTTTGGTATCTTGAGATTAGGGTTTACCTTTATTTGAATTTGTTTTTATTTTAAGACTAATATGAGCTTGTTTTGTTTGTTTGTTGTTCTCTATTCAGTTATGTCTACTGCCAATATTACTGTCAATATCAATTCCATTCCTATGCTAAATGACTCTAACCTCAAATCATGGCATGAAAACCTTTTTATAGTTCTCACAGTCATGAATCTTGACCTTGCATTAAGGGTTGATTCTCCCCCACCTCTTACGAATGAGAGTACCCTGATGATAAAAGGAAAATAGAAAGGTGGGAGAGATCAAATCGCATGTGTATCATGATCATGAAGAAGGCCATTCTTAAAGCATTTAGGAGCTCAATAACTAAAAAAATAACTACAGCTAAAGAGTTCCTTATACAGATTGAGCAGATGTTTGTCAGCTGAAATTGGTACGCTCTTGACAAGCCTAATTTCAATGAGGTATACGGGTAAAGGCAATATCAAAGAGTACATCATGGAGATGTCTCATCTTACTTCTAAGTTAAAAGCACTTAAGCTTGAACTCTCTGAAGACTTGCTAGTGCATTTGGTTTTAATATCCTTACCAACACAGTTTAACCAGTTGAAGTTGATGCAATTGGAAAATATAGATTATTATTACAGATCGGATCTTATTTGGATTTTGATGAAACATTTGTTGTTCTATCTTTTAGACGGAATTTGATTTATATTTCTACTTTGGAGAAATTTGGTTATTCTTGTTCATTTGACAATAGAAAATTCAGTTTGTTTTATGATTCAAAATTGCTTGGTTCCGGTTATTTATCGGGTGATGATAATTTTTATATCCTTGATACGATTGCTTCATTTAATGAATCCCTACAATTAAACACACGAGGTTTAAAGAGAAAATTAACTAATGAGAATTCGGCTGTATTATAGCACATGAGATTGGATTATATCTCTAGACAGAGAATAGAGAGACTTGTGTCAGATGAAATTCTTGACCCTTTAGATTTCACAGATTTTGATATCTGTGTTAATTGTATTAAGAGGAAACAAACCAATAAAAGGAGATTTGAAACCAATAAGACTTTGGACGTCTTAGAACTCATACATGCGGACATTTTTGGGCCATTTCCTGCGATTTCTTGGAATGCTCAACAATATTTTATAACGTTCATGGACGACTTTTCTAGATATAGCTACATATATCTCTTCTATGAAAAGTCACAGTCCTTGGATATGTTAAAAAATTTTAAGATTGAAGTTAAGAACCAACTAGGCAAAAGAATTAAAAGCGTTAGATTTGATCGTGGTGGTGAGTACTATGGCAAATGTGATGGTTCAAGTAAACAACATCCAGGATCGTTTGCTAAATTCCTAGAGGGATGTGATATCATCCTATAGTACACTATGCCCACTATAAATGGTATTACTGAAAGATGAAACAAGATGCTTAAAGATATGGTGAGGAGTATAATTTGTCATTTTACCTTACCAGAATCCCTCAGCAGCGTATATCCTTACTAGGGTTCCAACTAAAGCCACTGCCAAAACCCCTTACGAGCTTTGGACAGACAAAAAGACTAGTCTAAAGAACCTGCATATTTGAAGATATCCAGCTGAGGCAAGGTCCCATAGGCCTAATGAGAAGAAACTAGACTCCAGGATGGTATCTTATTGGATACTCTGAACAATCTAAGGGGTATAAGTTTTATAATCCCACGACTAAGTCGATTTTTGAGTCAGAAAATGCTCGGTTCTTTGAGGATGTCGAGTTTGCGGGGGCAGATACAGTTAGGGACTTTATCTTTAAAGAGGAATATATTGATATTTTCATATGTGTCATTGGCATTGATTAGGGTCTCATTCCTGAATTTATTCAGAACACAACAAATCAAGATAATGTTAGACCCCTCATACAAGAAGCTGTTCTAGAAGAACAAACTCTACCTCCTCAAGAACCTATGCTATTAAGGAGATCACTAGAGAAAGAAGAAGTGTAGTGCCAGACGACTACATTGTATTTCTTCAAGAACATGAGGTAGACATTGGAGTGATGGAAGATGATTCGATCAATTTCTGTCAAGCCATGAAAGTTCTAACTCTCATAATTGGATTGATGCTATAAATGAGGAGATGAAGTCTATGAAGGACAATGATATATGGGATCTTGTCCCATTGCCAGAAGGTGCGAAACTGTGGCTCCTCGTTCAATTCTTTCGAAAGAATTAGGTCATTTTCCTCCAATAATCTCCTCCCTTCTTTCACTCCGTCCTCAAGAGTAACTAGGACCAATTCCTAGGACTCATTAAACCCTCTAAGCAATTGTGCTCTGATGTATCATGGAAAGTCGTTGAAATGCACGAGTCAAATAATTCTCTCTGGTGTAAGAAAATATCTCTCATTCCCCCCCCCCCCCGAATAAATTCCCTTATTTGTTGCAAATGGATATTTAAGACCAAGAGGGATTCGAAAAGCAATGTGGAGCGGTACAAAGCGTGTCCTATCGTAAAGGGCTTTACACAGAAAGAATACATCAACTATAAAAAGACTTTCTCTCCAGTTTTTTCCAAAAACTCTTTTAGGATTATAATGGCATTAGTGGCGCATTTTAATTTTAAGTTATATCAGATGGATGTTAAGACAACGTTTCTCAATGGTGATATTGATGAGATGATCTATATGGTACAGCCAAAAGACTTTATGTCGGAGACCCAAAAAATATAGTCTGCAAACTAAAAAAATCCATCTATGGGCTCAAACAAGCATCTCGATAATGATGTTTTAAGTTTCATCAAATGATCATCTCATTCAGTCTTGAGATGAATTTGGTCGATGATTGTATATACCATAAGTTCTGTAGGAGCAAGTATATTTTTCTAGTTTTATATGTCGATGATATTTTGCTTGCCAGCAGCGATATAGGCTTACTGTACGACACCAAGAGATTTCTAACTAAGATTTTGAGATGAAAAATCTTGGTAATGCCTCTTTTGTATTAGGCATACAGATACACCAGCATCGCTCCCGGGGTATTCTTTGATTATCACAAAAGAGCTATATCGAAATAGTTCTCAAGAGATATGGGATACAAGATTGTAAACCAGGTAATACCCCTATGGCTAAGGGAAACAGATTTAGTCTCAATCAGTCCCTCAAGAATAATTTTGAGGAAAAGAAAATGTAGAAGATTCTTTATACGTCAGCAGTACGAAGTTTGATGTATGCTCAGGTTTGTACACGACTGGATATTGAGTACATTACTAGGATGTTGGGTAGATATTTAAATAATTCAGGAGTAGACCATTAGAAAGTAGCTAAATGGGTCTTATGATACTTACAGAGATCAAAAGCCTAAATGCTCACATATCAGAGGTCAAATCAGCTTGGGCTCGTTGGCTATACTGACTCCAATTGGTCTTGTGGTACTTACAGAGCACAAAAAACTAAATGCTCATATATCAAATATCAGATCAACTTGAGATCGTTGGGTATACTTACTCCGATTTTACTAGATGTCAAGATAGTATGAAATCCACTTCGAGTTATATTTATTTCTAGCTGGGGGTGCTGTCTCCTGGAAGAGTGCTAAACAGTCTCTTTTAGCCTCTTTCATTATGGCAGCAGAGTTTATAGCAAGTTATAAGGTATCCAATCATGGAATATGTATACGAAATTTTGTCATGGGACTGCGTATAGTAAATGGTATTAATAGACCGCTTAGATTATTTTGTGACAACAGGTCAGCAGTGCTGTATTCCAATAACATGAGCTTGACGAGGTCAAAGTATATAGACATCAAGTTCCTAGTTATTAAAGAAAGAGTTCAGAGTGGACAATTATCTATAGAGCACATCGGTACAAACTCCATGATTGCGGATTCGTTTACTAAGGGATTGCCACCCAAAACATTTCATGAGCATGTTGCTCGTATATGTGTCATTTCATTAAAGAATATTCAGTTTTAGCTGAAGTTTGTAATTTTAGATGCTCTTATGTTATAGACATTTTCAATTATTTCGGTTTATAGATATTTAAGGTTATTTTCTGCAGAAATAAAGTTTTGATTCATTCACACACTGATTTTAATATAGTTTAATCTCACTAAGGTTTAAAGTGTACTAGTTGGAAATAGGCATGTTAAGATTTCCATGCTACACATTTACATCATGATCCATGTCATTTAATTGTGGGGAGGAGACCGACATCCCCGCACCCATCCCCGATATTTTGTATATGTCCCCGTCTCCGTCAAAATTGCTTGAGGAGATCCTTGTCCCCTCCTCGAATAATAACAGGAGATCCCCGATCCCCGAATAATCAATATGTTTTTAAATTTTGAACTTGCTTTAATCATACTAAAATAAAAAAATTTTAACAAAAGTAAGATTTGACAATATATCATACATTAACATTAATCCATTACAAAAATCACGCTTCAAAATACAAATTATCAGAATAATTATCTTCGTCAATATTCATAATCCTATAATAAAAAGAAAAAAATTACTTTTATATCAATAATGAAATAAATGAAATGAGTATAGATACTGAAATTAATATTTTTAATAATTTACTCTTGTACCTCATGCTCCTTCTGTTCTTCATATGTGGCAAATTGAGAGACAGCATCAAGTTTCAAATAAAAAACAATAAAAATAATATAAGCAATATAATTCATAATCTAAAACAGTTTTGGGCTAAGGCTTTTGAAATAAGGTCAGCTCGAATAGTAATTCAAGATCACTACTAGTTAATTAGGCCTGAAAGTTTTATAGTATATTTGTATAAATATTTTGATATTTGTTATTTATACTAATATTTAATATTTTATAATTTAAATTATGTTATTTATTTATTAATAATTCTAAAAAGAAAATTATAATTAAAAATAAAAATGAGGAAATAGGGAAATGGGGAGGGGATAGGGATTCTAGCTCATCCCCGTCCCTTCCCCGAATAAGAAACGGGGTAAAAAATTATCCTCGTCCCTTCCCCAACTAAGAAATTGGGTATAAAATGATCCCCATACCCTCCCCGAATGGGAAAAATCCACAAGGGTCCCTGTTTCCGTGGGGATTTCTGCCATCCATATTCAATTGTATTGGCATAGTGACCATTGATAGGTCAAGTTACGATAGTTGTAATGAAGGCCGTTTTGATCTTATGTTGGTATGATTGATGGAAAAGATTGATTATAGATACATTTCGGTAATGACAGTAAGGTTGAGCTCATACAGTTATTTTTGTAAATTATAATTATAAGGTTACACATATAGCCCAAGTGGGAGACTGTTGGATTTTTTAATCCAGCATTGTTAGATCTTTAATCCAACGTTGGGCTTATATGTGAATAATTATGTATTGCGGATTGTCAAATAAGGTTAAGCCCAATTAAAAGTGATTTATTTAGGTTTTTGTTATTATGGGCTTTAATGTATCTAATAGGGTGTCGGCCTTTAATATGTAGAGATTTAATGGTATTCTAATTCTATAATGGGTAGAATTAGGATTACCTAATGACAACAGGAAAAAGTTGTTTATATAAGTGGGCATGGTCCCTAGGTCACACGTATCTTTCTATTCTTTACTGACATCCCATCATCAAAGAGATTCTTTACTGACATCCCATCATAAAAGAGAGAGAGTAGTGAGAAACTTAAAGGATTCTCTAGAAGAACATGTTGATCTGGAAGGTCAATCATACAACCCTAGAGAGAAATTCAGCATTATGGATTCAGGTACACTTCCGTATAATTTATTATTGATTCTCAGTGATATAACGTGAATGTTCATTGGTTATAGATGATGGTTTTCACTAAAGGTTTCTTATCACAATAATATCATCGAAAAATGGACTTCCATATGCCCATTTATTTTCGAAGTTTTGAAATCTATAATTTTGACTACAGCTCTATGGCGAATGGTAGGTATATTTTCAGTGATAATTTTATTGTTGGATAGCTCCGACAATGTTGATTCCCATAATACCAAAATTTATCTCTGAATTCACCTGAATGTGATGGGTGCTCTGGCGGCCAACGACCGATCAACTATCACTGACAGTTCCTTATCCTCACCGTTTGCAATTTCAGTTGCAAATATTATTTAATAATATGTTATATATTATTTTATATGATTTATTAATTATAACGATTTGAAACAAATAAGAAAAGATATGAAAGATGATAGCGCATTAGGGCTTAGGCAAATCCATTGGAGGTGCTGAGTCACTTAATGCTCCACAATGTGGTCGCTTGGAACTGCCAAACATGAGACTGTCATGTTACGGGGGTGCGTATGTGCTCTTTCCAACTGTCTGCTCAAAACATTGATCATTGAAAATTTTTGTCATATATTCTCATCCCCCTATGTTGCAACTGTTACAACATACCACACCTTTTGTCTTCATTCTAAAATACCGTTGGATGTAAAGCATTCATATCTAACGGTCGAAATTAAAAGGTGGATAAATGAGCTAGCCAGTTGCTAAAGCGTAGAAGAAACTGTACAATTAAATAAGGTTTGAAATACATATTGATATTCAAGCTGTTTTGAGAGGCCATCATCAAATTCTTTGGCACACCCCAGAAACTGAGATCATTGAAATAATTTCCACCCCCAAAATTGGGACCATCCAAATCTTTTTCCCCTAGAAATTACGATTATTAAGTTTCAATTTTGGGAGATCCAAATTAAGTCAGAAACAACGTCAGTAAAACCAGCCATAAATTGAGATCGTCAAGGTGAATATATGGCTATGGTAACCAACTGGAAACGATATTGGGCGGTGCTGCAAGTTTACAAAACAAGAACATCTGATTATGTGAAATTAGAGTGAACTCGGCGTCTGTTTGATTTATTGTTGTGGCATTGGAGCGAACGAAGCAGGTAATGTCAAAAAAAAGAATGATTAATTTTGTTTGAAAGTGTATGATGGTGGTAATTAGGTTGAAAGTGTACAATTCAATTCAAGGGGGTTCATGCCCACGGCCCATCAACATGCAAGTTTAGGAATTAAGTATGCAAGTCATTTTCTCATCATCCACGGGTAGGCCATTAATAGAATAAAATAAACAATTCATATCCCTACATACTTGGTCAGCAGCAGAGAATACAGAAAACCAACAATATGAGAACATGCCGTACAAGTCAGACCTCTTTAGTTACCGATATGGTGACATTTAACCCTTACAATAACAAAGCATTATTTACTTAGTTTTTTGAACTGTCACTGCCAGATCCTCCTTCGTTTTCTTCTCCAAGAAATTAATTCCCTCTTGCTAGTTCCTTCAATACTGCTCTTCTTGCAATGAAATTAAACAATGAATCCTTGCTACCATTATCACCTTCCCTAATTCTAACAAAAACCCGCCGAACATAATTACCACCATCGTACACTTTCAAACAAAATTAACCATTTTTTATCACGAATTATCTACTGTGTCCGCTTCGAACAGCACATAAATGGAGTAAATAGATGAGATATTCAATCTGATTTCAAATATGTCTAATTACTAAACTTTCAGCATCGCTCAGTCTGGGTTGTAATTGTCGGCTAGAGAACCAAATTCGCAATCGGATTCCTACCCACGACAACCCATATTCATATAAGAATCATCGAAATGTTTTCACTCAAGAAATTTCAGTCGTCTTCTTTCGTTTTCCATATCTGCAAATTAATTCTCAAAATGTAACCACTTACACCACCTGTAGTAACAACATCGCCATTGAATTCATACTGCTTATAGGCCAAGTTGCAATATACGTGAATCAGTGAAATCTTCTCTTCCCAAGAAATTGCAATCGTCCTCTTTTGATTTAATTGTCTCCACATTAATTCTCAGTGCCATATGTTAAACCCTAGTTTCTATTTTTCAGACATAAAACAAAGCTATTCTTTTTTTGATGAATTGTGTCAAATCGACACTCCCTACAACAACCACATAACTGGCTTCAGCTGTTGCCCGTGAATACCCATTTATCCATTTTTTAATTTCAACCATTAGATATGAACATTTTACATCCGATGGTATTTTAGAATGGAGACGAAAGGTGTGGTAAGTTGCAACAGTTGCAACATAGGCGGATCCGTTTGATTGATTGGCCTCTAGTCTAAGTTTTAGAGGAGTCAATATGTTCATTCAACAAAATTCTGATCCATGCACATTTCATTTATAGAAATTATCAATTTGTCGCCAAAATTTTCTGACGTCAATTCCCATGATAAGAACTCTGATAATAATTCAAACCCACTTAACTTTTCACCTTTTTTTTTTAATCAATTTATTACCAAATCTTTAAGTGTATTTTATCCTTAAAGCTGTATAAGTGTGCAAGAGACGCATTTTTCAATTCAAATAAAAAAAAATTAAAAAATAACTACTTATAAAATTTCCTTGAACAAGTTAATAGGTCTTTTTATTCGAATAAATTAAAATTAAAAGAAAAAATTGTACGGGTACGAACGGATACAAAATAAATTGAACAAATAAAAATAATTGAATCCTAAAGCTAATAGGTTTATTTATTCAAATAAATTGAAATTAAAAGGCCAAATTGAATGGGTACCAAATATTTTTCAGAGAAGCCGTATTTGATTTTTTTTTTATTAGGTAATTGATGATTTTTTTATTACAATAGTGCCGTTTGGCATAAAGAATCCTATTAATAAAATATCTTAAATACCCTTATGATGTCAATATTTCATTAATGGTACTAACGGCTTACTGTTAAATTGAACAAAGCTGAAAATAGCTAGTTTTTAATTTGAGCTATTGTCAAAAATTTTTGTTGATGAATTCAACTTTCAATAAAAGTTAGTAATATTAAAATGGTGATGATTTGGCTTAAATAAATTAGATTATAGAAGTGCCTCAAATTCTTTTATGATATCACCGTTTATGTAGACTAATAATTTGATGGGAAACAGATAATTTCCCATTCATGACAATATATTCCTTAAGACCGGCACAATGCAATAAATGACGAGGGCTTTGACAGCTTCGCAATACCAGAAATTTGTTTAAAAGTCGATGCCAAGAATGTTGAAACCTGAGAGTAATAGGCATTTAAAGAGTTTGAAGAAAGAACGTTCAGTAGATATATTCGCCACGTACTAATTTTTTTTTTTCTCTGTACTAATTTTTCTTTCTGTTCATTGGTAACTATCCAATGGCTTGTCAATTTGTTTACTACAATAGATTGTCTGTATATTGATTGAATATCTATTACGAAATTTCTTGTGGTATTGACTTTATGATGAAATGGAATTTGTGAGTGCTATCAAAATATTATAATAAAAAGACCTTCCCCAGAATATATATATTCGAAGTAAGCGGCCAAGGGCAAAGAACTAAAACTTCACATGCATTCTCATTCAAAAATACATGATGAATTTCTCCATGTTTTTTCGTTCTCTGTTTCTCGCCATATTCATCTCTCCATCTTGGTCATACAGGGAGCCGCGGGTATGCTTTAAACAATGATTTTTAATTTGTATGAACATATATATTAAGCAAGAAATCTTGAATAGCGACCATGGGTTGATGTAACATATATCGTAGCTAAATAGGTTTCGTTGAAGTCTCTTTGAATAATTGATTCCATGCTTTCAATTTTTTGTCCTTTTAGGCAAGGATTCCTTTCTTACTTTAACGGTAGTTAGATTTATATAGATAAGGCCTTGTTTTGGGTTAAAGATATTAAAAGTGATTAAGGAACAAGACTATGTCAAAAAGTTTATCTTTCAATTCAATGAATTTATCAATTCATCTTTAATGATTTTACTATGTCATTTAAAAAAAGATTCAAAATTGATTAAAAACAACATTTTTTGTAATGATTTTGTCTTGGCTTTGTTCTTCTAAGTTATTTTCACGAAGGATTACAATTGAACACCTAAGTATGAAATTTGAATTTTTTTACAAAGTAACTGTCATCTAGGGGTGGGCGTTCGAATCGGGTTAACCCGAACCAAATCGAACCCACGATAAATTTTGAGTTTGATTTGGCTCGGGTTAATCTATACAACCCAAATGGGTTAAAAATTGAAATCCGATTTGTTTTTATTTTGGTTTGGGTTGAAATTACAACACAATCGGGTTAAACTTAACACACACACATATATATAAAGTCTCTCTTTCTCTCTCTCTCAGTGCATGTACGCCCAAAATCAAAATCCCTAAACCTAATTTTCCTAATTTCTCTCTTCTCTTGTTCTTCCACACAATGGCGGCACATAACACAAGTGCACAACCACCCCTTTAGCTGCAGCTCGTAGCCGTCCACCCTTGCTTATTCCCTCTCATAGATGACAGTCTCACTCACACACACCCACACTCCACCAATGCCCGATGCTTTCAATTTGGGTCCGGCATTGCAACTTCTGTTCCGACCCAGCTGTCCTCCTTCCGTCTCTGCCGTGATTTTCAATCCAGCTGCCATACGTCTCTGTTGTGGTTTCTGATTGAGTTTAGTAGGTTATTTATTTTTATTATTATTCTTATTAATTATTATAAACAATTAATTTTAAATTATTTTTATGTAATGATAAATTGATAATTAGCGATAGAGAAATTCCGTCATATTAACTGGCTCAAATTTGAGGTATAGGGTATTGAGACCAAGTTATTTGAATGTTCAATAGAAGAAGTAAGAAGAGAAAAAGCAGGCTTTCGGTGTTTTGTTTGTATGGCTATGTTCAAGGATTAATTAGAGCAGCAAGCTGCTCCTTCTTCTTTATTCTTTTAGTTGGCAAAAATTTGGTTAGTTGATGAAAATCGGGTGACCACCGAGCTTGGCATCTGTACCATTACATATTTAACCCAAACTGAAAGTTGAACTCGAATTTTCAAACCGATCCGATCCAAATTGCGAATCGACCTAACTTAACCGAATTAAATTTAGTTTGGTTCGATTCGGGTTGGCATTTTCAACCTAATTGAGTTCAATTCTCCAACCCGATCAGATTGTAACCCAAACCGAAACCTAAACAACCCAAACCGAAAGTCGATTTGCCCACCCTTACTGTCTTCAATTTATCATTAATTGTCTTCAATTTATCATTAATTGCAAAGGATTTGGAATCAGTGTGATCAGCTTTTTATGTATAATATTGTGATTGGTGGTTATTGAATAAAAAAAATAATGTGTAATTAAGTTTTAACCACACATTGTTACAAATGTACGTATGAAATAAGATTATGAAAATGATGTAGGACATTATTTTAGAATCTTAGGATTTTATTTCTATTTTAATTAGAGTCAATTATAGCATGTATCTTAGTCTTTTATTTCTATTATAATTATGATTTAGTTTTCTTTTTTAAGTTAACTTAGGGAACTAGGTTTATTTTATTATAAATAGAGAGGTCTTGTGATTAGTTTCATAACTTCATATTCAATTATTCAATAAAACCCCTATATTATAATTCCCTCCGGGATTATCTATCAAAGATCTCTCTTGTAGAGTTGTTTAGATTAGAGTATCATCTAATATCACTGAACGTGTTCTTAAAATCTTATTGAGTCATTTGTATTAGAATGATATCTAATCACGCTTTGAATAGAGCGTAATCAAATCGCGTTGACTTGGTACGATGGTACGATACTAGAACGATATTTAGTGTTTTCTATCCTATCAATTCTGCTTCTACTACAACCGCTCCATCAAAAAAGATCTGTACAACTCAATTCAGCATTAGTTAGTCAAAATTCCATTGCAAATGCTCGACCATCTCATATTGTCTCTCTAACCACTTTTGCAATATCCCACATCACTAGCGAGCGAGTTCTTGGATTGGTTTATAAGTTGTAGACCCCCCTAACTAAGTATAAGCATTTTAGATTGCAAAGCCTAATAACAAAATTGTGATAGGCTGTGTGCTCAAAATGATATGTACTTGGTTTTTATGCTCAGGATGTTACAAATTGGTATCAGAGTTGACTCGCAACCTGATGTATGAATGAATATGTTAACAATATGATTTCATTTCATTTTGTTTCCAATAACCTTCATGTACAAATTGGTATCAGAGTCGACTCGCAACCTGATGTATGAATGAATATGTTAACAATATGATTTCATTTCATTTTGTTTCCAATAACCTTCATGAGGACACGAGGTCCTTAAGGAAGAAGTATGTAATATGCCACATCGCTATCGAGTGTGTTCCTAAAATGGTTTATAAGTTGTTGGCTCTTCTAACTAAATAGATATGTTTTGGGCTGTAAATCCCAATAACAAAACTGTGGTAGGTTATGTGTCCAAAGCAGATAATATCTACTTGATTGTTGGACTCGAGTTGTCAATTTTATATTTATTTTCACAATTATCCATTTATGTTATTTATTTTCTCCAATTTGAAAATAAATATAAGACTAAAAATACAAATTTTTTGTTCAAACTATTATGTACAAATTTTATAAACCAAATATGAAATGAAAATATTGGAGGAAGGAAAACATAAAAGTTCAATGCAAATCATAGTATTACTCTTTTTTCCTTCTCTGAAAAAAAATAATAACTGGCTCTCTCTAAATTACTTAGTTTTGGTTTTCTCAAAATCGAAACGCAACTTAAATCTAATTTTTAAAAGAGTGTTAAAACCTAGGTTATGACTTATGAGCAGCAGAGCAGTGCAAAAAGAAAAAGGAAATGTCTTTCTCTCTTAAGTATATGTAGATAGATGTATGCCGATGCATGGAAGGAAAAGTAGAATGTCTTTCCACATTCTCATCCAGAGACTTCAACTAGCTTCTTTATGAACTGCAGAAAATGCTGAACCATTTAGACTCAAAAGATTTAATAGATCATCAATTTAATTTTCTGAATCAAGAGAACATCCTAATCCTAATACTAATTTCCTTTAGCCCAAACATTTTGACGTGATTTTTGACTCCCCCACGTCACAATTGAACTGTAAACAAATATGTACGCAAATAATGTCGAATTCTTCTCTTTTTTTTTTGGGAACTTTGGCCGATGCCAGGCTGATATTTACAGTTCGTAGAGTCCGGCCAAGCCCACCTGCGATAGACATTGCACCCACACAATCCATTTCACCCTTGGAACAAGGATCACGATTCAGCCTTATATATTTATTAGTTTATGTTATATTCTTGAAAGGACGTGATATGGTGACATCTCAAGCTTATGGCTAAGAAAATTTCCAAAAGATAATTATCAGTTACTATTTTTATGTAAAACAGATTGACTGTTGCTCAAATTAATCTCTAATTGTTTTACTTTATATATTTATTTTGTCCTCTCAACCACTTTACATCAAATAGCTAGCTTTACTGCTTGTATATGGGAACATCTTTTGAGCCATTGATGCTCCCATTTAAAATATCGTAAAGACGATAACTACAATTTTGAGAATTGTAATTAAAATTCTCTAGCAATCTCTATTTTCAATTACTGCCTTTTGTAGTTAATTTAATTAATTAAATTGGCTAACTCTGTAGACGGAATACGGATCTTAAACTTAGGATATGTATCATGTTATGCGCTCATAGAACATGTGCACACAAGTCTGCAGCATAGATTGAATAATTTAATTGTCTGTTCGGTACGAATAAAAATTCTTAGTTTCGGTTTTTCCGCCTAGCCTATTACTTGATCCAAAGTCATCTTTGCTTTTGCCTTCTTCTCTTTGTCTCTCTGGTTTGTCCAAAAGTTTTTACGACTTTTCCGGTGAAACTTTTATATTCTGAATTATATATATATATATATATATATACATATACGAAGAGTTAGGCTTTAATTAGGGAATCTAAACTTTATTCACGACTTGTTTATAATGTCGTAAACAACATCACGGACTTTCTATAATTCTAGCTTTTCGGTGTTAAGTGGAAATATGTTTTCCTTTTGCATTTCAAACCTCCAAATTTTAGATTTAAAAAATTACAGGCTTAGAGCGATCATTTGGAAGGAATCTATCATTGCATCAGTTGTTAAAATACAAACTTTGGAAGTGCAGGAAGCTGAAAAAGATTTTAGGGATACTCTTAGACGATTTTCAAATTTGTTGTGTCCACATTAGATAAAAGTATTATTTAATAATATTATAGTGCACTAGTTGGCTTTTATCAACAAGTTTTCTTTACTGTAATGGATTGACGGTGCAAACTGATTTGGAAGTTTGTTATGAACCTGTTATTTTGACATATTATCTATTTGGAATGAAGTGAAGAACTTCTATATGAACGCATTATACTATAATAAGATCACTTCATTTGTTAAAGGAGATTAATAATTAATTTGAAGAACCTCATAACAATCTTTATTGAAAGTTAAGACATAGGGAGTTCCAAAGAACCCCATAAATTTAATTTGTTTTTATTTTATTTATTTATCTTTCGGTTTAAGAAATTTCCCATAGTTAATGAAAATATAATTTATATTTAAAACATCAACAAAATACTGGTTTTTATTATTATTTAAGGGAAAAGAGTTTGGAAAAGAAGTTTTAAAAATAGTAAAAATTTTTGTTGAATTTCTAATAAGCTCTTTTAAACACAGTATCTATTAATCTGATTTTACTGATAATATGTTGTTTAAAAAAGACGATTTGTGCGTGAGTAGAAGTTTAAAAAGTATTTTTATTAACACGTTTTTTATAATCAGTTTTAGTAAAACTTTAAAGGGTTAATTTTTGCTGAGGCAACCTCCCTTTCACTTCTCGCCTCAGGTGTTTCTTCTTTGTTATCAGAGCTACAGATTCTTTCTCCTGTTCTCTCCATATGTCTATCATGGCAGCAACTCATAACTTGGTAAAGATAGATGAGGTTACCAAAGTCACCCCGTTCCCCAACTCAACGACATCGTTTCATCTTCCTCTCACATACTTTGACACATTTTGGATCCTCACCCCTCCTGTTGAACGCCTCTTCTTTTATGAAGTCGCTCATTTAACATCCGAAATTTTCAACTCAACTATCCTCCCCAAGCTCAAGCACTCCCTTGCCCTCACTCTCTTCCACTATCTCCCTCTCGCCGGTCACCTAAAGTGGCCTTCAGATGCCGAGACACCAGCCATATACTACTTCCCAAACGACGGCGTCTCCGTCACGGTGGCTGTGTCCAACGCTGACTTCAATATCCTTGCTAGTGATGGAATTCGTGAAGCAGCTGAATTTCGTCCTCTGACGCCGCAGTTATTTATATCTGAGGACAAAGCAGAGGCAGTGGCTATACAAATAACATTATTTCCAAACGAAGGTTTTTCAGTTGGTATTTCGTTTCACCACGTAGTTGCTGATGGGAAAAGTTCAACAACTTTTATGAAAGCGTGGGCTTATTTATGCAAATTACAAGCTATTGAAAAAAATCCTTGTTTGTTATTAGCTGAATTAACTCCATCTTTTGACCGGACTGTCATCAAAGACACCAAAGGGCTCGACATGGTCTACTTGAAGAGCATGCTGGCTGCTATTGGCTCAGATTCATCACGAAGCTTAAAGCATGATTTTTCAACAGGGCTTGTCAATCAGAACAATTTGGTTCGAGCTACATTTAAGTTGACTCGTGAGGATATAAACAAACTGCGGCACAAGGTACTCTCTATACATGGAAATCAATACGAAGTAGGACAATCAAAACAACTTCATTTATCGACTTTTGTACTTTCATTATCATATGCATACGTTTGCATGGTTAATGCCAAAGGAGAAGAGGCTAGTACAAATGTTGTTTTCGGATTCCCAGCTAATTGTAGGACCCGTTTGGATCCTCCGGTTCCGGTTAATTATTTCGGTAATTGTGTTGAATCACTTGCCGTGGGTGCGAAGGCAAGTGATTTCATGACGGAAAATGGGGTTGCTTTTGTTGCTGAGAAATTAAGTGATCTGATCAAAGGGCTTGAAGGGGATGATGTTGAAGGGTCTGAGGGGAAGATTGTGAAGTTATTCAGGATGTATACACAACAACCAGCACTGGTGCTATCGGTAGCCGGGTCAACCCATTTTGGCGTGTACGAGTCGGATTTCGGGTGGGATAGGCCGAAGAAAGTGGAGATTGTCTCGGTAGACAAGACAGGAGCTATTGCTTTGTCAGATTGTAGACATAGAGATGGAGGTGGGGTTGTTGAGATTGGTTGCGTTTTGGACAAGCCAAAAATGGAGCTTTTTGCTTCCTTGTTTGTTGATGGTTTGAAGTGAAGTGTGATGTAACTTTTAAGGTTTGGGTTTATGAAAAATTAAGGTTTGGTTCTTTTAAAATTTGATTTAGTTGGATGTTATTAGAGTACCTAAATTCATTTGCAAAGACTTATCTAAGGAGAATTTAAAGGTGAAAAGTATGGAGAAAAAGGGAGTGTGAATTCGGAGTGAGAGAGGTGTAAATCAAATAAACAAGTTAAATTTCTTATTAAGGGAGTAAGATTTCCATCATTTGATCTCTATTTACGTTGAATTTCATTGGAATGAAGATATAGTTAGAATTTCCAACAAAGGGATAAAATTACTCCCAAGCTAATTTTTATAATTAGTGAATTATTTTATGAGCACAAAGGTACCAATAAGACATTGCAGAGTCAGAGACACGTAGCCCTCATAATTTTCCTGATTCAATATGTAAATAGCTTATAGTTATGGGTTATATTTAGGTAGTTTATGGTTAGGAACAAGATTATTGATAATGTCGATGATTTATTAGTATTTTAAGATATGCAAATTTAATTATTGAGATGGAGCATGGAATTTTGGGCATAAGATGACTTTAAGAGTATTATGATAATTCAATTACAAGTATGGGTACATGTATTATAAGTTCATGGATGAATACCATTGCACACTTACATAGTATAGAGTTAATAATTATATTGTTCCCTTAATTTAGGAGGAGTTGCAAATATAAGTAAATTCACGGATGTCAACGATAGCCAACCTTGAGCATCACTATAGTGAGTGGAATATATTAAACTTATATTTTATATTTTTATTGTTATTTTAATTTTGTCAAGTAAAGCATGTTTACAAAGTAATGTTTGATGCTTCGATAAGTTTTCTAAAAGTAGATTTTATTGGCATATTGATGTTTATTTAAGGATATGATAAATAATTTGCCTTATTTATTTGATTTTAAATGCATGAGTGTATATTAGTGAAAAGAAATATAGATTTAAAAGTATGTTTAAAATATTTATGTACATTTGTATAAAAGTTTGTTTTTCAAAATATTTATCCAGTACCCTTCTCCTTCGAATATAGAAATGAGTATAGAGATACAGTTAACAGACATATCATTACAAAGATATTGTATAGAGATACAATTGACTAGAGACCTTTGGGGCTCGTTTGAGCACACACAAAGCTTTGGCCCTTAGCTTACCTATTCGGTACGATGAGATATGATGAGATATATGAGATGGCATGTTATTAATTGGTTTGCCCATTGTAGTTCTTAGCATGACGGTACACCTTCTGTATGCCATTGAATTGCTTGTATGAGGTTCGAATGTGACGAGATTATTCCCTTGGTTACTTATATAGTGATAGTTTTAGAATCATGTATATATTCTCCTGATACGATTTTCATTATTATTATATACAATATGATATACTTTTTTTTAATGTAAATTAACTAGAAAATCCTTTAGACTAGATTTTATAGTCTATTTAGTTGAAAGGACAAGAGATTCACAGTCTAAATAGACCATGATTCACCTATGAAGAGGCAATGAAGTCTCAAGATGCTGTCTTTTGGAAAAAGACAATTAATGATGAAATTGACTCTATTATGGATAATAAGACTTGGAAATTAGTTAATTTATCACTTGGCTCAAATCCTATAGGTTGTAAATGGATTTTCAAAAAAAAGAAGAAGAAAGTTGATGGAACAATTGAAAGATTTAAAGCAAGACTAGTAGCAAAAGGCTTTACACAAAAAAAAGGTCTTGATTATTTTGATACTTATGCACCTGTTGCAAGAATTGCTACTATTAGAGTTTTGATTGATTTGGCTTCAATTTATCATTTTAAAATCCATCAAATAGATATAAAAACAACTTTCTTAAATTGAGAATTAGATGAGAAAATTTACATGAAACAAATAGAAGGATTTGTTATGCAAGGATAAGAACATAAAGTTTGTAAACTAATCAAGTCTTTATATAACCTTAAACAAGCTCCAAAGCAGTAGCATAAAAAGTTTGACAAAGTGATTGTATCAAATGGATTTAATATTCATGAATTTGATAAATGTTTATATAGGTGATGACGTGTTTTTATCAATGGAAATAAAAGTGTGATTATTTGTTCATATGTAGATGACATGTTAATTTTTGGTACTGATAGTGAGAGCATTAAACTCACTAAATCATTATTGTCATCTAATTTTGAAATGAAAGACATAGGGCTTCCTGATGTGATTTTGGAAATTAAAATTATCAAAAATGAGAATGGTCTAGTGTTGACCCAATCACATTATATTCAGAAAATTTTAAAGAAATTCAATCACTATGATTGTAAGTGTTGTTGTCTTACTTATTATTATATGTGTCAATGTGCAAGTGTACACAACAAGTAATATATTTATGAGTATTCATATCGTCTCCACAGAGATTGATGTTATCAAATTTGCTGCAGCAATTTTAATAGTGTACTTTCAATCTAAATTAAAGAAAATAATTAATGATGCTAAGTAAATTAAATATGCAATAAACAAAATGCAATAAGGTAAATTCTCAAATCAAACACAAAGGCAAACTCGAGGAAAATGAGTAGTTGAGTGTTTAAACTCACCTAATTTTTTGACTGTTTTTTCAATTATCACATTTTGCTACAGCATCTACTATGACACTGGGCAAAATCCCTCATGCATCCTCAGCTGTCGCATGTTGGATATCTTATATCTAAATGCAACCTAATAATAACCAGTTGTTACGCTAACATTAGATATAGCATTATGCGGTCTAGGTTTCAATTGCCTTACAAAGTAAATCCCTATGTCTAGTTCTTAACTAATTTTAGATCAAACATGGCCCTATTGAAATCGAGATTAGCTCAACTTAGGAAACCCAATTTAAAACTATATATTGTCTTAACTTGTTCTACTAAGTCAGACCTTTTTTAGACTCATTCTTAGTTAATATCCACTAAATGAATGGTCAACTGAAATAAACAATTGCAATAAGTAAAATCAAGATAGAACGCTGCAGCAAATCCAAAGCAACACAAATATATCAATAAAATAACCATCAAGCTTATTTAACACTCAACCACATAATGTTTAGTTCATAATTTGCAATAAAACAATAACAAAACTCTTTTTAGCCATAAAAAATATTCTCATAGATAACAAAAAACAAGAAAATAAAGATGAAAGATTGAGTTCCGCTTGATCTTGCGATCTCTCCCTTTTTGTTCGCCTTCAATCTGCTGTTACAACCCTCAAATCTCTCTTATTCTCCATTTTATTTTTGTTTTTCTATGTTATACCCTTTAATGACGGCCCTTTTTTTTTTTTCTTTTCATGCGTGCTCCTTTTTCTATTTTTGGAAACTTTGGATTGCAATCTTTTAATTAACACGTGTAAAATCTCATCTGCAGTTACGACAAGGTTGCTGCAGCATCGTCCATAGCATTTTCATTGTTCCAGACTCTTTTTAATTCTTATGTAGCCAAGTTCTTTTGTCTCCTCTACAAATCTATTGCAACGGCTTTTCATCCATAAAATTTGAACTTTTTTGTCATCTACAATCACATATAATCAGAGCATCAAATGATCTAAAACAAGATTAAGTTATTAAAATTAAACTTAAATATATGCTTATGCAAATTATAACTAAAATGCAACAAAAATAAACCATTTACTCTCTAAGTAACATCAGTTTATGTCTAAAAATGTCATGATAACTCTCATTTCATTGAGTTATCACACCCCCAAACTTAAACCATTAATTATCCTCAAGTAATGAAAACGACACTAACACTTCAATCACACAATCATGCAACAAACAACTTAGCTCTATCCTCTAACTTGCTCAGATTCATCAACATTCAAATCCCATTCTTAAACATGCAAAATTACCATAAGCAATTTCAGTTCTAAACTTAGGTCTTATTCTATCTAAAATGTATGTGTGAGACATTTTGATCAAATTCCAGAGTTGCTGCGACATCATACAAGCATCAAATATAACCTAAAGATCAAGCAACAAACATTTCCTCTTATAGGGGAACAACAATCAACAAATTGGCTTCAAACTATGCTTCAGCAAATATTTATTTATTTATTTAGTCAAATACTTTTTCATGTAACATTGATTTTTTCATGTGAATGTCTATCACTTGCAATAATGCACCCAATTACTTGACCAATATACATATCAGAGTTGCTGCAACAAAAGCATCTTAATATGCTATAACATAGTCTTATCTATAAACACCTTTGACTTAAAGCTTAACATGAGGCTCATGAACAGGCCTGGCTACTCGATATCCTAGACAGAGGACCGATCTTGCTCTTTTTCTTTTTTTTCTTAGTTACTAGAGCAATGCTCAAAAATCTCATTGCCTATCTATAGACACCTTTGACTTAAGGCTGAACATGGGGTTCATGAACAGACATGGCTACTCGATATCCTAGACAAAAGACCTATCTCTTTTTCTTTTTTCTTTTTTTTCAGTTGCTACACCAATGCTTATAACTCTCGTTGCCTTTTTACTCAGGTTTGCATATGGGGTGCATACTCAGTGTTGGTTACTCAGCAACTAAATCATTAGAGCAAACTTTTATTTCGTAACCTGTACAACATACTCATAAAAATTTTCAAGTCCCCCTCCAAACTTGAGATACTCTTAACCATTTTGCTCTACCTGGTTTTGGTACAGCATACTCACAAAACTCAACCAAAGTCTAAGTGGTAAGACGGAATTTCAACCTTCATCTATAAGCTATCTCTACTTGGCAGTTATTCATCCAACACTTCATCACTCAATTCATCCCATTGGGTTTTCTTAATCCAAAAAACAATACTAGGATAAGCAGAGCTACATACACAACACAAACACATGCATTTATAAACACATTACAACATATCACAGCGCCCCCCCCCCCCCCCAAACTTGAGAGGTGTTGTATCCTCACATGCAAACAAAATGAATTAAAAGACAGAAATATATAAACTGAAATGCAAAATAAATAAGATAAAAGCAATAAATAACCGACTGCTCCCCTGCTATTGGGAGCTCTACTGTAGCACATGTCGATAAGGTTTACTTTTTCTTTGATTCACTTCTTAAATGTTCTTTTAGTGAACCCAATGGTACAGCAACCGATTGTTTCTTCTTCTGGCTCTTAGTTAGACTGGTAGAAGGGGTGGTTCTGTGGCTTTGGCTGGAGTTGTCTTTGTCTTTTTATGTTTTGGTTTCTCTAATGTTCGTATAATTGCTACACCTCTTAAAGGTTGTGCCCCTTTTCATTTGCAAAAAGCTCTGGGAGTTGGGATTAAGGATTTTATTGGGGTGTACTATGTAGCAGCTTGTGCAGGTGTTGCTGCTGTCGGTTCCTCAGCAGTGATACTTGCAATGAGGTCTCTCATGCTGCTTCTTGCTTCTTCTATCTTTGCAGCTCTGCTGATAGATTCCTCAATAGTTGCACCCACATCCTCTTCCCATTTTAATTCGGACTCTTCTTCAACTAGAATTTTCTCTTTTCTTTTGCTTGTGGGAGTCACCCTTGGAGCTTCCTCCTTCTGTCCCTTATCTTCCTCGTACTCTTCTTCTTTCTCTTCCTCTACTTCCTGCTCTCCACCTTTTGACTCATATGTTGCTTCAGCATCATCTGCTTCCCCTTGCTCTGGCAGCTGGTCTTCCTCAAACTCTCCTTCAACCTCCACATCTTCACTCATTTCTTCTAAAGCAGCTTCCTTAGCTCTTAAAAAATTGAATTGTTGCAGCAATGACTCAGGAAAATTTACATCTTTGCTCTTCATATACAAGGCAAATTGATGGTTTTATGCTTTAAGATGCTACAGGTAAGTCCAAAATTTCTTTTTTTCTTTCATTTGTGCTTGGACACATGCCTTTACGGCTTCACTGAGTTTTTAAAGCATATTCTCAATTCTTATAATTTGTGTTGTCTTAGCTATAATAGGGCACTCTAGAGTTACTACAGCTATAGATTCTCCAGCGATCTTCTTAACTGTCCTTACTCTAATAACCCCTTCATTCTTAACTCGCTCATCACTTATTTTAAATTTCACCTCCGAGGCCTCATAAATTCCTGTAATAAGATAAGGGAATAACAATGCAGCAGATTTTTATTTTTTCATTGCAAACTCTCTAATTTCTTGCTCAATAATCTTCCCCACATCAATGGTTAAACCTTTTACTATGGCATAGAGAAGTATAACTCTATCTTGAGAAACTGTAGTGGTATGGATGGTTGGCATTAATCTAGATTTCAAGAACTTGACCCAAACCTTAGCAGTCGGTTTCAAATCTATCCTATTAACCACTCGGGTCTCGTCATTCATCCATTCACTACCATCTATTGTCAGTGTTTTAAATACTTCTCCCCACTTTCTAACAGTCATGTTCTCAATAAATTTTGTATATTCATACTTAATAGCAGTAGGTAAATCATAGAAGGCATTAATGACTTTAGAGTCAAAGGGGACTTGAACTTATCTTACTAAGATGCTGCATTAGTCTTACTACAACATGTTGGAGTAGAACTTCTTAACGACTGGGAGGACTAGGTCTTGGAAGTGAGAGCAAAACTTGACCTATCCCCTTCATAATATAACATTATAGACGTTGTTCATTACTCTCATTGACTGCTTTGGAAATATAAAGCCCTTTTCCTCCAAAATTCTTCATGGCTCAATGACTTCTTCAAATTTGTCCTTGGCTCTATAGTTGTAGAAGCGCACAGGGTCCTTCAATCTAACAGCACGTGTTTGAGTTTCACCATTGCTATAACAATTAACAGTAAATGTTATTGTACTGAAAGAAGATAAACAAGACATGAGAAGGAATTTCAAATATATCGAGAGTTACAGCAAAGAGAGAGTTATAATGAAATTATAATAGTTAGAGTGAATCCCTAATTTATAGCATGAGTGAAAGTGGAAAAAGGAAAGTAATTAAGAGGATAAACTTGGAAAGAATTTTGAATTTTACAGAAAAATCTTAAATGGAAAGGAAAGGATATATGTCACATCAAATCATGGATTACAAAATCATCTTTGACATAAATACTGATCTGTTGGTGTCTGCATGCCAGCCCTCCAACAGTAAAAATCCAATGCTACCAATGCAACGATAAAAATCGTTGTTATAGCAACTAATCCGATGCTGTAGTAATAGCAATAAATGCCTTTATTATGTGAAGACAACCTTTTGTCTGTCATACTATAAACTATGCCGTAGCAACTCTTTTATACTCTCTACCCCTTTTTTTTTTTAACTTGCTACAATGTAACACAAGGAAATTAGAGGTACAATTAAAATAACAAAGAGACAAATTAAACAATATTTAAAACAAAATTTAGTGTTTTTTGAGGAATTTGAACCAACTTCCCTCATTAGATTACCTCCCAATTAGCGCTTGATTTTAGGTCCTTAAGCTTGACCATCACTAATTGCTCAAGCTGGATCCTTGAGGAATAAATTCTCCTTGGATTGTTCACAACAGTTTCCGCATAGTGCTTCACTCTTTGCCCATTAACTTTGAATTCGTGTCTTTTTCTTTCATCTTGAAGTTTCACAATCCCATGAGGATAAACTTTTATGAGTTTGAATGGTCTTGACCATCTAGACTTAAGCTTTCTAGGAAAAAGTTTCAATCTAGAGTTGTAAAGTAGCACTTGTTGGCCATTGCTTGGTTTTTTCTTTGTAGATTCGTGCATTTTCATAGGAAAACAAACATAACTCTTTTAGCACACAAAGCTGTAACTTTCTCTGTTCTGCTGCAACATTCATATCCATGTTCAGCTATTTAACTGCACAATATGCTTTGTACTCTAGCTCCAATGGCAAATGACATGCTTTGTCATAAAAAATTATGTATGGAGAAATGCCAAGTGGGGTTTTATAAGCTGTTCGATAAGTCCATAAAGAGTCATTCAGTCTAAGAGAAAAACCCTTTCTATTGGGATTCACCACTTTCACCAAAATTTTCTTTATCTCCCCGTTGGATACTTCTGCCTGACCACTTGTTTGTGGATGATATGTTGTATCAACTTTATGCTTGATCCCATACTTAGCCAATGCTGCAGCAAATATCTTGTTGTGAAAATGAGTCATTTCATCGCTGACAATGCCCCTAGGGGTGTCAAATATTGAGAAAATGTTCTTTTGAAGAAACTTCACCATTGCTTTGGCATCGTTTGTTGGAAATACTACAGCTTTTACCCACTTGGATGCATAATCCACAGCCACCAAGATGTATAAGTTGCCAAAAGAGGGTAGAAATGGTCCCATAAAGTCTATTCCCCATACACTAAAAAGTTCAACCTCTAGGATGTTAGTTAGCGGCATTTCATGCCTTTGAGAGATGTTTTCTGTTCTTTTACACCTGTCACAACATTTAACAAACTCACAAGCATCTTTAAAAATAGAGGCATAGTAATAACCTGATTGGAGAACTTTTGCTGTTGTTCTGTGTCCTCCAAAGTGTCCACCATATGTTGCAGCATGATAGGACTGAAGAATATTTCAAATTTCTTCATTAGGGACACATCTTCATCTTCTTATTACATGGTCTGAACACATCTTATACAGGTAGGGATCATCCCACTAATAGCTTCTAACATCATGGAGAAATCTATTTTTTCAGCTAGTAGTAGTTGGCAAAATCTGTATACAATGTAATCCCGATTGCTGCAGTGTCTATGCATGCTGTAGCATTAACAATTGCTCGTCAAGAAATGTTTCTATGATGTGCTGTGTTGTGCAAATTTTATTGTACTCGCAAGCGCATGAATCTATTACAATATAGATTTATGGTGACGAGTGTCGATCCCACAAAGAGATAGATTTCATCGTGTGTAGGGTTAATCTTCTGAGTTTGTATGTGAATTGGTAGGATGTGATTTTTTGGACACGATTTAAATTAAAAAGATAGCTTGAACAAATTAAAGATGAAACAATATAAAATAAGTGCTTGAGTCTTTAGATTCACACTCAACATTTCACCATGGGCTTAATATTCCTTTTTAAATTCCAATTAATCTATAAGGGGGTATTTCCACTCCTCATAGGTCTATCTCTAATAAATAGGGTATCAAGTATTCATTGTGTCAGGTGAAATAATCTTATGTTAACTAGGTATCAAGTACGCACTATGCCAGGTGAGAATAATTCTACTGTCGACAATGTGGCAAGACTATCCACTAAATAACTCTGACTTATTTTGTGTCAACACTGAGTCAAGATGGACTACTAATACTAGAGGGGAGGTTTTTCTCTAATTAATAAAGTGTAAAGTGCTCATTGTGCCAAACAACAATAATCTTGTACTAGGGAGCCGATATACTAGAGCAAAATCTAGACAAGATTATTATTATCTGTCAACAACAAGTCAAAACAACCTAAATAAACCAGAGCAAAATAAAGTAAACTTACCAAATTAAGCCCACGGATCATGTTAACGCTTCACCTTCAACCCAAGCTTGAAAATAAATTAGCTACGCATTTTTGAACTAGCGGTAAAATAGAAATTTTATTTTTGAACTAGGGGTAAAATAGGAATTTTATTAAAATACATAGAAAATACAGTATAGAGAGGGAATTACAGAAATCAGAGCTAAAAAATGAATTCAGGGATGTCAAATTAGGGGGGGTAGGCCCCTATTTATAGATACACTAAGTAAATAATGGCCATTGGATAAAATCAATTTAGACGCTCAGGATTGCGCCACGTGGCAAGCTTTGATTGGATTGAACATTCCTTGTTTGTGCATGTATCGTACATATATTTTTCGGTCCACTAATATGCTACCACGTCGTCAGTTAATTAAAAGTCAACAATTTAATTCAATAATGTATTACCACGTCACAGTCAATGCCACATCATCTGGTCAAAGCCGAGTTATTATTTTTTGGTCGAATAGGATGATGCCATGTCATCGGTCAACGCCACATCAGTCGATCAAAGCCGCGTCAGGTGGGCCCACCAAGATTCTAGAATTATAATACTGTTTGCATGTGCGGTACTTTTCACATATACAGCACTGTTCACATATACGGTACTATTCACATATACGGTTCTAGCCTTGACATCCTTCTCTAAGGTTTTCAGCTATTCTGAGCCCAAATATATCATCCGTTTTGCTGTCCGACCTCTCATTCATCATGAAATATAAGTACCGCATCACCATCAAGATGGCCAATAGCTAAGGACAATAAGTCAGCATCTGATAATCCAGTAAGGCGACGATATTGCTCACATCGAAAAATCCATCCCGTTGGATTGTCACCATGAAAAATAGGAAAGTCAAGTCGTATGTTACAAACTTGCACGAGAGTACTTCCAATGCGTTCGGTAGGTTCAAGAGGTGGTTGGGTTGCAATTACCAATTGGGGAGCAGAGGTCCCTCTAGTAATTATATCAACTTGACGTTGATCAGTAGCTAGTTGTTTGCCTTTACGCAGCTATCTCAATTGCTTAAGGATGCCGTGTATGAGTTCCTGTAGATCATTATTCTGCTTGGCTAAGGCTGTGACCTTTTCATCATGGCTGTAACCTTGTCATCAATGGCTGTAACCTTGTCATGAAATTGTTGAGACAACTGCTCAACTTTGTCCTCAAGCGCCTTAACAGTCATGATGCCTAAATAAAAAATGACTCGCAAGAAAATTTGGATTCAGTTGGAAAAGCTTAGATGCCGGAAAAAGTTTGGATGGTGGGGTCGGTGCAAGTCTCAAGTCAAAAGCCAAGAGATTTGGGCAAAAGTTTGGTTGCTGGCCCCCTTTTTTTTGTTGTTGTTTTTTTTTTCTATAGTTGAACGAAAAAAATAAAAATTGCTGGCAATAAGAACCTACTCTGATAGCAGATGTTAGGGTTTTAGGGTTTTGATCAAAGAATTAAAAGAGAATAGATGAAGAATTTAAAAGTTTAGAGGGAAGGGAAAAGAATTAACAGAGGTTAGAATTAATTTTATTATTCCTCCCCAAAAACATAATAAGAACCACTTATTTATAGTACTTCAAGAGAGTCCTAATTGTAATTTAATAAGAACCTCAATTCATAATTGCAATAGGAAAACGTAATCCTAATAGGAAAGAAATTAGAATAAGTAATTAAAATAAACTATTAGAATCTTAATAGAGTGTGTTGACTTGGGTATTCCTCGGATAAGTGACCAGTTCTTGCTCATAAAAAATAGTTAGTGACAGAGATTTGACAGATAGCAACTCCCAGAATATATCTGTGGAGTCCTCAGGTCGGGTATTTGGAGATGAAAGAGATATTAGCGAAGAATCTACCGGCGATAGATTAATAGATTCTAAAAGAATTGAGGATGATCCCACTTTAGACAGATCGATTCTTTTAAGTTTGATATAGATGGGATTAGCGACACGACAACAAATGATGAGGGATCAAATGATCGTAATAAGAAGAAAAAGAGAAGACAAGTAAAACCAAATCACAAACCAGTAGTCAGAACCGAACCTATAGAATGTGATACGGATAGGATAGATTCAATTCTTCAAGAGAGTGACCTCAGGATTTTGAGAGAAAAATATAACATCACAGGTGATGTGAAAATAGGAACACTCTAATGGGAGTAAAATTGAGCAACCCCCCTGAGGACACAGTGGCCATTTGCACAAAATTTTTTATTGTGGATTGAGGTTGCCTATGCAACCTTATTTTTTGAGAATGCTAAGTTTATTCAGTCTAGCTCGTTGTCAATTAGTCTTAAATGGGTAGAGAATTTTAGGTGGTATGTATGTGTTATGGGTGAGTGCTGGTCTACCCGAGCCCACATTTCCGGAACTAAAGAGATGTTTCAAATTGAAAAGTAATCTAAAAAAGTATGGCAACTAGTATTATCTATTAGCATGGCCTAAAACAAAGAGGCTGATCTAGAACTTACTAACCACAAACAAAGATTTTCAAAGATCAATGGTTTTGGGTTTTAGGAGAATTAAGGTCGGTTTTTAGAGGACTTAACAGTATAGAGTACAATGTATTTTTAGCCAATCGGGTTTGAATCTAGTGATAGCCTTTTGAGAGAATTCATTTTAAAAAGAAGAAATAGGATAAAAAATGACCTATTTATTTGCTTTTGTAGATTTGTGGGATATCAGCCAAGATAACAGCTTAGTTTCAATCCCATATCAAAGCAGTTATTCTATGCCATTAGTTATATACTGACCTCCTGAAATTAGAAAGTTTTCAAGCAAGCAATCTTGTTCCTCTGCATAAAACCAAACTAAAGTGAGTTGTGCAGAGGAAAATGAAAGATAAATAACATTAATGAGCAGATTAATTTTTTACCTGAAATGGAAAACTTGATCAATCTCACTGATATGAAATATAACAATGCTATCGGAAATTTTAAGGAGTCTGAACAACAAGATGCTATGGGAAGAGTCATTGAGAAAAGATTCTGGTGAAAGAGATCGGGGATCAACCTTAACAAACTCTGGGACAGTAACGCAGAAGCCCCCCTTTGTTGTTTGTTCAATTGCAATGGTCTCTTCAGCTCCAATAACTTTTCAAACTGGTGAAGTGACCATAAGACCAGTGCAAACTCTCGTCAAAGTAGAAAAGAAGGAGAAGAGAGATCGATTAGGGCATACCCAGCATATGGTACATTTTGCTGAGGCTTATGTAATAAAGAGGAAGTAGAGGAACTCAATAAACTACCTGTCATAGAAACCTAGGAACGATTGATGGAACGTGACTAAGTGGTAGTATTTGTGCTAATTAACTTAAATTTATTAAAAAATACTATATACTTGACTCATGTTTTTTTTTTTCTTCCAGGCAAACTACCTATGTTGCAGGTTTAGAAAGCATCATGATCAGTTGATCAAGCAAGGATTTAAATATTCTGCTGCGATGACCAAACTTCAATAAGGAAATGGAGACCATGAAAGCTCAATTTGACGAGAGGGTAGAGATTGATTTAGCAGAGAAGGAAAGCTTGAAGCAAAGATGGAAAGAATTAGAAAAAGAGATCTCTCACTTTAAGATTACGCTCATGGAAAAGGACAAGATAATTATTGAGCAGAAGGGCACACTTGAGCAACTGATAGTGTTGATTGATTGATTCAAATTAAGTGGCAGTGTTAGAGATTTACGTGGGTTAGTGGTTAGTGAGTTGTGTTATTTGTTGCTAGAGTCATGGGATTATAGTCTAGTAATGTTTTCCTGTTTTTTAACTAGAGTCGTTGGCCTTTCGCTTGTATTTAAGACTTGGTCTACTCTCTGGTAAGGGTAGCAGATTTCAGATTTCAAAGTTCTCTCAATTACTCTATTCTGAAAATTCTCTCTCTTTTTCTAACAAATTGTGGTATCAGAGCCAGGTTGAGAGAGAGTGTGTGTGTGTGAAAAAAAAAATACAAAGAAGCAAGTGAGAGCAAAGCAAGCTTTCGAAGTTCCAGAACAATGGCAACTAAATGGCAACTAATGGCATGAATTCTTCATCTCAGCCCCTTCTTCCAGTTTTTTAAGGGGTGAACTACCATTTCTGGAGCCTTAAAATGAAGACTCTCTTCAAGTCTCAAGAATTGTGGGACTTGGTGGAAACTGGGTTTATAGACCCGGAACCCGATGAACTTAGCCAGCAGCTACGGGAGGCTCGTAAGAAGGACTCCAAGGCACTCTTTATGATCCAGTAAGCTCTCGATGATGAAGTATTTCCTAAAATTACCGTGGCAACCACTTCTCATCAAGCATGGGAAATTTTAAAGAAAGAGTATATGGGAGACAGGAAGGTAATCTCTGTGAAATTGCAAACTCTTTGTCGTGATTTTGAAACTTTAGTTATGCAAAAGAAAGAATCAGTGCAAGAGTTATTGACTAGAGTGTCGGGAATTGTTAATCATATGAAGTCTTATGGTGAAAATGTGAGCACTGAAACTGTTGTGAGTAAGGTTTTAAGGAGTCTAACCAAAAGATTTGATCATGTTGTGGCCGCAATCGAAGAGTCAAAGGATTTGTCTGATTATTCCTTTGATGAACTGATGTGTTCTTTGCTAGCTCATGAAGATAGGCTTAATTGATCAGTTGTAAAGACAGAGGAGAAGGCTTTTCAGGTGAAGGGGGAGTCTTCTTACAAGGAAAAATCAGAGGATTCAGGAGGCAGAGGCAGAGGTAGAGGTGGTTTTCGTGGTCGAGGACGTGGTGGCAGAGGTAGAGGCAATGCTGGTGATTACCGTCAACAAATAAGTGTAATTCAATGCCGATATTGTAAAAAATATGGCCATAAAGAAGTTGAATGCTGGGACAAGCAGAAAGATGAGCAAAAGAGTGTCAACTTCGTAAAAAAAGTTGAGAATCAGGAAAGTAACTTGTTTACGACTCACTCTCCCATTACTGATGCTTCAAGCGATGTTTGGTTTGTTGATAGCGCATGTTCGAATCATATGTCTAGGTCAAGGTCATTGTTCAAAGATCTTGATGAGACGCTGAAAAGTGACGTTCAGCTTGGGGATGACAAGCAAGTAAAGGTTAAGGGGAAATGTACAGTTGCCATTAAAACTACACAAGGTAATATGAAACTTCTCCATGATGTGCAGTTTGTGCCTAGTTTAGCTCATAATTTGTTAAGTGTCTGGCAATTGATGAATATTGGATATTCAATTATATTTGATGGTGGCTAATGTGTTATTCATGATAAGAAAACTGATCAGTCTATAGTAAGTATTCCTATAACACAGAATAGAATGTTTCCCCTTAATGTTTCAAATGTTGTGAAGAAGGCCTTTGCTGTCAGGGGCAGTATAGAAACTAATTTGTGGCAATTACGTGATGGGCATTTGAATGTGAATGGGTTGAGACTTTTGAGTAAAAAAGAAATGGTTGTTGGACTACCGAAAATCATTGAACTTGTATTTTGTGAAGGATGTATTTTAGGGAAGCAAAGTAGGAACTCATTTCCTGTTGGAAAATCTTGGAGAGCTTCAGATTGTTTGGAACTTGTGCATGCAGATTTGTGTGGGCCAATGAAAACTGAGTCACTAGGTGGAAGTCGGTATTTTTTATTATTTACTAATGATTATAGTCGTATGAGCTGGATTTATTTCTTGAAATTCAAATTTGAAACCTTTGAGAGTTTCAGGAAATTTAAGGCATTGGTGGAGAAGCAAAGTGGTAAGAGTGTAAAAGCACTTCGCACTGATCGGGGTGGTGAATTTCTATCTAAAAATTTTGATGAATTTTGTGAGGAAAATGGTATTCGCAGGGAGCTCACAGCACCATACACACCAAAACAGAATGGCGTTGCAGAGCAGAAGAATCGAACAGTTGTAGAAATGGCCAGAAGCTTGTTAAAAGTAAAGGGGCTTCCAGATCTGTTTTGGGGAGAAGCAGTTGCTACAGCAGTATATCTCCTTAACGTCTCTCCAACAAAAGCAGTTTTAAATCAAACACCTTATGAAGCATGGATGGGTAAGAAGCCTCAGGTAAGCCACTTAAAAGTCTTTGGTTGTATAGCATATGCTTTGGTTAATTTTCGTTCTAAGCTTGATAAAAAATCAGAGAAATGTATTTTAATTGGTTATAGTATTAAATCCAAGGCATATCGTCTATACAATCCTATAAGTGGCAAAGTGATAATCAGCAGGAATGTTGTGTTTAATGAAGAAGCTAGCTAGAAATGGAATGATGAGAAGGAATGTACTGTAATTCAAGCTCCTACAAATGAAAATTTTCAGCAAATACAAGCACCATCATCTGATGTATTATCACCTTCAAGTCCACATTCGCTCTCCCTCAGTAACAGCAGCAACAATAGTCCTGAAAATTCTTCATCGTCTAGCTCTTCTACAGAAACATCACCCGGGAAATTCAGAACCTTAAGGGAAATATATGATTCCTGTAATTTTGCCTTGTATACCTCTGATCCAATGTGTTTTGAAGATGTGGCAGAAGATCCAGAGTGGCAGATTGCAATGACAGAGGAGATGCAAGCCATTGAGAAAAATTCTACATGGGAGTTGGTAGATATTCCTGAAGGAAAAAATGTTATCGGGCTCAAATTGGTGTTTCGAACAAAGTACAATGCTGATGGAAGCATTCAAAAGCACAAAGCACGGCTCGTGGCTAAGGGATATTCACAACAGCAAGGTATAGATTTTGAAGAAACCTTTTCTCTTGTCGCTTGTTTTGAGATGGTGAGAGTTGTTTTGGCTTTAGCTGCACAATTTAAACTTCATGTATATCAATTTGATGTGAAATCCGCTTTTTTGAATGGAGCTTTAGAGGAGGAGGTTTTTGTGTCTCAGCCTCAAGGCTTTGTTATTAATGGTTGTGAGGATAAAGTGTACAGGTTGAGAAAAGCCCTTTATGGACTAAAGCAAGCTCCATGTGTATGGCATAGCAAAATTGATTCTTTCTTTCTGAGTAGCGGATTCACAAGAAGTGAATATGAGCCCACACTTTATTTAAAGCGGTAAGGTAATGGAGATTTTCTGGTGATCTGCCTTTATGTAGATGATATGATCTATATGGGTTCCTCAAAGTCATTAATTGATGATTTTAAGTCCAGCATGATAAAAATTTTTGAGATGACAGATTTAGGCTTACTGCAATATTATTTGGGGCTTGAAGTGAAACAAGATGAAGATGGGATTTTTGTAAGTCAAAAGAAATATGTTGCAGATCTTTTAAAGAAGTTTAACATGAGTAATTGTGAAGTGGCAGCCACACCAATGAACATCAATGAGAAGCTACAGCGTGAAGATGGGACTAGAAAATCAAATCAAAGATTGTTTAGAAGTTTGGTTGGTGGATTAAATTATCTGACCCACACTAGGCCTGACATTGTTTTTCCTGTTAGTGTTGTGTCCAGATTTATGCACAATCCTACGAAGCAACACTTTGGTGCAGCAAAAAGAATTCTTCGCTATGTGGCTGGAACATTTAATTTTGGCATCTGGTATTCCAAAGTTTCAAATTTCGAATTGTTTGAATTCACAGACAGTGACTGGGCTGGTTGTTTGGATGATCGAAAGAGCACTTCTGGCAATATTTTCAGCTTTGGTTCTGGAGCAGTAACCTGGAGTTCAAAGAAGCAGGAAACAGTTTCAAAGAAGCAGGAAACAGTAGCTTTGTCATCATCTAAAGCAGAGTAAGCAGCGGCAACTTCAGCAGCACGGCAAGCTTTATGGCTCAGAAAACTCCTTGCTGATTTTGGCTATGTACAAGAGGAAGCTACTGACATATTTTGTGATAACATGTCTACAATTGCAATGGCCAAAAACCCTGGTTTTCATTGCAGAACCAAGCATATTGATGTGCAACAGCACTTCATTCGGCAGCTGTTGGCAAATGGAAAAATCATGCTGAAATTCTGTGGTACAAATGAACAAGCAGCAGACATATTTACAAAGTCTCTTCCCCAAGCTAAGCATGAGTTTTTCAGATTACAGTTGGGAATTTGCAATTTTGAATCAAGGGGGAATGTTGATTGACTGATTCAAAATTAAGTGGCAGTGTTAGAGATTTACGTGGGTTAGTGGTTAGTGAGTTGTGTTATTTGTTGCTAGAGTTATGGGATTATGGTCTAGTAATGTTTTCCTGTATTTTAGCTAGAGTCGTTGGCCTTTCACTTGTATTTAAAACTTGGTGTACTCTCTCTAAATGGTAAGGGTAGCAGATTTCAGATTTTCAAAGTTCTCTCAATTACTCTATTCTGAAAATTCTCTCTCTCTTTCTAACAGATAGAAATAGACCTTAGATCATTCTAAACTCATGCCATGCAAAATGTTCCGTGATAAGTGTTAAATAACTAATGATGGGTCGCGATAAGAACCAACTAACTAATGATGAGCCGCGATAACGGCCAAATGTTTTACAATTATGCCGTGACAAGGGCTTAATATTTAACAACTATGTCGCAGTAAGGGATAAATATTTAAATTAAGCTGCAACCAGGGTTGAATGTTTTGCAATTTCACCGCAATAAAGGCTTAAATAATGCCGCATTTGAGGGCTGAATAATTATTATCGCACTAAGGGGCCTAAAATACCCAAAAAAGGAAAAAAAAAATTGTGGTTGTATGATCGGTTTAAGCATGGTGTTTATAAAGTATCTCCGCGTTCTAATTTTTTCTGACTTTATGCCCATCAATGCCCTCGAGTTGATAAGTCCCCGAGTGAACCATTCAAAGTATTTTGTAGGGACCATACTATTTAGCACCGGGACTTCCAATCTTCCATCTTCGGGGTGCCTTGTATTCAATGTGATTTTTCTGAGCACAAGGTCGCCTTGAGAAAAGGCACAGCTCAAACAATCTGCTTATAATGATGAGTGGCTTGTTGCTGATAGGCTAGTGCTCGAATCCGAGACAATTCTCATTTCTCTTGCAGAAAATCAAGATTGGCACATAAAGTTCGTTGATTTTCATTCATAGAGTAGTTTTGTATCCGATGAGTAAGAAGTCCGATCTCCACATGAATTACAACTTCATGCCCAAAGCTAAGGAGAGAGGAGTTTTCCCTGTTGCCGTTCTGTTGGTCATTTGATAGGATCAAAGTACCTTACGAAGGTCCGATGAGATCAAGTCTCTATTGACCAAAGGGCCATGGGCTAATTAATATAATTAAAGTCTCGGAGGGCTTTTGCGGGATGTCAGCATGTATCTGGCAATTATGACATGTACGAGCAATTTGGTCAGCATCATAAGGCAAAGCTGACCAATAGTGTTCATTGCGTAAAAGCTTTGAAAGCCAAGGTCTTAGCACGGGAGTGATTCATATAGATGTCTTCATGGATTTCTCTGAGAAGATAATCCCTTTCTTCTGGAGTGACACACTAAAGATAAGGTAAGGTGAATCCATATCAGTACAAAATGTCATTAATTATACAATACTGAGCCGATTGATAATGCAACTTAGTACTTTAACCTTCATATTTGGAAGGGCACCTGTCTCAATGAATGCTCTTATTGGAGTCATCCAATTTGAGTCGTGGTGGATTGCACTGATCATATGTTCCTAATTATAGATGCTCTTTTTCTTTGAACAATTCAATATGAATGGTCCTCGAAACTCAAGCTGTCTTGGTGGCGGCCTCCGTACTAATACATCTGTCTTGTAATTTTCGGATTGTGGGATTAGTATAAATTTAACCATCATGAAATATTTAATGATATCTTTTACTTTTTGTAAGTAAGCATCCATGCGTTTCTCTTTTTCTTGATATTCTGTCGAAACATAGTTGACTACTAGTTAAGAATCAATTATAATTTGCAAATGCTACACCTTCATACTTAAATAAAGGTAGAGCTCAATGAGAACAACTTCATATTCAGCCTCGTTATTGGTCACATTGAAGTTAAACAATACTGACGAGGTAATCTTATCGTTCTCAGGTGAGTAAAGAACGATCCTAGCCCCTCGATCTTTATTGTTAGCCGCCCCGTCTATAAAAAGCTTCCGAGGAAAAATCAATTGTGAAAGACCTGTGATCAAGTCAACTAATGAACTTGTAGTCAATTCTTCAATAGTCGTTATATTGTGAGGTGCGAATTCTGCCACAAAATCTGCTAAAACTAACCTTTAATTGATAGTCGTGGACGGTACTCCACATCAAATTTACCAAGTTTAATTAACGGTCTAACCAAATGATTAGCCAAATTGGGCTTATGTAGGATTTTTCGGAGAGGTGCACTAGTTAAAATTGCAATCGTATGAGCTTAGAAGTATGGTCGGAGATTTTGTGCTGCTACTATTAACGAAAATGCAAGCTTCTCAGTCAAAGGGTAGTGTGTTTCAGGATCGGTAAATGCTTTGCTAAAAAAATAGACTGGTCTCTGAATATTTTTATCATTTTGGCTAACCAGGAGGGCGTTGGTAGCAAGCTTCGAGACAATAAGATACAAAAGCAAAGTTTTCCTCGCTAGAAGTTTCGCCAACGTAAGTGAATTTCTCGGATACTTCTTAATTTGTTGAAAAGCTTTTTCACAGTTATCATCCCAACCAAAATTGCGGCCCTTCCTTATATTGTCAAAGAGTGGTCGACGTTTTCGGTTGATTAGAAAACAAATCTATTTAACGCTACAATTCTTCCTGCAAGGTGTTGTACTTTTTTGATTGTTCATCAGCACTTGAGGTTCAGCATGGCCTAGATCTTGGAGAGATCAGCTTCAGTACTTCTCTGACTCACTACAAACGCAAGGAATTTCCTTAAAGAGACTCCAAAGGTGCATTTCTCAGGGTTTAAATGCATTTGAAATTATCGAAGGATATCAAAAATAATGCATGCATCATTAACGATGACTTGGTGATCATATCATCTACATATACTTCAATTGTTTTTCTTATTAGAGGCTTAAACATATGATTGACTAGCTTTGACATGTTGCGCCATCATTGTTTAGGCCAAAGGGCATGATCTTATAATAGTACAAACCTTGATTAATGATGAAGGCTGTATATTCTTGATCACGTTCTTTCATCCAGATTTAAGTGTATCCAGAGCAAGCATACATGAAGATTAGTAGTGCATCACCTGCTGTTCCATCCATGAGTTGATCGATCTTAGGGAGCGGGTAGCTATCCTTAGGACAGGCTCGGTTTAAGTCAGTGAAATCAATACACATTCGCCACTTACAATTGACCTTCTTTATGAGAATGTCATTGGAAATTCAATTAGGATAATAGACTTCACAGATAAAGCCAGCAGCCAAAAGTTTGTTGACTTCCTTTTCAATATTTTCATATTGATCTGAATTGAATGAACGATGTCGCTGTACAACCAATCTGAAGTTCGGGTTAATAGGCAGTCTGTGATAAACAATATGTGGATCGATACTGGGCATATCAGCATGACTCCATGTAAAGATATCTATGCACTTGATCAATAGCTTTTTTAATTATTCAAAAACATTAAGATTAAGTGAAGCCCCAATCTTGAGCTTTTTAATTAAGTCATGCTCAATTGGATAGATATAGTCTATATCCTCAGTGTAGGCTCTGTATATTTGAGCTTGTCGACAGGTCACGGATCAACACAATCAATATGGCCCACATCCTCTGCTTGCAAAGGACGTTTCTTCAGTGAGGTTATCATTATGTAGTATGTTTGTTTAAAAGAAGTCACGTAGCAACATTGAGCCATCTTTTAATCTCCAGTCATTATCCTGCCACCATCCTCAATTGGAAATTTAAGTTTAAGATAGTGAATAGACATGGCTGAGCGGGATGCTTTCATGAATGGTCGTCCCAATAAACTTTGATAAGCCAAGATAAAATCCAACATCATGGTTTTAACCCAAAATGTATCTCCTGTCATCACCGGCAAATAGATTTTCCCAAGGGATATACGCAACTTTCACCAAATCTGTATAGAGGAGTAGTGTAGGTTCGAGTCGAGCAAGATCAATCTTTAGTGTACCCAACGTTGCTTTAAACAAAATATCAACCAAACTACCAGAATCAACAAGGACTTTCCTAAGGGTTGCGCCTGCCACGTTCATCTTTACAACTAAAGCATCATCACATGGGTATGAGATGGTTTTGGAATCCTACTCTGTACACATAATTGGTATGGAACTGAGTTCTAATTTTTTAGAAGGTGAGACGACCATGATATCGGGTGTTAAGGACATTGTGCATATTGTTTTCTTGCATGATTTAAGTCTCCAGCTAAGAATGTTCTGCTAGAGATGATCATAGCATAATTATGGGCAGTATGTTATCTGTTGTAGGTCTTCTTTAACGTACTCATTAAGGTAATTATTTTTTAGAAGCTATAGCAGTTGTTCACGAAAATCGATACATGTGTCCAAGTTATGGCCCAAATCTTCAAGAAAAATGCATAGTTTATCGACATCTCCTCGCTTGTCTAGTGGCGATTTCATCTTCCTCGGTGGTGTGAGCATGCCTTTGTCTTTGATGGCTGCGAAGAGTTATTCCGTCGTGACCTTAAAGGCTGTGATGTCCGTGATAGAGTATAAATGGGTTACCCGTTTAATTTTGTTCAGGACTTGACCCTTGTCGGGTGTAGACTTGAGCTTGTTCTTTTGATCAGGTTGCTAGTCAAACGAGCAAATGTCTTTTTGCTTAGTCAAAGGAGCAAATGTCTTTTTGTTGTCTTAATCCTTTGGTTGAGATCGGGTTTGTTGATATTGCCCTAGTTATTGAGGCGACGATCATTCTACCCCATTTACTTGCTGATTTTATCAGATTGTGAGTGCGGAACTGACGATTGTCTACCTGTTCTAACATTTTTCAAGCCCTTTCTTCTTCTTTCAAAACAACATGTCTTCTAGTATACTCATGGGCTATCGGATAGTTGTCTACATTGTGTTCATGTAAATAATACCATAAATGATTACACTGGATCATGGTATCTGAAAAAATTAAATGTGGACAGCAGCATGGTATGGTATCTTTCAATTTAACTATGAAGAGTTTCGGTTTGGCCCTGGGTCACGGTTCCCAAAGTTTCAATGTCTTTTTGTGGTACAGCTGCTCCCTGAAAGAATTGAACAAAGGCATGAGCGAGTTGGCGAAAGGATCAGATGCTGTTGCGAGGCAAAGTGCGAAGCCATGTGCCAGTTGTTCCTCTAAGTGGAAAAGGTTTACGCACTGCTTCGCCATATACACCTTGTACTTGCATGATCTGATACTTTTCAATGTGAATTATGGGGTTGGTCATTCCCACGTATGTCTCTAATGTAGACATGACGAAATTTTGTGGTAGATCAAGGCCTCGACCATTATGAGATCGTTTGAACTTAGTCTCTTCGCTTGAGTTCTTCCATGGCATTCCAGAGGTCTTAACTTGTTTATACGGACATTCGTTATCTTTCTCCAAATCTAATTTTGCTCTTTGCCATTCAGAGGGTCATCGGGAATGACTACTGACAGTTACATGGGAAGCATGGAGAGAACACTCATAGTTCGAGAATAAGCTGGGGCAGAATGAGTGCATCGTTGCATGTCGAGATGTATGTGTCATTATATGTTTGTCTTTCATCTGATATGCCAATGCTGACGCCCCGAGTTGGGTGTCAGTGATGGTTATGATCATGCCCATTGTAGGACTTGTCATGCCTAATTTGGGTAATGTTTGGACCATAAGCAAAGCTCATTTATAAGTTATCATACGAGTTGTTGCTCGTCATTGAGGGCACGTTCAATCTGTTCGCGCCATTGGTGAGTGCTATTTGACTATTTTATAGCAACATGATGATCATCCACTTTTGGTAGATTGCTGATGTCGAGATCCTCAAGATTGTTAGAGGGAGCAGTGCCATTAAAGTCTTGAGGCGGCTGTCCTAAGAGAATCGTAGGGGCTATAGATAGCATGTAATTCGGGAAACACAGCTTTTGTTCTAAGGGTTTTTCCATAGACGATGCCAACTGTTAACAACAAAATTTTGCACGTCATGTGGTCTGGTTGAAAAGAGGTCGGAACAGAGTTTTTGAGATTGAAGATGTGATTTGATTCCAAGCTGGCTTGCTTAGCCTGCAAAACAGAGAGATCGTAAGGGCTAGGGGTGCCGGAGTTTTACCGATGAAGACCCTTCGATTCTTAAGTTAGAAATTGGAAATTTTAAAGATAACAACTTAAGAGAAAAGAGATGTAACCTAAAAAAGAAAAAACTCTCACAACTTCGATCCGCCGCCACCACCTTGTCACCACTTGGCCGTCTCCATGACTCCACCGCCCGCCGATGGTGGCCACCAACCACCACCGGACCCCCATTGTCCCGCCGGTGATGACCTACAGCCCCGGCAGCCCCACCCTCAGCCACCTCCTCCATCACGTCACATATCTCATGCTCGGGTTTTGCCACCCACTGCTCGGACCACCACCAATGCCGCAACAGCCCCTCACGGTGGTGCTCCCACCCCCCCAGCAGCCCATATTGACGTTTTCGACCACCGTCTGAATGACCAGCAACCGTTCGCACAGTCTCGTGAAAACCGCATCTCGAGCGCGCACCTTCCTGGCCACCTCGTCACCACCGCGTGCATGGCCACTGCCGCGTGCATGGCCGCCCCTGGATCTGCTAATACGGCTGCTCTGACCTTGCCGGCGACGTCTGTTCACGCCGAAGACCACCTCTTGGCTGCTTCACAGCCGCGGGCTCCTCAAGTTGCCCCGACAATGGCTGCCGCGTCTCCAGCCGACCTAGCTGCTGCTACTCTACCTGCTGGCCTTGCCTCCACGTCGGTTATGTCGACAATAGCCCCCTCTCATCCACACTGCCAGCCGCGCGAGCACGCGCATGTGTCAAGCTCCACCGAATTCCAATCTTTGCTGGCTGCTGCATGCGGCGGTTTCTTGGGTCCGGCCACTCATGCATCCACACTCCATTCGGCCGCAACACATCACCCACAAAACCCTAATGCAACTTTGGCCTCACACGTGCAACCCGTGCAACGTGGATCTGGATCCCTCACACAGCCCGGGTCGGGCCAACCACTCCCCCAACAACCACACCCACTGCCACCGAACACCAGCAGCTTTCCCCCCCCAACACAACCTCATGCAACCGTGACTTCCCATGCAACCCAAGCACCCGTGACAGCCCATGAAACCGTGACAGCCCATGCAACCCATGCAAGCCATGTGGGCTCGGAACATCAGCCCATCTCCTCTCCCGTGGATACTCACCCCCAACGGGCCCCGAATCCTCATGCTGGTGATGTCCTAGCCGGCCCATCTCAGTCACACCGACCAGCCGCTCCAACCCCCACCACTCGCCACACGACGGTTAACCTCAAGCCCACTTATGCTACGGTGCTCAACCCGGCATCCATTCTCAACCCATCAGCTCCTTCTCGGCCCCAAAAATCATTCCTTAATGCTGTTTCGGGCCCTGCTGTATCTCCCATTTCGGTTAAGCCGACTACTCTATATCGCGGTGAGCCCGCCATCCATTTCTCCACAGCGGAAATTCAAGTCATGGCCGAACCATTCAAACTGGCTTTGGTCGGTAAGTTCTCCTTTGGCCGCCCTTCTATGGATATTATCCAAAAAATTTTTGTGTCATTGGGGTTGAAGGGTAGTTGTCAGGTTTCATTATTGGATAATCGACATGTTTTAATTAAAATGTCTATGAAGGAGGATTATTCGCGTATTTGGGTCCGACAGACCTGGTATGTTAGTGGGCGGGGTATGCGTATATTTAAGTGGAGCCCTGATTTTCGTTGTTCAGTCGAATCTCCTATTGTGCCTGTTTGGGTTTCACTACCGTATTTGCCGATCCATTTTATTCATTGCAAGCCCGCTTTATTTTCTATTGCTGCTGCTATTGGTACACCTCTGCGTGTTGATCATGCCACCACCTCGGTTAATAGGCCGTCAGTAGCTCGAGTACTTGTGGAGTATGACGTTTCTAAGCCATTGCTGCCTCGTGTATGGATTGGGGAGGAAGATTCTGGGTTTTGGCAGGATGTTGTTTTTGAGCGAGTCCCTGCATACTGCTCCTCGTGTAGGCATCTGGGTCACACTGCGGAATCTTGTTATGTTGCTAATCCCGGGCTTCGGAAGCCTGTTTAGCCAGCTGGCGAGGCCAAGGGTACTGCTTCCCGAGACAAGGGCAACTCTCCAGCTGCGGATCCCGCTATTCAGTCTAGGGAAGCTCAGGCTTCCAAATATGTTGTTGTTGCTGATCATCGGCCTCCTATGCCTATGGACCAGAGCCAGGGTTCGGGCTCTGCTTTCTCTCCCTCTACTTCGATGCCTTCTGATCCTACTCCTCCTCCAGTTCCTGCTACTGTTGCTCTGACTTCCCCCGTTTCAGCAGAGCTGGCTCGACCTCCTGCTGCTTTGGCCCCTCCTGCTTCCGTGCCTGCTGCTGCTGATCGGCGGGATTCTGGGGCTACTCAGATTCGGTCTTCAGAGTCGGGTGTTCCAGATAGCCACCCACCACCACCCTCCAATGCTGTTGGAGCTGACTCGAGTGAACCCGTTCGCCGTACGACACCTATAGATGATCATTTACAGGATGCCACCGGTCTGAGGACCTCCCCTGGATCTACTTTCTTTCGGAAAACAATCGAGACTATTCGCTCCTTCAATATGGGTTTTCACTCCTATGATCCAGACATCCCTCAATCAGATGAGGAGTTCAGCTCCGGTGAAAACTTCGTCAGTAATCAGTATTTTGCTTCTAAGCCTGAGGGTACAGGGGGACGTGATTTTGATTCTGACTTCAGTGTCGCTGGTCCACAATCCTCTAGCTCACGGAGATGATTCAAGTTAGTTACTGGTCGCAAGTATCGCAGGCGGCATTCAGGGTGCTTACATTGATTATTTATCTTTTATTTCTGCTTGTCATGTTCATTCTTCTGCTTGGAGGTTTTGGTTCATGTCCCTCTCCAGATGTATTTGTTATTTTTTATTTTAATTTAATAATCTACAGGTAAGGGGGTCCCGCCTAACCCCCCATCCTCGGGTGGTTTTTTTTTTTAAAAAAAAAAAAAACTTAAGAGAAAAGAGAAATAGAGAAAAAGTTCTAGTTTCTACGTTTTTTATGCACAAAAATCAAAATACTTACCTTATGAACGGGATTACCCTTTTATAAGAAGACCTTATTGAATCCGTTTCGTACTTGAATATTCTAAAGAGATGACATGTGTATAAGATTATAATATTTTAGTCGGAGAATGAAATCCCAATTATGGTCGTATTAGGTTTAACCTCTGGATGTGTACGGTCGGGAAAATAGGGTATAACAAATACAATGACAGATTTTAGTAAAAAGCTTGAGATATTCAAGTTTTACTATTTTATTTAAACTTTCACATTTTATTATTAAAATTAGTGGTGGGCCTTTCATTCGGGTTGACCTGAACCAAATCGAACCTAAATTTTTATTTTAATTGTTGGTTTGAGTTAACCTTAACAACTGAATGGTTTGGACTTATAAAACCGATCAATTTTGCATCCTAGACTCGCTACGAACAACCTTTGAGCCTCAGCCCATCACAGCCGCAGCAGTTGACAATCTTGCCGCAATAGCCTCATCCCACATCAGCCCCATCTATCCCATCTCAAATCAACATCAGGCCACAACAGCATCACCAGAGCGGCCTCGATCAACCACAGCAGTTCAGGATAGTAGCCCACAGTCAAAGGCAGCAACCTCAGCAAACCAGCCTCAACAAAACAAGGGAAATTAATGGATCTTATTGTTGCTGATTTGTTCATCTATGATTAAATTTAAAGTTATGTATTGTTGAATCCGAAGATGCTGATTTGTTCGTTTGTGATTGAATTTGAAGCTGCTATTTCCTTATTAATTATAGATTGATTTCGTTGAACGCTTAGCCAGATGTGATATAGATTTTGCACAAAAAATTTTGACCTGAGGTAGCAATTAAATGGTGATAGTATATCAGTATAGGTTGATTTTGTTGTTTTACCGTGTTCATTGTTTACAATAGTTCCTATAACCCCTATTAGTAATTCGATTCAAATTAACAAACTGATCCTAATTTGCACTCCAAACAGTATTGTAACGCAAACCGTACTGTAATATGGACTAACAACCCAAAACTGAACCGAATTATGAACTCGAACAAAACCGAACTGAATTCAAAACTGAACTGAACTGAACTGAACTGAAATAATATTTCAATCCTTTTAGGTTGAATTCTTAAATGCGAATGAGTTGCAAACCGAAGTGAAAACTAAAAAGACCAAACAGAAAAGTAAAATGCCCAGCCTTAATTAAAATAGCCCAATTAAATTATTTCTAGGTCCAAGCACTTCTTGTTCTCATATGAAGCTTGTTATTTTATATCTGTAAGCAATTCAGCTTATTTTTTTTAATTTTGACCAATGTGGCCTATGCTTAATGAAGGGTCCGTTCGGGATTATTTTTGGGATATTTAAAAGTGATTGAAAAACTAAAATCTAATTTTGGTAATTAGTAAATTTGTTTAGAATTAATATCTTGGAATAAATTTTAAAAAGCAAGGAAGAAGAAGCTTTTCAAAATATGATCTTGAGAATCACTTTTATACTTAATACAATTCTATATATATCCTCATATATATTATAAAAATTCAAAATTATCATTATTCATTAGGAAATAAAATCATTAACTTTAAAGAAATTATTATTATTATCAATTATATTAACATAACAAAATAAACAATAAAATTAATAATATAAAATATTTATCCTAATTATCAATTGTTATATATACACAAAAAAAATATTTTATATATATGTTTATAAATGTGTAATTAAATTTTATTCAACATTACATCCAATTCAGTCATTTACATTCTCACTGTAATTTAACAGTAAAATTTACCAAAAATATACAACTGTTTTAAAACTCACAACATTTTAAAAAAATAAATTTTATCAAACATTTAACAGATTTTCTTTACAGCTTATTATTTCTACAACACAACTAACAACAATTATTTTAAAAGTTACAGCATTACCAAAGTAAAGTTTCACTCAAAAATAAAAAAATAAAAAAAATCTTTGGACAAGCTATTATAAAAACTAATGAGATAAAATAGGCCAATAATAAAAAAGTTTTTGCAACTAATAAACATAATAAATATGGTCATAGCAATCATGCTATCGCACCAAATCAGTTAGCAGTATCGAATAGCTTGTGTATATATTCCTCAATATCAGCTTTCGTACATAGATATTGTTTCCCTATAGGTATAAAATTCTTGCTTAGCCGACCTATAAATATTGCCGCAAACCAGATAGACTATTTATTTATACTTTCTGTAATTATTTTTTGAAATATTAATATATTATTTTTTCTATTTTCACTAATTTGAAGGGATATATTTACTCTATCTACAAATTTGTGAAATAAATATATACCTCTATCTAATTATTTCATAATTAGGAAAAGAAGAAATCCTAACACAAGTCTGGGACTCTAACCTGGGCACTTGGGCATAGGTTCGCACTGATCTTTATTTATCTCTAGATAGCCTCATCTTGCTTTCTCTTGTTTTCCTACATTTTCTCACCAAACAAACACGACTTTAGCATATATTGACAAGTGTTCCAAAGAAAGAAGGAATTTCTCAATAAGTGAAGGTTAGCAGTTAATGAGAATCTCCCAAACCCCAAATGGACAAGTGGGGATATGATTGATCATGACAGATTTCATACATTCAAAATAATTTAAAAAGGAGGAGAGAATATGGGGGCGTTTGATAATGATGAACATGCTACTTTTCTCCCTGAGCTCGTAGGCCACCATTCCAAATCAGGTCAGGGAGATAGAAAGATAGAAAGATGCCAGTTTGTGGGAAGGCTTCGTATACACTTGGCCAATCAGTTAGCCTCTTTTATTATCAAATATCAACTTTTTATCCACAAATACAATCCAAAAGGGAAAATTATCCCATTCCCCAAAACGGCATATTGGGATCCAAAGCTCAATTTTCACGTTTCAATCTCTTGGAATATCCCATTCAAAAAAACAAAATCACTTGGAATATATGTGTGTGTATATATATAGACAAACACACACATATCTAGTAATATTACTTTATTTCTTATAGCTATTAAGAACAACTGCATTTTACTTGAGTGTATACAAGATTTTTGTGAGGGTTATTTTCGGTTTCCTCTCCTCAACTATAATGTATTTTCAGTTTAATAGAATGTATGACTGTTATTCCACTTCCCTCCCTTATCGTTTGTATACCATTCCGCGGACCACTAATTAACTGCTTTAAAAGACCAAAATTCCCTTGCTTATCCCATAAAACAAAGATGACATCTAAATTTTGAAAAACTAATGTGTAATAGCTATAGTTTTTTGGAGCAAAATTGTATAACGAGTATGAAATGGCCATAATACCGTTATGAGAAAACGTATTGATTTTGATGAATCAACAATGAAAAAGATAAAATGTAAAAACTAAAATTATTTTGACGATTTTACCTGTTGATGCCAAACAACAAAAATAATCAGTTAAATTCGGTTATATAAACAGCCTTAAACAAGCATTCAAGTACAATTAATCTTCACTTTGATTCTCACATTTATTTCAAAGCAAACGCAATCTAAAACAGCATTCGTTGACAACATACACATTCACTGCCATTCCTTGCATTTTCAACTTAAGATTTAGATAGAATTTCATCATTCATTCCGAAACTCAGCTCTAAACACACGCGAATGTCAATGGATTCTCAAAGTTCAAAGACATCAGACAAATCAAACACTTCTGAGCCAACTTAGGCGAATATAATCAATGGCAAGCTCATCAGATTTTCTAACAAAATATGCGGGTGCAACATGAGCGCTGAATAGAAAATTCAGAATCTGATGATAATCCACACAAGCTTAACTATCATTGTCCTAACAAAAATGAGTGTGGATACTTCAAATAGTGGGTTCCAGAGAGCGAATACTTTACTTTTGGGAGCTGTTTCTAAAGGAGATTTGGCAATAGTTGTGGATAGTGAGTTCTCAAGTGTCAATGAAAGTGAGGTGAAGAGTTTGAAAGCTATCTTGGAGATGTTTCAACAACCTAGAAAGGGTTCAGCTGCTGCCATTCTGCCAAGATAATGTGGATCATGAATATGCTGTTTTTTGTACCTGATCCAATGCCTCTAGATCTAATGGTGTAAAAGTTGAAACAAGTAGTGCATCCTAAGTGTTGGCTACATACGTAATCCTTTTGTTGAAGTAGTAAAGTCCATATGTAGTATGCTTTTGTAGCCCTCATTAGAAGAATGTATCTAAGTCTAGTTTTCTGTATTATTTTAAAAGGAATGCAGATTTTATAATCTAATCCTATGATTCAACATACCCACTACATTCACTGCAATACAATATTATGCTAAATAATATCAGATTTGAACAAAAAAGCAACCAAAGCTAATTTATTATAGCTGTCAAGTACCATCTTCAACATGGTAAAATAAACATGACTTATCCATGAGTACATAGCAATGCAATAAACCATGATCAAGTAAAATGAAATGCGAATAGTAAAATAAACATGACTTATCCACGTGTTAAATACTTAAGCATTCCAACAGCAAATTGTAAGTTTAGACAAACAAATTCAGTTTGTACTTTAAATAGCCAATATAAATCAACAAAGACCCTTATACACTTAAAAGCAACTTTCACTACTACAAAAATACAAAACAATGACCCATATGTTATGACAATTTTTCTTAACAACAGTCATTAAAAATGTTTGATGACCGTTATTATATGCACAGTCATAATATCTAACATTTATAATGACGATTCTATTATATAACATTCATTAAGTGTCCAGCTATTACTTTTAACAACGGTTCTATATAAAATGAACATTGAAAGTATAAAAGTATAACATTTACAATGACGGTTCTATTATATAACAATCATTAAATGTTAAGCTAAAATGTAGTCTTACTTTTAATGACGGTTCTGTATAAAAACGGTCATTGAAAGTGTAACATTTACAATGGCGTTGTATTGTATAATAGTCATTAAATGTCAAGCTAAATATAATCTTACTTTTAACAACGGTTCTGTATAAAAACGGTCATTAAAAGTGTAATATTTACAATGAGGGCTCTATTATAACAACGGTCATTAAATATCAAGCTAAAATATAGTCTTACTTTTACTAAACGTCTATAAAAACAGTCATTAAAAATTTAACATTTAGAATGACGGTTCTATTATAACAACGGTCATTAAATGTCAAGTTAAAATATAGTGTTACTTTTAATGACAATTCTGTATAAAAACAGTCATTGAAAGTATAACACTTACAATGACGGTTCTATTATAATAATGGTCATTACTGTTATTATTATTATTATTATTATTATTATTATTATTATTATTATTATTATTATTATTATTATTATTATTATTTAAATAATTTCTGTTGTTATAATTATTTAATGTTAAGATGACAATTTTTTATGATCATAGTTTTATTGAATTATTACAAATGAAAGCTCTCTCAACATAAAATAAAAAGTATTTTTATTTTTATTTTTAATAATTTATATTATGGTATTACAATTATTATTATTAATTATTAAATATAACTTGAACGTAGCAGATTTTTATTATGCATTTATTTATTACAATTTTCAACTCCCTCTCTCTTAATTTGAACATAACGAATTAATATGTAACGTATTTGAAATTTTCAAATTAAATGGTCAATTCTCCCTTCATTTGGATAGCAATCCGCGTGGCTCCTCACAAGCACCCTCTATCATCTAATTCCCCTCAATCTAGCAATCCGCGTCATGGGCTGTGCCCAAGAAAAAGGCACAAGAAGTTTCTTTTTTTTATTTTCCTATTCTTTTAAGAGAGCATTCTAAGCTGTTGGTATGCTTTTTTTTAAAGTCCATGTATTTTTTTTTGGAGCCACATGCCTTTAGTTAAATTCAATATAATCAAAAGCTCAAAACTTAAGTCTAGATTGAATAATAATAAATTAATAATAGTAAGAGAATGTAATATTATGAAACAACCCGCCCAAAACTTCTGGTCGGGTCTGTCTAGACTCATCCAAAACTGTACTGATCATAAACTAATTAATAGGGATTCTATCGAAAATTCGGCAGAATCTCCCCTATAAATATAACACTCCCGGCCTGCAAGTTACACACAAACACTTCCAAATAATTTGATAGGCAACCAGCTCCAATGCTCAACATTCTCAAGATAATAATACACATTGGTCTATTCTTAATCTCAAAAGAATAATACACCAACATTAAATAATCCCAAAATGATGAGCTTATCACAATGCCCTAACAAAATCATCTATATCTGCTAGTATAACGTGGCCAAAATCTCAAAATATCCACAGTCACTGGGTCGGTTTAGTGTACCTGCAACCTCCTGTGGGGGGGAAAATATGATAAAATGGGGTGAGTATAAAACTCAGTGAGCTCAGTGAGTGGATAATAGTTTTCATTTGAAAATAACTTACTATAAAATCATTTACTCTTTCTCGAAATAATGTCATCAAAATATCATAAGAATTCCAGTAAACTTATGTAATTTAAATCATGCACTGATACAACAATAGTACATAATACTGCATAAAATCAAGGAATTCACATTTATCATAGCAAATACTGAATATCGAAACTATCACGAAAACAAGTACTCAGAGGAATAATCTCGTTATATCTGGCCCTCGACGAACATACAATGACGTACTATCTGGGTACCGTCATGTCCCGGCCACCAGATAGACAGAGAAATGTCATCTCATATCTCATCATATCTGTGCATGCATAATCTGATCCCAAAAGGATAAAAACGTCCAAGCACACGGCCCAAAGCCTCTGTGTGTACTCAAACGGGCCCCAAAGACCTGTATCTCATCTGTATCTCAATATCTATACTCATCATACTGCGTACGCATCATGCTGCATGCATATGCCCCCAATAGGAAAAAGCGCCCAAACACACGGCCCAAAGCTTCTATGTGTATTCAGACGTGCCCCAAAGGTCTATATCTTATCTCTATCACCAGGGATGATACTATTCAATGATTTTCAATACAATCTTGAAATCATACTTTTCTTTCCATTAACACATTTAAATCAACTTTTCTTATGTTAAAAATACTATAGGATTTTATTCAAATTCAATACAAAAAAAAACATTCACCATACATTTTTAAATAACATATCAATATGTGAATCGAATCCATTTTGAGAAAATCATTAATTCCGATCATTTAAAATACACAAACATGCTTTATTATCCTCATAAACTATGAAAATATGTTGTATATATTCCACTCACAGTGACAGTGGTCAGGCCCCGGTCGGGTTTGCGGGTCGGGTCGGGTCAGGTCGGGTTGGGTTTTCGGGTCAAAAATCTCTCTCTCTCTCTCTCTCTCTCTATCTCTCTCTCACGCGTGTGTGTACTGTTGTGTTTCTCTTTTCTCTTTTTTTTTTTCAATTTACTTCCTTTTATTTACTTTTAACCGCCTCCTTTTTTTTTTTTAATGGAACAAAAATGCATATGTTACAATCCTCGAAATTTACATACCTGATGAGAAAATGTGAGGATCCTGAGCTCGTATTAAGTCCTCACGTTCCCACGTAGCCCCTTTCCTTTGTATGATTCTTCCACAACACTTTTACTAGAGGAATAATCTTAAAACGCAGGACTTGGTGTTTCCCTTCTAGTATCTCCATTGGCTCCTCTTCATAAGTCATATCTTCCTTCAAATGAACTGGTTGCGTCGATAACACATGGCTCGGGTCATATATGTACTTCCGGAGCATTGAAACATGAAACACATCGTGGATTCTGGATAACTCATGTGGTAAGGCTAGTCGATACGCTAAAGGACCAATGCGTTCTATGATCTCATATGGCCCAATGTAGCGTGGGCTTAGCTTACTGCGCTTCCCAAATCGAAGCACTCCCTTCCAAGGAGATATTCGTATGAAGACTTTATCACTAACGTCGAATTCAAGTTCTCGCCTTCGCCTGTCTGCATAGCTCTTCTGTCTATCTTGGGCCATCTTTAATCTATCCCGAATCAATTGTATCTTTTCATTACTATCATAAACTAATTCTGGATCAAATACCTTCCGCTCACCAACCTTATCCCAACATACTGGAGTTCTGCATTTTCTACCATATAAAGCCTCATATGGTGCCATCTCGATACTAGCTTGATAGCTGTTGTTGTATGCAAACTCCATTAGAGGTAAATAATTGTCCCAACTACCTTTAAACTTCATAACACAAGCTTGCAACATATCCTCCAGTGTTTCAATAGTACGTTCTGACTGACCATTAGTCTGTGGATGAAAAGTTGTACTGAGGTTCAACTTAGTGCCTAAAGCACGTTGCAAACTAGTCCATAACTTAGAAGTAAATCGGGAATCTCTATCTGAGACAATGGACACAGGTACTCCGTGAAGTCGAACAATCTCCGCTACATACATACTTCCCAACTTATCCATCGAATAAGTGGTCTTGAATGGTAAAACGTGAGCTAATTTGGTAAGACAATTGACAACCACCCAAACACTATTATGTCCCTTCTGAGTACGTGGAAGTCCCGCTACAACGTCCATAGTGATGTGTTGATGTGTTCCCACTTCCACTCAGGAATAGGAAGCGGTTGAGAAAACCCTGCAAGCCTCTGGTGTTCAGCTTTAATCTGCTGACAGACTAAACATCGGGAAAAAAATTCTGTTATCTCTCTCTTCATGCCCTGCCACTAGTAATGATCCCTCAAGGTGAGTTACATCTTCGTACTACCAGGATGCATCGCATAAGCTGAACAATGAGCTTCTTCCATGAGCTCTTTTTTCAAATCCTTCATATTAGGTACACAGAGTCTACTACCTATAACTAAGATCCCATTATCTCTCACAGGAAAATCAGTTCGTAACCCTTTTTGCACCTCCTCTCCCAATTTCATTAACTGTGAATCCTGAGCTTGCATCTGGTAAACTTTGTCAATTAAGGTCGACCTAACTCGAAAATTAGCTATCAAAGCTCCATAATTGTTCACGTCTAACTCGATTCCCGAATATCTCAACCTGAGCAACAAAGGCACATATGCCACTCGCGAGTGGGCTATAGAGTTAGAAGACTTTCTACTTAGTGCATCAGCTACCACATTCGCTTTGCTTGGGTGATAATCAATAGTGCAATCGTAGTCCTTTATTAGTTCAATACATCTCCTCTGTCTCAAGTTTAGCTCTTTCTGAGTAAACAAATACTTGAGACTCTTATGATAGGTGAAAATCTGATACGTTACCCCATATAAATAATGTCTCCATGTCTTCAGTGCAAACACCACTGCTGCTAGCTCTAGGTCATGTATTGGGTAATTTTGCTCATGCTTCTTAAGTTGTCTTGAAGCATAAGCCACCACCTTCCCATGCTGCATTAGCACACAACCCAATCCCTGCCTGGAGGCATCACTGTATACCACAAACCCTTCATTATCAGAGGGAACTGTAAGAACTGGTGCTGAGGTCAAACATGTCTTAAGCTCTTGAAAGTTTTTTTCACAGTCATCATTCCACTAGAACTTAACGTTCTTCTTGGTTAACAATGTTAGAGGAGTAGCAATCTTGAAGAATCCCTCCACAAATCTACGATAGTAGCCTGCCAACCCCAAGAAACTTCTGACCTCTGTAACATTTGTAGGTCGTTCCCATTTCACAACTGCTTCAATTTTTTTAGGATCAACATATATGCCTTCAGTTGATATTACATGGCCCAGAAATACTACTCTGTCCAATCAGAACTCGCACTTGCTAAATTTAGCATACAGCTGCTTTTGTCTTAAAGTCTATAAAACAGTCCGCAAATTCTTTGTATGCTCTTCCTCGCTTCGGGAATATACCAAGATATCATCAATGAATACAATCACAAACCGATCCAGGAACAAGCGAAATACTCTATTCATGAGATCCATAAAAGCTGCCGGAGCATTTGTCAACCCGAATGGCATCACTAAGAACTCATAGTGTCCATAATGGGTTCTAAATGCTGTTTTAGGAACATCAGCCTATTTAATTCTCAACTAATGATACCTTGAACGCAAATCGATCTTAGATAAGACTTTTGCACCCTGGAGCTAATCAAACAAGTCATCAATACGCGGAAGTGAATATTTATTGCGTACTATGACTTTGTTCAATTGTTTGTATTCAATGTAGAGTCTAAAAGTCCCATCCTTTTTCTTAACAAATAAAACTGGAGTTCCCCACGGGGACACACTGGGTCTAATAAACCCTTTATCCACCAACTCTTGCAGTTGGACCTTCAGTTCCTTCAATTCTGCTGGAGCCATCCTGTAGGGTGCCATGGGTATAGGAGATGTTCCAGGAACTAAATCAATAGAAAATTCAACCTCTCTGTTAAATGGCATCCCAGGAAGTTCATCTGGAAATACATCTGGAAACTCCTTAACTACGACCTCCTTAACTACGACAATATCCTTCAATCTCAACTCTCGAGCTTATGTGTCTATCACATGAGCTAAATAAGATGAGCACCCGTTTCTTAGTAACTGTCACGTACTAATGGTAGATATGACACATGAGGGTAGAACTTTGCGCTCTCCACAAAATTTCACCTCAGTTTTTCCTAGTTTTCTAAACACAACTTCCTTTTCAAAACAATCCACTGTAGCATAATGATTTGCCAGCCAATCCATGCCTAAAATGGCGTCGAAGTCTCGAATGTCTAAAGCAATCAAATTGGCCTCGAATTCTTGCTCCTCCATTCCAGTCACACAATCCCAATACACACTCTCAGCAATTAGTGAACCTCTAGTATGTGTACGAATGACTAAACCACAATCTATTGGTTCAGGCTCTCGCCTGATATGCTTAGCAAAAGTATGGGAAACAAAAGAGTGTGTGGATCCAAGATCAATAAGAATATGGGCCTCGTAGCCAAGGATAGATACTATACCCATAATAACGCCTGGGGCAGCACGTGCCTACTGCTGTGTCAAAGTAAAACCTGAGTATGAGGTCGATCAGGCTGACCTCTCTAACCTGGAGCTGTCGCCTAACTCCTAAAAGTAGATGTAGAACCTCCCATCTGCACTCCCCTCTGACCCTGAGTCTGGCCAGGGTGAGGCTGATACCGTGAGGCTATCCCTCCTGCATTATCTCCTACATAAGGCTATCCCTCCTGCAGAACTATCTCCCTGAGATAAAGTAGAGCAGAACCTCCTGATGTGTCCAGGCTGACCACACAAATAACAAACTCTGTCTCCAACGCGGCACTGGCCATGATGGTTCCTGCCACACAGAGGGCAAGAAGTCTGCTGGGTACTCTTAGGACTGTCATCACTATGTCCCCCACTACTTCGGTCATACTGTCCTTGACTTCTAACATTACTCCTCACTGATGGCTGCACTGAGCTATAACTGACAGTCTGTCTCGGATCTCTCCTGAAGCCTGTACCCTGACTCATTTACGTGATATCAGAGTAATTCATAGGAATACCCCTCTCTTAGGCAGCCTACTACTAGAGCCGCCCTCTACCCAACTCTGGCTGTGCTTTTGCTTTAGTGCTTGAACTCTGCGTCCCTCTGCAATACTGTGCTCTACTCTTCTAGTTGCCTCAACTACCTCTCCAAACTCAGTATATCGTGATGCAGTCACGGTGGTACGAATCTCAAATCGAAGACCTTCCTCAAACCGTCTGCATCTCTCCCTCTCATCACTAACTACAGATGTAGTAAATCTAGAGAGATCTATAAACTTCTCCTCATACTTCTCAACCGTCAAAGACCCCTGAACCAGTCGAAAGAATTCGCTCTGCTTAATATCCTAATACACAGCTGGAAAATAATGATCGTAGAATTCCTTACTGAAAATGGCCCAAGCAATCGCAATGTGCCCATGATATCGCCTCTCTACTGTCTGCCACCAATGGTAAGCTCGATCCTCGAGCAGAAAAATGGCAAATGATAGTCTTTCATCCTCTGAATATTCCATGATGTTAAAAATGCCCTCCAGCTTAACAAACCAGGAGTCAGACTCAGGTGGTTCTCCAGAACCATTAAAGCTTCTCGCTCCTAAACTTCTCACAAGCTCAATCGTGTTTGCATTACCGGCATGCACGTGGGTCTGATTCTGCACAACCGTAGTCATGATCTGAGCCAGCCTATCAAATGACTGCTCAATGTTCGGAACATTCCCCGGTGTCTGTTGTGCAGTCTCATGCATCGAGGATTCAACCTCCCCTTCATGCACAGGTTCACTTCCCCCCGCAGTTACACTACTAGGAGTCAACCCAGTTACTAGCCTAGTATGTCCACGGCCATAGCCACGTCTACTGCTACTACAACGCATGATGGTGCCTACAAAATATCAATTTCAACTTTAATAACTTATTCAGACTAATATAGTAAAGTCTACAGAATCTAAAACCACGCCCTGATACCAACTGAAACGACCCGCCCCGAATTTATGGGCGAGTCTGTCTAGACTCATCCAAAACTGTATTGATTATAAACTAATTAATAGGGATTCTATAGAAAATTCGGTAGAATCTCCCCTATAAATATAACACTCCTGGCCTGCAAGTGTTACACACAAACACTTCCAAATAATTTAATAAGTAACCAACTCCAATGCTCAACATTCTTAAGATAATATTACACATTGGTCTATTCTTAATCTCAAAGGTCTATTCTTAATCTCAAAAGAATAATACACCAACATTATACAATCCCAAAATGATGAGCTTATCACAATGCCCTAACAAAATCATCTATATCTGCTAGTATAACGTGGCCAAAATCTCAAAATATCTACAGTCGCTGGGTCGGTTTAGTATACCTGCAACCTCCTGTAGGGGGGAAAATATGATAAAACGGGGTGAGTATAAAACTCATTGAGCTCAATGAGTGGATAATAGTTTTCTTTTGAAAATAGCTTACTATAAAATCATTTACTCTTTCTCGAAATAATGTCATCAAAATATCATAAGAATTCTAGTAAACTTATGTAATTTAAATCATGCACTAATAGAACAATAGTACGTAAGACTGCATAAAATCAAGGAATTCACATTTATCATAGTAAATACTGATATCGAAACTATCACGAAAACAAGTACCTAGGAGAATAATCTCGCCATATCTGGCTCTCGACGAACGTGCAATGATGTACTATCTAGGTACCATCATGTCCTGGCCACCAGATAGATAGGAAAATGCCATCTCATATCTCATCATACGTGTGCATGCATAATATGGTCCCTAAAGGATAAAAACGCCTAAGCACACGGCCCAAAGCCTCTGTGTGTACTCAGACGGACCCTAAAGGCCTGTATCTCATCTATATCTCAATATTTGTACTCATCATGCTGCGTACGCATCATGCTGCATGCATATGCCTCCAAAAGGCAAAAGCGCCTAAACACACAGCCCAAAGCCTCTATGTGTGTTCAAACAGACTCCAAAGGCCTATATCTCATCTGTATCACTGGGGAGGATACTATTTAATGATTTTAAATACAATCTTGAAATCATACTTTTCTTTCCATTAACACATTTAAATCAACTTTTCTTATCTTAAAAATACTATCGGGTTTTATTCAAATTCAATATGAAAAAAAACATTCACTATACACTTTTAAATTACATATCAATATGTGAATCAAATCCATTTCGAGAAAATCATTAATTCCGATCATTTAAAATACACAAACATGCTTTATTATCCTCATAAATTATGAAAATAGGTTTTATATATTCCACTCACAGTGACAGTGTTCAGGCCCCGGTCGGGTTCGCGGGTCGGGTTAGATTTTCTTTCAAAAATCTCTCTCTCTCACGCGTGTGCGTGCTGCTGTGTTTCTCTTTTCTCTCTTTTTTTTTTTAAATTTACTTTCTTTTATTTACTTTTAACCGCCTCCTTTTTTTTTTAACAGAAAAAAAATGCATATGTTACATATTAACTATTAAGTTAAAGCTCAAGGTAATAGAATTTTTTTTTTTTAATACATAACAGCAACACAACAATAACAACAACAATAATAATAAATTTTGCTTAAGGACTAACTTAATTGTTAACTTGAACTTATATAAATCATAATATATAATAATGTTAATGCATATATATATAAAATCATGATATTTATAATTTTATTTGTTAAAATCATGATATTATTTATTCCGTTCATAAATTATAAATATAAAACAAATAGAGTATTGCCTTTTAACCTAAGAATTAAAAGAATTTAAAAAAATACAGTAATAAAATACATTAAAAGATTCAATTTCAAATTATTTCAAGATCATAAAATTTTAAGTTTAATTTCAATAGAAAGTTCTATTTTAATATATTTTGGCTTGCATATTATTGATAGTCTATGGGCCATGTTAACCCACTGGTAAAATGTACTTATTATGAGTCTTTTCACGAGTCATGCTTTTATCTATTTTAATTGTGCTATACTTTTAAAACCCACATACTTAAAATTTTCAACTTAGCCAGCTGCGTGCGTACCGATCATGCCGTATACCCTGTCATATGTGCTTGTGTCACGCTGTGCCGTGCCATGTGGCTCTTGGCCCATTGGCCATCTTTAGTAAAAGTATGCTTCATCATTATGCATTAAAAAATAGTGTTTCAGACACATCATAGTCTTTGACTGAGTTAAGTTATTAGTAGGCAGGTAAATGAGTGTAAGGCGACCAGCCGAACGAAAATTCCAAAGTGAAAATATTTAATTGAATTTTGAATAGTTTAAATGTAAAATTACTGACTTGGCCTCCATTTCAGAAAATATACGAAATAGTATACATTCGGTGGGGGAGGGAAGTAGAATTATGGTCATACATTTTATCAAACTAAAAATACAATAAAATTAAGGGGAAGAAGTCGAAAATAACCAGCTTACCAATTAGATAATTAACTAGTGCGACTCACACAACGAGGCCAAATGAGGAAAGCAAGAATAGGGTGGTGACACGTGTGCTGATACGTCAATTGTAATTGATGTAAGAGAATCACTAGATTGGATTTGATGATGGGGAGGGAGGAACCCACCGCCCAATTTATCTAGCTTTAGCGATTGCCAGTGACCTGAGGCCTGAGGGGTGTGGGCATATTGAAAGATAAGTTTGATACGAATCTTTATAAAAGATCTTCTCCATGGCTCCACGGATTAACAGTGGCTAATTTCAAGGCCAAATTCTTACACATCTAGCGGCGGCAGAGCTGCCCCCACCTTTTCTAAAATGTTTTCAGAATTTTTAAAATTTTTATTTTTCTTTAATAAAATTTATGGATTGTTCCCCCTGATTTTAAATAACATATAAAAATGAATTCAAAATTATATTTTCATCATTAAAATTATTTTTAAAAAATTAAATCTAAAATTATTTATAAATATTTGAGAAAATCAAATTCCTTTAAGTAGAAATGATAAATTCATTCATCTTAGTTTAGATTATGTATCATCTTTCTTCTCTTACATTTCGTTGGGTGTCGTTGTATTGTAATGTGATTGAAAGTGAAAGAATTTGGCCGTAAAAACTTACACATCAATTTTTTTACAAATAATTTAATAAATTTGGCCACGTTTCTTATTTATTCTCATTTTCACTTTTTGTCCATCAAAATTAAGGTGAGGACTACTTTACAACTGGCGCAGCCCTCACCCATAAACAGTAGCTAGCTGTAGGTTCGGTACTGTTCATAGGTGAGGATTACACCTTACCCAGCTATAAGATAACAAGTCCCTCAAATCAAATATATTTTGTTTATCAATGTTTGTTATATATATATATATATATATATATATATAACGTACTTGACAAGATTGCATGAGGCGTTGAGAATAATTATGAACTCGATATGTGCCCACAAAGCTTATACTTTAAAACCGCAATGTAACCTAAAGATTATTTATCCATTTTCCACTAATATTCCTATTCTCAAGCATAATCATTTTGTAATAGTCATTTTGTACTACTAATAACCCAATTATAATAAATGTTAATTAATTGAATCGAGAAAATCTATATATTCTTGTGGTATACGAGATGTAAATTTTGAATAAATATTACTCACGGAAATAGGAGAGAGATTGCGTTTACCACAATGCTTCTTAACAACAAGTCAATAATTTAATATTGTCCTTACACGTTCCAAATTAATTCTCATATCGGTAGAGCCACTTATAATAAATACCGCTTATAATAAATTCGTGATTCTCATCTTTCTTTTCTTTGCAGTGGATTTATAAAGTAAAATTGGGCCAAAAGAAACACCAAGCAAATCAATCAAAATTATGGCCCACATTATTCCATCTAGATCTGCATTTGGGTCTTTTTCACACAGCTATAGTTTATTATAATACGGTAAATTTCATATTATTTCTGGTAAATTGATTAATTTTAAACTATCTCATTTATTTTTAAAAATTTCAAACTACATATTTTTATTTAAAAGATGCGGAAAATTTGAGAGTGAGTTAATGAATTTTTTATCTTGTTAAAAAATAAAGAATAAATTAAGATTTAAAAAAAGAAAATTATTTAAAAATAATCAATTCACAAAAAAATAACTTAGTTAAAGATAGCCAATTGAGAAGGAATGATCTGAAATTAACTCTTGATAATATTAATTAACCATTTATTGGCTTGCTACCTTACATCAAAGGTAAGCAACAGTGAAGATTTGACAAGAGACTAATTAGAATTGCTCCGCGTGAAAAGAGAGAAAAGCTCATACAACCGGCTTTAGCTATCCCTCTACGATTACAGTAATTTCTTTTAATTATTGCAGTTCATCAAATAAAAAGAAAAGAGGCGGTTTTAAATAAAAATAATAAATATAGTAGATATTCTATAAATTAATATTTTATAAATTAATAATCACGATTAAAAATAATTAGTACAAGTTTTGACTTGAGCCATCATGTTAAATTAATATAATTTATAAGATAATAAATATTAAAATTTTATGTTTTCTTATAAAATCCATTCACTATATAAATTAATAATTAATTAATTTGAAATTAAATATTTTACAATAATGTCCATGGCCCCATTGTATGCAATACATTTTTTGCTTTTTTTATTTTTAAATTCCACTTATTTTATGATATTTTTAGTATATTTGGATAACTTATCTAATAGTCGTAAGTATTTATTTATTTCAAAGTACCCTTTTAACTTTTGTTTATTGTTTTGATGTATTTGAGTAGAGTTTTAGGGATTAAATAAGATATTTTATCTCTATGAGTAAAAACTCAAAATTTGAGCTTTTGAATACAGACATTAGAGCTTTTTTAAAAGTTAAACTGTCTAAAAAACTTACTCAATATTTATTTCAATTTTATTGAATTCCTTTCATAACATAACTATACAAAATTATCTATTAAATAATTTTATAATTTTAATAAATAGTTTTATTAACAACTAAACAACTAAAATCTTTTAGAAAAAACTTACAAAACATAGCACATCTTAAACAAAAAAGTCAAGATTTTTAACTTTTATTTGAAGTCTGAAGTTTTAATGGGCTATTTAATTTTAAATTTTCAAATATACCCCTGTAAACAATTTATTTATCATAATTTTATATTTAAATATAGTTTTTATATTATTATTAATATTTATTTGTTTTAATTATTCTTTTGAAAATGTTAAGTTTAATAATATGGTATTATAAATTTTTAAAATGTCAACAAAATTATTTTGATTTTATAAACTTATTTACCTTGTAAAACTTAAAATATATGTAATTCTTCAAAGAGTATTATTGTAAAAATATTAGTTTTTAGAAGTTTTTATTTTAAAAAAATAAATGATTAAATGTGTTAATTATTTCTTAAAAATAAAAAAAAATCATGTCATATATATATTTATAGATATTCAAATATTCAAACTATTTATTCTTCTATATAATTCAAAATCTATTCAGATTTCCACAAAAAGAAAATGTTAACGCAAGTTTTTAGCCTCACAGGGCAAGAGGTATCAATTGCACCATGAGTTCAGCATAAACTGGTTTGGCCAATGCCCTGTCTTTTTTTTTTGGGTTAATATTATTATAACAAAAATTTCAAAGGTGTATGTCATTACCATCTTTCAAGAAAAATCAATTTAAGGACGGCGAAAAATTTTAATGGGCTCTAGGAATGTTAAAATGGATCAAGTGAATCCCAAAATATGACCCATTAATATTTTAATATTTAACCAAAGCTCCTACCTCGAATCCACATGCCTTTTATTGTAAAGATTGGCGCTCAACGAAAAAGGACCTACATTGTAGCTGATTCTTAAAATGGAATGCTCTAATTTTTTTTTTTTAACTTTTAAATTAATGGGTTTTACTGTAGTGGATTCCACTTCGGACATATAGACCTGTAAAATGGCATGTCCTAATTAATAGCTTGGCGCACCCGACCTACAAAATTATTTATTTCTCTTAAGCAGGGAGCGCAAGCTTTGTTTCTCTTTCTCCAAATTTTTCCTTTGATCAGAATTACAATAAGATCCCTCTCAAAATTCATTAACCGGATTAACAATATTCAAATACGGCAAGAATCAAAATTTTTTCTATGATCAGGATTATAATAATTTGTAGTACTTGGAATAAGAAGAATAAGGTTTTTTTCCTTGTAACCAATAGCAGTAAATTTCACCCACGCTAAAAAATTAACCAAATCCACCGTATTGTAATAGCCAAACATATTGTAGTATATAGACCTAACCATATCAATTAAAATTTAAATAGCCGATACGCGGATTTTTTAGAAATAGTAACTTGATTATGACAACTTTAATTTTGCAAATAGCATGTATATAATAAAACTTCCAAAAATAAATAAATGTTTAAAAAATTAATAATCTTGATTGAATAATAAAATCTTTGGGTCTTGATTTGGACCATTGTACTAAATTAATAACCTAGCTAACATTTTTTTTAAAAATCCTTTAAGGCCCAATGAAAACATAAATTAACAATTAGTCAAATATAAAAAAATAGTAATTATAAATAACATAAAATTTATAATATTAAGTTCTTTTTTCACTTGACATTTTCAATTTTCTCAATTCTATTCTTTTCTAAAATAAGCATCTAATGATTTGAGACTAAAAATAAAAGTAAGCACTAATGCATTTATGGAGTTTATGTTCTATGTATTTTAAGCATCTGAAGCACTTTATATTCTAGGTATTAAATTTGAAAAATATGTAAATCAATTTTATGCTTACATACAATGTAATTATATTAATTTTTGGACTTTTACGTACCTGCATGTTGACAACATTTATTAATTTTTCTTGTATATACATGATAACTTCTGAAATTGAATCTTGGTAAAAAGAATGGTACATATATTAACATGACAGAATTAATTAAAATATAAATTTTTTAAAATTAATAAATATTTAATTACCAATAAATTAATAAATTATTTATGAATAAATATATAAATAATTTTAATATAATATTCTTTAAACTCGATAACATAATTGAGAATTTACTGTATATGACAAGAAGTTATAAAGAATTTTGTGGCTGGTTGAAATTAAAACAGCAAAGATATCATGATATCATGATATCATGAATCATATCAACTTTTTAAATGGGTGATCTAAATTTTAACTGCCATATCTCGGAAGTTAGACTTGCTAAAATCTCGTAAGATTGCACACATGGCTTACGTATACCTCAAATTAATAAAGCTGCTACTTCAAGATCATTTCCCACTGTCACTTCATATCACAGTACACGTCTCCGAATCATTCAACGTCGTCCCTTATTTTACTTGCTTATTTTTAATATATAACCGTAGTGAAGCCGGTAAGAAATTATTTTTACCCCGGCTGAATAAAATAATCCCTTAATAAATATTATTTATTGACATTACCATGAACTTTTTTTAGTTATATATATGTGAATTTTTTAAGTGACTAAAATAAATTATATATAATTTCATTGAGATTAAAGTTGTTTTACGGCGAATATGAATATTTCTTATACTATTAAGGCTCTATTAAGGCTTATGAGATATATTTTAAAAATTACCGGGTCTCGAAGAACTTTTGCTACCGAAGTATAGCCTGGATAGCTAGGGGTGACAATTTGGGTTAAGATTCGTTTATTCGACTTGATTCAAAATGAATTAAATGGGTTTAGGTTTGAAAAAATTGATTCGTTTAATAAATTGGTGAATTCAATTCGATTCGTTAATTAAACGAATCGAATCTGGGTTTGAAGACATTGATTCAGTAATTCGTTTAGGATTCGTTTAATAAATGGGTCATAAACGAATCAAATACAGTCTATTCGTTTAAAATTCGTTTATTATTTATTTAATTAAATTACTTTTTTATCCTTAATATGTATGAAAAATTTTAAAATTTGAAGGATAATTTAGTAATTATAAGTAATAATAAGACAATATATAAATGAGATGAAATATAGGGCCTAATTTCTTTCTCTTTGAGTTCCCTCAGCGTGCTCTTCACTCTTCGGTCTTCTCGACTTTCATGGAAATTTCTTTTTGCAGTTTCTGTTGATCCCAAGCTATGTTACTTCAACCGTTATTGTTATATGGATCACAACCAATATGAAGGTAGTATTGAAGTTTTTCGACACCTTTATTTCTAGTTTTGATGTTTTGTTTCTGGATTTATTTATGGTATTTTGGATTTGTTTCTGTTTCTGGTTGTCTGGTTTTGTTTCAGGCACTTTTCTGAACTGAACCCTCCATCACCAACATCAAATCGTTTGGACGGTCGAGTCATCATCTACCACCACGACTACATCGAAGATCGAACGAATGAAGTTGGGCCACAATAGTAGCCGACGATCTCGATGCGCTAGTCGCCGACGTTCTTGCTGCTGCTCCATCTCTATCCAATCCAGTTCCCATCATCATCCTCTTTACCAGCTAATGATCCCGATGTCGATAGCCGCTGACGATCCTGCTGCACAAATCCCTACCTCTCGCTGATGATCTAGCTGCACTCCATCTCTCACTGACGATCCCGTTCTCATCTTCAATTCATTTTTCTCTTTTTGAAACTTTTATCCTTTGTCTTTGTCTATGATGGCTTCTCAGTTTGTCTCTGCCTATAATGGATTATTTACTTAGTTTTTGTAAACATTTTAATCTTAGAATTTGGATTATTTATTTAATTCTTGTAAACGGATTTATATTCAGTTCGATTTGTTATGGATTCGTTTATTAATAAACGAATAATAAATGAATTCAAATTTGATTCGATTCGTTTATTAGTTTTATTACACGAATTAAACGAATCGAGCCGAATATGCATTTATTAAACGAATCGAATCCGAATCCTGAGATTTCAATTCGTTTAATAAACGAATCGAATATGAATCAGTAGAATTTTGATCCAATTCGTTTAGGATTCGATTTAAATTCGATTCAATTATTCGTTTTGCCACTCCTACAGGATAGCCAGCTAACTAGCCCAACTTCAAATTGTGTAAACTGTCGACACTTCAAAATTTAATTATAAAAAAATTCACAATATTTTTAATAATTTCAAATAGGGAAAATTTTGAGCATTTAGCCAATTTAATCCTCATAAGACACTAATTGTTAAACTTATGGTACAAAAGTACATGTTTTGGACAATTTAATCATTTCATGTTATAAGTATAAAATAGTTAAATTAAAGTTATGTTAAAAACAACATTACCGATCAACAATGGTTAAGAGACTTGTGTAAAGAAAAAAATTTAATTAATTAATTAATTAAACTTTTTATTTATTTTAAATTTTAAAATATAATGTGAAATTTTTTGTAAATAATTTTTCAAAATTAGTTGGATTTTATATAACTTGTGGAGTTTCCACTCTTAATATTTATCATGAAAGGATAAAATTATAAATCACGAAAAATTCCAAATTTGAGTTTCTAACTATCACATTAGTTAATTATTAATGTTTATCATGAAGGGGTAAAATTACAAATCATGAAAAATTAATTGCGTAAAAATTTAATAAATATTAAGCATTTAAAAGGACTCTATAATATATGTGTGTGTCTATATATATATATTCTTTTTTTATTTATTACCATTATTGAAATTTCAATGGCTGTGATTCTGACCCACGGATTGGCTAGAAAATAGAAAATCTTCGTACCGTGTGCATGAGCATGTGATGATTTGGGTTGTTAGAAAATTTATATCTCGTGCCTGACGGTTACAAATTATTGAATGGTACAAAGACTTGAGTGGGCATCCCTTCTTTTTCCTTTTTCCTTTTCCCCCCATTTTAAGCTATAAACAAGGAAAAAGCTTATTTATAGAAAAATTCTGTTATAAAATTTTCTAATTACCTTGATATTTCAATTTCTTATACATTTATCAAAATTTTATAACATTTTTTTTAAAAAAAAAAATCAAAATAGCATTGTTGCTATAAATACAGGGACTTGTGCTCACATGAAGCTCATCAAAACAAAACAAGTCTTCTTTTCTTTATCATTTCGATCCTTAATCAGCTTCTCTCTCTCTCTTCAACAACCTTCTTTCCGTTTAAAGTAACTCTTCTTTTTTATTTTTTTACAAATAATAGAATGGTACAAAGACACTTTATGAGGGGTACTCCTTTTTTCTTATTCTCCTTTTTCAAGCTTGATATTTCAATTTCTTATACATTTATAAAAAAATTTATAACATTTAAAAAAAAAAATTAAAATAGCATTGTTGCTATATAATAGAGGCATTGGTGCTCACATATTGGTCATCAAAACAAATCAAGTCTTCTTTTCTTTATCTCTTCCATCCTTGATTAGCTTCTCGCTCTCTTCAACAGCCTTCTTTCCTTTTAATGTAACTTTTCTTTTTTGCTTTTAACAAATAATAGAACGGTACAAAGACACTTTATGCGGGGTACTCCCTTTTCCTTATTCTCCTTTTTTTTTTTAAACCTTGATATTTCAATTTTTTATACATTTGTCAAAATTTTATAACTTTTCGCATTGTTGCTATAACTAGAGGCATTGGTGCTCACATCTAGCTCATCGCAAGTCTTCTTTTCTTTACCTCTTCGATCCTTAATTAGCTTCTCTCTCTCTTCAACAACATTCTTTCCTTTTAAAGTAACTGTTCTTTTTTAGTTTTTACGAATAATAGAATGGTACAAAGACACTTTATGAGGGGTACTCCTTTTTTCTTATTCTCCCCTTTTTTTGGCTATAAAATGGATGCACTGGTGGTCACTTGTAGCTCATCAAAACAAAACAAGTCTTCTTTTCTTTCTCTTGGGTCCTAGCTTCTCTCTCTCTGCACACAACTTTCCTTTTACAGTAACACTTGATTTTTTTTTATAAACAAAATCTTTTTTTTCTTGAATAAAATGATAGTTTAATTAGTTAATTAATGTCGGAGGAGGGAAATGGGTGATGTTGGTGACAGAAGATAGAGAGCGCAGATGATGATATGCTCTAATGGAGTTTGTATATCACTCCTTTGTGCTCTCTGTGCTTCTGTCATCAGGCCACTTCAGTCCCTTCCCTCACTTTCTTGCTTTAACTAGCTACTTAGCTTATTATTTTTTAATTCATTATCTCGATAATATAAGTATGTTCACGTTTTTTTTTAATAATTGAACTTTCTTTATGCAATTTTATTCTTAGAGCCTGAATTTGGCAAGGAAAGTTATTGTTCAAAACGTTGTGTGATCCTTTCTGAGTCTCCTCTATCCCCAAAAAGAAAAAAAAAACGGCTTGCTTAGTTTGGATTTCTTAACTAGCCTTTTGTAGTATTAAACAATTTCCGTTTTGCTGCATAACCTTGCAGAAAAAAGTCCAAGGGTTTTGAGTTAAAAAAACTAGAAAAATGAAGAATCTTCATGTAATATTTATGCATGGTTATGGTGTACGATTAGGTTTTGCTACAAATATAGAATCACACAAGAATAAGAGACATTGTGGTGGAGAGAGTCTTAGGTGCTCCTGAAGCTCTATGTCGCGTGCTTATTTGGTGCTCCATTCTAACCAGAAGTGGACACATGTTGTTAATGGTTAAAAAATGAAATGCTATTCAGGGAAGAAGAAAAGGAAAAAAAAACAAAATTTGCTACTTTAGATAACTTTACCGCTCTTCACGCCATTTCTTCTCACAATTCAATGAAATCTACATCTGTTTTCTTGTCATTTAATTTATATCATTTTGCCGCATTCTTCTTACTCTTCTTCTGTTTTTTTTTTCTTTTGGAACTCTTACAATAGGTTTTCGGCAAAATTTCTTTAAAATAATAAAGATAACAGAATCCATCCATCATGCCTGTGTTTGTGTTTCTGGCAGAAAAGTGGGTATTCTTCTTGCAAGTATTACCCTCTACTATAATTTCAAATTAAGATAGATAATGTTAAAGACGAGATGATATTAAGGAAGATTGGAATTTAAAAGATGAAAAATATTAAAATAAATTGTTATGTGTCACCACGTGGCAAATTGTTATTGGGTGGAGCGCCTAGTCAAGAAAGAGACATGGTGCTTCAGGAGCATCTAAGGCTTTCTCGACATAATGAGTGGTCACTGTTGATTGGGTGGAACCGTGGAAGAATATTTGGACAGTATATTACTAACAATATTGGGGGAGTGTTTTACCAAATCTTAACCAGAGCTAACCTCTATAAAAACGCCATAAAACAATAAGACAAGTAAGTACTCTAGCTTACTCTAAATTTCTTCATTCCTTTCTTACAAAATCACATCAAATTTTATGTTTTTTTTGTGATTTCAGGTGATTGAAGATTTTCTGCTCGATGTTACAGATTGTGTTCAGTGTTTTAGAAGATTTGCAAGCCATTATGCTATGAAACAAATTTAATGCTAGTATTTTACTGTATCAAGTCGGTAATTGACTCCATCTGACCATCTCGTTGTCTCTACCAGGCGGAAGATAATTAATAATTAGCAACAATGACGCTAGACTCGATCGCGTGCATTTAATCCAACCCTCTTAACTTTCAAATCTTTATTTCTACTATAGCAAGGATCGAGAAATTTCTCCTCCGTCAGATTGGATTAAAACAAACTTATATTCTATCAAAAGGGATTCCAGGGCTAGTTGCTACTGGTGGTGTTATGGGTAGGCTTCTTTTCTCTCACCTGGTGTCTATACTGTTTATTTTGCAGAGATTATGGCGGTTATTCCTGTGATTGAGTAGGCCTATGAGAGAGGGTGGCGTCACCTATGGTTAGAAAGTAACCCTACGCTAGTTATACATCTTCTTTCAAAATCTACAATTAACCCACCTCGGCAGCTTTCAAAATCTACAAGTTGATTGTCGCCCCATGAGCACATCTACGCATTTCAGGTTCTCACCCACCTTTGGAGAGTGCAACGGTGTGGCAGATGCTTTCGCTAATTTTGGAGTCCTTGCTCCTGATACATGCACAAATCTTCGAAATAAAAAATGTAAAAAAAATAAAAAATAAAAAGTAAGTGGCTAATATCAGGAAACTCAAAACTTCAAAGTATTAATTATTGGAGATTGCATTGCTGATTTACTTAATTCCTTTTATGCCATGTTATGGCTTCTTAATAGATTGTTATGTATTGTGCCCTTGGATGCTTTTGTTTTCTATTGTTGTCATTGCACAAGGCATTGCTCTTTTTATTCTTTTTATCATATAATATAATCGCCTCATAATAAGTTTTATATTTGATTGAAAAATGGGTACTTACTCATTATTTTTAAGGGAAGAATAAGCAAAGTCATTAAAGAAAAATGGTCTTGTCGTAAAATCTCCGAAGAATCCATCTTTTTCCAATAGTTAGAGCTAATTTATGGCTCTTGCCTCCATGAGTACAACACTTTACCAGAATAATGCTTACTGATGAGGGGATGTTAAGGCTTCCTCCCCATTAACTTTACATCTTTATGATCCTTTAATATTTGAGACTGTTATACTTTTTGTTAATAATGATTTTGAATTTTCGGTTTGCATGAAAAATGGTCATAACCTTTTAGACAATGCTAACTGTAAGGTTTATAGCAGGTTAACAAAAGGCTCAATATGATATCCACTAAAGATGACGATTTTTCATAACTTTTTTAGACTGCTCATCCAAGTCTTAAATGTTTGAAATGAATTTGTTTTTAGTAATATAGTTCCAGAAAATATGGAAATCATAGAGTTAAAATATTTACTCAGTCATTGACAAGGATCCTTTCCTCAAATTGCTAAGAAGCATTTTCAGATGAATCTTTTTTGCCATAAATTCAAATCCAAATTGCTTTTTTTGATTTTTTAAAGTTCAAAGGAAGTTTGAGAGCGTACCACAAGACTGAATATGTCAACACTCATTGAAGACATGAGCTAGCTAAGAAGAAGTTTATCTCAACGTTTCCATGCTCCATATTCAAGATTCTCTTGAGCTTTTGTATTTGAAGAACTAGCAGATCTAGATTCAGAAGGCAGATATTGATCAAGATAGAGTTTGGATCCATAAATGTAACATTTAAGATCATTTCCACGAATTGAAGAGAGTACTTGCTACTTCCAGATCATGTAATCAGTGCAATCTAACTTAACTGGAGTGGTGAAGGTGAAAGTAGAGTTAGGCTATGAATTTGAACTTGTCAAAGCCATTAAAATGATTTGAGGAAGGGCTCCTGATACCAAGTTAAAATATTATGCTCTGTTTGGTTGACAAGTAAGTAACGAAAAATATTTAGCAAGAGAGAAATCTAGAAATTAAAGAATGATTCTTATTAAGCTAAAAAACAATCTAAATGTTACTGAGGTATTTATAGCATAGTCTAGATCCTTCTACGTATGCTAAGCATGAGTTAAAAATTAACTAATTGTTAACAAACTCTTGGCGAGAATTTAACAAACTTCAAATGCTAATTTTACTGTGCATAACAGTATGCTAGCCTGGCAATTAACTGATCTGACTCAACAGCTTACGCAACAACCTGACTCAAGTATATTCTGAATAGAGCTGGCAAAACGGGTTATTGGATTGTGTTCGTGTCGTGTCAAATTTAAGTCGACCCAAACACGACCTATTTAATAATTGTGTCAAAATATTGAGACCCAAACCCGACACAAAAAATAAACAGGTTATCTAATAACTCATTTAAGATCTATATATTTAATAAATGTTACACACACCCCCTAAACCCTTACACATTTGTACTATTTAAAGTTTAAATTATTATATGTAAATAATATTATCTATTGATATCATAAAATATACATGTGTATCAATATTTTACACACTTACACTATTAAAGTTCTAAATTTATATAAAATTTTATAAAAAAAACACTGTGTATATGTCCGTCTTACAAAAAAAAATAAAAAGAGAAAATCATGTCCAATATTTGAGTTTTAATGACAAGAACCTAAAAATTAATTTAAAATAAAAAACATAATCGTGTCATTGTTTAGGTAAATGGGTCAAGAACTTTAACCCTAACTCGATACAAAAAAAAAATTGTATTAACCTGAATCCGGCCCATTTAATAATCATGTCGAATTTGACAATCCATACCCATTTATTTGTGTCATGTTCGTGTCGGATAATAAGGTCGTGTTAAATTTTGCCAGCTCTAATTCTGAACATTCCCCCTTGAGCTCAAGGTCTTGGAAAGACATTGAGCTTAGTTCTCGTGTTGCAAGATGATCATATGCAAGGAGTTTCGTAAGAATGTCAGCAAGTTAATCAGAACTTGGCACATGTTGAATAACCAGTTCTTTCTTAGCTACATGCTCTCTAATAAAATGAAGATTTAGCTCAATATGCTTGGTTCTTGTATGATATTTTAGATTACCAAGTAAGGCTTTTGCACTTTTATTATCACAATGTAGAACTGGAGTTTTAGCTAGCTACACTTTCAACTCTTTCAGTAGATAAGTTATCCATAACACCTCAGAAGTGGCTAAGGCAAGTGCTCTATATTTTGATTCAGTGGTAGATTGAGAGACAAGAGTTTGCTTCTTTGATGACTAGCTTATAAGATTTGATCTAAGAAACACACACTACCCTCATATTGACCTCCTGTCACCTAGATTAGACCTCCAATTTGCATCGGAATATGCTGTCAGAGTAAAAGACCCTAAATGGAAGAATTGAATCCCAAAATGTGCAGTGCCTTAAAGATATCTAAGCACTCACTTACAACCTTGCCAATGTAGAACAGTAGGGGATGTCAAAAACTAACTAAGTTTATTGACAATGAATGTTGTTTCAGGCCTTGTTAAAGTGACATATTGAACGGACCCAATGATGCTCCTGTAGAGAGAAGGATTCTCAAATGTATTGCCTAAGTATTTCTTCAGTTTCTCTGTAACGCTTATAGGAGCAGTGCAGCTTTTAGTGTCAAGCATACTGGCTTTCCTTAAAACATCACCAATATACTTTGTTTAAGAGAGATGTATCCTCTCAACAAATGGTGTAACTTCTAAGTCAAGGAAATAGTTGAAATCTCCTAGATCTTTGAGTGCAAACTCAGAACCAAGGTGTTTAATGATACTTTCTACGAGAGTTATACTTGAGCTAGTAACAAGTTTATTCTCTACATAGATAAGAATCATTACAATATCTTTGCCAATGTGTTGAAAGAATAAAGAAGTACAAAACTTCGAGGATTGAAAACCCCATTCCAGCAAGGAGTTCTTTAACCTGTCATACCAGGCTCTTGGAGCTTGTTTAAGACCATAAAAGGCTTTATTCAACTTGCTTACATAAGAAGGATAATGTGGATTAATAAAGCCCTCAGGTTGATGCATATACACATCTTCTGTTAACACTTTATTTAGAAATGCATTGTTTACATCCAATTGTCTAATTGACTAGTGATGCATGACAACAAGGCTTAAGATGATTTTGACAGTTCAAGACTTGACAGCATGACTAAAGGTTTTAAAGAAATCTATACCATATGTCTGATGAAAGCCTTTAGCAACTAATCTGTCCTTATAATTGGAAATGCTCTCATCTGGCTTATACTTCACTCGAAACACCCATTTGTTACCAACAATTTTGGTTGCTATCTCTATTGGTACCAAAGTCCAAGTTTGATTATTTTCTAAAGTAGTAAAATCCTCTTTCATGGCTGTATGCCACTTTGGATCTGCTAGAGCCTCTTTAACACTTGTTGGTTCATAATGTTGTGTAACAGTAAGGTAAGTTCTAGGTTTGAAAATATCAGATTTGGCTCTTGTAATCATTGGATGTTGGTTGATTGGTTGTTAAGGCAAAGGAGATATGTGAGGGTGTTGTGAGGACTGATATAGTTGTGGGGTCTGAGATAATGGAGAAGGTTGAGATTAAGATTGAGGAGATTATATGTGATGTTGATTTGGGGATTGAGAACCTAGTGTTGGTAACATAGTTGAGGAGGGTGATGTATTAGATGATTGATATGAGCTACTGTCATGAAGAACACAGAGTGGTGAAGATGGACATGACCGAGTGACAGAGGATGGAGAAGAAGAAGATATAGAAGAAGGAGAAAATAATTCTGAATAAAGAAACTCAAACTCATTAAAATGAACATGGACAACAATGTAGATTTTCCCTAACTTAGCTAAACACTTATAACCTTTGTGAAGAGGACTGTAACCTAGAAATAAACACTTTTGAGAATAAAAGTCAAGCTTGTGTGGATTATAAAGTCTCAAAAGTGAATAACAAGTATAACCAAACATCTTGAGAAACTAATAATATGGTGGTTGGTGATGTAGCTTTTGATAGGGTGACAAATTATTCAGAACTGTTGTGGGCATTCTAGTTATAAGAAAAGATGCAATATGAAAGGCTTCCCACCAAAAAGATAATGGCATGTTAGCTTGTACAAGAAGAGTTAAACCAGTGTCAACAATGTGCCTATGTTTCCTTTCAACAACACCATTTTGGTCATGTGAATGAGGACAATTGCGTCTAAACTAGATGCCTTCTTGCTAAAGAAATGTATTTAAAATCCTAAATTCTCCCCCATATCGGACTACAAGGTTTTAATGGACATATTGAATTGCTTTTCAACCAGACACTTGAAAATTTTTAAAGGTTTCCAAAGCATCAGACTTTAAAACAAGACAAAAAATCCAACTATATCTAGTATAATTATCAACAAATGAGATATAATACGTATATCTATCCCTAGACATGATTGAAGCTGGTCCCCAAAGGTTTGTATGGATCAGTTCTAATGGATGTTTGGTTTCAATTTTAGAAGTGGAGAAATAAAGTTTATGCAACTTTCCAAGTTGACAAGTATTGCAGAACTCAAATGATTGTTTATTATTATAAGCAGAAGACATACATGTATTCTTTAGTATGGTTCGAATAACATGTTTGCTTGGATGACCAAGTTTATTATGTGTTAAATTGTAGAAATACTTTTTGCAATACAAAAGTTTACAAGTGTGATAAACTATTTATTGAAAGACACTGAACTAGGGTACTCTTTATTGGAAATGACACTGGTATTAAAAGATAAAGTTGACACCATAGAGCTTGGATTGAGAATGGAAACAATAGAAGAGATGACTTGATCTTTATATGACAATAGCTTGTATAAACCACCCTGAGCCGGCAGTGTTCTCTTCACTTTGTCCTTAACAAAACAAACATCGGAAATAAACTCAACAGTAATGTTATTATCAGTGAGCAGTTTGGAAACACTGATTAGATTTTTAATGATTTTAGGAGCACATAATATGTCTTGAAGATGAAGATATAAACCAAAGTGTAAAAACATGTATAACCAACATGTGTGATTTGTAAACCTTGACAATTTCCTACAAGTAAAGAGTTGGAGCCTAAGTAATGTTTATCATCATTGCACAGAATCGGTAAGATAATAAGTTGCTCCACTATCAAGGTACCAACCTTGATCTGCTGTTCCCTCATATGTCACCATATAGGCTGCTGTTGGTCCCTAATGCTTACTTGGAAAATAACTCTTAGGTTGATAATTTGAAAGAAATTCTTATTGAATCAATCTTTGCACCTAGCAACAATGTGGTTGTATTTGAAGCAAATTTGACAAACAACACAAGTAGAATTAGGACCACCTCTACTATAACCACCAGGACCAAAACCTCCTCTGCCATAGCCATTGTTGAGGATTATTAAAGTTACCTCCTTTCTTCTAAAAATTTCCAGCCTAAGATACATTTGCTGCGTAGCTGCTTTTGATGTCTTTATACTCATTGAACTTACTATTTTCAAGTCTAGCTTCATGTGTTAAAAGCATAGCATATGCTTCACTTACATCCATATTCAACATGTTTTGCCTCAATATAAACAACAACTGGATAATAAGAGTGATCCAATCCAGTAACAAGATGAGTAATGAGATCAATATCACTCATAGTACCACCAACTAATGCAAGGCCATCAGTAACAGTTTTGAGTTTTATAAAGTACTCAGTCATTGACAAGGAGCTTTCCCTCAAATTACTAAGGCATTGCTCTTTTTATTCTTCTTATCATAATATAATCACCTCATAATGAGTTTTATATTTGAAAAATGGGTACTTGTTATTTTTAAGGGAAGGATATGAAAAGCCATTAAAGAAAAATGGCCTTGTCGTAAAATCTCCGGAGAATCCATCTTTTTCCAATAGTTAGAGCTTATTTATGGCTCTTGCCTCCATGAGTACAACACTTTACTAGAATAATGCTTACTGATGAGGGGATGTCAAGGCTTTCTCCCCATTAACTTTACATCTTTATGATCCTTTAATATTTGAGGCTGTTATACTTTTTGTTGATAATGATTTTGAATTTTCAATTTGCATAAAAAATGGTCATGACCTCTTAGACAATGTTAACTGTAAGATTTATCGCAGGTTAACAAAAGGCTCAATATGATATCCACTAAAGATGACTATTTTTCAGAACTTATTTAGACTGCTCATCCAAGTCCTAAATGCTTGAAATGAATTTGTTTTTAGTAATATAGTTCCAGAAAATATGGAAATCATAGAGTTAAAATATTTACTCAGTCATTGACAAGGATCCTTTCCTCAAATTACTAAGAAGCATTTTCAGATGAATCTTTTTTGCCATAAATTCAAACCCAAATTGCTTTTTTTGGATTTTTTCAAAGTTCAAAGGAAGTTTGAGAGCGTACCACAAGACTGAATATGTCAACACTCATTGAAGACATGAGCTAGCTAAGAAGAAGTTGATCTCAACGTTTCCATGCTCCATATTCAAGATTCTCTTGAGCTTTTGTATTTGAAGAACTAGCAGATCTAGATTCAGAAGGCAGATATTGATCAAGATAGAGTTTGGATCCATAAATGTAACATTTAAGATCATTTCCACGAATTGAAGAGAGTACTTGCTACTTCCAGATCATGTAATCAGTGCAATCTAACTTAACTGGAGTGGTGAAGGTGAAAGTAGAGTTAGGCTGTGAATTTGAACTTGTCAAAGCCATTAAAATGATTTGAGGAAGGGCTCTGATACCAAGTTAAAATATTATGCTATGTTTGGTTGACAAGTAAGTAACGAAAAATATTTAGCAAGAGAGAAATCTAGAAATTAAAGAATGATTCTTATTAAGCTAAAAAACAATCTAAATGTTACTGAGGTATTTATAGCATAGTCTAGATCCTTCTACGTATGCTAAGCATGAGTTAAAAATTAACTAATTGTTAACAAACTCTTGGCGGGAATTTAACAAACTTCAAATGCTAATTTTACTGTGCATAACAGTATGCTAGCCTGGCAATTAACTGATCTGACTCAACAGCTTACACAGCAACCTGACTCACGTATATTCTTAACATATAGAACAGTACAAAATTGTGGAGTAGGAGGAGAGAGCAGGCGCATTAATGGCAATGTTGTTGAGAAGATAGAGGGCACAGATGATAATATGCAAATGGAGTTGATGCATCTCACTCCTTTGTGTTGTCTATGCTTCTGTCTTCAGGCCACTTTAGCGCCTCTCACTTTCTTGTTCTACCTTCTTATCTCATTATTTTAATTAATTTATCTTAAGAATAATTATAAATGTTCATTTCTCATATGTATATGTTTAATTTGTTATTTTAGACTTCTTTTTTTTGGCATATATATTGTTTATATTTGCTGAAGATATATATCAATAGTTGATTTATTAATCCTTGATCAGTTTTAGAGACTATTCTATCCGAATACTTCGTTCAAGTGTAATTCACTTCTTAATTTACATATATTTTTTTCCTTCCTTCTATTGATGCTAAATCATATTCATTTTGTTTGGTTTGAATATGTTTTGCAGTCTGAAAATTTTCAACAGATACCGGAGAGAGCCATTTCGAATCAAGGTGTTTGTACTTGTGTTGATTTGATTTCCCCAATGTTGAAAATTGTAACTGCAAATTGTTTTCCTTCGCTGCATATGAGAGAGCCATTTCGAATCAAGGTGTTTGTAGTTGATTTGATTTCCCCAATGCTGAAAATTGTAACTGCAAATTGTTTTCCTTCGCTGCATATTAATTGGAAAATTTCACAATGTTTAGAAGTCTCATATATATATATATATGCATATTAGGCTAATTATCCACTGATCATATTTGGGGCCTTTTAAAAAAAGCACAATACATTTTTTTCTTTGAAGAATTTTACCTGAATTTAACAATTTTTTACTCATTCTCTTTTCACTTTAACACGTTATAATCTTGTTGATGTAATATGACTAAAATTATCATTTCACTTGAAAAGCAAAGATGACGTCGTACATGCGATTGAAAAAGAAAAGGCAAACAACAATAAATTCATTCATTGGGCCAAAATTGAAAAAGACTACATAGCAATCGTAATTGAAAAGACTACTAAGCACGAAAATAAATAACATCCTTCTTCAAAATAATGTTCTCGTGAATCTTGTCTCCAAGCATTAAAGAAGACTAATTATACAATGAGGTGCTGATTCACGCCCAAAATTACCTTTCAACTCCTTAAGCAGATGCAGCTGCTCCATTCTTCCTTGGTGCTGCTTGAGTACCTTCTCTGAAGCCGCTCTTGAACCTGCGAGGGACATGCGCAGATACCTCGTCCTGCCAATTCCAGTGGTCTTTCTTTGGATTGCCCTCACACACCAGTTATATGTTCTCTTGCGAGCAGCGAGGTAAGCACAAGCAGAGCAACGACTCTTTTAAAGATGGAAGCTGCGACGGTCACATCGTAGATAGTAAGTGTGTGTCTTGTTCCTTATCTGACCTATCGGTTCATTGTCTTAAGATCGAGAAGATGCAGAAGCAAGTTGTTATGGAGAAGTTTGGTGAGCCAACTCAAAGCTGCGAAGCAGTCATTTTATGTTTGGAGGCAAAAATGTCATTTGATCACTATTCCTTAATTCTCTTAACTATGTTAACGCAAAAGTGGATGAGTTAAAAAATTGTTAAATTTAAAGTGAAATTCTACAAAGAAAAAGGGTATTTATGTAATTTAAAAAAAACCAAAATATTAAATGGTAGATATATAATTGTCTTACATTTTATCTTTGGAAATGCTTTTAGTAAAAACTAACTTGTAGCTAATTCATTGATTTGTACTATTGGAGTTTGAGCAAATGAATTTTAATTGACGTGGCATATAATTTATGGAATAGTGTAATATTAATTTTATTAATTATGATATTCATTATTTAATAAATGAATGATGCATTACAATTAAAACTTAAATTAAAACTCAATTATTGAAATCTAATATATTTCTTTTCTAGTGAGGCAAAGTGAGAGTATCATTAAAATATAAAAAAATACATATTTTAATATATTAAATTATATATTTTTATTTATTAATTATGTTTTTATTTATTAGTGATATTATTACTTAAAAAAGTGAGAATGCTCTCACCATCGAATATATACTTATATATTTTCCGATTGACAGTGATCTCCAATAAATGCAATATATTCCTTGGTCAGATTTTATGGTTAAAGTTATTATTCCAGATTTTATGGTTAAAGTTATTATTCGTACCTGGTGCCGCGTGCATGCTTTCTTTTGTGGTTTGTGGACAAGGGCCAACCTAGCGATTAGGGAACTGAAAATGACAAATTGTTCCTCCAAGATTCCAGTCAATTATCATGCCGCAGTTATCTAAATTTTGCATCTGGCTTTTTCCACTTTACCAAATTTCAATCATTAATTTAAAGAGCTTCCAGGCAATGGGAATAAGGCCAAAATTATTGAGCTTAAATGTCTGCAATTGATGAAACAACAAAGAAAACTTCCAGCCCAAGTATTAATGATCTCGAAAATTTCATCTTCTTCTAATTTTTAGCATATATAGAATCGAAACCAACATGATTTGCTTGACCCATCAGATAAAAATAAACAGAACATGAACTTACCTAATATATCATTCAAAATTTTTTAGATACTATAAATTTGAAATAAGCCGTATACATGGGACATGATAAGAATCAAAGTAAAGATAAAAGTAAATAATTAATTATTAATTAAGATTGATTATCTCAATCCTTGTCAATTAACTCAAAAGATTAATAAAAATTTCTAGAATTTTCCCTTAGTTGAAATTCCCATTTATAACGTTCTAAACAAGGTCTAAAAGTCCGTGGAAAATTTTTCAGTGCAAGGATATGTGCTATTTGCCACAATAAATATCCCTAATAATCCTGCATGCCCGTTGGACTGCTAAGCCAATGCATACCCAAATCTTAATGAAAGGTGCTAATATTTTCTTGAGACATACGCAGGTACTTAACATTATGGTATGATAGTTATATTTAAAGAATATTTTATATGCTTTGACACCAAAATGGGGTCTTATATATTGTTTAAGAAGGCTCTATATACATGCATGTACAATATTTTTGGAGTCAGCGATGATGAAGAGGCCACCAAAATTATATGCGTGGAGACTTATAGTATATTTGGGATTGAGGTTAGATAGTTATTGCTTTTGAGCTACAATACTAAAATATTTAGTAAACTTTTATTATTGTAACTTGAAAACTAAGTTGATTTGATTTTATACTTGTTTGATGAAAAATATATAATATCTTTAATAATTTTGTTAAAATTGTGTTTACTACTTATAATTAGCTTTTATTTTATAGTTACAACTTTTTTCTACAACAGCTATAATTTAAAGTTACAGCACCTTTTTCATCACCAATCATGTTAAATCACGATCTGTCACCAACGATCTTCCAGGTAATGACTAAAGTTTGATCTGCATTTGATGTATAGTTGCCTTTATCACTACTGAAAGCAACTAGCAAAATAAAATTTTTCCTCTCAAAATTGGAAAGAAAAACCTTCTTTTTCTTTAATTTGCACATTGTGGCTCTTATATCTCTTTTTTATAGAGAAAACAAGTACTTTATATCTCTATTTAGTGGAAGCTCTAGGCGTCTTATTAATCTTTTTTTTTTTTTTTTAAATTCTATTAAATCAAATTTAATTTAAATTAAAAAAGATAAAACCAAAAGTGACATTTTACTCATGCTTGCTATAGGGGCCTATCTTATAAAATAACACAAGGCTCTTCATATACAAGCATATTAAATGGAGTCTCCTACCAAAAAATATATTTAGGCTTAGCCCAAATAGCTAGTTATCTCGCTTATTAATCTAGTAGTGGTGCAGTCAATTAAATGAGCTAGCACGAGGATCATATGAGTACATACGATAGTGGCTACAATAATTAGGCCTGTAATTAAGCTAGCTAGATTATTTAATTTCAAATCTACTCCACTAAAAGATTGAAACTGACTTTATAATTGTATGCTGTATAGGATAGTGTTTTTGAATAATAATTCGACCCATACCACATTGATTTTTTTATTGAACAATCATTTGTATCATATCACGAATTAAATTGATATCTCAACTGTCCAATCAATTTAATTACATCTTGTTCCTTGACACTTACTGATTTTATCTAATGAAAATTTTTGACATAGTAATTATGTTAACACACTCTGGCAAGAGAATTCTATGTTCAAGTACCGAAAACCTATCAAGAGATGTGTTGTATAAATTCTATATTGTTAATGTATAATTTCACTGCTCATAATTGCTTTGACCAAGATACCAAATAATCTTGACTACAAATTTATGTCACGCCCATTGATAACTCAAATGAAATGACAATGCAAACGTGAAACTATAATTAACTCAAGATTAAGATAGAAATAAAAACAATGCCTATGAGATTTAATAAGTCTGACAGTAATTTTAAGTTTAGTTCAATATAGTCAAATTACACTAATAAATTCATACATGATTAAGACAAATCATTTAATGAATTTACTACAGTCTATATATAAATAGAGCGTCCAACTTTATTTATCAACTGCGAATTTAATTTATTTAATCATAAGATAACTTGCATTTATGTCTTCTATGAATCCGTATGATTATCATATAAAATACATATAAAATGATTAAACGGACCTTATTCAAAATATTTATGCAATTAAGATATCTGAAAAAAAATCTCAAATATTTTATTAATTAGAAAATAAATAAATCAGTATGCTTCCCAACAATCTCTTGCTTATTTTCAAAGCATATGTGGCAACTCACGCATGCCTATATATTCTAAGTGTAGGTTAAAAGTTCCCAGGTATTGCCTTTGTAAAAGGATTTGTCAGGTTTTGTTATGAGGCAATCTGATAACTTGTATATCACCTATCTGCACTATTTCTCTTACGAGATGGTATTTCTTTTCTATATGTTTTTGTTTCTTGTGGTTTCTTGGTTCCTTGACTAAGCCACTGCACCACTATTATCACAAAATAGTTTAACAGGTGTAGTTACTGTAGGTACCACCTCAAGATCTTGTAGGAACTTACAGAGCCAAACAACTTCTTTAGCAGGTTCAGATGTAGCCACATATTCAGCTTCTGTTGTGGAGTCTGCGATGCAACTTTGTTTCACACTCTTCCAACTCACAACTCTACTTCCCAATGTAAACACATAACTGAAAGTTGATTTTTTGAAAATTTTATCTGATATGAAGTTAGAATTGGTAACCCATTGGAATGAGATCATCACCAGAATACACAAGTATATAATTCATAGTTCTTTTTCAGATACTCAATTATATGCTTGACTGTAGTTTAGTTTTCAGATACTTAATTATATGCTTGACTGTAGTTCAGTGTTCAGGACCAATATTAGATTGATATCTACTAACCATCCCTATTACAAAAAAAATGTCTGGTCTACTACATAGCGTAACATAGATGAGAATTTCCATAACTTTTGCATAGGGAACTTGCCTCATTTTTTCTCTTTCCTCAGGTGCTTAGGTGACTGATCCTTAGAGAAAATAATTCCATACCTGAATGGTAACAAACCATTATTGGAATTTTTCATGCCAAATCTAGCTAGTATCTCTTCATTATAAGTAGTTTGGGATAGGTTAATGTTTTATTCTTCTGGTCTCGAAGCAATTTGACCCAAGGATATAGCTTGCCTCTCATAGGTATTTCATATCAAACTATTTAGCCAACCAATTCTTTATTGATGATAATACTCCTATATCATTTTTAATTAAACGAATATCATTTACATAAAGAACCAGAAAAGTTGCAACTTTTCCCTGAATTTCTTTGTGCACATATGGCTTATCAATATTCTATATGAATCCAAATGATTTAATCGTTTGATCCAATCTAATGTTCCATGATCGGGATGCTTGCTTTAATCCATAAATAGATCTTTGTAACTTACATACCATGTGTTCTTGGCCTTTTTTTAATGAATCCATCTAGTTGCTGTATTTAGATCTCTTCTTCAAGATGCCTGTTAAAAAATGTAGTCCTGACATCCATTTGCCAAATTTCATAATCCAACACTGTAGTAATGGAGAGCAGAATCCTGATGGATTTAAGCATAGCATTCGGTGAAAATGTTTTCTCATAATTAATCCCCTTTTTCTAAGTATATCCTTTGGCTACTAATCTTACTTTAAATATTTCCATCTTTCGTCTACCCTTCTTTTTCTCTTGTAGATCGACTTACACCCTATAGTTTTTACCTTATTTGATGTTTTTACAAGTTCTCAGACTTTATTGGAATAGATAGATTCTATTTCTTTGTTCATAGTATTTTTCTATAGTTCAACATTTTCATCTAATAGAGCTTCATTGTAGCTAGTGGGATCCCGTACTTGTCCATCTGAGATAGCTGTATAAGTTTCTCCCAGTAACATTTACTGTGCTGGTAATCTAATTACCCTCCCACTACGATGAGGTTCTATAAGTGGTTGTCGTTTAGGGATAGTGTTATGATGTTCATATTATTGTTCTTCTTCCTATTAAATAATAGGTACTGAAATCCGAGCATCGACATGATTTCCTAATAATTCTTCTAGTATTGCCTTACTCTTAAGTTTGAAGTTATTTATATAGTCTTCCGTAAGAGAAGTGAAATGTGTACTCACATTACTTTTTTGTCTTGAGGACTATAAAATAAACGTCACCTTGTTCTTTTGGGATACCCCAAAAACTTACAAACCTCAGAATGTGAATCCATTTAATTTGGCCTTTGGTTTTGACACGTGCTAATAAACCACAAATATGGATATGTTTTAAACTTGATTTGCAACTTGACCGTTATTCTATTGGAGTTGAGGCACTAACTTAAATGGAACTAAGTTCAATAGGTATGCCGCAGTTTCTAGCTCTAGTCTCCATGATGAGATGGGCACTATGGAACAACTAAGCCCTGATCTCACCATATCCAAAAGGGTTATATTTCTTCTTTCAGTTACACTATTTTGTTGTGGTGTTACTGAAGTTGTTAGTTTAGATATATTCTCATTTTCAACCAGATATTCTTTGAAATCTCTTGAGAGATATTCACCACCTCGATCGGATCGAAGTTTCTTTATGTTTTTACCTGATTGCTTTTCTATCTTGATCCTATACTCTTTGAATTTTTCAAGAGCTTCAGACTTATGACGCATTAGATAAACATAACCATATCTTGAATAATTATCAGTGAATGTGATGAAATACTCATAACCACCTCGAGCTTGTACATTGATTGGTCCACATACATCTGTATGTACCAATTCAAATGGTACTGTTGCATGTATTCCTTCAGCTGAGAAATGCCTTTTGGTCATTTTTTTCTAAACAAGATTCACAGAGTGGCAATGATTCATTTTCCAGTGGACCTAAAAATCCATCTTTGATCATTCTTTGTATCCTATTCAGATCTATATGACCCAAGTACAAATGCCAGAGGTAATATTGGTTAGAAGAAATCTTTCTTTTGTTAGATAAGTGCATATGCTCATTATTTTCAATCACTGTGTCATGCATAGAATGGATCAGAGGATTTAAATGATATAAATTATCTTTCAATGTGCCAGAACATATTAGTCTATATTTTTCAAAAGAGAAATAGAGGAACTCAAATTTATAATATACCCTTATTTTGATAAACAAGCTCCTAAAATTAAATTCCTTTTAATGTCTGGAACATAAAGACAATTATTCAAGATTAAGTTTTACTATTAAAAGATAATAAAACAGATCCAATCTTCACTATTGACACGAATTGGTTTGTCCCTAACTGTAGCTTGACGCTTCCTTCACTTAGTTTCTTGGTTTCCTAAAATAAAAAAAGTGAATTATAGACATGATTAGTTGCCTCAGAATCCAAGACCTAGAAATTAACAGAATTCTAAACTAAATGTCTCTATGACTAAAAGATTTTGCATACCTATTTGACAATCTTAGGGCAATCTTTTTTCTAGTGACTCTTTTGTCTATACTTAAAGCACTTGCCTTTCAGCTTGCCATCTTTCTCAGTAGACATTTTTTTTCCCATATTTCTTCTTTTTGCCTTTTGGCTTAGACTTAGAAGAAGTACCTTTTCACTAAGGTTAATGCTTCCTTGAGATTTTTCAACAAGATAAATCTTTGTAGTTGAATGATGTTCGTTCATTAATTCTATTACGATCATATTTCTTTTATTCATATTATAATTAACCGTAAACTCTTTGAATGTTTTAGGCAGAGATTATAATACCATGTCAATCTTTGAATTATCATTGATCTGCGCACCTTGAATCTCAGCCTCATTCAATTAGTCCATCATTTTCAGGACATAATCATGAACTCTTGTACCCTTTCCCATCTTAGGGTTCATAAAACCTTTCAGCGCCACTTGTCTCGCAGAGTGAGTACTCTACCTAAACATCTCTTGGAGACTTTTCAATATTTCAGTGACTATCTCCATATTTTGATGTTTGGTCTATAGAATATTAAAAATTGAGGCTAATATGTAGCATTTTTCCATTTCATTAGCTTTTTCCCATTTCTCATAAAGCCTCCTCTGATTTCTACTAGCTTCCTCTGCTGGTTCAGGAGGGCATGGTTGGGTCAATATATATTTATAATTTTCAGTAGTCAGGATTATAAATAGATTTCGTTTCCAATCTATGTAGTTTTCACCAATGAGTTTGTTTTGATTCAGAATAATGGTGAGTGGGCTTAGGGAAGATATTTCATACATTTTATGAAAGATAACATACATGCATAAATACTTTGAAACAAGTAATATTCACAATAAAAAAATCTAAAATGCAAGAAACGATAAATGCATTTTATTTTATTGTAACAATAATCTAGTACCAGTTTGGCAAATTGTATAATGGGGAAGTCATGTTTACGCTTACTAGACCGAATTAACCATTAGATTATTTACTTTCATGTTGAAACATAATAAATAATTATTAGGGCCAAAATTTGTTAACAAAGCTTCGTTGAGAAGGTTAATAACAAATTATTGTTGAGTATATAACCATTATTTCAATCTACGTATATTTTATATTATGCAGCCACTGTTAGGGTGATCAATAAGATTGAAAAATATTTCAATCTTATCTGCAAAGAAGTCCATCAAATAAAATGTTTAATATATATACCCTTGATAGGGAGCATCACTGTATCTTGAAGTCGAGGTGTATATATATAATTTTATTATTGAACTAACAATGGAGCCCATGGAAAAAATTATCTTGAATTTTCCCTCTCCCACTCAAAATTTTAAAGTTGGTTTTTTCCTTTTGAACAATATACATTTATATCCTATATTGTTAATTGCATGTCTCTTAAAATAATATTATCTAGATGAAATCTAATATTATTAAGTACATGCAATTGTCAAACAATATATGTCTAGATTCATAATCTATAGATGCCATGTATTATGATATATAGAGTAGCACTTCCTATATTATGACATGTTAACATGGCATGTTATCGACCAAATATAGCATATAGATAAAAGTAATTAAACAATCTCTATTCATGGTTTTCCTAAAGAAAAGTTGACTTAATCTACAAGCCTAATATCTATTGGGCTTCAATTCAATGTCCATCTTCCTTCTTTCTCTTCCTCGTATTTGCTCTTGTCTATATCCATTGACTTGGAACTTTTGGGCTATTAAATTTATCCTTAGTTCAATTTTTAAAAATTAAATTTGGGCATCTTTTAAATAAAATTCTATTGGATCTTATTTTTTAAATTAAAATGTTTATAAAAAACTAGACCTAATTAATAAAAATAAGCCCAAATTTATTTTCAAAAAAATTCTTGAGCCAAATAAATTTTATTATTGATCTACCAAAATTCTCATTTATATGACCCAATTTTGAAATCCCAAAATGGGTTTGGAACTAATATAAATAAATTTGGACAAATAATTACTATTAGACTTATTAAATTTCTATTTGTATTATCCAATTGATAATCAATAATGGGTTTGGATCCAATATAAATAAATTTGATATTTTTTTGCCCAAAACTCAAACACTTTGGCTAAACCGTAAAATAGTAAAACTGTAGCGTGACACGGGATATAAATCCAAAACCCTAAATCACATATTGGACTGAAATTCAACAAAATTCCAAACTTTGGATGAAAACAAAAATGAACAAAACCTAAGGGCGCCTTAAGAAAAAATCTAAAAGGAAACCCTTGCTCCATCTTTGCGTTTTACCTTACCAATTCCAGAGATGCTGCCGTTTCTGCTTCTCTTTGCCGTCATCAACTTTTCTTTGTTTTCTTGAGTTCTTTATTATATTTTACAACAAAAATAATATTTACAAAATCTCCTATGCTAGTAATGGCTTATAAAGAATCCATAAGCAGTGAAATAAATTAATTAAGAGAGCAACTTGGTGAAAATTAACCTCTCCCTTGTTACAAATCCATAAAACTAATATAAAAAAATTTCTAACAATGAATGAATTGAGATAACTATCAATATGCTCAATAAATATATTCATTCACATAATGAAATAATATATAAAATTAGTGCCACTCATCTTATACACATAATACAAGAGATTAATTTCATATAGTAACTCTATATATCAATATGAGATTGCTCTGATACTAATTGTTGGTTAAAAATCGTTTTGCAGAGGAAATATTAGGATCATATTTCTCATATAATATATAGAATCACTATAATCTAGAAATCGTACCTTTACCTTTTTGTAGAATAAATTTAAGCTCCCAAATCACGATTTGTCACTACCACTCCGGTTAGGTCATGATCCATCACCAATTGTTTTCTAGGTTATGACTCAAGTTTGATCTTTACTTGACATGTGAGCGCCTTTATCACAGCTGAAAGTAATTAGCAAGAGAAAATTTTTTCTCTCAAAATTAGAGAAAAAACTCATTTTTCTCTTATCTATATATTGTGGCTCTTGTATCTCTTTTTGTAGAGAAAACCCTAAGCTCTTTATTTATCTTCTTTTTTAATTCTATTAAATCAAATTTGATTTAAATTAAAAAAGATAAAAGCAAAAGTGGTGTTTCATTCATGCTTGCTACAGGAGCCCACCTGGTAAAATAACACAAGCCCTCATATTCAAGCATATTAAATAGAGCCTCCTGCCAAATAATATATTTAGTTTTTTAACCCAAATAGCTAGTTATATCGCTTATTAATTCAGTAGTGGTGCAGTTAATTAAATGAGCTAACCCAAAGATTATATAGGCACATAAAATAGTGGCCACAATAATTAGGCCTGTAATTAAACTAGCCCGATTATTTAATTTCAAATTGATCCATAAAAAGATAATTTCAAATTGATCCATAAAAAGATTGGAACTAACCTCCATAATTGTATGCTATCTAGGATAGTGTTCTCGAATAATAATTCGACCATGCCACATTGATTTTTTTACTGAGCAATCATTTGTACCACATCGCGAATTAAATTGACATATCAACTGTCCAATTAATTTAATTATATCTTATTTCTTGATGCTTACTGGTTTTCTCTAATGATCATTTTTAACATACTAATTATTTTGACACAATCTAGTTAGAGAATTTTATGATTAAGTACTGAAAACCCATCCAGAGATGTGTGTAAAAATTTCATATTGTCAATTTATAATCTCACTGCTTATAATTGCTTCCACCAGGATACTGGGTAATATTGACTACAGATGTATATCTCGCTCATTTGTAACTCAAATGAAATGACAATAACAAAAATGAAACTATAATTAACTCAAGATTGAGATTGCAATAAAATTAATGCCTATGAGATTTAATAAGTCAACAGTTATTTTAAGGTTAATTAAATCCCATGTATGATCATGTTCAATGTAGTCAAATTATATTAGTAAATTCATACATGATTAAAACAAACCATTCAATGAATTTACTACAGTCTATACATAAATATAGTACCCAACTCTATTTATCAACTACGAACTCAATGTATTTAATCATAATACAACTTATATTTATGTTTTCTATGAATCCATATAATGTTCATATCAAATACATATAATATTATTCAAATTATTTATGCAATTAAGATATCTGAAAAAAGATCTCAAATATTTTGTTAATCATGAAATAAATAAATTAATATGCTTTAAAAAGCACATGATCCCAACAACCTCTCCTCTGGCTTATGGCATTTTGGAGTTATTCTCTCGTAATTGGAATGTCTCAATGTGCCATGTCTTTCGTGAAGCAAATTTTGTGGCAGATTATCTTACGAACTTGGCCCTCACTTTGCCTCTGGGTCTACTTGTTCTGTAGGATCCTCCTGCTGGTCTCCACGCTTGGCTTAGTGGTGATTATTTAGGGGCGGTATTTCCTCACTTTGTAAAGCCTTAGCTGTGTTGCTAGGCTCGTTTCCTTACCAAATAAATAAATAAATCCTGTAGCTCATGCCAACCAAGCAATAGTTTATTCCAGAATATGCATATGATAATATGAATTCAACATACGAAAACGATAATCCATTTGAAATTATATGTATTCGATTGCACTCATAAGAAAATTTAACAGGTTAAAAAAGTAGGAGATACACCAATTAATTGGAAGAAAACATTATAAAAGTGCTAGGAAACGCTAAAATATATATAGATGAGAATCCCAAAATTTACTATATTTCCAAATTTTACCGATTTGATCAAATAAATCTTTTAACCGGAGAGATAATAAGGAAGTTATTCCTCTTAATCTTAGTCAAGAAAATATTCCAACTTACGGCAATTTTTTCGTCGGAAATTTGAATATATTTAAATTTGTCTGAAGTATGAATGAATTTAAATACAAATATTTGAATGACTTATTTTTTTTTTAATATCTGAATATAAGTAGCATCTTGTTTATTTTTATAAATAGAAAACATATTAAACATGATTGTTTGACATTTATGTTTTTGTAAATAAAAAAATAAAAATTAGATTTTGTAGTATAGAAAATAAATATTTTTTCTGGAGATATTTTTGGGAACTTTCTATTCAAATAAAAGTCAAAGAAATTCACTTTTTGATATGTAAATGTCTAAAACTCAGACATAAATTAAAAAACATTTGAAAAAATTCTAAAATCTATTAAATTTCAGATTTCAGACCTTTAACAGACAAATACCCACCATCAAGTACCATAAGCTCATTTCTTTGATCTAGAAATTCTTTAAATTAGTAAAGATTTTTCTTTGAGTTTGTCAAAGAAAATCTTCTGTCTCAAGGATTATGTTTTCATTCCTATAGTCAAGAAATTCTTTTGTAGAAAGTTCTATGATGCTATGATTAAAATTATGGTAATGATATTGCGATCAATATGAATTTTGTAAATTACACATAGGATTAGTAAATAAAAGTAAAACAAAAAAATTAATATGAGAGTGGTAAATTGATGCTTTAAAATTAGAAAAAAATAAACATTTATAAAAATAACACAAAGCTTATAAATCAACATTAAATTTCAATTAAATAAAAAATAGTTTATTCATTTAATTTAATTGAACAAAGAAAAAATTACTCATTAATAAAAAAAAAGAAAATTTGCTTTGAAACAATTGGAGTAAGTTTTATTGAATTGATTTAACTATAAACTCTATATTCATTCTAATATATTTATGAATTTTTTTTCATTTTTATCATAGTATCTGTTTACCGCATAGGTTAATTAAGCAAAATTATTTTTCTTGATGTGGATCAATCCAAAACAAAATAAAAATATATTCTTATATTATTAGACATTTATGATATATCAATAAAATTGGACATAATTTTCAGTTTTATATATATTCCACATAGTTTTAAACTTTACTTTTTACTTGTACTCAAAGATCATTTGGAGTTACTATCCAACATGTTAAGAAGGATGCAAAATCAGGTTATCTTACAAATAAATTTGAAAAATATGAAAAAAATAGTTTTTCAAAATCTGATCTTGAGAATAATTTTTACCTTTTATAAAATTTCAAATATATGATCATATGTACTACATATACCCAAAACTATCATTATTCCATATAGAAAAAAAAAAGTCAGTAAATACATAAAGTAATCATTATCATAATGAGATTTTACTTTACACTATATTAATTTATTCGTTTTACCTTTCATTTACAAATTTTATGCTTCATTTATATAATTTAGGTTTTATTTTACAGTTATGTTAGCTTACAAATTTTATGTTGTAGGTTTTTTATTTTGTTTACTAATAATACATTTACCGTTCCTATGTTATTTTACTTGTTATCTTGCATTTACAAGTCTTATGTTTCATTTACTTAATTTATGTTTTATTTTACACTTAAAGTTGATCTACAAGTTTTATATTAAATTTGTAAGTTTTTATTTTGTTACTAATGATATACTAATTTACCACTTCTATATTAATTTACTTGTTTTACTTTTTATTTACAAGTCTTATGTTTCATTTATATAATATATGTTTTATTTTACACTTAATATTATTTTACAAGTTTTATGTTCTTTTTTGTAGGTTTTTATTTTATTTACTAATAATATATTTATTTGTTTTACCCTCCATTTACAAGTCTTATGTTCCATCATTACTGCAAATGTGACTTTTATGGTGAGATATATTTGTCTTTATTTATTACCGTAACATGTGAGCAACTGCAAGTGTTTATTTACATGCTATTAAAAAGGTATATAATTTATTTTCAATGGCATTGTATTTTTAATTGCTGTGAAAAACATATTTGTACGGTATCGTATAAATGCTGTGGATAACATGCTTGGGACGACTTTGAATTCAAAGTCGTAAGAACTCTTATGTCAAAATTATAGATAATAATTAGTAAAAATCCTCATTTCACAAACCCTACAAAACTTGTCTTCTCTATTCACAAACCCTCCTTTGATATGGAAAATAAAAAAACAACCAGACTCAATTTCCTTTTCGTTTAACATGATATAGTTAATCAAATGGAATAGATTCTTGGGTTTATTGGTGTTTTAATAGGTTATTCTCCTTCTTTTCTCGAAACAACCAAGTTTGTGAATTTCTAAGTTTTTTCTTTTTTAATTTTTTCTCTAGTTATTTTATGAATTTTTCTTTCGGCTCAGTTATTTAATTATTTTTTGTTATTCTTTTCTATACTAGCTATAAGGTCTCTGAACCATTGATTTTCTATTAGTTTAGAATTCAAATTTTCCTTTGAGGCATATATTAAAGTTTATTTGATTGATGGTAGCTTTTATTGTTGTGGGATTGTGTTTTGGGTATATGGTGGCATTAATGTGTTTTGGGTAATGGAATATGGTAGGATACCAACTATTTAATTATTTGACTCCAAAGTGTGCATTCGGTTTGCTTGCTTTGATATTGCAATCATTTGATAGCACACATATAATTTAGATGTTTAGTTTAATTTTATTATCATTTTTTAATATAACGAATTGATTTTTACTTGCACAGGGGACATTAGTTTTTATTTTTTATTTTTTAGAAAAGGGGACATGAGTTCAAGAGAAGAAAATTGAAGATCTTTTTTATTTTTTGGCAAAGAAGTTGAAATTTCTCTTCTTTTATCATTTTTCGATCAATTTGATTTAGTCGTACATTTTTCATTTTATTAAAATGTAACAACCTCATTCTTTGAGTAGTATGTTTATATTGGCTTCAAATTTTATTGATTGTCACTTGACAATTTCATATTGTAAATTATTGTGCTCATAATTGTATTTCATGAATGGAAGAGATATTGTTTATGATATACATAAAATTGGAATGGTTCGACTTTTAAATTTAATAGATTGTCATTTGACTAAAATTGTTCACTAAAATATTCGTTTATATAACATTTATTAAGCTATCGACTCACAATGTAATGGCAAATACAATATGTTGCCTTTGGTTACAACAGAAAAGTGGTAAAAGCTGTTAAATCTATCAATAGCATATCAATAGCATATATTCTTCGTCATTAAAGTCCTTCTTTGTTGTAGCGCATTTTACATAATTTTTGTTTTATTTTACACTTAGTGTTAATTTGTAAGTTTTATATTATATCTATAAGTTTTTTATTTTGTTTGTTAAAAGTACATTAATTTATCACTACTATGTTAATTTCTTATCTTTCATTTATGCATCTTATATTTTATTTTACACTTAATGTTGATTTACAACTTTTATATTACATTTAAAATTTTTTGTTTTATATACTAGTAATATACAAATTTACCATTCATATGTTAATTTACTTATTTTACCTTATAGTTATAAGTTTTATGTTCAATTTACATAATTTTATATTTTATTTTATGCGTAATGCTAATTTACAAGCTCTGTGTTAAAATTAAATATTTTATATTTCATTTACGTAATTCATATTTAATTACAATATTGATGACGTGATTTTAATCACAACATTCACGGTAAAAAAGTTCACTTTTCGCAGCATTGGAGAAACGCTGCATTAAGTCATGTGAAGCATTTTGTCCAACGCTGTTTTGGATGATGTTGCAAAAGGTAATAAGACATTACAGCAGTCAACAGATGCTGTAAGAAAACTATAATAAAAATGTTGTAAAGACAAAATAACATTGGGTAAACGCTCCATAAAATGTCCTGCCAAAAGCTAATATTCAGTTGTTCCTTCAAATATTAAAATTGGATACTCATACAATTTATCAAAATGGAATATCCAAATTTCAAAATTGAATATCCATACAAATATAGAAATATGAAAAGTTACTCCATATGTCCATACAAATATCAAAATTGAATATCCAAATATAGATTGTACACATCAAGTCAAGAATATTCATCACACATCAACAAACCATTTAGTTTAAGGCTACATAGTTCTTTGGCCAAGCAATGGCGCTCCCAATTACATCATCACGCACACGAAAATCAGATGTCGTACAATATAAAGGAGTTTTTCCTATTGTTGCTACTGTAACCCAAACTTTCGAGCAATCTGGTCCAAGATTCATGTGATGTAACTTTGAAAATGGATTTGTCGATGCAACAGTTCCTTCTCCAACGACTTTTCTTGTACTCGTCCAATCCAACAATTTGCATTGCGTATTCTCCACATTAGATTCATTAAATCCATGTCTGTTGGTGCTTTGTATCTACCACAAACAAGAAGAATAAAACAAAGGTATTATTCTTAGAACATAATTATTGACTTCTTAAAATTATCCAAAACTTGTGAATTATCTTCAAAATCTTGCATTTTCCCATTTCTATAATTTTGAACCTGCAAGTAAATAAAATGTCTTAAGATTACTTCTAGCTATAACTAAAGTTAAAAGCTTGCATTAAAAGCAAATGAATTGTTTCAAAAAGTAAACCAGAACAAATACTAAACAACAATGTGGCTTCCAACTTTCCGAACATATGAAGTATCATAACTTATATATTCAAACTAATTTCATTAATACCAACTTTCACTAATTGACGAATGAGGCTTGAAGTTCAATACACAACTGAGCAAATGTAAACATATATAAAGAGACATATACATTCATTGCCTCATGTGTGCTCATGTAATTGATGAATGATGCTTGAAGTTCATTATATTTGGCATGAAGATCATTTAGTCTACTCCCGAGCTGGGAGACATTTGAGTGGGTAATTGCTTGTAAAGCCAACTTGGAAGGTGTCGATCTGAATCCGAATCCTCGCACTCGTCCAGGACGTTCTTTTCCCAATACATGAGTTAAAGCATCGCTTTTGACAGTACATTTACTTAAGTCAGGATGTGTCCTCGTATATTCTTTGATTTTTTCCTGCAAGCATGTGTTCCTAAATTCTTATTAGCAAAAAATTAACTGGTAAATAAAATAGTTACAAAAAGAAGTTTTCAATCACCAAGTTATCAGCAATTTCTTCATTAATTGGAGTTCCATCTTTCTTTGAATAGGCACGAGTCCAAACGTCAACTCGAATTATTGATGAATTTGGATTTTGTTTTATCTACAAGATATATATATCATTATTCGATTACCGAACTATTGGTAATACATAAGAATAAAAAAATTAACAAGAAAAATTACCATTTCATGTCTCAAACGAGGAAGTCTTTTACGGCCTGTACAATAAACTCTTTTTTGCTTTGCCTCAAAGCTTGGAAATATTTGCTTTTCAACTAGACGAACTTGAAAAGTGAGTGAATTATTACATAAAAAGTTTCTTATACAATTTAGAAGAATCATACTGACATGAAACTCCACAGAATTTCTGTCTATAATAAATTTATTCCACGGTTGCTTAGATTTGATGTTTTGAGGTTTCATCTCTCCCAATGCAGCAAGGTGGTTGATCACATCTTTACTTTTAGTCACAGCTCCTATTTTTCTTGACAACTCGGACTTGTACGTTCTCTAAATTTTTCTTGTCATCATAAGAATATAGTCTCTATGGCAATCATCAATGATGAATTGTTGCTGCGATAGTAAAAAATGTTTATTAGTTAAGGAAATACTAGAAGATATACATTTTATGATAAGCCAACAACTATCAAAAACTACCTGGACAAAAATCCAAAGTCTTTATATTAAATCTTCATCAACTTCATGCCAACTATTCAATGTTATAGGCACCATTTGTTTTACCAAGCTACCAATTTAAGAAGACGATTTAATGGAGTCATCACCAACAGCCTGCCCGATCTTATTAAACAAAACATCTATACGTTTGCCGTCAACAGATGCAACAATGTCAATCTTTGCATGACCCCTTTTCTTTTTCTTTATTTTTGGAAGAGATACTAAATCATGAGAATTACAGTCACTAAACTCATTGTCTTCAGGTTCATCTATAGCAGTTAGATTTTTCTCCCTTGCTCTTTTTGCTGTTTGTTTAGAGGACTGTATATAATTAATCATGATTAAAATTAGAGTAAGTAATCAAAGTAGATAACTCTAAGTTGACAATATTGAATTATAACTTACATCAATAGGTGCAGGACTCCTCTTCTTCTTCTTTTTGGACAATCAGAATCAGATTCACTAAACTCAATCTCTTCAAGTTCATACGATAGCTACATATTTTCTCTTTGCTTTTTTTACTACATATGTAGAGCACAAAATAAACAGAGTCAAATTAAAATAATCAAAATAGCAAATTCTACGCTGAAACTACTAAATCATGACTTACATTGAAGGTGCAGCCAAATGAATCTTTGTAAGACCCTTTCTTTTCTTTTTCCTTTTTTTTTTTTTGGGTAGATGAGGGGGGATAGGATGAATTATTTGAATAAAAATCTGCAATCTCAATATCTTCATTATTATTCTCAGGGTTGTAACTATAGCTGCAAGTTCTTTCATATGTCTTTTTTTAGCTTGTTTAGAAGATTGTAACTATAGCTGCAAGTTATTCATGTTAGAATAAATCAACAAAACATTTTCAATAAATGCTAGTATTTAAAAAAGAACTTACGTCTCCAAATTTTTTTTTGCATTTTGTGAACAATTTGATGCTGTCCTACATTAAATTGATTAATGGGTATGTTTACTTAAAAAAAAAATTAAAAGAAAAACAAAGCAAAAGCAATACGTAGAAAATATATATATGATAACATTAAATAGTACTAAATAAAGCTTACATAGAACTATGAAAAAAGAAAGCTTTTAGTTAGGTCTGTATTTCTTTCCAATTGGTTACATATGCCAAGATCCTGTCAAATGAACAATATATATATATATGTGTGTGTGTGTTACCTGAATTCAAATTGTATCCAGTTAAAACAAGCACCAAAAAAGGACCAAAAAAACAAACAATAAGCACTAAAATGAAGAAAATATACACAAATTACACAAAAATGTCCTCACAATCCTTTCTAACATGTTGTATATCTTCATTCATATTATGGGGTAAGTCAAGTACTGATGTATCTAATGTTGTGTAAGAAGTAAAATCTAAATCTTTATACATCTCCATGTCATAGGAACATCGTGATACTGTTTTCAATACAATGTAATATGATGATGCATCATCTGTCCTAGAATAGAAGACTTGTTTTGCTTGTGAAGCAAAAATAAATGGATCCTTTTCAAATTGTTTTTGTCCTTTCTGAAGATTCACTATGGTAAATCCATCTTCAATTTTAATGCCAATAGTAATGTTCGTTCAATCACACTTGAACAAAGGAACCCAAAATGTATGGTAATCTAATAAAATAATGTCCCTTATTATTCTATAATAAATGATCTTTTGCAGAACTTGGTTGTTGTCTTTTGCACTAGATCTGCATATTGTTTATGCTTCAATAGAGACACCACTATTTTGTGTAGACTTTTCACTTTCTTTTGTTTGGAAACGAAGTCCACTAACAATGTATCCTGGATATGACATTACATGTCTTCTTGGTGCATATGCAAGCCATTCAATCTCTCATTGATCTCGCTTTCTTGGAACTTAACCTGCTTTATTAAGTCCATTATTTATAGAGTTGGCATCTTATGGCAAGTATAGTTAAATTAAAATTTTATTTATTGCATATCTTGTAATAAGGATTAATTTATTAATTCTAAAATTTAGTGAGATTTCAATTTATTAGGAATATTTATTTCCTAGTTTAATTAGATGTCTAATTTAGCAAGTCAATTAATGACAAAATTTTATAATTGACACATAAGATCTATTTAGAGCAAGAAGTTGGTTCAAATAGGAAGTTTATTAAATGCTTTAGATATTTCTTAGAAGACAAGCAAAGTAAGAAGATCAGATTCATTTCTATTCTGATTCATAAGAATTATAATAGAAAAGTAACTCTTATTCGGAAGGAATCCAAGTCTTTTAAGACTTGCAAGTTTTGTGAAACCCTAGTGCCTATATAAAAAGAGGTATTTCACAGTTGAAGGTACACAACACTGAGCATAAAGCAGAGAAGCGAAATTCGGCCTTCTTCTTAGAGAATCCAAATTTGGTGTATAATATTGTGTTGATTTGTTTTCTTATCTTTTTTGTTCGAAGTCTTGTAACGAAACTATTTTTTTCATCTTTGTGGAGAGTTCATGTGGATTTGGATCAATAGACATTGAAGAATTGTTATTGATCACTTTGTGAAGTGCCTTGAGAATCGTGGATCAAGAGGGGTAACAGTTATTCAAGAGAAATAGATTCAGTCTAAGGATGAATAAGTTGTATGGTGATAAATTGTAAGTGAGAGTTAAATTTGGTAAATTCATAGGTTGTAACAACTCAACTTAGTGAATTACTTTTTATATGGGTGTGACCTTGTGGATGTAAGATTGATTAATCCGAACCACGTAAAAATCTCCATGTTGTTTAATCTCTACAATTTATTACGTTTTAAAAAATTAATATTTTTGATGCTGATCATAGTAACCATGAATAGTATTGGTGAATAGTAATTGTGCAAAATTTCAGTAAATAGTAATAGTGAACAGTATTTTTAAAAATTAAATAAGTTGTTAATTCTAGAGTTTTAACTGCCTATATCTGTTTACAATAGATCTAAATTTCTTTTAATTGGTATCAGAGCATATACTAACCATTTACTTAGTGAGAATCTTAAAACCTAAATATATTTTATAGGTATAAATTTACAAAGAGAGAGAGGCTCTTTCTCTCGTTCGCTTGTATTAGATGGAACAAATTATGTTTATTCAAAGCAAATGATGGAAATTTATCCGACAGTTATTGATGAAAAAGTTTGGCAATGCGTACTTGTTAGATATATTCCAACCACCAAAATTGATAAAGATGGTGTAGAATCTCCAAAGCTAGTCAGAGAATGGATTAATGATAAACTTAATGCATCTGGATATAATGCAAACGGTCTTAATGCTATTGGCAATGGAGTTGATGTGTTTCAACATCAACTAATTTCTACATACAAGACATCTAAAGCTACTTGGGATACACTTGGAAGTACTTTGAAGGCGACAATACGATAAAATGCTCTAAACTTCAGAAACTTCTAATTTTGAGAACTTGAAAATGCATGAACATGAAACCATATCTAAATTTAATTCTAGAATCCTTGCAATGGTTAATGATTTTTTTGCTCTTAGAAAGCTTATTTTTTATGAGGAAATTTGTAGAAAAATCTTAAGATCTGTCTAAGGAAAATACGGTATGGTTAATGCTCTAAACTTCAGAAACTTACTTCTGATTTTGAGAACTTGAAAATGCATGAACATGAAAATATATCTGAATTTAATTCTAGAATCCTTGCTATGGTTAATGATTTTTTTACTTAGAAAACTTATTTCTGATGAGGAATTTGTAGAAAATCTTAAGATCTATCCATCCTAGATATCATCCTAAAATTTTGGCCATTGAAGAACATATGCTGATATGTCTACAATGACTAGAGGTTTTCTTTTAGGAAAATTAATGGTCTATGAGACTAACTACTTGAATTTCAATCCCAAGAAAGAAAAAGGTATTGCTTTTCAGGTTGAAACGTAGGTTCCCATCACCAAACCAAATAAGGATGATGATCCATATGTGTACGTGGACAATTCTCTTGCGCTCATTGCAAAAAATTTCAAGAAGATGTTGAAAAAGAAGAACTTCAACGAACCAAAGGAGACTTCTACATCAGTGGCTTCAATGGCTCAAAATGGTTCTTCTAACCCTAATTCTAAATTGTTTGATCTTAACAAGCTTGAGGGTATTCGATGCACAGAATGTGAAGGCATAGGGCACATACAAGGACAATGTGCTAACAATCTCATGAAAAAGAATGCAATGTAATCCACCTGGAGTGATGATGATTCAAATGATAGCATTGATGAAGAGGACCTTGTTGGAGGACTTGTTGTCCATGATGATGTGTCAAAATATACTAATGACAATGAATAGGAACCAAACATCAAAGGTGTTTCCACATCCAAAGCCTTGCATATAGCTCTTTACAAAGAAGACACTAATTTCCGTCTTGACACAACTACACAACATGATAACAAGAATATTAATTTAGATAACGATGTTCGTGACATTGATATAAATGACAAGAAAGCTTGTCATGAAAGCTACAAGATGATATTCGCTAAATGGGAAGAAGTCTATAATGAGAATATAACTTTGATTACTCAAGTATCCAATCTTTTGGATGATAAGGCAAAACTTGAGAGTGAGGTAATACATTACAACTCTTTATTTACTGACAAAGATAACCAATTGCTTACAGTGACCACAAAATTAGAGATATTGAAAAGTCACTCAAAATGATGAATTCTAGAACTTAAAAGTTAGATCATATCTTGTCAATTGGCAAATCTAGTTCAAATCATCATGATCTTGTATATCAACATGGTAAAGACTCAAATTATCAAGGTTTGTTTGTTAAATCTTCTCCACTAATAATTTCTCTACCAGTAGTTAAAATTCCATATCATTAAAAAGGTTAAGCTATTGCACATTCTTCACTATTTCACCAAGGTAAGAACAACAAGTTTATTCCAACTTGTCATTTTTGCCATGTTAAGGGACATATAAGACCTAATTGTTTCAAGTTAATAAAATATATGAAAAGGACTATGTTCTTTAATTATTTTAATAGAAAACCTAGGATGACACCTAGATCTAAGGATGAGGCCTAGAACCACTTGGATAAGGAAGATTAATTATAAAGCGTATATTTCTTTTATTTCCTTAAAAGTTTGTACTACTAACTTTTGGTACTTTGATAGTGGTTGTTCTAGACATATGATAGGTGATAGAAGTGCCTTGATCTATTATTAAAAAGTTGATCAAGAAAATGTGACATTTGCTGATGGTGTCAAAAGTCGTGTCCTTGGAAAAAGAACACTGAATGTTGAAAGTTTTCCAAAACTTGACAATGTTTTGCATGTGGAGGATCCTATAACAAATTTACTCAACATTAGTCAATTTTGTGATCAGAACCTTTTTGTCTACTTCACAGGAACAAATTTTGTGTTCTCAATGTTGATGGAAATTGTATTTTGGAAGGACATTGATAATCTAATCACTGTTATAAATTGAATAGCTCAACTATTTGCTATAAGACCACTCTTGATGACACATAATTATGACATCAAAAGTTGGGTCATTTGAACTAAAAGTTACTAACTAAAATTGTGAAAATAAAGTGCTGTCAAAAGAGTTTTAATGTTAAAAAAGAAGCAACTTGGAGTATGTGGTTCATGTCAATCTAGCAAACAATGAAGGGTATCACATAAAGCCATTTAGGATAGAACAACATCTAAGGTACTACAGCTACTTCATATGGACTTTATGAGACCAATGCAAGTTGAAAGTTTAGTTAGAAAAAGGTACATATTTGTGTGAGAGATGATTTCTTTAGGTATACATGGGTTAATTTTATTAGAGAGAAATCAAATACATTTGGTGTGTTTAGAAAACTATGTGAAAGGTTAAAAACAAACAATATTACAATATTGTCATAATTAAGAGTGATCATGGAAGAGAATTTGAAAACTCTAGTTTTGAAGAATATCATAGTTTATATGGAATTTCATATGAGTTTTCATCACCTATTACTCCTGAACAAAATGGTGTTGTAGAAAAAAAAAATAAGACCTTGCAAGAAATGGCTAGATTGATATTAAACTTAAAGAAACTTTCAAAGAGATTGTGGGCTGAAGCACTTAACAATGCTTGCTATACCTTTAATCGCGTTTACCTTCGTCCAGGTAATAAGAAAACTCCGTATGGGTTGTGGAAAGGTAAAAAACATAATCTAGGTTACTTTCATATTGTTGGGATATGTGCTTTATATTGAATGATTGTGAGCATCTTAGTAAATTTGATTCAAAAAGTGATGAAGGTGTTTATCTTAGTTGTTCCAATAACAATAGAGCATTCTGTTTTTATAATATGAGAACTCATTGTATTATTGAATTTGCAAATGTAATTATCGATAACTATCAAGATTTTACAGATTACGCAATCAAGAAAGAAATAACTAGTTTTTTTGAAACACCAAATAGAATCACGAAATGCTCTCACAAATAGAATCATTGAGAAAAGTCAATCTAGTGAATTTTCTTTAAAAGGAAAAAAACCAATTGTAAGGACACATCTAAGGACACATCTAAGGAAACTTCAGAAATCTCAGAGAGTGAGGAGGAGAAAGTTTCAAAGCTTCAAGCAATCATGGACATACATGACCCAATCAGAAAGGAACTATTATTAAGAGTTAAGAAAAATCACCCGTCTAACCTTATTTTAGGTAATCTTGATGAGCAAATGGTCATAAGGAAAATGTATTCAAATATGATAAGATTTACTTCCTTTATATCTTTAACTAAACTTAAGAATGTTAAGGAAGCTTTGCTTGACGAATTTTGGGTTAAAACTATGCAAGAAGAATTAGAACAATTTAAACGAAATGATGTATAGATGCTAGTACCTAGACCTAGTCACATTAATGTTATAGGAACCAAATGGATTTTTAAGAATAAAATTGATGAATTTGGTATCATAGTGAGAAATAAAGTTAGGTTGGTTGCGTAAGGCTATACACAAATCGAAGGTGTTAACTTTGATGAAACCTTTGCACCTATTTTTACTCGTTTGCTTCTTGTAGTTGCTTGTCTGATAGGCTTTAAATTATTTCAAATGGATGTTAAGAGTGCCTTTTTTAATGGCATTTTAAATGAAGAAGCCTATGTTGAACAACCTAAAGGTTTTGAAGACCCCTATTTCCTAAACCATGTTTTTAAATTAAAAAAGACTTTATATAGTTTAAAGCAAGCTCCTCGAACTTGGTATGAAAGCTAACTAAACTTTTTCTTGAAAATGGCTATAAGCAAGGGGAGTAGATAAAACACTATTTACTAACCCAATCCAGGAATTTTAGTTGTTCAAGTCTATGTTGATGATTTAGTGTTTGGTTCTACTTCTTCTGATCATGTGCAAGAATTTGTGAGTCAAATGAAAAAAGAGTTTAAGATGAGCATGGTGGATGAATTGGCTTATTTTTTAGGTTGCAAGTGAAACAAATGGTGAATGAAATTTTTGTCAATCAAAGCAAGTATGCCAAGAACTTAGTTAAAGGTTTGGCTTAGATTCAGCAAAATGCATGAGAACTCATATGGCACTAATGCCAAGTTGATAATTGATGATAATGGTTCTAGTGTTGATCCTCGTCTTTACAAAAGCATGATTGGTAGCTTATTTTATTTGACCATAAGTAAACCTAACATATGTTTCAGCGTTGATGTGTCTGCCAGGTACCAAGCGAATCTAAAGGAGTCACACTTAGCAGCGATTAAACAAATCATTCGTTTTGTCAATAAGACAATCAATAATAGTATTTGATACACTAATGATACTAAATCAAGTCTTACAGGGTACAGTGATACCAATTGGGCTAGTAATGCTAATGATAGAAAAAGCACTACTAAAGGATGTTTTTATCTTGGAAATAACTTAGTGTCATGGCATAGCAAGAAACAGAATTCAATTTCACTCTCCGAGGTTGAAGCTGAATATATTGTAGCTGGAAGTGATTGCACCCAATTACTCTGGATGAAACAAATACGTGCAGATTATTGTATGTTTCAAGATACTTTGACTGTGTTTTGTGATAACACTAGTGCTATCAATATTTGCAAAAATCCTGTCCAATATTCTTGGATGAAGCATATTGATATTCGTTATCGTTTTATTATAGATTTAGTTGAGAGCAAGACTGTGTCCTTAGAATATATTGATACTGAAAAACAGCTTGTGGATATCTTGACAAGAGCTCTAGATTCTAAACGATTTGACTCTTCAAGGAAAGCCTTGGGTGTGTGTTCTATGTAAGTCAAAATTTTTTTACATTTAGATTTAAGTTATGCATTTTTATGTTTCGTTTGAGAAAAATTGATAAGTTCTTAGATTAATAAAGGGTAAGCAATTTTTCATTTTTTAAAGCCTGGAAGGCCTTGAACAAGTTTTGATTAGCATTATTTAACCTTTCTACAAAAGCACATGAATGACAATTCAATTTTTACATTGAGTTAAGGTTTTGATATTGACAGGGTCTTTGTTGAGAATATTTAACATGAGTTGTGACTCTTTATCTTGATTCTTATCTTGTCGTAAGACCATAAATATATACAAACACTTATAACTCTTATAAATCTTAAGAGTAAAGCTATCCTTAAATATTCTGAGTCTGCGTATCACAAATATGATAGATGATGAACTACTATGAGAAGAAGGCTACCTTAAGAGATAGTGTGAAAGCTTCTGACTTTAGATTTTAAAGTAAATGCTAAGCAATAAAAAAAAAATATTTTTCATAATCGAAACAGTTAAAATTGGAGATCAAGATGATAATTGAAACGGTCATAATCATGATGCAATAAGCTATATTTCAGACTTTCACTCAGAATATTGATGCATTTATCGGAAAAAGGTCTAGATTGAATTGCTTGCACACACACATAAATGCTTAAATTTCTCTAATCTTTACTTATTTGAGGAAATTAGAGTTTTGATTTCATGGATTACTACTTGTTATGGAAAATTCCCAGATATATAGATTTTTCACTTGTTCAAATTTGTTATTAATGCATTAATTAAAAAAAATTCATGATGCATGTGCATTCGCATGTTCTTACATGATGATATGATTTTAGGGTTTAATAGTCACATATTTTTGAAGCAAAAGCTTAATTTTATTTTTCAAGCGCATCAAAAGTTTTTGCCAGTCACAACTGAACAGCTTGCAATTTTTTGGTCATAACTTTGTCTACATAACTCCAAATTCAGTTATATAAAATCTTGTGAAAAGCTGTTTCAATAAGCTTTCCAAAGGTATATGGATGGCATTATAATTCTATTTTATTCATTCCCAATTTAATTTTGAATTTCCTTCATCTGCACTATGTCATTGTTTCAAACAATATCATGCATAACATTTTGTTTTTGCATTTTTTCTTAATATTCCTAACTTATTTGAGTTAGTTTATGCTTGGTTATTATTCGTCTATGTGATATATTGGATACAAGTATTCTTTCTTACTCCTTTCCTTGTGAATGTAGGATTTCTACTCCTCTTTGAATAAGGATAGTTATTCTATATAAGGAAGTCTCTAGAATCATTGTTTTTCAGTCAAGCTTTTGGCTTCCTCCTCATATCTTTTGGCGGGTCCAGAATTTTTACTTCTTCTTGCTTAATTTTCTTATTTTTATTATTCTTCTTCCATGATTCCAAGTCTCTCTAAGCTTAAGTAACGTGAGAGCTCTCATTCTCAACCTAATTCCAAGCGTTGTCGCACTTTTCCACCCTACCTTTGTTCTAATTGTGGCGACCTCATGAGATTTATATTCTTAATGATGATGAGGATTCTGGTATGAAATTTGGACAAGTACCTCCTAAGGAATCCATGCATTTAAGTGACAATGACTTTATGGAAAGTGATCCTAGTGACAATAGTCTTAACTCTGGACCTTCCACCTTTGACCCAACGATCACCACTACTGCCACATATTCCTTTTGCCGTCGGTGATTACCAGTGGCTGCCCATGTGCCCTCACGCGCCGTCACCAGTGGAGCTCATCCAAGTGCTATTTGTGATCTTCTTAACTTTGTTGCAACCTCTGTTTGTTCTTCTCCCCCATCTAATTATTTTGCTCCTAATCTTGTCCGTCTTGAGGCTATGATTTTGAAACAAGGCATGATATTGACACCTTCTTTACTCGTTTAGGTGAATTACACGCCAAACTTCTTCCCTTTTGCAATCTTTTGGCAAAAGAGGAGGAGTAATTTTTTGTTTCAAGTCTTCAATTGCATGATGCAATAAGTTAAAGGGAGTTTAACTCTGATTTTCTACTTAATGTTGATTTCCAATTTTGTTGTTGAGAACTGCCTTTGGTCTAGAGAAAAATATTGTTGTTTCTCTTCCATATAAAGAAGGATGACAATGCCTCACCAGACAGTCTGGCATCTAAGAATGCCACATGATGAAAAACTGTGCAAGCACGAGATCCAATCACTATTGGACTTAAAACTTATTAGACCTTCCAAGTCCAATTGGGCCAGGCCAGCATTTTATGTGAATAAGCATTCTGAGCAAGCACGAGGAAAAAAGAGATTATTCATTGATTGCTTGCAGGATATCAGATATCCTATACCAAGGAGGATTCATCTCTTCAAATGGATAGTAGCTGCTAAGATCTATTTAAGACTTGATATAAAGTTAAGATTTTGGCAGATTGGGATAAAAGACGATGACAGGCACAAAACAGCTTTCGTAGTACCACATGGACACTATGAATAGAATGTTATGCCCTTTGGTCTAAAAAATGCTTTTTTAGAATTCCAGCATATGATAGATGGATTCTACAAATCCATTTCAGATTTTTGTCTAGTCTATATTGATGATGCCTTAATCTTCAGCAACAATGAAGATAAGCATGTCCAACACTTGTTGAAATTCAAAGACTTAACATACAGGTATGGTTTGACACTATCAGAATTAAAGATGAAAATTGGACTAGAAGAAATTGATTTTTTGGGACTTCACATCAACATATTATCCCACAGCTACACATTGGCGAGAAAATATCTCAATTTCCTGATGAGCTGTCAAGTAGAAAACAGATTCAACAATTTTTGGGAATCATTAATTATGGAGCAGACCATATGTAGGACCTCACAAAATTGACAAGTCAAATTTCCAAACACTTAAAGAAGAGGGCTTTATTGTGGTTGGCAAAACCAACAAAAGCAGTGAAGGAACTAAAGGCAAGATGTCAATCACTCCCACCTTTAAAGATTCTAGATAAGGGACACCGTATCCTGCTGACAGATGCTAATGACCATTATTGAGAAGCTATACTAATTGAAGAATCCAATGGGAATAAGAGATTCTGTGGCTATAAATTAGGACAATTAAGTGAAGCTTAACACCACTATCCATCCTCAAAAAAGGAAGTTCTTGCAAAAATCTAAGGCATTAAAAAATTTCAATCCTCCTTTCTCTTACTCCCTTTGTAATAGAAACATATTTTAAATATCTCCAAGGGCTACTGAAGAGAATTCTTGGAAAAATGACAAGTCTTCCAAACCAACTCACATATGGGAAGAAAGCTCTAATGAAAATAACCTGAAATTATTTTGAAGAAGTTATGAAACGCCACCATTCCAACCATGGCCTGTGCATGCTATTGCATGGGGAATTGATGATTCATACAGCCCGAGTAATTCTTCCTCCACTTATATGCCAATCATGATGGAAGAAAACTGGACAACAGTCACGAGTTGCTTCATTAGTTGAACCCCAGGAATAGTTGACAAGCAGCATGAGTTCAAGTATGAAGTAAAACACATCAAAGGAGAATCCAATATAATTGCGGATTTTCTGTCAAGGCCAATCATGGCATTATCAGCAACTTAGAGTAATATATCACCAAGCAAAAGACCACCCAAGATTTTCTGTCTGACTTAATAAAACAAATAAAGACAACACATGGTTTTAGATTGGGTTTTTCAAGTTGAGTTAATCTTGATTTAAATGGAGCCATGCTTGATCTAAACATAGGGATTCACCTTGTAGGGCAATTGGAACCTAGAGCGCATAATGCTATATCCAATCTTAGTATAACAACTGATCATTATTAAGTTACATTTAAATATAAGATATCCAATAGGCAACAGCTCAGGATGCATGAGGGATTCTGCACAGTGCTATAGTAGATGCTGTAGCAACAACACTGTAATTGAAAAACAGTCAATACCATTAAGTGGGTTTAAACACTCAACTACTCATTTTCTATTGAGTTTGTCTTTGTCTTCCTCTTTTACTTGAGAATTTTCCTTATTGCATTTTGTTTACTACACTTTAGTTTTAGTTAGTTCATTAGTTTCATTAACTATTTTATTTTAACTTAGCCTAAAATTGCATTGTTAAAATTGCTATAGCAAGTCTATAACATCAATCCCTGTGGAGACAATATGAATACTCATCATTATATCACTTGTTGCGTACATTTGTACATTGACACATATAGCAGTAAGATACCAATAAGTTTTTGGTGCCATTGCCGGGGATTGAATGCTTATTGCAATTTACGACTCAATTTTAGTTGGTGCAAAACATTAGTTTTCTTTTAATTTGTTTACTGTTTTGACAGAAGTGCTATAGCAACCGTTGTATGTGCAGTACAAACCTATTGAATTCTAGTTTGATCCAGAAATTGAAAGGACTGCAAAAAGATTAAGAAAATAGTAAATGAATTTAAGAATTGCTGCATACATGGACGGTTTGCATGATATGGGGAATTTGAACCCCTAAGGAAATATACAACTGATCAATGCATAAGAAGGTTAGAATGGGCGGAACAATCATAAGCAACCAGTGAACAATAATATTATCTACATGGCAGATGACGGAGACAGAGCCATTCAAGACTATGAAGTGTTGACCCCTCAAGCCATAAATCCTAGAATAGTTAGACCTAAAGTGCCAGTTGATAATTTTGAGATCAAACTAGTGATGTTTTAGATGCTGCAAACAGTAGGGCAATTCAATAAACTACCATCAAAAGATCGTCATCTTAACTTTAAGCTATTTTTGGAAGTGAGTGATGCTTTCAAGATTACAGAAGCATCACAAGAAGTATTGAGACTCAGACTCTTCTCATTCTCTATAAGGGATCGAGCAAGGGCGTGATTGAACTCTCTACGACCTGACTTTATTACTACATAGAATGACTTGGTTGACAAATTTTTAATGAAGTACTTTCCACCTACCAAGAATACAAAATTGAGAAATAAGATGACATCTTTCCATCAATTTGAAGATGAAAGGTTGTATGATGCATGGGAGAGATTCAAAAAGTTACTCAGAAGATGTTCTCATCATGGTATTCCTTACTATATACAGTTGGAAATGTTCTACAATAGTTTCACCCAAACACTAGATTGATGGTAGATGCTTCAGCAAATAGAGCCTTATTATTTAAGTCTTACAATAAAGCTTATGGAATTTTGGAAAGAATAACTCATAACAATTATCAGTGGCCATTGACCAGACAAGCTACAGCAAAAGTCCACAACGTAGATGCCTTGATAGCATTATCAGCTTAAGTAACCTCGTTAACAAATATGGTGAAGGCTATGACTACTGCTCTAGCAACTGTCAACCAAATTGCTGAGGTATCTTGTGTTAACTGTCGAGAAGGGCATCTGTTTGATAATTGCCCTAGAAATCCTACATTAGTCAACTATGTGGGCAACTACAACAGATGTAACTAGACCAATCCTTACTCAAACATTTATAACGCTAGATGGAGACAACACCTAAACTTCTCATGGAGCAATCAGAATCAACATGCTGCAACAACTGCTGGTCAAATAGACCTTCTCAACCACCTAGATTTCACCAGCAAAATCAAGGGTGAAGAAGCACCAATATTGATCAACTTTGTTTTGTCAAAGCTTTAATTAAGGAATACATTGTAAAGAATGAAGCAATTGTCCAAAGTCAAGCTATATCCTTAAGAAACCTAGAAATCAAATTGGATAACTTGTTACAGTATTAAGCAACATATCATGGGCAGTTTACCTAGTAACACAGAGGATCCAAGAAGAAAAGGAAAAGAATATTATAAAGTGATTAACTTAAGATCTGGAAAAGATGTTTATATCCTAGTTGGTGTATTGAAAAGAAGAGTTGAACACATTTCAACCCAAGAACAAACTCAAGTTAAAGAAGAGCCACAACATCTCATTTTCCACCAGACCAGTGTGAACAGCCAAGCTACAACATCTGTAGAAAATGATGATCCAGTATCTGTTAGAGAAGATACTGCAGCACCAACCACATCAATTTAGAATATGGCAAAAAAGAAGTGGTCTGTACAACCTGCTACAACACAGTAGTTTAGGCACCCGCCAGCCTTTCCACTAAGATTCCAGAAACAAAATCAAGACAAGTAATTCAGCAAATTTTTAGACGTGTTAAAACAGCTACATATCAACATTCATTTTGTAAAAGCTTTAAAACAAATGCCAAATTATGTGAAGTTCTTCAAGGATATTTTGGCAAGGAAAAAAATGCTTGGTGAATTTAAAACAGTTGCTCTAACACAAGATTGCAGCCATATGCTTTAGAACAAAATCCCTTAGAAGCTAAAGGATCCAGGAAGATTTACAATCCCATACTCTATAAGAACTAAATACAGTGGCAAGACACTCTGTGATTTGAGAGTTAACATCAATCTCATGCCTTTATTAGTGTTCAAGCAATTTGAAGTTGGAGAAGTTAGACCAACAATAGTGACTTTGCAACTTGTTGACAGATCTAATACCTATCTTGAAAGCAAGATTAAAGATGTATTAGTGAAGGTAGATAAGTTTATTTTTCTGGTGGATTTTGTAGTGTGGGACTTTGAGGCAGATAAATAAGTACCGATCATTTTAGGTATACTCTTCTTAGCCACGGGAAAGACTCTGATTGATGTGCAAAAAGGAGAACTGACTAAGCGGGTTAATGATCAGCAAGTTACATTAAATGTGCTAGATGCAATGAAAAGCCCTGATAATGTTACAGACTGTAATTTTATCAATGTTGTGGATTTTATTATAGCAGAGAGCGAATAAATAGTTGCTGCAGCAATAAAGAAATCAAAGTTGTGACATTTGAAGAACTTAAATCTAAAGATCCTGAAGCAACTGACATAACATGGCTGGGAGAGAAGCAACCCTTCAGAACTAACAAGCACTTTGAATCTCTTAATCTTTCAAACATGGAAGTAAAACATTTTGTTCTCTCAATTGAGTGACCTCCGGTTTTAGAATTAAAACTTTTACCTTCACATTTGAATTATGTTTATCTTGGTGACAATGACACACTTTCTGTAATCATTTCATCTTTTTTGAATGAAGAATAAGAAAAAAACTTGGTGGATGTATTGGAAAGATATAAGAAGGCCATTGATGGACCATGGTAGATATCAAAGGTATCAATCCATCTATATGCATGCTGGAAGATTGCTACAACAATTCAGTGGAGCAACAGAGAAGATTAAATCCCATTATGAAGAAAGTTGTGAAGAAATAGATAATCAAGTGGTTTGATGCTGGAATCATTTAGCCAATATCGGACAGCTCATGCGTAAGCCCAATACAATGTATTCCAAAGAAAGGTGGAGTAACAGTTGTAGCAAATGAAAAGAATGAGCTCATTCCCACTAGAACGGTAACTGGATGGAGAGTCTGCATGGATTATCGAAATTTAAACAAAGCCACAAGGAAAGATCACTTTCCATTATCTTTCACAGATTAGATGCTAGACAAACTTGCTGGAAAATGATACTACTATTTCTTGGACGGATACTCAAGCTGCAACCAGATTGTTATAACACCAAAGAATCAGGAGAAGACAACATTTACCTGTCCTAATGGAACCTTTACCTTTAGAAGGATGCCATTTGGCCTATGCAATGCTCTAGCAACCTTCCAGAGGTGTATGATGCCTATTTTTAGATATGGTTGAGCAAATACTTGTGGTATTCATGGATAATTTTTTAGTTTTTTGGGAATCATATGATGACTGTTTGCATAATCTAGAAAATGTGCTTAAGAGATATGAAGAGACAAACTTAGTATTGAATTGAGAAAAGTGTTATTTCATGGTACAAGAAAGAATAGTCTTAGGTCATAGGGTCTCTAGAAAAGGAATAGAGGTGGATAAGGTAAAAATAAAAGTGATTTATAAACTTCCACTACTTACTTTAGTCAAGGGGCATTAGGAGTTTCTAAGGACATACTTGGTTTTATGGAAAATTTATTGAGGATTTTTCCAAAACATTCAAAACTTTATGCATGCTACTAAAACATGTTATTCAAAACTTTATGCATGCTACTAAAACATGTCATACCCTTTAATTTTGATGAGAATTGTTTAAAGACTTTTGTTACGTTAAAGAGTGAGCTCTTGTTATAGCACTAGTTGTTGTAGCACCTAGTTAGAGTATGCCTTTTGAGTTAATGTGTGATGTTAGTGACCACTCTGTTGGAGCGGTGCTAGGGCAGAGAATATGTAAGATTTTTCACTCTATTTATTATGCCAGTAGCACCTTAGATGATGCACAACTCAACTATAACACAACTCAAAAAGAATTGCTGGCAGTTGTTTTTGCATTTAATAAATTCACACTTATTTTGTTGGCACAAAAGTGACTGTTTATATGATCACTTAGCTATAAAGTATTTGATTTCAAAGAAAGATGCTAAGCCAAGGTTGATTAGGTGGATTCTTTTACTACAAGAGTTTAACATAGAGATCAACGATAAAAAAGGCACTAAGAAAAAAAGGCACTAAGAATCAAGTAATAGATCATATCTCAAGGCTGGAAGTCGATGCAAGCACTTTGACCAAGTATGACATTACCGAAATTTTTCTTGATAAACAATTATTAATGCTACAACATGCACAGATGCTGCAGTAACTGAGATTTCCATGGTATTCAGATTTTACTAATTACTTAGTGAGTGGATTACTACCACTTGATTTGAGATACTAGCTGAAGAAGAGATTTCTCTATGATGTTGAAGCTCTTAGTGAGATGATCCCTACTAGTACAAGATGTGTTCAGACTATGTGATTAGAAGATGTGTTCCTAATGAAGAAATTTTAAACATTCTCTAGTCCTGTCATGCTGCAGCATATGTGGACATTTTAGAGGATACAGAACAACAGTAAAAGTTCTCCAATCATGTTATTACTAGCCCTTTGTTTTTAAAGATACTTATTAGTTTGTTAAATATTGTCATAAGTGTCAAAGAATATGAAATATCTCTCAAAAGCATGAAAAGCCATTAACCAATATCTTGGAGGTTGAACTTTTTGATGTATGAGAAATAAACTTTATGAGACCGTTTCCACCCTCTTTTGGCAACTTATACATCTTATTGGCTGTGGACTATATATTCAAGTGGGTAGAAGCTGTAGCATTGCCAAAAAATGATGCGAAAGCAGTGGTGAAGTTTCTTCAGAAGAATATTTTCTTAAGATTTCGCACCCCTAGGGCCATTGTTAGTGATGAAGGAACCTATTTTTACAACACGATGTTTGCTGCGGCATTGGCTAAGTATAGAATCAAGCATAAAGTTACTATAGCGTATCATCCACAAACAAGTTGTGAGGCAGAAGTGTCCAATAGAGAGATAAAAAAGTTTAGAGAAAGTGGTGAATGCCAATAAAAGAGATTGGTCTCTTAAACTAAATGATTCCTTACAGGCTTACCAAACAGCTTATAAAACCCCACTTGGCATGTCTCCGTATAGAATTGTTTACAGTAAATCTTGCTATTTGCCATTAGAGTTGGAGCATAAAGCTATATTGGGTAATTAAATAGCTGAACGTGGATATGAATGCTATAGCAGAGCAGAGGAAAACTATAGCTTTGTAAGCTAGAAGAGTTACGGTTATTCTCCTATAAAAATGCAAGAATCTACATGAGAGAACTAAGCAATTGCATGACAAGCAAATTCAGCAGAGGGAGCTCATTCCAGGCCACTAAGTCTTGCTCTACAACTCGTGATTAAAACTCTTCCCTAGAAAATTAAATTCTAGATTGTCAAGACCTTTCAAACTTATCAAAGTTTATCCTCATAGGGCTATGGAGCTTCAAGATGAAAGGACACACTAGGAATTCAAGGTGAATGGACAAAGAGTGAAGCATTACAATGGAGCTACTGTGAACAATTCCAAGGAGAATGTGTTCTTCAAAGATCCAACTTGAGCAATTAGGGATGGTCAGGCTAAATGATCTAAAATCAAGCACTGATTGCGAGGCAACCCAATAAAGGAAGTTGTTTTAAGTTTTTAAAGCATTAAATTTATTTTTTAAAAAAAATTGTTCAGTTTGTCTTTTTTTTATTTTAATTATGCATCTAATTTCTTTGTTTTCTTTTATTTCTTTGTGTTGAATTGCATTAAGTAAAAGTTGAAAAAAAAATATAGACAAAGAAGCATAAAGGAGTTACTACAGCATCGCTTATAATATGGCAGACAGAAGATGGTTCTCAAACAACAGAGGAATTTATCACTAGTGCTACAGCAGCAGATTAGTTGTTACAGCAATGATTTTTACAGTTCTATTGTCAGCTTTGGATTTTTATTGTTGGAGGGCTGACCTTATGTCAGCAGATCAGAATTTATGATAAGGACGATTCTGTAGCTCTTGATTTGTCGTGACACATATCCCTTCCTTTCCGTTTAAAACTTGTTTTTTAAATTTAAAAATATATATATATTTCCAAGTTTATCATTTTAATTACCTTTCTTTTTCCACTTTCCTTTTTTCTATAAATTAAGGATTTATTTTCACTTTCAATATTTCAAATTCACTATTATTATTTCCCGCTCCATTTGGAACTCTCAATATCTTTACCTTTCTTTTTAACATTTTATTCTTTTTAGTGCAACAAAATTCTCTTTCAATTACTGCTACAATGGCAAAAATTAAAGCATGTGCTGGCAAATTGATAGAGCCTGAACATTTTTATAACTTTAAAGCCGAGGAAAAATATGACTATATTATCAAGCCGCGGAAAATTTTGGAAGAAAAGGGTTTTCAATTTCCACAAGAGCGAACGAGGATGATGAATAATATCCTTACTGTTGTAGCAATTTATCCCCCAAGACCTAGTCATCTTAGTAGTTAAGGAATTCTATTCAAATATGTTACAATAAGACTAACGCAACATCTTTGTGATGCAAGTGCAAGTACCCTTAGATTCTCGAGTTATTAATGTTTTTTATGACTTTCCTACTATTATTGATTGTGAGTACACTAAATTTGTTGAGAACATGATTGCAAAGAAGTGGGGGGAGGTTTTTAAAGCTTGACTGTAGCATGCAGTGAGTGGATGAATAAGGAGGGTAAAGTGGTCAATAGGATAGACTTGAAGCCTATTGCTAAGGTTTGGGTGAAATTCTTGAAATCTAGACTAATGCCGACCACCTACACAACCACTGTCTCCCAAGATAGACTCATACCCCATTATGTTATAGTAAAGTGTTTAGCCATTGATGTTGGAAAGATCATTGAACAAGAAATTAGAGTGTGCCACAAATAAGTAAAAGTTTACCGTTTTGTTGTTTCCATCACTTATCACAGGTATCTGTAAGTCCTCTAGGGTAAAAATTGAGGCAAAGAATGAGAGAGTGAAGAATGAAAGGGCTATCACAGCTAGGACAGTTAAAAGGATTGTTGTGGAATCTACTGCTACAACAACCCCAAAACACCTTGCAGCAACTAAATTAGGACAAGTTACTGGGAGTGGGTAGATGCTGCATGAACTTAGGGAAAGCTTGAATGCATGCGTCCAGGCACAACAAGTGGAGAATGAAAGGTTTTGGACTTATTTGCAGCATCTTGAAGCACAAAAACATTAATTTGCTATGTATATGAAGAGCAAATATGTAGATTTCCCTGAGCCACTACTACAGTAGTTCAATTTTCAAAGAACTGAGGAGACAGCTTTAGTCGGAGAAAGTGCTGAACTAGAGACTGAAGGGAGGTAGCAGAAGAGCATCTGCAAGAAAAAGAAGAAGCTAAAGATAAAGAAGTAAAGAAGAAAAAAGAAAGTGAAGAGGAGGCAGATGAAGAGGAAAAGGAAAGGAGCCTCCAACTGACTCTTAAAAGCAAGGGTAAAGAAAAAATTTTGATTGATGAGGAGTTCAGAATAGAGAAAGATAAAGATATTGATGCAGCCATAGAGGAAGCCATCTACAGACCGGCAAGAACAGAAGAAACAATAAAGATCTTGTAGGAACTCATGGCCAACATCACTGCCAAACAAGTAACAATAGCAACTCTCCACCAGCTGCCAAGAAGTCTTCTGTAAAATCTCATGTCCCAACTCCAAAATCATCCAGCAAAAGAAAAAGAGCACAACTTCCAAGAGATGCTATTGTATAGCGAGTACCAGAAGAACCATAACCTAAGACAACAAAGCCAACTCAGCTCAAAAGTTACAGAAGCTGCTGGGTTCACCAAATGGGCGTTCGAAAAGTGGATCAAAGAAGAAGTGACTCTTTACAGATTGTGCTAAGCATAGCTTCCAACAATAGGAAATATCCCCTCCCAGCCTAGTTTAACTTTTCAATTTCTAAAACTTTTCCTTTCTTTATTTATTTTATCTTGTTTATTTTGCATTTGTTTCTTTTAAGTGTATGCATATTTGTCTTCAATTAATTTTGAGTGCATGTGAGGAATAGCACCGCTCAAGTTTGGGGGGCTGTGTTATGATGTAATAGGTTTATGAATGTATATGTTTATATTGTGTGTGTAGCTCTGTTTATCTAGTATTTGTATTTGGATTAGAAAACCTAATGACGACAAATTAAGTGTTAAAATGAGGGATGAATGACTGCCAAGTAGAAATAGTTTATAGATAAAGGTTGAAATTTTGTTTTAACACCTAGGCTTATCATAAACTATGATAGTTTATGATTATGCTGTAGAAAAACCAAGTAGAGCAATAAGGTTAAAAAATATCTCAAGTTTGGGGGGGGACCTGAAATCTTTTTTAGGATTATCAGAAACTACGATAGTTATAAAATAAAATTCTACTCCAATGACTCAGTTGCTGAGTAACTAGGGTTGAGTATGTACCCTATCTGTGGACTTGAGTAAAAAGGTAGTTAGAGTTATGAGCATTGTTGTAGCAACCCAAAAATAAAATAGGTCTTTTGTCTAGGATACTGAGTAGCCAGGTCTATTCATGAGCCCTATGTTCAACCTTGAGTTAGAGATGCTAAAGATAACACTATTTTATAGCATACAGATTTTTTTGCTGTAATAGCTCTGATCTGTATATTGATCAAGTAATTGGGTGTTATCAATACAAGTAATAGGTATTCACATGAAAAATCAATGTTATACTGAAGGGTATTTGACTAAAAAAAATTGCTATAACATAGTTTGAAGCCATTTTTCATTTTGGTTCCCCCATAAGAGGAAATGTTTGTTGTTTTATCTTTGAGTTATATTTGATGCTTGTGTGATATTGCAGCAACTCTGGAACTTGATTAAATTGCCACACACACATTTTGGACAGAATAAGACCTAAGTGTAGAACTGGAACTACTGATAATTTTGTATGTTAAAGAATGAAATCTGAAGGTTGATGAATCCAAGCAATCTAGATGACAGAGCTAAATTATTTGTTGCATGATTGGGTGATTAAATTATTAATATTGTTTACATTACTTAAGGACAAGTAATGGTTTAAATTTAGGGTGTGTACAAAAAGATTGCGATCCAAGGCTTCCAAAAAAGGGAGATATGCGGCCACACGCATTTGGTTGTCTAAATTCCAAGTTATAAAAGGAGCACACATGAAAGAAACAAGGGGAGAACCATCATTCAAGGAAACTAACTGAGAAAATAAAAGAAAAGATGAAAATAAGAGAGAGTTGAGAGCTCTAATAGGGAATTCAATGGAAAAAGAGGCGAGATCGAAAAGACCTAGCTGGAATCAAGTCTCTATCTTTATTTTCATGTTTTCTAATCTTTATGAGAATGTATTTGATGGCCGAAATAATTTTTGTTACTGTTTTATCGCACATCATGAACTAAACTTTGTTGTGGTTAAGTGTTAAACAAGCTTAATGGCTATTTGACTGATATTTAGATATTACTCTGAGTTTGTTGTAGCGTTTTGTTTTAATTTTATTTATTACAAACTCTATTTCGGCTAACCACCCATTTAATAGATACTAGCTAAGAATGAGTCTAAAAAAAGTCTATTTAGTGAAACAAACTAAGACAATACATGGGTTTAGATTGGGTTTCCCAAGTCAAGTTAATCTTGATTTGAATAGGGCCATGCTTAATCTAAAATTAGTGAAGAACTGGACATAGGGATTCATCTTGTAGGGCAATTGGAACCTATAACGCATAATGCTATATTCAATGTTAGCATAACAACTGGTCAGTATTAAATTGCATTTAAATATAAAATATCCAACAAGCGACAATTGAGGATGCATGAGGGATTCTGTGCAGTGCTGTAGGAACAGTAGTGTAATTGAAAAATAATCAATACTATTAAGTGAGTTTGATCACTCAACTATTCCTTTTCCATTGAATTTTTCTTTGTCATTGACTTGAGAATTTTCCATATTGCATTTTGTTTACTGCACTTTAATTTTAGCTAGTTCACTAGTTTCATTAACTATTTTATTTTAATTTAGCCTGAAATTGTAATGTTAATATTGCTGTAATAAGTCCTATAACATCAATCTCTGTGGAGACTATCTGAATACTCATCATTATAATACTTATTGTGTACACATGCATATTGACACATATGAGAGCAAGATATCAATATCAATTATCAAAAACTTTCTTTTTAGACTTACACTACTTCGCATAATGTTCTTTTTTTTTTCCATATAAGAAACATCTGCCAAATTTCTTTGGGAACCTTTTTTTTTTTAAACAAAACGGTGTCTCGATCCTTTATACAGCTTCTATGGCTTTTTCGTTCTTTCTTGGTGTCTCTTCTAACAAGAACATGAAGTACTTGTGTCACGACACCCATATTTATTAGGTTTGTCAGCACAATATTTTGCCAAAGAGGTTTTATATTGCTTAAGAGAATCTCATTTTACTATTTACATCATTACATCTTATCACTAAGACTTCTACTTTATACCTATGACGCAACACTACTTTAGCTCATCCTCATCTCTAAGAAATATTTCTTTACAACACACCATTACTTTCTGTAATATTATACTCTATTATTATCAATAAGGAATCTCACATGTGACTCATACACTTGTCACTTATTAAATCACCAATGCTTTCACTGCAAAGGTGTACCAATGTCTTCCGTTAGTCTATATCATTTTTATCTATTGACCATACAGGGTTTGCACGGTGGAGTCATTTTTCTTCCCATCTGGCTAGTTGCTGGTCAATGAGCTCATCTTCATCCATAATATATGGCTGTGGCAAGTTTATGTCTGGCTATTCTTCTTCTCCTATTGTGCCCACCATGCTGGTTTTTCTCCCTATTGAGGTCGAATCCATGGAGGTGTGATCTCTCCATCTCTTCTATTACTTCGAAGCTACTCATGGTAGTATTCTCACATTTCAAGCTCATAATGATCATCCTTATGAAGAACTTCATTCCTTATTTCTTCAATGTAGAAAAGAACATGTGTCGTTATAGCAGTATGGAAGATAGGATTGTGAGTGTTGTATCGTGGCTTCATGGTGTAGACTTTTATTAATGCTCTTCGTGCATGTAAACATCCACTCCACAAAGTATGGTTATCATCTCTCTAATGATCATGATCTACAACTCAAACTAGAGGCAGCTTATCCCAAAATATCTCTTAACTTTACTATGACAATAGTAGCTTGAGATATTTGATAATTGTTGATTAGCTTCAGTGTAAAGGGATCTTCAAAGATTGGTGCAAAGAGTTTGTCAAACCATCTTCCATATGCATATCTTCTGCTTCTGTTAATGACATGGGGTTGAAACAATATAGCCATTTGATACAGCAAAAGTTATCGTTAAAATAATTCTATTGATTTTAGAGAATACCAGAATAAAAGAATAAACTAAATTTACATTGATTCAAAGAATGTAGTGAATTTAGAGGGTTAAGACTCGTTGATTCTGTAGAATACCGAAAATTAACTAAACTCAAATACTCTCACAAAGATTTGAAAACTGAAAATATTATTGAACTCAAAATCTACCTTTAAAGGTTATAAGAGAGACTATTTATATTAGTAGTAATTATCCTAAATCAGATAGTAAAAGAAAAATAAGATTCTAAACCGAAAAGGAAAATAAAAGTCCTAAACCATAGTTAATAAGGAAATTAATCCAAACATGATAATGATTCTTAGTCTGCATCATTCCCCCCAGGCTAGAGAGAATTCACCCTCTAACTCAGACTTTCTGTAATAGTATCATCATCTTCATCATCACGATCACCTCTATAATGAATAAGATGTTTAACATTAAATAATAGCGCAGTGCAGGATATAACTAGGAAGCTTTAATCTATATGCTTTAGGATTAGGATTTATCTTCTCTATAATATCCAAAGGTTCATTTTTCCTAGCAGAAAGTTTCTTACATCCGCCAACTGACAATCTATCTTTCGTTAGGACAACCCAAACAAGATCTCTCACTTGAAATTCTAAAGCTCGACGCCTTTTGTCTGCCTCAATTTTATAAGCTTTGGTTGTCTTCTTTAAAGACTCTTGTGTAGCTCTATAAATCTTCTGAAATTGCTCTACAAAGTCTTTTGCCTTGCTGTTTTTGACAAACTAAATCTGGAGCTGGAGCTAAGTTGATGAGAGCTCATAGATAATATCCGTAATTCACCTAAAAATGATTTAAACCAGTATTGCGCTTAACTGCACGGTTATAAGCAAACTTGACTTGGTATAACTTATTATCTCACGTCTTCAGATTATTGCCAACTAGACTACGTAGATGGTTTCCTAAAGAGCAGTTGATAACTTCAGTTTGACCATCCATTTGTGGGTGGTAAGCACTTCTGAAATTCATACGAGTGCTAGTTACTATAGAACTCGGTAAATATTTTCAAAATTTAGACTACGTAGATGATTTCCTAAGAAATCATGTATCTCGATCAGATATTATAGGAACTCGAAAAACCATGCAATCTATAGACTTCCTCAAAGAACATACGAGCAACAGTCAAGGCGTCTGTAGTCTTCTTGTATGCAATAATGTGAGTCGTTTTTTAGAACCATTCCACAATAACAAATATAGAATCCATACCCTTCTGAGTGTGGGATAATCTCAAAATAAAATCCATGGTAATGCCAGCCCAAGATTGTGTTGGAATTGGCAATGGTATATATAATCCAGCATTAGTTGTGGTGCCCTTAGAAACCTGACAAATACGACAAGTCTTGACATAGTGATAGACATCATGCCTCATAGTAGGCCAAAAATAAGTGCTGGCTATTAGAGCCAATGTTTTGTCACGACTCATATATCCTTCATTATGTAACTCTACAATAATCTTCATTCTCAAACTTGAGTCAGGAACAGAAATTTGTTATGTAAAAGATAGTCTAAGTAGAACCCTAGTACCAATATCTTTTAATAGAGGAGCAAAGAAATGGTCAGTATCATATAATTCTCGAAATGTGTCGAATCTAACGACTTGATTATACATCTCTGTAAACAAGAAAGATCATTGACTAAGTGCATCTGCTATTTTATTGGATTCACCAGATGTATGTTTTACCATAAAAGTGAACTGCTGAAGGAATGTTGTCCACATGGCATGTCAACAAGAAAGCTTATCTTGACAATTGAGATGCTTCAATGCGGACATGGTCAGTGTATGAAACAAAGTCTTTATAAATTAGATCATAACGCTAATGTTTTAATGCCTAGACCACTGCATAAAACTCCATATCATAAGTGTTATAACGTGCTTTTGCTCCGTTTAACTTCTCGATGAAATAAGCTATAGGCTTACTCTGCTGGCTAAGAACAACTCCAATGCCTACTTTAGATGCATCACAATGCACCTCAAAAGTGAGCGAAAAATCTGGTAGGGCAAGTACTGAAGCAGTAGTTGACTTTTTTTTTTATTGTCTCAAATGCCTCAGTCACTTCTTTTGTCCAATATAACTGTCCTCATTTCATGTAGTCAGTGATTGGTGCTATAATAGTATTGAAATGAGGAATCAATTACCTGTAAAAAGATGTCAATCCATGAAAACTTCTGATTGCAAATATAGTAGTTGGTTGTGGCCAATCTCGAATAGCATCCACTTTTGATTGATCAACAAATATACCATCCTTTGACACAATATATCCCAAAAATAATACTTTTTCTGTCAAGAAAATACACTTGTTTACTGCTATGCATGAACTTGCTACTTTTAAGGCTGAAAGTGCTTCTCTCAAATGTTATCGATGTAACTCGTGGCTGGCGTTATATATAAATATATCATTGAAGCAAATCACCGCAAACTTTCCAACGAAAGGGCGAAAAACCTGATTCATAACTTGTATAAAAGTGCTCGGAGCATTGGATTAGCCAAATGGCATTACCAACCACTCGTATAACTCTTCGCGAGTTTTAAAAGTTATTTTCCATTCATCTTTAGGTCATATACAAATATGATGATAGCCACTCTTCAAATCAAGTTTAGTAAAACTATTGCTCCACTGAGTTGATCTAACAAGTCATCTAACCGAGGGATTGGAAAATGATATCGAACTATAAATTTTATTAATAGCTCGACTGTCCGCGCACAATCTCCAAGACCTATGTTTCTTTGGAGTTAACAAAGCAGGAACCGCACATGAACTGAGACTTTCATGAATAAATCCCTTTTCTAGTAACGCTTCCACTTGGCGCCTCAATTCCTCATGTTCCGTAAGACTCATATGATAATGAGGTCGATTTGGTAAAGATGAACCTAGAACCAAATCAATCTAGTGTTGTATGTCCCTAAGAGATGGTAAACCATGTGGTAGCTTGTTAGAAAACAAATCTTAAAATTCCTCCAATATCAGTGTCACAACTTCAGAAATCTTCAAATTACTGTGACTCTTCTTTCCCAATAAAATATAGATCATCTTCGTCCTTGTTATAACATCCATAAATTGCTTCTTACCTAACAAATAATTATCCAAGTCTTACTTGAGAGTAAGCTCTTTGTTAGGTACGAGAATAATTTAGTGTTGTTAAACATAAAGCTGTAGGTATTTCTTTGCCCATCATATGCTACAATTCTATCATACTGCCAGGGTCTACCCAGTAATAGATGACAAGCATCCATAGCCATAACATCACACCAAATTTGGTCTTTATAGATTGATTAAGTGGATAAGGAAACTAAGGAAACTAAGGAAACTAAGTAAAGTTTAGATACTGTCACATAATTTCCTTTCTTCAGCCATGAGAGCTTGTACAGAGTTTTATGAGGTTATGTGTTTAAATTTGGTTTCATTATGGCTTCTTCTAAAATAACATTCTCAGAACTGCCTGAGTCTATGACCATAAAACATACTTTTTTCCTAATTATATAAGTAGTCTGAATTTTTTTTTTATCGTAACCATTTGTCTTTGTCTTGTCCTTTAGGAGTGAAGAATGTGCGATTTACTATCAACATCGGCCCTATTACCATATTCTTCAATGGATCGCGCACTGTCACTACTATGAAAAGTTGGCTCTTCAGTGAACCTTCATTTTCTTCCTCATGTTAGTCTTCACTTTTCCTCAATGTCCACGAATAAGCCATTGATTACTTTCCCCCCTTTTAAACTCTGTCATTCGGTGCTCACTTTCTTAGTAATTAAGACAACATAATCTTGAACCCGAGGATTGGGTTTTGCACTTTAACCATTTTCACTAAATTTATTAATTTTATTTGGCCGATTTGGAGGAGTGAAATTATAGAATTGGGAAGTCGAGTTTTAGTTATCACGAATAACACTTCAACAACCCCCTAAAGTTTGAGTCACTAGTACTCCTACAAAATTACTTTCTAACTGCACAGCTTGTTGTGCGCTTTTAAGACAGAGTACGGATCAAGCAAATTAAGTTGGAAATGAAACTGTGATCGTATGCCCCCGATATAGGGGGAAGCTTATGGTTCTTCTGTCTCTGTCAAGTTGTTTTGCGCTACCAACCAATGAAATTCTGTGGTGTAATCATTTACTGATCAATTAACGTGCCTCAAATTATGTAACTGTTGATATAATAATTTGGCGTAATCGTGAGGCAAGAATGCTCCACACAAGTGTCTTTTCAGTTTTTCCAAAGAGTCAACCTTCTTTTTACCTTGCCTCGTCCTTATGAGCTTTGTTTGTTGCCACCAAGCTACTGCCTTTCCACATAACTGAGTTGCTACAAGCGGACTAGTTTGCTATCAGGAACTTCTTTTTGTTCAAAGACTTCCTCAATGGCATTAATCCAATCCCATAACCCTTCTGGTTGACCACTTCCTTAGAATTCAGGAATGTCAATTCTCAACCCAAATTCCCATCATCTATTATCAGTAGACTCCTTTCTATGTCGACACCTAGAGAAACAGTTATCAAAGATTTCACTTAATTTGCCTTCGCATTCTGGAGTACAATGGCATTCGGCAAGTAATTCTATCAACTGTGCCATTTGTGTACCTAACATATCAATCTTGATTGTCATGTTAGTTAGGGCTTCATCTCTAGGAATATTATTATGATTGTAAGTTGTAGCAAAAGGGGCATCACGGGTTTTTCTTAGAGGCATTTTCCAAATTTGGCATAAAAAAAAGGTCTGGGGCTAAACTGAAAACTAAAAAAAATTAGGCAAAACAATAATTAAGTAAAAATTTAGGTTTCTAGTGATGGTGGTTAGAAATCAAGCAAGGATAGGTGGATCGGAAAGATTACAAGTCGGTGAGTATGATGGTAGTGGTGTTTTGTCAGAAAATGTGGTGATTTGGCTGGAAATTATAGATAAAGGCGGTGGTTTTGTGTTGGCTTTGATTCTAACGACTGATTTGTCGATCGGCAGCGGGGAGTCGTGAGAATGGTTGTGCTTATAGAGAGGAGTTGATTGGTGGTGGTGGTGCTAGTCGACGAAGGCAAAATCTGGCGAATGACGGCTGTGGCAATCGCGGCTGTTTTGGCTATTTGTCTGGCATTCTAGGGCTGATCGGCGATGGTCAATGCTTGATGGCCGGCGTCCTCTGTCTCTGTTCGTGGAGGCTGATCATCGCAACAATGACGATAAATCAATGATGGCTGACGCAACTGTCATTTCTGTTTCATTTTTTTTTTGTTTTTTGTTTTTTGTTTTTTTTTTTGTTTTTTAAGTTGATGAGCTAAAGGGGAAAAAAAAAAGAGAAAGGATATGTGGATGAAGAAAGTTGAGAATCAGACTTTTGTCTCTGATACCAAGCTGATGCTGTAGAAGTTATCATGCAAAATATTCTATTGATTCTAGAGAATATCAGAATAAAAGAACAAACTAAATTCACGTTGATTCAAAGAATGCTGTAAATTTAAGAGTTAAGACTTGTTGGATCTACAGAATACCGAGAATTAACTAAACTGAAATACTCACACAGAGATTTGAAAACTAAAAATATTGTTGAACTCAAAATCTGCCTTCAAATGCTACAAGAAAGGCTATTTATATTAGTAGTAATTATCATAAATCATGTAGTAAAAGGAAAATAAGAATTCTAAACTGAAAAGAAAAATAAAAGTCTTAAAACATAGTTAATAAGGAAACTAATCCAAATATGATAATGATTCCTAGTCTTCATCACCATTGGATACAAATTGATTAGTAACCAAAATGCATAATATGCTTCTAACATAGCATCACATATCACCAAATGTCTGCAATTTGTCTTCATCAATCACATGATGGAAATAGACACTGGCTTGAAACACAAACTCATTAATTCGGTCTATGTTTGGAAATGGATCAAATAGCCTATAGTGTAGGAGCTTTCAATCCATTTTTCTTCAGAGGCCTATGTTCAATATCTTGTAGAAGTGCCCAACCTCTCCATTCAGTATCATCAGAGCTTGCTGGGTAAGTAAGATGATCTATTATCTTGTTAAGGATTTGATCCTTGATGTCCAAAGGAAGCTTCTTAATTAGTTTAGAAAGGTTGTAGGACAATTGAGTATTGAACCATTTTGAAGGTAATCTCTTGCTCGTCCCTAGTGGTGTTAAGTACACTATGACTGGTAATTTATACCATTCTTTGGGTGGTCTCTTGCTTGGTGATTTATAACTCCAAGTTGCTAATGACATGATTAGTTTTGAAAGAAAATCTGCATCTGTATTGGATTCTCTTTTGATGTGCTTTATTTCAAGCTTGAATCTCGAAAGAGACTTAAACCAACATGCTAATTGAGGATCTGGAATTTCTCTTTCTTTTCTCTTGAGTAGACCTTAGAGATATTTGTAATCTATTTCTATTACAAAGGGAGTAATTTGTAATAGAAAGAAAGAATTAGAATTTTTTTATGCCTTTTGATTACTGCAAGAGCTTTCTTTTTTTAGGACAAGTAGTGCTAAGCGTCACTAAATTGTCCTGATTTATAGCCACAAATTCTTTTATTTCCATTAGATTCTTCAATTAGTATAGCTTCCTAATAATGGTCACATCATCTGTTTGCAAGATAAAGTGTCCCTTATCTGAAATCTTTAAAGGTGGAAGTGATTGCCATCTTTCCTTTAGCTCCTTAACTACTTTTGTTGTTTCTACCGACCACAATAAAGCTCCCTTCTTTAAGTGTCTGGATATCTGACTTGTCAATTTTATGAGGTTTTAGATATGGCCCGCTACATAATGATGATTCCTAAAGCCTATTGAATCTGCTTTCTATTTGACAGCTCATCAGGGAAATGAGATGTTTCCTCTGCAATGTGTGGTTGTGGGATAATATGTCTATCTTTGTGTGAAGTCCCAAAAAATCAATTTCTTCTAGTCCAATTTTCATCTTTGATTCTGATAGTGCCAAATCATGCATGTATGTTAAGTCTTTGAATTACAACAAGTGTTGGGCATGCTCATCTTCATTGTTGCTGAAGATTAAAGCATCATCAATTAGACTAGATAGAAATCTGAAATGGATTTATATACTTCATCTATCCTGTGCTGGAATTTTAAAAGAGCATTTTTTAAACCAAAGGGCATAACATTCCATTTATAGTGTCCATGTGGTACTACGAAAGTTGTTTTGTGCTTTTCTTCATCTTTTATCCCAATATGCCAAAATCTAACTTTATATCAAACTTTGAATAGATCTTAGCAGCTACTATCCTTTTTAAGAGATGAATACTCTTGGATACAGGATATATGATATCCTACAAGCAGCCATGTAGTTTTTTGTAGTCAATGACTAATTTCTTTTTTCCTTGTACTTGCTCTGAATGCTTATTCACATAGAATGCTGGACTAGCCCAATGAGACTTGAAAGGTCTGATAAGTTTTTTAAGTCAAATAGTGACTGGATCTCTTGTTTGCACAGTTCTTCACCATATGGCATTCCTGGATGTGAGGCCGTTTGGTAAGGCATTGTCTATCCTTCTTTATATGAAAGAGAAACAAAATATTTTTCTATCGATCAAAATTTATTTGGAATATATGTACAACATTCTAAGAGCTCTTTATATTGGACTTCAAACTTTTGGATTGGCATTTTTAGATTTTCTTTCATCGCTCTTCCCAAAAATGGATTGTTGTTCAATCTATGGGATCAGAAAAGAATTAGATTTTTAGTCAGTATGGTTAGGGATAGTGTAGGCAAATCCTTCAGGATGGAATGTGAATGGGGCAATGAGGCTTAAGAAATCTATTCTAAGTAACAAATCGTCGCTAGACGAGTCATAAGCAAAGAAGCTGTGTCTTTTGTGAAAAGGCAAAAGTTCAATGGGTTTGGCGTACTTATGAGTATAAAATTATTCCCCGCTTGCGGCTGCAAAGCTAACTTGTGTTAGAAGATAGTATCGTTTTGGCAAACAATTACCATGAATGATAGAGGAAACTACACCAGTATCAATCAAAGCAGTGAGAGCTATTTGGTGATCATTTGGAATAGGGATGACCACTTTGACATGTGGTCAGAACATGGGTCCCACTTGCATCATAAGATCAATCGCTTGTTCTTTTAAGCGGTTAAACATATGTTCTTCTTCTTCCTCTATTGAATATGCTTCCGAAGTAGAAGATCTCTAACATTCATGAGATTGTAGGTTAATTGTTAGTAATGCACTTTCAGGTTCATTAGACCAATCGTAATAATCATCACAGAATTTTGGATTGTCAATCATCTAAAAGAGCTTTATAGGAACTCTCTTAGACTTGCACAACTTCGCATAATATCAATTTTTTCCATATAAGAAACATCTGCCTGATTCTTTAGGAACCTTCTTTTTTTACAAAGCGGTGTCTCGATCCTTTATACTGTTTCCATGGTTTTTTCTTTCTTCCCTAGTCTCTCTTCTGGCAGGAACATGAAGTACTTGTATAATGACACCTATATTTATTAGGTTCGTCAACACAATATTTTGCCAAAGAGGTTTTTCCTATCTGTTTCATATGCTTTTTGAGCTCTTAATTTCGACAATGATTTTGGATCAGCTCTTTAGCCATCTGGTTTAACTTGCTAAGCTAAAATCTTTCAAATAAGTTAATCCCTCAGCTTTAAATTTGGGTATACCGGTCTAGGCATTTTGAAAACAAATGTCCTTTTAATTGTATTTGTGGACTTGGTGAAGAGGTAAAAGAGTCTTTCTTACTCTATGTAGTATTCTTCAAGCTGTCTAGTATCACAACATTTATTCTATAGAAACTACTTTTCTGCCATTTCGTTTTCTCGAGTACCCGTTCCTATAAATTTGAAGATCAAGTTGTTGAGAACTATCATGCAAGGGTCTTCTTGGTTGAGCATATACTCCTTTTGTACTGGAGTAAGTTGGACACACCACCATCTTCTTAATAATCCAACAAATCCTATAACTAATCTCATCATTGTAGCTCGTTCGATGAGATGTGGAACTCGCTGCACCTCTCCTTCTTCCCATGCCATCATTTGTTTTATGTAAGCATGCATGTCTTTTAACTTGACATTGTCTATATTCTAAAAGGGTCTGGATGTTGGGGCATATGGGATTTGTACTCTGGTTTCTCATTCTTCTACATGTTGTTCCATCAGCTGATCTTATTGTTGCTCTTGCTATCTTGTCGACTACTTCTGAGGTCCAGCTGGTGAAGAAACTTGTGACTGTTTTCCAGTTTTCTTCCATCATGATTGACACATGGGTGGAGGAAGAATCACCAGAGCTGTTGTTCCCTTTAGAAAACCCAAACTAAATTATGTATATAAGCCTTCAAAAGTCCTAGTTCATTATATTTCTTCTAGCTATAAAGAAACCTATCTCCCATTCTCTCCATACAAGATGTCAGAAGATACAGGAATGAAGGATATAGAGGATTGCATCTTGGTGCACTTAGAATTGGACTCCAACATATATTTCTTGCAAGCAAAAATGTCACTTACTTCTTGACCGTCCTTGATACAAAATGGCAAACCTTTGAAAAGGTCTTAATCTCAATAGTTAATATAAGACTTAATCAAGGGCATATTGTTATCCAATTGGAACCAAACTTTATCCTTAACCTCCATAAAACCTCCCTTCCAGAAACCATGAAAGTCCTATTCCAATTAAATGGATATGCTATGAAACTAGATAAATCAGTCATTGCCATACACCATTCGATGACCTACAAAATCTAAACCTCTCAATAACCAGATTTGCTACAGGAAAAGGTAAAATTATCCAACCCAAAACCGATAAACAAAACCAATAAACCTTTCCACTACAATGGATAAATGAATATTAACAAAACAATAAACTGCTTCAAATCCATGAGACTCCTCAAGTGGAGAGACTAACTGATGGTAGAATATTAGTTTCTTTCCTAAAAGAAACAAGCCTATGTATCGCTATGAAAGATGCCAATTCGAAGGAAGACATCCAAGAGCTTGCCCTTGTATGTCCAGGAGATCGTTTTCAACTAAATATATGGGACCAATCAAAGTAATTAATACTCCCTCAAATGGAGATGAAACTGTGAGAATAATACCTAATCAGGTTGTATCTATCAAATGGATTATCCAAAAAACTAGATCCTACAAAATTTGGTCCCATAGAAAAAGCTATAAATTAGAGTAATATTAATGCTTCAGAGCAGAATAAAGCATTTGAAGAAATTATTACTCAGCAATAGCAACAATTGATAACACAGATAAAGGAACTGGTAAAGCAGATGAAGAAATCTCGAAAGGTCTAGAGGATGACTACTAAAAAATTATTAGATCTACAAAAAATTCCTCGAAGAATTTCTATGTTTGTCTCAACCAGAGGTGACAGTCATGAAGAAAGAATGAGGACCTTGCAATGCTATAAAAAATACTATGGGAAAATACTAGAGCAATATAAAAGCTCTAGTTCTCCAGGGGAGTTTATCTTTTTATTGCTCTTAATTTTCTGCTTAATGTTGCCTTACAATTTATTGATCAATAAAATCAGCATTTTATTTTAATTCTTACCTTCGTTTATTTAAATGAACTAACATGCTAATTATAAATTATTTTGGTTAGTTCCTTATTGTTGTCTATGCTTGTTTCAAATTCATGTTTTAGCGCCAAGTTTTATGGAAGACTTGTATTGGATTGCTTGCCACAAGAATGCCAAATGGGGAGATTGTTAAGTTCATTATTTATAGAGTTGGCATCTTATAGCAAGTCTAGTTAAATTGAAATTTTATTTATTATATATCTTGTAATATGAATTAATTTATTAATTCCCTAATTTAGTGAGATTCTAATTTATTAGGAATATTAGTTTCCTAGTTTAATTAGATGTTTAATTCAGCAAGTCAATTAATGATAAGATTCTATAATTGGCACATAAGATCTATTTAGAGCAAGAAACAGGTTCAAACAAGAAGTTTATTAAATGCACTAGATATTTCTTAGGAGACAAGTAAGGTAAGAAGATCATATTTATTCATATTCAGATTCATAAGAATTATAAGAGGAAAAAAACTCTTTTTTAGAGGTATTTCACAATTGAAAGTACACAACACAAAGCATAAAATAGAGAAGCGAAATTCAGCCTCCTCCCTATCGAATCCAGATTTAGCACATAATGTTGTGTTGATTTATTTTCTTATCTTCTTTGTTCAAAGTCTTGTAACGAGACTATTTCTTTTCATCTCTGTGGAGAGTCTATGTGGATCTTGAATCACTAAATATTGAAGAATTGAAGAATTACTAGTGATCACTTTGAGAAGTGCCTTGAAATCGTGGATTAAGAGGGGTAGTAGTATTCAAGAGAAACAGATTCAGTCTATGATTAAGTAAGTTGTATGGTGATAAACTGTAAGTAAGAGTCTTAAGTTTGGTAAATCTATAGGTTGTAACATCTCAACTTAGAGAATTAATTTTCATCTGGGCATGACCTCGTGGATGTAGGATTGATAAATCTGAACCATGTAAAAATCTCCGTGCCGTTTAATTTCTTCAATTTATTATGTTTGAAAAATTTGATATTTTATGCGAATGGACAACAACTGTGAACAATAACCGTAAACAGTATTGATGAACAGTAATTGTGAACATTTTGTGAACAGAAACAGTAAATAATATTTTCAAAAATCAATTAAGTGTTAATTGTAGAATTTTAATTGCCTACATCAATTTGTAATAGATCTAAATTCATTTCATGCTTCAATTAAATTTTTATTAGCATATTAAAGTACAAATATTTTATAGTTCATTAAAATTACACGCTATACAACCTTGTCTGACAGCCAAGTGCAAAATGTCTTTGCGTTCCTTTTCTGAAGTACAGCTTTACTCTTTGGTTTACACAATAGTCTATCTAAAGATTTCAACTCCATTTTGTGCATATTTCAACTCCATTTTGTGCATTCCATAAAAAAAAAAAAGAAAAAAGTTAAGATTAATAATAATTGTAAATAATGTAAGGCTGAATTTCATTTTATTTACTTGATATATGGTTCCACTTCTAATGTACTATATAACCCATAACGATGTGCAATCTACAATAATTTATCAAATAATATAGTTGGCTTTCCACCTATGAGTGGACGCCCTCGTATTAATTGTTCAGTTGGCTTTCCACCTATGAGTGGACGCCCTCGTATTAATTGTTCATTGCAATCATGTTTAGTAGCTACTGCATTCGCTTGCTTGCAAAAATTAACCTCATGGCCTCTTCAGTAAGATAACATTCAGCTATGCGTCCTTTAGGCCATGCATGATTTCTGACATATCCTTTTAACATTTTCATAAATCTAAAAAAAAAAAAAAATAGTTTAAAAGTCAATTATATTTAAGTATTTAACACAAAAGTAAAATGAACCATAACGTAAAAGAGAAATTATAGTTAATACCTCTCAAAAAGATACATCCAATGATATTGCACTGGACCACATCATTGGCCTTTACGTCTTAAGTGGATTGTCAAGTGAACCATGATGTCAAAAACAGAAGGCAGAAAATACATCTCAAACATACACAGAGTCTCAGTAAAATCATTTTCCATTTCTTCCAACTTAGTTCCATTAATCATTCTGTGGCATAATTCATTGACGGATGTGGAAAGCCGAAATATTGCAGTTTGTGGTCCCTTTGGTAAAAGCCCTCTAATTGCTACTGATAACAATTGTTGCATTAAAAGGTGATAATCATGAGATTTTAGACCGGTGATTTTACATTCTTCAACTGAAATGCACTTTCCAATGTTAGAACCATATCCAAATGGCAACTTTAAATCAGACACTCTCTTACAAAATGTTTTCTTCTCTGGTTTAGAAAGCGTATGCATGGCTGCTGGTAAACGTATTCCATTCTTTTTTACCTTTGGATGCAAATCAGGTTTAATTCTCAGTTCTTCTAAATCTTTTTGAGATTTCAACTCATCTTTTGATTTTCCTTTCAAATCTAACAACGTACTAATAATGCTATCACATACATTTTTTTTTCCGCATGCATTACATCCAAGTTATGACGCAAAACTTAACCCTGAAAATAATTTTAAAAAAGTTGTTACTTGAATAAATATTTACAATAAACATTATTAAAACACAAATAAAAAAGTTTAATTAAATAGCAATTAAAATGACATACCTGCCAATATGGCAAGTCAGAGAATATTGACCCTTTTTTCCATATTTGCTTCCTTTCCTTCTCGTTTTCTCTTCCTTTTCCCCTTCCTTTTCATCTTGCCCTTTTTCCCCGATCATTAACAAAATCTTTTATTTCATGGAATTTTTCTTCACCAGTCAGTGACTTAGGCTTTTGCTTAGTTTCCTCATCTCCATCAAAGCATTTTAAAAGAAAACGAAATGAATGAGAGGGGTCAAGAAACGTTTTGTGGCCCATGTATGCAAACTTTCTACTATATGGTAACCAATAAGAACATGTATCAAAAGCACATATAGGACAAGCAAATTTTCCTTTTGTAGTGTATCCAACTAAGTTAACATATGTTGGAAAATCATTAATCGTCCACATAAAAATGGCTTTCAAATTAAACATGGACTTGGAGATTCTATCATCCATGTTTATCCCATTGTTCCATAATTCATTCAAGTCCTCTATAAGTGGCTCCAAATATATATCAATATTATTTCCAGATTGTTTTGGACCTGGAATTAGTAAGGTAGATATTTTCTTTCAACATGCACAGCCATGGAGGAAGATTCTATGTCACTATTATCACTGGCTAACAAATATATCTACAGCTAAGATCACGAAATATATTAAATCCATCAGTTGCAAATCCAAGTCTAAGGTTTCGAGGATCATAAGCAAATTCTGGCCACTTCCTATCAATTGTTTTCCATGCCGATGAATCAACAGGATGTCTTATCTTGCCATCTTGGTTTTGATTCTTGGCATGCCATATTAATTGCTCAGCCATTATTTCTGACTTGAACATCCTCTTGAACCTAGGAATAATTGGAAAATAGTGCAGCACCTTCACTGGAATACCTTTTTTAATCTTATTAGTGCATTAATTAACTTTCCATCTAGAAGCACCACATTTTGGACATGTGTCCATATCTTTTTTCTCTTTTTGAAAAAACAGCAATCATTAATTCATGCATCTATCTTTTCATATTCTAATTCAAATGGCCGTTGCTACGATGCAGGGCATAAAATGCCCTGTATCGTGCAGAAGGCGAAATAGAGCCGTTGGATTTGTGTTTGCATGCATCCAACAGCTGGGGTTTAAAATGGAAAAAAAAAACACTTGGGCTTCCAAAAAAAAAATGGAAAAAACAAAAAAACGGGCAACCGGTTGGAGTTGTAAGAGGAGAAATTGTTTTCTCCCTCCCTCCCTCACTTCGTTTCCCTCCAATTTACCCACGGCAAAACCCGCATTATTCTCCCTCTCGATCCCCACACTATGTTGCTCTCACTGTTGCTCACTCTCCCACTCCTGCAAACGCCGCAGCTGACCCTCACCCTCACCCGTACGCTGTCGCTGGTGCTGTCGTTGTCACTGTTGCCGCTGTTATTGGTGTTACACTTGGCGTTTCTTCCAACTGAGGCTCACGGTGAACGTTGCAGTCAGTGTCCTTCGTGATCGATGCAAGGTAACTCGGCTTCAAACTTAACCTTGTAGTTGTTAAATTAAGTAAATTTGTAATTGATTGTATTTGCGGAAAACGATTTGGTAATGATATTGTGTAAAAGTACAATGCACATACAATATTGGATGAAATGCCAAAAAGAACTATTTATTTTATCATTTTAAGATTGTAGGTTGCCATTTGTTTTTGTTTGAGAAAAAGCTGTGGCTGTGTGAATCAAATTTTTATAATAATTCGAGAATGAATAAAAATGAGTGTTGGCTGCTGGAGTGTCGTAGTTTTGTTTGATATGTTGGTATATGCATTTGTTTAGTGCATCAGATATCACGTGTGTCTTTGTTTAGTTGTGTATCGGTTGATGCGTATGGCACCAGTGAGCTATATTATGGTGCGATATGCAGTAATTGTTCATCGGTTGATGCGTATGGCACCAGTGAGCTATATTATGGTGCGATATTTAGTAATTGTTCATCGGTTGATGCGTATGGCACCAGTGAGGTATATTATGGTGCGATATTTAGTAATTGTTCATCGGTTGATGCGTATGGCACCAGTGAGCTATGGTTTGGTTGGATACACATTAATTGTTCATAGGTTGATACGTTTTATATTCTGAGCTATGGGTAGGTGCGATAGGCAGTAATTGTTCATCGGTTGATGCATATTTTATTCTGAGCTATGTTTTGGTGGGATAGGTAGTAATTGTTCATCGGTTGATGCATATTTTATTCTGAGCTATGTTTTGGTGGGATAGGCAGTAATTGTTCATCGGTTGATGCATATTTTATTCTCAGCTATGTTTTGGTGCGATAGGCAGTAATTGTTTATCGTGAACTGCTTTCTTGTAGCTTTTATACGGCGACATGGAAAAGCAGAGGAAAATTTCGAAAGGAAAATCAATACGGCAGGAAAGGCAAGGAGTGAAAAAAAATGCATGGATTTACTATTTGTAAGTATAAATTATATGCATTTATGTACCCATTATGTTCGAAGGTATAATTTATTTTATTAATATAACTTTAAATATTGATGACAGTAAGGCGGAAGCAAAACGACTAAGGCAATTAGGAGTAGAAAAGGTGGATAAAACGGTATGTAATCTACATATAACCTGCTGAATATGTGATTGTATGTGACTAAGATGGCTCTGAACATATATGTATTACATTGTTGCAGGTTAGAGCTGATATTGCACAAAGTTGGAAGAAATTGAACCCTGAGGAGAGGCATCAATGGATGCTTAATAACATGGATGACATATGTACCTCCAATATCGGGGAAAATAGCGGTGAGGGTAAAAGTATTAAAGAATCCGATGAGGACAAGGCTGAAGGTGGGAACCTTGTATCTTGATGTCGTGTAGCCTCGTTCGCTAAGTTGGTTTCAACTTTTTCAAGTGATCAACAAGCAGCAGTAAAAGAAACCGGTTTTGGAAGTCTACTTCACCTGAAATGTGGGCGGTTAAGACAAGAGTTATGTGCAGCATTAATTGAACAATGTGATGTAGTTAGGCAAAGTATAAGTCTACACGGGAAAGAATACAATTTAAGCCCAACAACGTTTGCAGCTACAATGGGAGTTAGAGATGGAGACAGGCATGTGGACTTAAATGATGAAGCTGTTGATATAGGTGAGTTGCGAGCATTGTACAACAGTGGACCCAGAGGAATTCATATAGCGGAGGTGAAAAAAAGGCTAATGAATAGTTGCAGTTCTGATGATGAATTTAAGATACTGTTTTGTCTATTTGCGTTGGGAACCATTTTATGCCCGACGAGTGCAACATACATTAATCCATCATATCTTCGTGTACTGAAAGATACAAATTCTATAAGGGGAAAAAACTGGGCTAGTTGGTGTTTTACCTTTTTATGGGAAGGTGTGCAGAAGTTCAAAGCAAATAAAGTGAGCTCCGTTAGCGGTTGTGTTCTTTTCTTAAAGGTTCGTTTAATGTAAGATATTTTGTTGTTTCTTGTTTGTTGTGTTCTGTTTATTTCAGTGTATGACATTGTTCTTTGCCATTGACACGCAGTTGTTCTACTTTTCCTGCGTTGTATATGACCGACCTTCTATCAATAAAACAGTCTGTCCTATCAGCGTATGAAATAATGATGAGATTCGACGATTCATGAAATGGCAAAGAAGGCTTGGGGGCATCAAAAGCAACAAGGTATAGAATGCGTGCATACTTTGTGATCACATCGTTTAACCATATTCTGGGCTAATAATTATTTTATGGATAATTTCAGGTTTTAATGCGCGACATTGATTGGGTTCGTCAGCCTGAATAGGCAAACCCTTCTTGCTGGAACAATGTTAACAACGATGCTCTTCAACAACTAATGGAAAGGTTTGGGTCATTTTGCGACCAAAACAAAGAGTCATTCCAAGGCCTGGAACGAAGAATGGAAAACATAGAAAAATTATTGGGTGAATTGGCATCAAAGTTTCATGAACGATCAACCAAACAACCATGCGCTCCTGATCCACCTGCAAGTCCGCAAATTCGAATCCCAACACCTGTAGATGGGAAAACAATGTCAAAAGCTGAAGGGAAAACCATTTTGGTGAGTGATGATAACTCTATTGATCGTCGAGTGAAAGCACAATTACGAGTCTTGGATGGCGTGTTGGGTTGTCTTGGGACTACTGCAGAAGGTGGCGAAACTCCGCTTGCTTCATTTGAATATAATGGGAGTCATGGTCCCAAGCCAGCACCGCAACCTCGCGACGAACGAGAGGTTGTTCTATGCGATTTTTTGTTGCATTTTGCTTTCAATAATAATGAATTAATGTTGACATTGTACTTTTATAGGATTTGCCTGAACCAGTTGACACTAAGCAAAAGTTCCATACCTCCACTAGCATGAGTGTACCGGCAACTAGACTAACAAAGAACAGGAAGCCTGGACGGTACCAACTTTCTCCTTACGATAAAGTGTCTCGGGGAGCCAAGGCTAAGTTCAAAGCTGGTCCTTTTCATGTAAACAACCCTCTTTCTCTTGACCAACTGAAGCTCATTCAATATGCATTTGATAGAGATGGTAACAGAAGGTACTTGTGGTTTATATGGATTTGTATTTGTTATTCCCCTTTGCATATGTCTTCAAAACCTAACACAAAGTTAAATGTTTGTGATGTCAGTGAAATAATTGTGTCGACTCATGATCAATTTATCTCCAGGCATAGTTTCATGAGCCTTTTGCCTAACACAGCTCTAAATGGAGACATATGTGGTGTATTCCCACTCGCTTTACATACAATCTGTTTGCTGTACTGTTATTGATTGATAATAAATTTTCGTTAATGGACAACTGTTTTAGATTATTACCATGATTGCATATCACCTCACACTTTGTGAACGGGCTAAATGCGAGGATGAACCAATTAACTGGTATTTACCGACAGTATATGCTGTAAATTTCTAGTGCTGTTATTTGTATGTTAATTGAAGTTGTTTTTCTAGTTTGCTTATCGAGATGGTATCACCAACACAACTTACTATTTTGAGCAGCAATCAGCGCTTTCCATTGGAGCTGACGTCGATGGGTTTGCACAAGCAGCTAGTGTCGGAAAACCTTTCATGGCCGACTTTGAAAGGTGCCAAAAGGTGAGTCTTTTAACTGTTAATGGTGTTAATTGTTGGCACATCGCTTTTATCGGACAGATACTTAAATGTTGTCCCTGTAGATTTATATTCCAATGAATGACGGTGCTTTTCATTGGTTCCTGTTCATCGTCAATGTGCGAGAAGGCTTTGGTGAGATTTGGGATCCTCTTCCCGATGGTCGAAGCAATCGGAAACAGGAGCAACAAGCGCAACGCATTATATGTTACTTGGGTGCATTCTTCACACTGTTCATTTCGTTATATGTATGATTTGACCAATTTTGTTCTTTTGTTTCCAACTTCGCAGTTACATTCGTTTGATGCCATATTTCATTCAAAAATGCCTGCAAATGCCAAGCCATCAACACGGTTCATTTGGTTCCCTATCCAGCCCGGTCAGGGAGTTCCGAAGCAAGCAAATGGGTTTGATTGTGGAATTTATGTCCTCAAATTCATGGACACTCCAGGCCTGATTCCCACAAAGTCTTATATGGTAAATGTTTCTTTTTCCAATTTATACTCATGTACAACTTATGTTTTCATTAAGCAACACAACTCACCAACACAACTTTTCTCTCGTAGCATGATTCTCAAGATGTTCGTGGAAGACTGGCTGTTCAACTCATAGACTCAGCTTTCAATGACGCACGACCCCGATTACTTTCTCAGGCAAATGTTGCATTTGACGAACATGTTGCACAGGCCACGCGTATAGCCTCTATGCAGAAGGTTAAAACATTTGAATTGCCCACCAGAGGTGAAGCGAAAAATCGGAGAAGAAATCCCAAACGCGTACGGGCATAAACATTCATGATTGAGATTTGTGGGATATTTGATCATTTGTTGTACATGTCTTATGATGTGAACTTGTTGGGAAATTAACTGATGTACATTTGTGTTGTAGTCATTGAGGTGTGTTCAGTCATTATCATTTCTGCGAACACATATGACTGTGTGTTCTTTTGTGGATCTTTTTGCAAACTAATTATTATGTGACAAAGGAAATGTTACTTTCAAATTATGGGGTTATGTCCACATCCTTTTTCCCGGCCAACTACTACGCCGTGTGCCTTAAAATTACTCAATTGATGTTGGCGGTCGGTCGCCCTCGTTTTCCTTCACATTTTGTACTTAACGAAATATTAGCTGCCAAAATAAAACGGCATCGATTCCGTTTCCCCCTTTATTATAACGGGGCATATAATACGTGGCTCCGGTTACTGGCTCGAACCGGCCTGCCGCTTTAATAAAACGGCTATCCGGTAATGCTGTTCTATTTACTGGATCAGAACGGTTAGCCGCTTCTCAGTAATCGGGTAGCCGGTTATGATGTTGTCTTTTCTGGATGTAAACGGTTACCCTGCTTAAAAATAACCGGCTAACCGGTTATGCAGATCAGCTTACTGGATCTAACCGGCATGCCGGTTAAGTAAAACGGCTGGCCGGTTAGATCCAGTGAGCCTACTGGATCGAAACGGCCTACCAGTAAAATAAAACGGCAAACCGGTTAGTATTCATAGGTCACTGCATCTAACCGGCTTGCCGCCTAAATAAAATGGCAGGCCAGTTAGATCCACCGAGCCTACTGGATCGAAACGGCCTACCGCTTAAATTAAAAGGCTAACCGGTTAGTGGGAATAGCTTACTGGATCTAACCGGCCTACCGCTTAAATAAAACGGCTAACCGTTTAGTGTGAATAGCTCATTGGATCTAACCGGCCTGCCGCTTAAATAAAACGGCTGACTGGTTACTTTGTTCTGCTTACTGGATGTAAACGGTTTCTGGAATAAAAATAACCGGCGGGCCGATATGTTTAACCTGCTTTCTAGATCAAACCGGTAAACCGTTTATAATTAAACAGCAAGCCGAAAAATTAGCATAACCGCTGCAGAAACCATTCGTTTTCGGCAATCGGGCAGCCGTTTCCAATTTATCTCCAGCCAATCGGCACGCCCACTTTCAAATCGGTGCATTTTCCGCGAATCGACATCGATTGCGTTGAATCGGGATTGTATTTAGCCGATTTTACATCACAAAACGTCATTCAAACTAAGATTTTTACGGAAATTGCTACAAATCCCTCATCGGCTAACCGCCGAGCCTAGGTTTTCTCGAAAAACGATCGGATGTCGATTTGGGTGTGTTCCAGTAAGTCATTCTTCACACTGCTATTTTGAGCATCACTTCACAGACTCATTCCCCTCATTTCATCGAATCACTCTGTGTAAGTTCTAACTTCCCTAACTCTCACCATTGTGCTTCAGTTATGTCAAGTTCGAGAGCAAGAACCGCCAAGGCCAAGAAGGAAGCAATTGTGCCGAAACCCAAACGGCCCCGAACTGAAAAAGGAAATGGTCAGCAATCTGATTTCGAGTCAAGGCATTTTCCAACCAAGCAACTTGCCAAACAGTTCTTCCTCAAGTTCATGCCTCATCTGGTACCTTCTTCATTCTATGTTGAGTTGACTTGTATTCGATGTCTTATTATTAGTAACAGAAGTTTGGTACAGTTACTGGAGAGGGTTGGTTGGATTAATGCTGTTGTGATTGAGGAGAATGTGTATCCAAATTTGGTGAAAGTGTTTTACTGTAATATGGATACTTCTCAGGAGAAGCGAAATCGTGTCATTACTCATGTTGGTGGAATCACTATAGAGTTTGGACCTAGTTTAATGAATGAAATCCTAGGAACTGCTGAGAATGGTCTAAAGATTTACTCCGCTAGGAAACCACCTTATGTTGATGATTATTCTCATGTTGAAGCAGTTAGGAATATTTGCAGACGTATAGATTTGTCCGATGACGTTTGCACACTTCATCTCCGAGCGCAATGCTTATGTCTACAGAGTAGAGTTTTGCTTCGCATTCTGCAGGCAATTGTCACGCCTAGCGTTGTTGGATTGTATTCTTAGGGGTCGCCCTGTTAACTTGGGGTATACCGTTGTCCGTCACATTCTCAGCATTCCGAGTGCAGGTAACCGTTCCCTTCCATACGGTAACTTTATTACCAGGATACTCAAGTTCTTTGACGTGCCCATTGATGAACACACTTTCGAACCAACCAAACCAATAGGACATGAACTGGTGAACAGTTTATCTTATGAGTGGCGAAATGAGGGATGGGTTAAGGTTAAACAGGAGAAGACAACATTGCTAGCGCCAAGTGATGATCGTCCGCTTAACTCCATAATACCCGCCGATCGGTTGCCAGACTTCTCTTTACCCCTGCGGGGTCAACGGAGACGTTCCAGGGCACAAACATCAACGCCCGATTCGTCCTCTGTTGTCCCGCCTTCTGAGACTACTGGTTCGGAACATGTATCTCTGCAGCAGCTCATGAATGAGATAAGGATGCTCTCCGCCCAACAGACAACCAGCCACCAGCAAACTTTCGGGGAGCAGGACCGTCTTATGCAGCAGCAGCAATAGCTCCTTGATGGACAACGAAGACTCTTTCAGCACCTTGGTGTTCCCTACCCGTTTCCACCACCATCACCACCACCGCAGTAGCTTTTAAGTTATGCAATTTAACTGTTCTGAGGATTGCTGTTTGTAATATGCTATAGCTGAACGTTATAACTGAATTGTATGCAGATTATTGATATTTCAAGCATGTTATTCGTAGTGGCAGCGTTGAGTGCAGTAATTTCGCATAACTGGGAAAAACATATTATGTATATGGGGTATTTAATCCCCGAAGCAGGAACTGTTTATTATTACCATAAGCACATTTTGGCACCATTACAATATGACTTCATGTTATAAGCTGTTTAACTGTGGAGGACATGAATTCCGGGCCATGCATGGGTTTAATTTATTAGTCTTCTGTACTAAAGCCAATCTTACATTCATCATTCAAATACCCTGAGGTGTTCGGAAATGGAAGAAGTGTAAATGTATCCCCTCCCATTGACGGTGAGATCGTTGAATTATTCCAACAAGAATCATTGGATTCTGGTAACGGACTCCAGGAACTTCCACAGACATTTTGGCTTTCAAGTTCTTTTGAAGCTTCACTAATGAAACATGAAAGTTGTTGACTTGAGCCAGCGAAATTACTATAACCGCAGTTATCGTCCGTATTAAGCTTGGCTTGACAACTCCTGCAAATAATACTCGTACCGGTAATGAATGGAGATTAGGTTCGCAGTAATCATAAACTATCACTTGTGAGAACCGTAAATGTGACATACCTGATGGCATTGAGGTTATTTGGACACCTTGGTGCGGTATGACCATGCCCCCTACAAATGCTACACTTCCTGTCGTGTTTGGGATCTTTTTGTCGAGTTCGTACAGCACCTCTTGTCGTCGGTAGTAATGAATCTAGTACGTTTGAATTTAGTTGCCGAACTTGTGCAGGCCTGCGGCTGCCAACTTTTTCTCCCCCAAACAGTTGTTAAAATTTCAGTGTCAATTGGTTAATGTCAGCTAAAGCCTCTTTATACGATTGCTCACTTTTTGCGGCATAGAAGCACATTTTGTTACTGGCGGTAGACAAAGCACTAAATCTAGCAACATCAGAAATCTCACCGGCAACTTGTGGCAGTGCTAAGGCGCATGAAGTATAATCCTTCGCCTCTTTTGTCCATCGATGGAGAACCATATTTTCAGGAATTTTAACAAACTATTCCACTTTCATAACATGGAACATGTGTCGACACGGGATCCCAGCAGAGTCCATCAGCTGGCAGGAGCAAGCCAACTTATTTTCTGCTTGACTGAACATCACTGTCCACTTCAACTCCACGTTCCCAAACTGTGTTAGTGTATAGTACTGTGTGTCAGCACAGTTCAAGCCACCACAGTTAATTAATGCTGCTTCTTGCCGAATTTCTTCTCGAAGCCAATGGAAAACCCTTTGGGTAAAAATTTGTGTTGCATGTTTTTCGATGCTGCGCAAGTATGTCGTCAACACCGGAGTACTGTATTTACATTTGAACTCGTCTTCTGTTTCAGTGGCACGAATGCTACGCAGTGCACGATCAATTTGTTGCACGAACTCATATAATTTTAACCTGTATTGCAGAAAACGGTTGAGATAAGAATTCATACTCTCACAGCGTTGAGTGCTTCGCATTCCAGCGAAAAAAGTTCCTTTCAGATAGGCTTCAGCCCATTTATGACGTTTTCCAAACATTTTTTTGACCCAAACATTATCGCGCAAGTTCAACTCATCAAGCAAAGCAAACCACCGTTGCTCAAATTCAGATGGACTCGTGGGTGTTACATAAGATCACAAAATTTGCTAGTGAAGTATTCATTCTTAATATTTGCTTGTGTATTCCTTTCTAAATGCCAGCAACAAAGACGATGAGTACATCCAACAAAAATGGTTTTAATTGCCTTCGCCATTGCCTTGTCGCCATCAGTAATCACGGACTTTGGCTTTCGGTGAGCCATGGCCGATAAAAAAGTTTGGAGTAGCCATGTGTATGATTCAACTGTCTCGTCTGCGAGTAGGGTAAATCCAAAAACGGTGGTCCGACGATGATGGTTGGTGCCAACAAGGGTCACAAGTAGTTTGTGATATGCATTAGTTTTGTATGTCGCATCAAATGCCAAAACATCACCGAAGCATTCATAATCATACCGTGCCATATAGTCGGTCCAAAACAAGTTCCTTAGCCTATTATCAGCGTCTAATGTGTACTCATGATAGAGCTCAGGATCATTGTCAGCTTTTGCAATGAAATATGCTATAGTTGCTGCGGAATCACTATCACCAAATTCAGCACGTCTATCTGCATCTAATCGATTCTGCAAATCCTTATGTTTGAACTTAAGATTTTGTGATCCCCCAACTTGATCACCCATGTAATCCACAACTTGGCAAGTCTTAACGCCAACATGCCTCAATGCCTTCGCTTGGGCGACATCTCCTTCTCTAACGTTCCGATGGGAACGAAGCAGATGAACTTCGTTTGTACAAGCCAATGGATGATTGTGTTCCATTCTGAATTCTGTCACCCTGTACTTCGCGCTGGAATTGTCGTAATTCACCCGAAACGATGCTTTACAACCTGTACGGGTTATTGGCCGTGGTTCTCGTAGTCTATTATCATTTGCCAAGTATTTCTCTGCCCTATATCCTTCAAAATTACAAACCCACCGACGGATCGTAGTGCGGCCACATTTCGCACGTCGAAGCTCATTTTTTCTAACACTAAAACCAACCATTCTTGAGTAGTTAATGTACCATGCATCAGCATCTTCTACTGAATCAAACTCAGCTCCGAGTACATTTGAAGGATGTAACTCAACAACATCAGATGCAATACTCATCTCTTAACCCTGTAAATTAATACCATGAAAAATATATGTAAAAATAACATACAATGATTATGGGTGTATTAATAGACAATCATCTAAAGCACACAGACAGTCAACAGGTTTCGAAAATGCCATGAAAACCCCCATCAACATCAACATCAACTTTCCATAACACAAAAATAAAAACCAAACCAACATTTGCCCGAAAAAATAAATTTATCAAAAATACTTACTTGAGGAACAACACAAATTTGCTCACCACCTTCCAGTTGCTCCAGCAGTAACAATGGGAGAGAGAAATAATTTCTTTGTTTAAGGTGAGTTATGGTGGGAAGGACAATTGTTTTAAAAGCCAACAAACAAAATACACCTTGAACAAAACGGGGGGAGTGGGGAGTTTTCATGAAGGGGTGCGGGCATTAAATGAAAAACAGTTAGTGCATTATAAATACAACAATAAATTAACTACTAGAGTTGTTGAAATGTCGGGGTATTTGGAAAATTGAAACATGAAACATGGAACAAGGAACATGAAACGGGGCACGGAGAACATGCAACAATGAACATCAAACATGTGGACCTCCGTAACAGTGAAAATCAAACATCATACATGAAACAGTGGACTGGAGACATGAAACATTAACGCAAACATGAAACGGGGGCAAAACAGAAATTTTTCGGGGTATTTGGAAAATTGAAACATGAAACACGGAACGAAGAACATGAAACGGGGCACTGAGAACATGCAACAATGAACATCAAACATGTGGACCTCCGTAACAGTGAAAATCAAACATCATACATGAAACAGTCGACTTGAGACATGAAACATTAATGCAAACATGAAACGGGGGCAAAACAGAAATTTTTCGGGGTATTTGGAAAATTGAAACATGAAACATGGAACGAGAAACATGAAACGGGGCACTGAGAACATGCAACAATGAACATCAAACATGTGGACCTCCGTAACAGTGAAAATCAAACATCATACATGAAACAGTGGACTTGAGACATGAAACATTAACGCAAACATGAAACGGGGGCAAAACAGAAATTTTTCGGGGTATTTGGAAAATTGAAACATGAAACATGGAACGAGAAACATGAAACGGGGCACTGATAACATGCAACAATGAACATCAAACATGTGGACCTCCGTGACAGTGAAAATCAAACATCATACATGAAACAGTGGACTTGAGACATGAAACATTAACGCAAACATGAAACGGGGAGCAAAACAGAAATTTTTCGGGGTATTTGGAAAATTGAAACATGAAACATGGAACGAGGAACATGAAACGGGGCACTGAGAACATGCAACAGTGAACATCAAACATGTGGACCTCCGTAACAGTGAAAATAAAACATCAGATATGAAACAGTGGATTGGAGACATGAAACATTAACGCAAACATGAAACGGGGGCAAAACAGAAATTTTTCGGAGTATTTGGAAAATTGAAACATGAAACATGGAACGAGGAACATGAAACGGGGCACTGAGAACATGCAACAATGAACATCAAACATGTGGACCTCCGTAACAGTGAAAATAAAACATCAGACATGAAACAGTGGACTAGAGACATGAAACATTAACGCAAACATGAAACGAGGGCAAAACAGAAATTTTTCGAGGTATTTGGAAAATTGAAATATGAAACATGGAACGAGGAACATGAAACGGGGCACTGAGAACATGCAACAATGAACATCAAACATGTGGACCTCCGTAACAGTGAAAATTAAACATCATACATGAAACAGTGGACTTGAGACATGAAACATTAACGCAAACATGAAACGGGGGCAAAACAGAAATTTTTCGGGGTTTTTGGAAAATTGAAACATGAAACACGGAACGAGGAACATGAAACGGGACACTGAGAACATGCAACAATGAACGTAAAATATCAAACATCTATTTTAAACATAAACATGAAAAAAAAATAAAGATAAATTTTATTATTAAAAAAAATTTATTTTTTTCCCAATTTTACTTACTTACTTACCTTTTTTCTTATTATTATTATTATTATTATTATTATTATTATTATTATTATTATTTTTATTTTTATTATTTTTTTATTTTTTTAAAATAAATATATATAATTTTATATATTTATACAAATATTTTTTTTTATTAAATAAAACATTAATGGCAGCAACCGGTTGCTGCCATTGGTTTGGCTGCCCCAGCTGACAGCCAAACATACACGGGTCAATTTATTAACCCCTCTATGATATAGGGACTTTTCAACCCCTATCATAGTCATTCCCAATTCAAATTCCATCAGTAATTTTTTTATTGAATACAAAGAATCTGGAATAGTATTCTCTAAAGGAACAATATCTTTAAGAATTTAAAGTAACTCTGTAAAGCTTTTATTGGAAATACCATTATCAAATTTATGTTTGACTAAAACTGTAGCTGCTGATAACCTTGTGTACTTTGTACAACCAGGATAAAGAAGAGTTTCAACATCAACCTTTTGAATAAAAACATCCTCTTTTCTCTCATGAGATATTATTTCATGATCATTGGGCTGCTCATAAGCATCAATAGGTTGATCAGCATCTTCTGCTTATAAGCATCACTAGGTTTATCAGCATCTTCATTAGGCTCATCATAAGTATCTCTATACATCTCATAAGAATCAAACATTTCTTAATCTGTATGTTGTAAACGCACACTTGGACTCTCCCCATGAAGAAACCAAGCAATGTAATTAGGATTCATTCCAGTTATAACCAAATGCTCATAAACAATGTCAACATGTTGAGAACGAAGATTTCGACATTTAGCACAGGGGCAAGTGATACAATCACCATCCCCTATACTTGCTTGGGCAATGTTGACAAACTTTCGAGCACCATACCTATACTGCTAAGAAAATCTACACATCAAAAGTAATTTTATACTTTAATTATTTGATTACAATATTATTTGATTTAATTTTTTTTTTTTAAAACACCAAGTTATGTTAAAACCCTGGAAGATTGACCAATGTTTTATCCATTATGAGTCCTTCACTTGTTAATATACAACCTGCTACTACAATTTAGAGGAATAAAATAATAACCACTAAACAATACGTAATAAATTACAAAATTCAGCCAAATAAATACCAAAATCACATTATAGACATATATTTAATTTTAACTCCTACTAAAAATATAAAACAAGAAGATGACAAGAAAATCAAGTACCTGAATCAACACATGTAGCTGAAAATGTAACCAAATTTTAAATGAATAAACTAAGAGATTAAGCAATTACCAGATGAATAAAGCTGAAGACAGCTTTTTTTTCCGATGCCTAAACTAAAATAACTTGAAATCTTAAGAAATTAAGAAAATACACCTAATCAATACGTGCAGCTGAAAATTTAACCAAATTAAAAGAAATAAAATAAGAGCTCAAGAAGTTACCAGATAGTGAAGCCGAAGACAACTTTTGTTTCTCTCAAATCAACATCCAAACTGAAATTACTTGAAATTGTAAGAAACTAAGAAAAAATTTGCCTAATCAACACATATAGCTGATATAATGAAGAAAACTTACAAGAAATTCCAATGATTATTGCAATTTCAACTATAAGATTTTGTTGCTCTAGACAATTCTTGCAATATCTTCCTAGTTCTGTTAAATGAAAATGAATCTAATGTTTTAATCTAAAGAGTATTACGAAGGCTGTAAGTGAAGAATGAGAGTGAAGCTCGTGAGTTTTTTTTTTCTTTTTTTTTAATTGAAGATCATGAGTTTGTATTTCTTTTTTTTTTCTTAATATATTTGAGAGGGAACCCAAGACCGTGAGTTTAGCGTGAGTTTATTTTAAGTGATTGCAAAAACCAAAAAAAAAAAACCTTCAGCAAATGTAAATGTTATTTTTAATCGGAGGGTGCAGGAAATAAAGGTGGGGTTGCGTGTAACAAATAACTTCTGTAGCATATTAAAATTTAGCACTACAATTAATCAAAATTAATAAGTTATAACAGCATTTTCAAATTAAAACACTGTCTATACAATTTTCTATAGCGTTTCTTTATGATACACTGTATATAAGCTGATGTAAATACATAAATTTCTTGTGGTGATTATTTAATGACCCAAAGTTAAGATTCTCGAATTGGAAGAGGACCTTCTTACAGTAACTAGCTAATTAGTTTTTTTTTTGTACGTTGAAATGGTGTGCCCGCCCACTGAGTGTCATGCCACTTAGCAAATCCAATGGGATCCCACAGCGAGATCTATAAATTTTTTATTTTAAAAAATATATAAAATAATATTTAATTTGTGGGATCCATATAATGGGCTAACGCACCATCTTAATAGGCTAAGGTGGTGCGGCTGCCCCACATAAATTTTTCTCAGGCTTGAACTTCTTCAACTTTTTATTATTTGTTTAATTTTTTGTATCATTTTACAAGACCTGTGCGTTCGCTAATAACATCATTTCATGTGGACTGTGAAACCCTCCAACCATATACTCTTGTGAGGATTCATGCGGTACTAGTAGTAGCCCTGGTGGGTACAATCGCAGTGTTTAACATATGATGCAACGAAGACAAGGAAGTTATGGCTAAATCGGATTCATCAATAAGGCGATCAAATCCTTCTTAATTGTTGATTTTAGTTTGGACTGTTTTGCAGAATATTCGGATTGTTCAACAAAAGAGTCATTGCCCATTCCATTGTCTCGACTCTTGAGCTTAGTGCCAGCTCCTGCAGCTAACAAAATCTATCGGAATTATGATACTAGATTTACTTGGCAAAATCGCTCGATCCGGAACATGAGAGTTTAGATAAGAACTTAAGAAAAAAAGTTCGGGCCAAGTATAGCCCTTTATTTTTTTAAATATAAATTTTTAAATTAAAATAATAAATTAATATTTAAAATAATAACAGAAAAATGAAAAGAAAAGAAAACTTAAATCTTTAATTCATAATTCAATGATGACTTAAAAAATCTAGAATTATAACACTAAATTTTCTCTTAAGTCATAATTAATTAAGAGAATGCTTAAATTAGATAATCCTACACTAAAAGATTAAATCTGTAAATTTTTATTCACTTCATTTTCTTTATTTATTATTTTATTTTTAATGATTATAACAACTTGTAAATTATCAATTCATTACAAGTTTATAATAATTTAAAAAAATAATTAAAAAATATGTGGAAACTCAAGCCCACAAAGGATCCAATGATTATATTTTTCCTTGCATAGACTTAGGCCTAGACTTAGAAAAACCTGGCTCGGTCTATGAATTTGTCATACCTATAAATAGAAATAAAGAAATGCTAAAGTAACAACAATAATAATAATAAAGTGATAATCTTTCTCTCTAGGAAATGACACTTGAGTCCCTAATTTTTTTTTAATTAAATCTATGATGATATAATTTTAATGTTTAAACATTACAATTGAAGAATATTTTTTAAAATTTTTTTTAATGTTTCTTGTCAGAAATGTTTGTAATAGGTAATAATTTAAAAACAAATACCTAAAGAAAAATTAGGGATCGAAGTACATCATATATCCTTTCTCCCTTACTATTTTGAGTTTCACACAATTTTTATTATATCTCTTTACTGCCTTCACGATCAAAGTTTCATATAAAGAAAAAAAATTGTTGCAATTTTATGGTTGAGATGAATTGGTTTGTAAAAGTTTTTGACAAACCAAAAAAGTATTATGAAAACTTGGTGGTCAAGTTCAAAAACAGCTGTAGAGGAAAAATATTATTTTCCCAAAAACGAAAGTACTTAAACCAAATGTTTGATTACATATATAGATACATTAACTTGTGAAGAGCAGCAATTTCAATATACAAGGTCTTCATATATGTATGAACATGTAGACAAGAGTGAGTTGATGAAGGCACATAAGAGGGTTGGCAATGAGACAGGATAGGCTGCTATTTGCCAATTCTAATCATATCCTAAGTAGTAAATCGGGACAAACAAGTGCTTCGATCCCATCCCAATTGGAATTCCAAATTATTTTAGATGACATGAGTTTTCTGTCATACACTATAGTATTTATCATAAAAGACATGTCATACATATATGACCGACATGTCATATTTATATTATAACTTAAACGACTTGTCATACAAGTGGACTGATGTGTCATATTTATATAATTAATTAAACCGACTTGCCATGTATTTCTAAAAATTTAGATGGGACATTCAAGATCCCGTTCAGGATTTCTAAACGTCCCAAATTCTAATCCAAAAAGTAAATCAAGATAAAATTTTATCTTAAATCCCATCGTGAATGGGCCGAGATCCTGAATCCAGATCCAAATTCGGGGTCTTTTTCCAATAGTAGAAAGTAATAGCAACTTCAATATAAGGTCTTCGTTTAACTATAATCTCCATATTGTAAATTGTAGACAACGAGTGAGTTGATGAAGGCAGATACATGAACCTATGAAAATTAGCAAGTTCAATATGTATAAGGTATTCTTTTAATTTTAATCTGCAGAGTGTAAATTAAAAAATGGTTGGGCTGGTTTTAAAAAAAGAAAAAAAAAATTCCGGTGCTTAAGAGACAAGCCATTGGGCGGTTATGTAAACGTCAGCAAATTTAGCTATCACATCACTAGTTTTAGGGCCAGTTTAATAATAACATAACTTTTAAAATAATTGCTATTAGTTATGCCGTAGAAATAATCAGCTGTAAAAAGAATCAGTTAAATGTTTGGTAAAATTTATTATTTAAAAGTATTGTAAAATTTTAAAAGTAGTTGTGTGCGTTTGGTATATCTAATTGTTAAACTACTGTTTGAATAAATTTGAATAAAAATGAATGAATTAAATATAATGTTGAAGAAAATTTATTTATAGATTTATAAGCATATATATAAAATAATTTTAATTGTGTATATATAATAATTGATAACTAAAATAAATATTTTATATTATTAATTTTATAATAATAATAATCTCTTTAAAGTTAATAATTTTTTTATTTCCTAACTAACAAGGATAATTTTGAATTTTGTAATAAATATGAAAATATATGTGGAATTGTATTGAGTATAAAACTAATTCTTAAAATTAGATTTTAAAAAGCTACAGCTTCCATGCTTTTCAAAATGTATTGTAGGATGAAGTGATTTTACTAAAAATTATTTTTAAAAAAATTTACCAAATACCAAAATTAACTTTTAACTTTTTAAAATTATTTTTTAACCTCTCAAACGCAATCCCAAACGGGCCATTAATACTCATTTTCTACGTCATGTACTATTTTCCGGAGGCCGTTAATTTTATGGAAAATTTGGTGCGCTTTGAGTGTATACCTCCTCTCATTCCTACTTGATTTTGACATGTGGTAAGATTATGGATAAATTCTTTCATAAATAAGTATATTCTAATATTTAGATACATATGATAAAAATCAAGATTATAAATGCATGAAATGCTTGCATGAAGAGTCATAACTATTATAACATTAACACACAGCAAATAATTTTGGCCATTATGTGCTTGTAAGCATAAAAGATGTATCCTCAATTTACTCCATTTGAATAAGTTTCTTTTCTTATCCCTCATAATCATGCAAAAATAAGTGTTTTTATCATTTGAACAAACAAGATCGAGTGAAAGTTTACTTTTCTGTACTGTCCAGTATTTTCATCAAGAATTTCTCAATTTTTAATTTACTTTACTTTTAGAGATCCAACTATTTTTCATGGACGACAATGAGTGAAGAAAATAATCAAACCTTAGAATCTTAAAATATATCCGAACCAGTTAAATGCCAATTTTATTTATCAGTGTAGTATTTGTCCTCTTAATGGTCGTTAATCTTAATTGGCCGTAAACATATCCAAACCCATATTAATAATGGAATAATCAAAGTATATTTGATGTGTCATGAAAATTTAACAATTTTGTAATACAAGCGTGCAAGATATATCCGTTTTGGCTCCATTTTTAATAAAGCAACATATATACTTTTTTGCCACTGGGCCTTGTTAAGGGAATTAGTTTGAATCTTATAAGTACTTATTTCAATTTCTTATTTTAAAAAAGTGGGTTAAGAGTAAATTTTGTCCTGTTTATTTATGGGAGTGTTTGTACTATAACTGAATGTATGTATTCAGAATCTCAATAAATTGATTTTTTATTGTAAGATTATGTGCTACAGATATTGACATGACAAGAATACCCTTTAAAGATAAGGATCTAATGTAACATTAAGGGTAAATATGGGAAGATGAAAAAATGGACCGTTAGTGTGGTCCGATAATATCCTAGATTTCAGGTCATGTCCTCATTGTCCCCTATATAGATCACCACGTCATTCTTGTGGGACCACAGAGGAAGGTCAGGTGTCACCAATGAGGAATTGCCACTTAGAGCACAATAGACTACAACTACTCCAGCCCAGCGCATAGCCCAAATTCATCCTAATACTAATAGCCGCCTACAACTTGACAATGACATTGTATGAACTTCAAACCATGGCCTTGGGGTGTGCGGGATGATGTCGGGCTCTCTTGGTTGTCTTTGGCTGCCAAAACAACTGCTTTCTTAATCAGTTGCACTATTTTTTAATTAAAAATTATGAAAAAAATATTATTATTAGTTAAAAAATAAATAAATAGAAAATGAAAGAAAATATAATCTTAACACAATCAAGAGAAAAAAATAAAAAAAATTATATAATAAAAGACAAATATTTTTTTATTTTATATGTGACGTCTCATATTTAATATTGAAATTTTTATGTATATTGTTACTTATCTCAACTTTATTATTAAACATCGTTTGTCATATATATCATATGTTTTGTTACATATTTATATTGTACTCATATATTTAACTTTAGTTATTGCATGTTTGACCTCATTTTGTTACATGTTTCATGTAATTTTTTAACACATAAATTTCATGTTACATGTTTACATCACATGTTGCATGTTTTACTTCAATTATTACATGTCTTAAATAAGTTGAAATATGAGGATTTTCTCTCGTGTTTCATGTTTGACATCCACGTTTCATGTTGTATGGTTATATCACATGTTGCATGTTTGACTTCAATTAGTGTATGTCTTGATTAAAGCCAAAAAATGAGAATTTTCCCCCAGTTTCATGTTTGACGTCCGTGTTACATGTTTGATCTCAATTGTTGCATGTTTCATTTAATCTGTTGTATGTTTAATCGTATTCATGTTTAACCTCAATTGTCACATGCTTCATGTAATTTTTTTACATTTAAATTTCATGTTGCATGTATACATCACATGTTGCATGTTTGACTTTAATTGTTGCATATCTTGAATAAAATCAAAAAATGAAGATTTTCCTACCCGTTTCTTGTTGGATGTCCATATTGTATGTTTGACCTCAATTGTTGCATGTTTCGTGTGATTTGTTGCGTGTTTACGTTACATTCATGTTTAACTTCAGTTCTTGCATGTTTGACCTTATTTGTTGCATGTTTCACATAATTTTTTAACATGTAAATTTCATGTTGCATGTTTACATCACATGTTCTATGTTTGACTTCAATTGTTGTATGTCTTGAATAAAGCCAAAAAAATAAAGATTTTCCCTCCCCTTACATATTTGACATCCATGTTGCATTTTTAACCTCAGTTGTTACATGCTTCATGTAATCTTTTACATGTCTACGTTGTATTCATTTTTAACCTTAGTTGTTGCATGTCTAACCTTTGTTGTTGTATGTTTTACCTCAGTTGTTACATGTTTCATATAATTTTTTTACATGTAAATTTTATGTTGCATGTTTAACTTCAATTATTGCATGTCTTCAATGAAAGCAAAAAATGAAAATTTTTTCCTCTCGTTTCATGTTTCACGTTCATGCTGCATGTTTAACATCGTCTGTCACAAATATCACATTTAATGTTGTATATTTATATGGATTTATGTTTAATGTCTACCGCAATATGTTTGACTTCAATAGTTGCATTTCTTATATTATTATTTTAATGTAAATTTTATATTTCATAATTACATCACATGTTGCATCTTTGAAGTGTGGTGTTGCATGTCAAGGTTTTTGATTTAGGAATTTTAAAAATGAGTGAAGAAATTGTGTTTTAAATGCTAGAAAAATAAAGTTAGAGTGATGAATAATGATCGGGAAATGTTAAAATTGCAGAAAAGCACAAAAGAATGACAGTTTTTAGATAGAGAGTAAAGTAAAGTTCATCGTTTAAAAAGGGAGTGAAGAAAATGATGAAGAAGCTAAAGAAGAAAACCTAAAATAGTGACTTTAAACCTGCATTGGGTTAGCTGGGTTAATGATAATGGTTAGCCACATTGTTTTGGCAGACAAGAATGATTCAATCGAGAAAGCTTATCCATCGTTGGCCGTGGCAAACTACTGAAAAAAGCAACTTCTTCGGGACCAAGCGGTTAGCTGCTTGGTTTTCGCAGACTCACTGCCTTTTAAGTAGTCAACCACTTCATTTATTTCATTTAATTCATTTACTGTACGAAATAAAATGAATATAATTGAATTTTGATTCACGTACAATTCGTTTTATTTGTATATGTAGAAATATTTATTAAACGAATCAAATTCGAATCGAATTAACAAATCATTAAGGAGATTAAAATTATAGCTAGGCAACCAAAGAGGGGGGTAAATTAGGATTTTGAAAAATCTTAAACGACAATAACACAATCCAATACCAACAAGTACTTCAAACAACTATAACAACTAAACAAAAACATAAAAATTAGAACAAAGCATTAATCCATAAGTAAAGAATGAAACTAAAATATCTAAATAGATTTAAATGTCTGAATCTGAATTATATGTTTATTTTTTTATCTGAATCTTTGAAAAAAACTATTAAGTTGTTCGTTTTTTAACTTTAACAACTGAAAACATGTATGTCAATATCTTGTAGAAGTGGCCAAACTCTCCATTTAGTATCATCAGAGCTTGCTTGGTAAGTGAGATGATCTGTTACCTTGTCAAGGATTTGATCTTTGATGTCCAAATAAGGCTTCTCAATCAGTTCAGAAGGGCTGTAAGAAAATCGAGAGCAATATGTGGTCCAGGATGGTAATGACCATTAGAAATGACCATACCAAGAAAGTTTATGGAGGACTATCCTAGGATGCTTTTCTTTTCAGAAAGGGTATCCATCAGATCCAAAGGCTGAAATGGGAATGGACTGTTGCTGAGTAGAGACGGCTTGGATCATAGCAGAGAAAGAGAGCCGAGGAAGAGACTGGACTTCTGTTGTGGTTTGTGGAGACTGAAAAGTCATTCTGACAGAACCACCTATTCATTTTTCAAACATAGCCTAAGAAGGTTGGAGAGGCTGAGAATTCTGATGGTTCATAGTTTGTCAACCATTCCAGAGGCATTAGTTTTAAAAGTTTGGGTTTAGAAATTTGTCTGGGAAGATCATCTGCTTCTTCAACTATAAGAGGTTCAGTAGGTGTTTCTGGTGGAGGCATGGGGGTGTCAGGTTTTGCTCAAGAACTGTTATAACAACGCCATGTACCCGACACCCAAGTGGTATCCGAGCCACTCATACCACCATCCTACTTTTTCACCTAAACAGTCATTCTAGGCACCAACGGTGACTTCGGAACCAGGTATGAAAACTGAGAGGATGAGATAGAAAGCGTAACACAACTTTCTGATACACAGGATCTTACAAGAGGCAAATGCATAGCATAATTGTTGTATAAGTGAAGATGAACTTAAGGATTTTCCTAATTAGCAGTTAAAAATAGTTAAGAAAGAGTGAGAAGATTTAGGAAGTCATAAGAGATAAACAAAACTTCATATAAACTTATGAACTCGATCTGAGTTCTAACAGATTACAAAAATCCTTAAATAGGAGAGAAAATAGAGGAGAGGACCCCCCACTTTTCAAAAGTAGAGAAGCACAACCGAGCACACCTTTCAAAAAGGAAAAGTAAAAGTAAAGGAGGAAAACACGGCACTCCAAAAGCAAACATAAAAGCAAAAAGGAAAAGCCAAGGATAAGACAGGACCCTTATCCATGTCATTATTACCAAGCAAAAGTAAAAACTAAGGATAAGACAGGTATCCATGTCATTATTACTTGTGAATAGGCTTATGGGATGGAGAGAGATTATCCGTGTCACTGTCTACTTCATCAAAAGGAGAGTATGGTATTTGGACAGGAATCTTGTCATGATCGAGGTAGAGGTATTGTGGAGAGATTTCCATGTCTGACGGTGGTCCTTTTGAGCTGGAGGCAAAGTTGGTAGGGTCTTGTGAGCTTGATGCATTTTGCATGTCAGGAGACTGAGGAGAGAGGAGAGACATAAAATCTTCTCATGGATCCTGGGAACCCTGGAATAGGAAGTCTGTATAATCATGTCGTTATTCTTTTATGACAATGCCTTGTTGAGATGGAGGACCATTTGTACTATTTTATTTTTTGGTACCAGGAGGAGGAACAAAGAGCATCTCATGCTGTGGACCCAAAGATGTATGGTGAATAAGAATTTCAGGAGGCTCATAATGATTGAGCTCATATAGGAACCTTTTGAGTCCATAAACGATAAGGGGGATGCTGTAGGAGAGAGAAAGTACTTGGAAAGTACTCCATTCATAAAGCTGATTTTGTGTCCAGAACATTTTTGTAACGGGATGTTGAAAATATAGACGATGAGCTATGAAGACAGAGACATTGATTGGCTTATTAAATAAGAAAAAGATGGAGATTATGATGTTGGCTGAGTTTGAGAAGTTCTTTTCGCCACCAAGGGATTGGAGAGAACCATTCAAGAAAAGTCCAGAGGAGAGAAGTTGCATTGTCCGGGTTATGAAGATGATCTTGAAGAGAGGTGATAGGAAAAGTGATAGTTGTCACATAAAGAACGGTGAGGCACCACATGTACCACAATTCATCTTCAATAAGGCCTTTTCTGGGTTGAAGGAACAAGCCAGTAAGGAAAACACAGTCTGGGTGTTTTTGATCAAGACTAGAAAAAGTAATGTTGAGAGGAAAACTTTTTATGGTAAGAGCATGATTTGGAAGAGGAGACACCATAGCTATACTGGAAAAGATAGCTGAGAAAAAATGTGATGGAAAGTTTGTGTTTGAGGTCTAGTGAGAAGATCAGGACTGAGATTTTGATCTCATTTTATATGCTTAACTGAGAAGTCATATTGGGAGAACCAAGTCTTGAGGCCGAGGAGACGTTTGTCAGAAAGAGTCTTGTTCTTGAAGTCAAGTATCTTGGGAAATGAAGAATTATCAAGTCGGATAAGGAAGTGATGGCTGATGAGGTGGAATTCAAACTTTTTAATGCCGTACTTTACCGCCAAGATTTCTTTATAGATCACATGATAGTTTTTGAATTGACCACTGACGTGAGCACAGAAATATTCTTTGTTATCAAAAGATTCAAGGAGAATTGCACTCCAAAAATTATCACTGGCATTGGTTTGAAGAATACGTTGGCCAGTGGAAAGAATCTTCAGAGGTGGAGGATGCTGTGCAATACTTTTGAACTGGCGAACAACATTACTTTGAGCAGGACCCCATGAAGGAGCATTCTTTTTTAACATGAGAGACAGCTAGTTAGTATGGATAGTAACTTTTGGAACAAAATCTCTGAGATAGTTGATGATGCTAAGGAATTGCAATAATTATTTTAGTGTCAGATCATGATCAGGGAAGTGTAATAGTTCTTGAGCAATATGTGGTCCAGGATGGTAATGACCATCAGAAATAACCATACCAAGAAAGTTTATGGAGGACTGTCCTAGGATACTTTTCTTTTCAGAAAGCATAATGCCAAGGTATTGAGAATCTGGAGGAATTGACTCAGCAATTTTTGGTAGGCTTCATGATCTTTGGAGAACAAAAGAATATCATCAATGTAGATTAATAAGCTGTAAAGGATAGGCTTAAAAATCTTAATCATTACCTGTTGAAAAAGGGAGGGTGCCACCTTTAACCCAAATGGCATATCTTTCCATTGGTAATGTGCATTGGAGATGCAAAAAGCTATCTTATCACGATCCTCAGGATGGATTCCAAGTTGCCAGAATCCTGCTTTGAGATAAAACTTAGAGAATACCTTTGCTTCTTGGAGATGGATGAACAGAGACTGAATGTTTGTCATTATTACAAAGCAAAAGTAAAAGTTAAGGATAAGACATGACCCTTATCCATGTCATTATTACTTGTGAATAAGCTCATGGGATGGAGAGAGATTATCCACGTCACTGTCTACTTCATCAAAAGGAGAGTATGGTTTGGAAGAGGAGACACCATAGCTATAACTGGAAAGATAGCTGAGAAGAAATGTGATGGAAAGTCTGTGTTTGAGGTCTGGTGAGAAGATTAGGAATGAGATTTTGATCTCCTTTTATATGCTTAACTAAGAAGTCATATTGGGAGAATCAAGTCTTGTTCTTGAAGTCAAGTATCTTGAGAAAAGAAGAATTATCAAGTTTGACAGGGAAGTGATGGCTGATGAGGTGGAATTCAAACTTTTTAATGCGATACTTTATCGCCAAGATTTCTTTATAGATCACATGATAGTTTTTGAATTGACCATTGGCGTGAGCACAAAAATATTCTCTTCCATTAAGAGATTCAACGAGAATTGCACTCTAGAAATGATCAATGGCATCGGTTTGAAGAATACGCTGGCCGGTGGAGGGAATCTTTAGAGGTGGAGGATGTTGTGCAATACTTTTGAGCTGGCGAACAACATTACTTTAAGCAGGACCCATGAGGGAGCATTTTTTTTTAACATGAAAGACAGCTGGCTAGTATGGATAGTAACTTTTAGAATAAAATTTCTAAGATAGTTGATGATGCCAAGGAACTGCTGTAATTGTTTTCGTGTTAGATCATGATTAGGGAAGTGTAACAGTTCTTGAGCAATATGTGGTCCAGGATGGTAATGACCATAAGAAATGACCATACCAAGAAAGTTTATGGAGGATTGTCCTAGGATGCTTTTCTTTTCAGAAAGCATAATGCCATAGGTATTGAGAATCTCGAGGAACTGGCTCAGTAATTTTTTATGGGCTTCATGATATTTGGAGAACATTAGAATATCATCAAAGTAGATTAATGAGTTGTAAAGGATAGGCTCAAAAATCTTAATCATTGCCTTTTGAAAAAGAGAGGGTGCCACCTTTAACCCAAATGGCATAACTTTCCATTGGTAATGTGCATTGGGGATGCAGAAAGCTGTGTTATCACGATCATCAGGATGGATGCCAAGTTGTCAGAATCCTGCTTTGAGATCGAACTTAGAGAATACATTTGCTTCTTTGAGATAGATAAACAGAGACTGAATATTTGTCATTATTACAAAGCAAAAGTAAAAGTTAAGGATAAGACAGGACCCTTATCCATGTCATTATTACTTGTGAATAGGCTCATGGGATGGAGAGAGATTATCCACATCACTGTCTACTTCATCAAAAGGAGAGTATGGTTTGGAAGAGGAGACACCATAGCTATAATTGAAAAAGATAGCTGAGAAGAAATGTGATGGAAAGTTTATGTGTTGAGGTCTGGTGAGAAGATCAGGAATGAAATTTTCATCTCATTTTATATGTTTAATTGAGAAGTCATATTGGTAGAACCAAGTCTTGAGGCTGAGGAGACGTTTGTCAGGAAGAGTTTTGTTCTTGAAGTTAAGTATCTTGGGAAAATAAGAATTATCAAGTCTAACAAGGATGTGATGGCTGATGAGGTGGAATTTAAACTTTTTAATGCCATACTTTACCGCCAAGATTTCTTTATAGATCACATGATAGTTTTTGAATTGCCCACTGACGTGAGTACAGAAATATTCTTTGCCATCAAGAGATTCAAGGAGAATTGCACTCCAGAAATGATCACTCGCATCGGTTTGAAGAATACGCTGGCCGGTGGAAAGAATCTTCAGAGGTGAAGGATGTTGTGCAATACTTTTGAGCTGGCGAACAGCATTACTTTGAGCAGGACCCTATGAGGGAGCATTCTTTTTTAACATGAGAGACAACTGACTAGTATGGATAGTAACTTTTGGAATAAAATCTCTGAGATAGTTGATGTGCCAAGGAACTACTGTAATTGTTTTCGCGTTAGATCATGATCAAGGAAGTGTAACCGTTCTTGAGCAAAACCTTATTCCACCCTTTTTTAGAGCTGCTGATGGCCACCTATTCCAGACATACCTCATCTCCAAACATCCCATTCGGATCCAACTTTTCTCCAATTGTATCATTTGGGCTAAAGTCATTGGTTCAAACCTCCCTGATGAGGATCTCCTTATCGGATTTGATCTTTTATCCAAAGCCTAAAAAATCCGCATAACTGCTGATGGTGTTTTTTTCAAAAAAACAATACAAAGCCTATACAGATGTACTGTGTCTGTATTCTCTTTCCAAAGCCACACCATCCTATCAGCCTATTTCTCAAAAACTTCTTCATTTTTGTACTGAGTCTCATACTCAATTCATTCATCCTTCTCCATTATGGAAAAATCCTAATTTCTTTATTAAGTTGCCTTTCAAACTTAATGAAGACATTAATCCTACAAAAGCTACTCATCCAAGGATGACTCCTACAGATCTTCAATTAGCCCAACAAGAATGCAACCAGTTGCTCAGTCAAGGTCTCATTGAACCTACAAATTCAGCTTAGGCTTGTCAAGCCTTCTATGCTGAAAAAAGATCTGCAAAACGTCCGTGGCAAGAAGCGGCTTGTCATAGACAATCAGCCTCTTAATTGTTTCTTATGAGATGAAAAATTCCCATTGTCAAAGATTCAGTCTCTGTTCATCCATCTCCAATAAGCAAAGGTATTCTCTAAGTTTGATCTCAAAGCAGGATTCTGGCAACTTGGCATCCATCATAATGATCATGATAAGACAGCTTTCTGCATCCCCAATGCACATTACCAATGGAAAGTTATATCATTTGGGTTAAAGGTGGCACCCTCCCTTTTTCCAAAGGCAATGATTAAGATGTTTGAGACCCTCTTTTACAGCTCATTAATCTACATTGATGATATTCTCCTGTTCTCTAAAGATCATGAAGCCCACCAAAAATTGTTGAGTCAGTTCCTCGAGATTCTCAATACCTATGGCATTATGCTTTTCTGAAAGGAAAAGCATCCTAGGACAGTCCTCCATAAAATTTCTTGGTATGGTCATTTTTTATGGTCATTACCATCTTGGACCACATATTGCTCAAGAACTGTTACACTTCCCTGATCATGATCTGACACGAAAACAGTTACAGCAGTTCCTTGGAATCATCAGCTATCTCAGAGATTTTATTCCAAAAGTTATTATCCACACTAGCCCGCTGTCTCTCATGTTAAAAAAGAATGCTCCATCATGGGGTCCTGCTCAAAGTAATGTTGTTCGCCAGCTCAAAAGTATTGCACTGCATCCTCCACCTCTGAAGATTCCTTCCACCGACCAGCGTATTCTTCAAACCGATGTCAGTAATCATTTCTGGAGTGCAATTCTCCTTGAATCTCTTGATGGCAAAGAATATTTCTGTGCTCACGCCAGTGTTCAATCCAAAGAGTGAGAAAAACTATCACGTGATCTATAAAGAAATCTTGGCAGTAAAGTATGGCACTAAAAAGTTTGAATTCCACCTCATCAGCCATCACTTCCTTGTCAGACTTGATAATTCTTCTTTTCCCAAGATACTTGACTTCAAGAACAAGATTCTTCCTGACAAACATCTCCCCAGCCCCAAGACTTGATTATCCCAATATGACTTCTCAGTTAAGCATATAAAAGGAGATCAAAATCTCATTCTTGATCTTCTCACCAGACCTCAAATATAAACTTTCCATCACATTTCTTCTCAGTTATCTTTTCCAGTTATAGCTATGGTGTCTCCTCTTCCAAATCATGCTTTTACCATAAAAATTTTTCCTCTCAACATTACTTTTTCTAGTCTTGATCAAATACAAGATTATGTGAAAAAATTTATTTTTCGTTATCTCTTCAATGTCCAACACCTTCGTCCTGAAAGTTTTCTTTCCTTTCACCCAGATTGTGTTTTCCTTACTGGCTTGTTCCTTCAACCCAAAAAAAGGCCTTACTGAAGATGAATTGTGGTACATGTGGTGCCTCACCATTCTTTATGCCACAACTATCACTTTTCCTATCACCTCTCTTCAAGATCATCTTCATAACCCGGACAATGAAACCTCTCTCCTCTGGACTTTTCTTGAATGGTTCGCTCCAATCCCTTGGGGCGAAAAGAACTTCTCAAACTCAGCCAACATCATAATCTTTATCGTCTTCCTATTCAAGAAGCCAGTCAATATGTCTCTGTCTTCATAGCTCATCGTCCATATTTTCAACATCCCGTTACAAAAATGTTCTAGACACAAAATCAACTTTATGAATAGAGTACTTTTCCAAGTACTTTCCCTCTCCTACAGCACCCCTCTATTGTTTCTGGACTCAAAAGGTTCCTATATGAACTCAACCATTATGAACCTTCTGAAATTCTTATTCACCATACATCTTTGGGTCCACAGCATGAGATGCTCTTCGTTCCTCCTCTTGGTACCCAAAAATCAAATAGTACAAACGGTCCTCCATCTCAACAAGGCATTGTCATAAAAGAAAAACGACCTGATTATACAAACTTCCTATTCCTGGATTCCCAGAATCCATGGGAAGATTGTCAACGCTCTGATACCACTCGGGTGCCGGGTATGTGGCGTTGTTATACCATAGCAATAATACACATAGTATCCTTTGGACCAATAGCCCGCATGCTCGGGTTTCCAGCTAATATACTTAGCATCCTAATGGAACGCAATATACTTGACAATACTCATACCACTATCGTACTTTTTTCACCTAAACAGCCATTCTAGGCACCAACGGTGACTTCGGAACCAAATATGAAAATTGGGAGGATAAGATAGGAAGCGTAACACAACTTTCTGATGCACAGGATCCTACAAGAGGCAAGTGCAGAGCATAATTATTGTATAAGTGAAGATGAACTTAAGGATTTTCCTAATTAGCAGTTAAGGATAGTTAAGAGAGAGAGAAGATTTAGAAAGTCATAAGAGATAAAGAAAACTTCATATCATCAGAGCTTGCTTGGCAAGTGAGATGATCCGTTACCTTGTCAAGGATTTCATCTTTGATGTAAAAAATGAAGCTTCTCAACCAGTTCAGAAGGGCTGTAAGAAATCGAGTATTGAACCATTCTAAAAGTAATCTACTGCTCATCCCTGGTGGCGTTAAGTACAATGTGACTGGTGATTCATACCATTAAATCTTACAACTAATCTCATCATTACAGCTCGTTTGGTAAGATGTGGAGCTCATTACACCTCTCCTTCATACTATGCCATCATATTACTCATGTTTCTCATTCTTCTGCATGTTCTTCCCTTGGCTGATCGTATTACTGCTCTTGCTATCTTCTCAACTATTCTTGGGGTCCAACTTTATAGTGGTATGAAGACAAGCTCCTGGATGTCTTGGGCATATGAAGACAAACTCCTGAATGTCTTCCTTCAACTTAGCATCTTTCACAAGGATACATAGGCTTTGTTTCTTTTGGGAAAGAAACGGATATTCTGCCATCAGTTAGTCTCCCCACTTGATGAGTCTCATGGATCTAAAGTGGTTTATTGTTTTGTTAATATTCATTTATCTATTGTGGTGGAAAGGTTAACTAGTTTTGTTTATAAGTTTTGGGTTAGATAATTTTTCCTTCTCCTACAACAAATCTGGTTATTGAGAGGTTTGAATGGCTCATGGAGAACATGTGGGTTTGCACTTGTAGGTCATTGAATGGTGTATGGCAAGGACTGACTCATCTAGTTTTATGGCTAATCTATTTAACTAGATTATGGCTTTTATGGTTTTTGGAAGAGAGGTTTTATAGAGGTCAAGGATAAAGTTTGGCTCCACCTAAATAACAATATGCCTTTAATTAAGTCCTGCCTCAACTGATAAGATTAAAGCCTTTTCAAAGGTCTGCCATCTTGTATCAAGGACGGCTAAAAAGCAAGTAATATTTTTGCCTACAAATAATATTGTTGCCTACAAGAAATAAAGGTTGGAGCCCAATTCTAATTGTAGCAAGATGTAATCCTTTAGATCACTCATTCTTGTATCTTCTAACATCCTGTATAGAAAGAATGGGGAGATAGGTTTCTTTAGAGTTAGAACAAATAGACTGAACTAGGACTTTCGAAGACTTTTATACAGACTTTAGTTTGGGTTTTCTAAAGGGAACAAAAGATTTTATGGAGGAGAAAAGAATATTTACATTATAGAACTTGTAAGGGTCTAGAGGGTCTAATCAGCAAAGCTGGATGGATTTTTTACTACTTTCTTCTTCTTGGGTTTGCACAGTGGAGTTGTTCTTCTTCCCATCTGGCTAGTTGTTGTTTAATGAGCTCATCTTCATCCATAATCTCTGGTTATGGCAGGTTCATGTCTGGCCATTCTTCTTCTCCGTGTGTGTGTGTGTACTAACCGTTAAAAATGAACTATTAATTCAATTCATTCCAAAATCTCCAGAGTTGAATATACATATTCAACTTTTATTACTCAAAATTTCAAGTCAATCAAGCATTCTTTAGTCATATTTTGAAACAATCAAAGTTACAATAACAGTCCAACAATCTTTAAGTTTTCTATAGAATCAATAAACATTTATTATCTTTTCACTTTAGTAATCAATTTTTCAGCAACTCAAACATCACCAAATCACATGTTTTAAGGAAAATTAGACATATAAAACCAACAACAACCTTACTTTTCAGTTTTGAAATTACAAAATATCAATTGCACAAGGTTACCTACCTAAATCACAAGCTTTAACTTCCTAGCCTCTTAAAGCTTTCTATCACATTCTCAAGTATTAACTTCAGCCTTGGAATTACCAAAAGCCTACCTAAAACCTAAAAGATCAAAGAAATGATAATCAATTATATTTCTATTAAACAAAGTCATAAGAGATTATTGAGACTTAAGGCGTAATACCCAAAAACAAGAGAAAGCTCACTATCGTCTGCTACTTGCTTAAGCTTCACCCATATTTTTATCACCCACACTAGGTTCTGCTCTCCCTAAAGCATAAAAGGAGAAAAATAAGTGGTGGGACAACAATGGTGAGTGGAGCTTTAAGATAGCATAAGAGTGATTCACAAAGGCTTCAAACTTAATTCCAACCATAGAAAAGAGAGTAAATTAACATACATTAGAAGCAATTTAACAAGAATTGACTTAGAGTTTTGGTGGATTCGGGGCTACTAAGCTTGGGTAATTTAACATGCAAGAATGGTTCTAAAGACTTGGCAAGATGTGTTTCAAATCCTACAAGTACAATTAAAGGTTAAATATATATTAGTATTGCACTAGCTTTATATATACTATGACATTTTACATCTACCCAAAACAGGGCAAATTCATAATTGTACTAGATGCATTTAAGAAAATCCTAAATAAAAATTATCAAAAAATCATCTTGGTATCTAATTGCAAAATACAATTAATCAATAGGAAGACTTGTAGTACATATCCAGAGACTTCAAATAACAATACACACAAAGGCATCATACTAGCAAATTTTCCTAATACATAATGTAGATGTTTGCAGTTCTTACAATGAACAAAAACTTATCAAGTAGCCTCTTAACGAATAACTCAGCTCCAAACTTCCAATCTATAGCACTACATAATTGAAACATACAACCACCGGTCAACAAATAAGCCCAAAAAATGCTAATAGTTTCAATCAATAAAAAAAGTCAGTGATCGTATAGGATTGATATATAGCATTAAATCATCAAGTGACAATATATGACAGTGTGTCCAAAAACATCAATAAAAATTTCTGAAAAACAGCAAAAAGCAACTTAAAAATAACATAATGAATATCAACACATATAAAACGCACATATAATTATAAAATAAGATTGGCAAAAAAATAAATAAATAAATAAAAGAAAAATAAGATGGATGGGTTAATCCTTACCAAATTAGTGAGTGCCCATCTTTAGTATTCCTAATAATGAGTGCAAGCAAGAAAAAAAAATAGTATACCCGTAGAAAAATAAAACCTAATTAAAAACCAAACCTCAAAAAAATTAACTAAAAATTATAAAAAAATTGTTTCGAGGTTTTTTACTTGTGGTATAGGGCATCGTACACAACAACATTTCAGCCAGAGCCAGGAAGGCTGAAGAACTTATTGTGTAGACAACAATGCGACAGAAATAATGATGTATGGTTGGAAAAGTAGCAACAGACGCGATACCGGCTCTGACTTTCATATACAAACTAAATACTTTGGTAGATGGATCCGATTGGTTGATTGGTGAGGGAAAGAGACTGTGGATCTGATTTTAGGTGATGAGCAAAGAAATCGGATGAAAGAAGTTTTGGATTTCAAGGAGGAAGAAATTTTAGGGATTTCCCTTTTGGGAGAGTGAAGAAATAAGATTAATGAGAGAGGAAAATAATATTATCATAATATTAAGGATTTTGCTATCTTGCAGCTGCTGTAACTAAATAGCGATGAACAGTACCACAAGTGGGTACTGTTCATCACTTTTTTGCAGCAGCTGTAACTTACAGTAGCTGCAAGATAGGGGCTCCCTAATATTAAATGTGCCAATTTGTGGTTTAAGTCATGTATAACATGCATGTCTTGATCAAACCGACTTGTCAATTGGGAGACTAAATGGAGCAGACGACATCCATGCAATGTCAGTCAAATACTTCAAGTGGAGCAAATGTTCTTCACATATGTTCACTTACAACAAATAAGCTCAAAACAATAGATGAGAAATCATTTTGATTACTTATTTAAGGCATGAGTTTTGCACATGAGTTAAGCTGGGTTCAACACCGTTATTAACTGTTACGAATGCAGGAAGAATCTTGGTTTGTTGTAACAAATCCAGAACACAGCTCGCCAACTAGTGATCTTTCTAGACTCGTCTAGATCTGTATATATAGTTTCAAGTGCTATGATTATGGAATATAGAAAGTTTAAACCTTCTTCATGAGTCTTCTAACTTGTTCGCTGTCATTGAAATAAAATTGCTGCTCTGTTCTTCAGTAAATGTGGGCTAACTCTAAGATGAAACATTTAAAACCAGTAAATGTAGGCTAACTCCAGGCTGAACCACTTAAAGCTTTGTGCCTTTGATTTGTTTGTTTTTGCCTAGGCCATTTATGTGCTTTGGTTTTGTTAATTCTAAATCAATAACGATCAATAACGAGAGAGTTTAGTGAAATCTTGATTATTCTAGATCGATCATCAGTTGATCTAGAGTCAACAAACTAGTATTAGAGCTTATATCTCTGATATATTTTTTCATTCGAGTATGACAATATCCAAGTTTATTATGGAGAAATTCACAAGAAAACTTATTTTCATCTATAGAGGCTCAAATAAGGGTTTTGCTGGTACATCAGATGTTTAAGGAAACCTTGAGGGAGCAAAAAAATGGCAAAAAACCAAGGAAGATCAAAGATGATGATTTGCAAAAGGCTCATAACAAGGCCCACAACACAATAGTCTTCGGTCTTGAAGATAGAATTCTTAGGGAAGTTGGGATCAAATAACAACTGTTGGCCTTTGGAAAATACTAGAGGATCTCTAAGAATTCTCTCATTAAGAGGTTTTGTACAAGAAGAGGTTATACCCTTTTAATGGAAGAAGGCAGTTCTTTACCAACTCACATTGATAACTTTAACATGATCATTCTTGAGCTTGAAGATATCAATGTAAATATAGAAGATGAGCATAAGGAAATTATCTTGCTATCTTCATCTCCACCTTCCTATGAATATTTTGTTGACACACTGTTATATGGGGGGACAATCTATAACAATGGCTGATGTTAAGGACTCTCTTAACTCTAAAGTGGTCAGTAAGAAAGTTGAAACAAATGATGTAGAATGCTTAGCTATAAAAGGAAAATCTAGAAAGAAGGATAGCAATAAGAGCAGAAAAAGGGAAAATCCAAGTCCAAGAATAAAAATTTTAAATGCTTTCAATGCCACAATGAAGGCATTTTAAAAAGGATTGTCCAAAGAGAAAGAACAAGAGTAAAGAAGGGCCTAGAAAGAATGGAGATGCTATTGTTGCATCTGAAGAAAAGAAAGATGATGGCTATAACTCAGTTGTGTTCTTTTGGCTTCTAGAGCTCAAACCAATGATATGTGAGTTCGTGATTCTAGTTATACCTTTTACATGTGCCCAAATCAAAATCTTTTTACTAGTTATAAATAGTTTGATGGTAGAGAGGCAATGATGGGAAATAACTCAATGTGTAAGGTAGTTGGGCTAGAGATCATAAGACTCAAGATGTTTGATAGAATGATCAAAGAATTGAATATGTCAGATATGTACCTAATCTTAAAAGAAATTTGATATCTCCGGGTGTTATTGATCAAATAGTTTACTTCATGAAGGTTGAATTAGTTTCTTGAAAGTTATAAAAGGTCTATTGTGATTATTAAGAGAAATAAGCAAAATGGCATATATGTGCTTCAAGGTATTGTTGTAACTAGTGATGTTAGTGTCTGCTAAAGTCAAAGTCTAGATAAACCACTTATGTGACATTTGAGATTAAGGTGTATAAGTGAAAAAAGGCTAAAAATATTAGAAAGTCATGGAGCCTTAAGGGATAATCAATTGGGGTCACTTGAGTTCTATGAGGCATGTGTCCTAGCTAGATCCTCTAGAACTAGTTTAAAACTATAGTGCATAACACCAAAGGCACCCCAAATTAAATCCATTCTGATTTGTAGGGATGTCACAGACAGTTTCTATAGGCGAGGCAAAATATTTTCTCTCCTTTATAGGCAAAAAATTTTCTCTCTCCTTTATAGAGGATTATTCCAGGATGATTTGGATTTGTGTCTTGTAGAGTAAGGATGAGGTCTTTGAGAGGTTTAAGCAATGGAAGATATTGATGGAGACACAAACTGATAGAAAAGTCAAGAGGCTAAGAACTGACAACAGATTAAAATTCTATAGTGAATAGTTTAATGATTTTAATACTCAGAATGATATTACAAGACATAAGATAATAAGACACACTCCATAATAAAATGGACTCGCTGAAAGAATGAATAGAATTTTGATGGATAAGGTTAGATGCTTTTTAATTTATTCTAAACTTCTATAATCCTTATAGGCTGAAATACTGATGATAGTTTGTTATATGGTAAGTAAAAGTCCCTCTAGTGCTTTAGACTTCAAGAAACTTATAGATATGGTCAGGAAAGGTTGCGAATTATTCAAATTTAAAGATCTTTGGTTATCTTGTATATGCTCATGTTAAACAATGCAAGCTTAAGTGTGTTTTCTTCGGATATCTGAAGGTGTAAAGGTTTACAGACTTTGGTATAATGATTTGAAGCCACTAAGGTGTATAATTACTAGAGATGTCATTTTCAATTAGATAGAAATGATTGCCAAAAGTCATGCTTTGAAGTACGAGGACATAAAGGAGAGTTCCGAATTAAACATAGAGCATTTTAAGGCAGAGCTTACTAACAAAACAACAGATAGCATCGAAGATGAAGTATCAAAAGATGGAAGGGATGATGCTAATGATACCAATGGGCCTTTTAACAGTCAAATTACTATACAGGATTATCAATTTATCAGAGATAGTAAATGAGAGTGATAAAGACACTAAAGAGGTATAGATATGCAGAATTAATTGGATATGCATTATTAGAGATGCCGATCAGTGGAACAAGGTTATGAAAGAAGAGATTGAGTCCTTATATAAGAATGGTGCTTGGGAACTTGTAGAAAGATTAGAGAAGAAGAAAGTGGTATACTATAAATGGGTGTACATAATCAAACAAGGTATATAGGTGTTGAGCCAAAAAAGTTTAAAGCTAAGCTTGTAGCCAAAAGCTTTACACTTCATTGAATTTTTCTCTCTTGTGGTTAGGCATGCCTCTATTTGAATCATTATCACTTATGGCAATAAATGACATGCATTTAGAAGATGAATATAAAAATTGCATTTTTTCTTGGTCAGTTACAAGAAGAGATTATAATGGCTTTATGGATCCAATTAGAGCTGATTAGTATGTCTCTCAAAGAAATCTCTTTATGGTCTTAAACAGTTAACTAATCAATGGTACCTCAGATTTGATAGTTTCATGATGAAGCTTAATTTTCAGAGGTGTGTTTTAGACTATTGTGTTTACTACAAAGAGGATTTGGTAAAATTATTTATCTCATCTTACATATTGATGATGTGCTTATTACAAGTAAGAACATGGATCAAATATAAGCTCTGAAATAGTAAATTCAAGGGGAGTTTGAAATAAAGGTTTGTTTCTTATTCAGGAGGAATACACCAATAAAGTGCTTGAAAAGCTTAAAATGAGTGAGTCAAAGCCAGTTGAAACACCTTTACTAGCTCACTTTAAATTATTAGAACAACGGTGTCCTAAAATTAAATTTGATAAGTCTAAAATGATAAAAACTTCCTATGAAAGTGCTATTGGTTATTTAATGTATGCAATGGTGTTAACCAGGCCTAATATCTTATATGTTATTAGTGTTGTCAGTAACTACATGGCCAATCTTGAAAAGAGCATTGGAGGGTAGTAAAATGGATACTTAGGTATCTAAGAGAGATAATCAAGTCATGGTTTATTTTATAGAGGACAAAGGCAAGATGATAGTTTGATTGTTGGGTTTGTGGACTCAGATTATGTAGGGACCAGGAGAAGATCACTTACATGCTATCTATTCACTTACAACAATTGTCCTGTGAATTGGCCCAATGGCAAAGTATAGTTACTCTATCAACTACTGAAGAAGAATACACAGATGCTACTAAAGTCGTTAAAGAAGCTATTTAGTTAAAGAGCATGTTAAAAGAGCTTAGAGTTGATTAAAGGTCTATAGTGACATACTGTGAGAGTCAAAGTGCTATATGTCTTACCATGGAAAGAATAAGCATATTGACATCAAGCTGCACTTCATTAGTTAGAGGTGTCAAAGGTAATTGTGAAGCTAAAAAAGATTTATACAAATGAGAATATTGCTGACATTTTAACAAAAGCTATTCTTGGTGCTAAATTTAAGCTTTTCTTAAGTTTAGCAAGTATTTTTGAAAGGTAATTTTTGCATAGGATGAAGAGAAAAGTGGCAAGTTTGAGAGAGTTTAAAGTTTAAGGTGGAGAATGTTGAAGTTTGAACTTGAAATTGGATTCCAGAAGGTGCTGCTGTGTCAGTTTGTGGTTTGAGTCACGTACGACTTGTTGGTCTTGACCAAATCAACTTGTCGGTTAGAAGCAAAAGGCATTTATACAATGTCAGTGAAATACATCAAGTGGAGCATATGTTCTTCACATGCATTCAGTTATAACACTTAAGCTTAAAATGATAGGTGGGAAATCGTTTTGATTACTTATTCAAGGCATGAGTTTTGCACGTGAGTCAAGCTGGGTTCAGGGCTGTTATTAATTGTTACAAAGGCAAGAAAAATTTGGGTTTGTTGTAACAGACCCAGAACACAACTAGCCAACTAGTGGTCTTTCTCTCCAGATCTGTATATATAGTTTCAGGTGTTGTGACTATGGAATATAAAAAGTTTGTATCTTCTTCATGAGTCTTGTAACTTGTTCTCTGTGATTGAAATAAGAGTGCTGCTAGGCGTCTAGAAGGGCGAGAGAAACATGAGAAACGGCAGCACATGCTGTCGTTTCGCTCTCAAAATCTCCCGCCCTTTTTTAATTAAAAAAATTAAAATATTAATAAAAAATAATAAAGAAAACAGAATCTCATCAGCTCCTTACTCTATTTTTGCAACTCTCTCACTTCTCACTATCTCTCACTACTTCACGATCTCTCTCTCACTTACGCACTCCATTTCACGATCTAAAATTCTTTGGCCTTCTGCAACTCTTGGAAGAAATTAACGCTTTGGTTCTCACAAGGGCAGATTGGTTTTATTGGGAAGCTATTAATCAGAAAAAGGAAAAAAGCCTATATTTAGAATATGATTTGTTGCAGAATTTCAGAGTTTGTCAATTTTCAAGCCACACTTTCAATAGCCAATTGATTTAGTAACCATTAATTACTTCAATTTCCATAAATTGCAATGACAGTGCAAATGCATCTGGTTGTGACAGCTAAGAGCTAGCTTGAAGAATTAAATTTCATTAGCTATTACAGGAAAATGCTTTTGCAGATAATGCGCTGCTTCCTTTGCTTGACTACAATTTCAAAATTCTCACGAGTTTTCCATTATTGTCACAAACCGAGAATTTTCAAAATACACGGCCTGGTTCTTTCGCGATGACCGTGTCATCGTCGGTGTTCGTGTCGTCGTCGGCATTGGCCCTGTTCGACAGAGATAGTGAGAGAGAGTTGCAAAGATGGAGTTAGGGATTATATTTTCTTTATTATTTTTATTAACATTTTAATTTTTAAAATTAAAAAAGGGCGAGAGATTGTTGGCGCGAAACAGCAGCATACGCTGTCGTTTCTCTCGTGTTTCTCTCGCCCTTCTTGACACCTAGCATTTTTCTTGAAATAAAATTGCTGCTTTGTTCTTCAATGGATGTAGGCCAACTCCAGGTTGAACCACTTAAAGATTTTAGCCTTTTGATTTGTTTGGTTTTGCTTAAGCCATTCGTGTGCTTTGGTTTGTTAATTCTAAATCAATAACCATAGTTCAGTGAGATTTTGATTATTCTAGATCAATCATCAGTTGATTTACAGTCAACATTAATCAAATTGGAGAAATAAATTTGTGTATCTCTATATAATATTTATTGGTACAAAAAATACCGAAAAATATAATATTTTCAATTACCATATCGCTAATGCCCACAAATTGCATTAGTAATTGCAAGATTATTTAGGTTTATTATAATTAGCATAAAAAAGTGGTTTATCCTTAATTTCAAAATTTTAACCCCTCACACGACAAATGCCTCAACATTTTACTTGTTATGTTATATGTTCATCATTAAAGTTACCAATTCACTTAGGATGTTATAAATATGATCGTTGCTATTGAATAATTCTCAAGTATAAGAGGTTTTTTAATTGGAGGAGAGATTAGTAGATTTTTTGTTTGACCACTGATATTTGAACAAAATAATTAAATAAGATGGTGAAAAAAATAATATATTGTTCCCCATCAGGTTTAGTCACTTAATTACAATAGTAACTCTGACCAAGGTTACTTATCATGTGGCTGTCTTGTACATTTATCATTTTTCATTTTTGAAAAGCCATTGACATCTAGAATTGACAGTTTAGAGAACCATAGCACATAAGAATAGATAGACAAGAGCATTGTTTTCCAAGCAAAAAGTACCAGGAAGGTAATGCTTTTCGGCCCTTGTTACCTTACACGAAGGGGTAACAAATATTACAGAATTGACAATATCTTTTTCAGTTCCTCACAACTCTCTTATTACTGTTCATTATATTTTTATCTGTCTGATTAAATCTAGCGGTTGCCAATTCTATAATGTTTGTTACCTATCATGTAAGGTAACAAAATTCATGCTTTCTTTGCTAAAAAATTGCTTGAAAGAATACAAACACAAATGCATTTTGCCCAAAGCGTATTGAAATGAAACAATGATACCCAGTGCTATGTGAAATGTCCAAATGATTAAGTTTTGTTAAAACCTTGTGTCAAAAACCATCAACGATAGGTTTAGGGTTATTTTTTATTTTTGGAAGGTCGAAAACTTTAGAATAGGTCAAACTCGGAGTTAGAATTAGAGACAGATTTGGAAATGGATATATGATATGGGCTAGGATTCAGTGTGCTACATTTTGCTATTGTCCTGTTCATCTTCATTGGTTGAAACATAATTGATTGGTGCAAGGAAGCTTATGTATGCAAACGAGCAAATTTCTTATTTACATGGGTGGGAACGATAAACACCTGAGTCCAGGCCCAGGTACGACAATACCTGAACCCTACTCGAACATGTTTTTTTGAACACTTAGATCGGGATTAAAATGTCCGACACTTAGTTGGGTTTTTTAATATATATATATTTATATATATATATAGTAGTTTTTTAATTAAGGATCCATGATTTTAATAAAGTCAGGAATAAGTTAAAAGATAAAAAAAATAATGTATTAGAATTTATGATTTTTTTATCTTTTACCTTATCTCTAACTGAAAAATTTTATTATATACATGTATGTATGTAATTAGACATAAATATATGAACTTTAAACGTTAAAAATTTTAAATATATGTAATTAGAGGGTTAAATAAATATCATTGTTAAAAATAATATATATTTTATAATATTTTTTAATGAAATTTGGGTTTAAGTCATACCTCAGACTTATCAAGTGATTCTAATTTGCATTATTCGAGTCAGAACTAGGCGGGTATTTTTGACATCACCATACATAAGTTGGTGCCTCGCTTCACGGTGGACCTGACCCCTAGTCCTTTGACCTCATTGATTGGGTGTTTATCTATGTTGACTTTTGATCTTGACCACATATATTGCCAAAAATAGATGATCCGGATATTGCCACGTCACCAGATCTTCCAGCCATTGATTTACGTCCAATTTCATCCTTTTAGTCATATACAAGGCCAATTCTCTTGTGCAAAGATTCCCAAGCACACAGGACCAATTTTCAGAGGACAGCAAAGTTGAGAATGGCCAAATATTTTGGAAAGAAAACGTGTTTGCAATTGTTTATAGAAATCAACAATAAAAGGGAAATTTGTCTTGGGGGGATAATTTAGTGAGTGACTTTAATATTTTTATTTCACTAAATTTATTTTTAATTCCTAACTTTTAGAGAAATATGTTTAAGAGTTCGAGGCCATAATTTAAATTGAACTTTTTAGGTGAGTGCTTACTAGTTTATTTTTAGACTTGAAGAATCAAACAAGCCTCAATTTTCTTCTCTTACTCTTAACTTGATCAAACTAATAAATGTGATTTCATTTAACTTGTTCTTATTTAAATTCAAGACGATACTCCACACCTATTTTCCATATTTACATTTATCTCGAGACGAAATTATATGTAAACCCGCATGGAGAAATGTTTGTTTCACATCCATTGCATCTTTGTTTCACATCCATTTAGATCCATTTTGGAGTGTTAATTTCTTCGGAAAATTTCACCACATATAAAACCAAAAGAAGCTTCTGATCATGACAAAATTGGACTGTTTCCAATGAGTAGAGGGTAGCGAAGTGGGAGTTATAGAGTGAACCGTTTCCCTGTGAATGCAGAACAAGGTATCTTCAGAGAAACTATTTTCTGTGTGACAAACTGTAAAAATATGGGCGATCTGAAAGTGATGAATCACCAAGTCCAGATTGGACAAGCACCAACAATCCAACAATGCACTGCTGTTGGATGGACTAAACTGGAAATAATTGTGGATGTTTCTGCAGTTGGGCTAAAGTTCGGTGGTTAAAAAGCTTCCAGTTGAGAGGGTTGTTTGATATTACCCCCTGACAGTGGCAAAATTCTGTTAAAAGCACATAAGACCGGAGCTGTGGCTATGGTTCTACCGTGTGATTTCATTCAATTTGCTAATTCATTTTGTAAGCAATCGTTTCTGTGATTAGTCTTGTAATATCTCCTCTGTAAGATTGGATAAATTCCTGACTTGAGTGATTTGGTTAATAAAAGGCTGCCATTTTTACTTCAAAACTTGCGGTTTTGGTTCCATTTCAGTTCTATTTTGTTTGCTCAATATTGTTCTTGTTCAAGATTTGTGATTCAATTGATCCTCATCTTCTATTGATTGAATCGTCAACAGCTACTACATGAAATCTTCAAAGTTTGTTCAGAAATCATAAAAGCTCAACAAACCTGAAATTAATCTACATAAAACTCAATGTTAAACATTCATCATTCCCAGTTTTAGAACTCAATTTGCATGCACTTCAAATTATATATAACATTAAAACATTCTTAAGTTGTGCGGAACAGTTAATATCAAATTTAAGCTTTATTTAAGTATAAACCGAAAGATCATATAACATAAGTGCCATGTATAGAATAAATTTGATGGAGTACTTGGTGGAACATTCCATTCACTTTGATAATTCCTACAAATAGCTGGGGTGGAGTTGGCAGTTGGCAGTTTCACTACGGCAATGGAGCAACGAGGGAATGTGGTCGGCAAGCTGGTCAAGACTAGGCATCGAAGGCGTATCTCGTGTTCATTGGCGGTTGACTCTCATAACAACAACTCCATCAAACTTCACTAGGGATTTTTTCTACATCTGCCGCAAATAGCTGGCTACATCCCTTACCCTGCAGAGATCATCTTTATGAATAAGCCTTATCTGATAAAAAAATAAAAAATAGCTGAATTGTGGTGGCCGAATTTACAATATTGTTAAAAGTTTTGCATGGTAAGCATGCGAGAAATGGCGCAATCATTCACAGTTAATTTTTAATTCTGTAATGTGTGAGGGTCAACTTACAATTAAATTAAGATCCATGTGAGGGGATCCAACAAAAAGGGAAAGGGCATCCCTTCAAGAATGAATTTGTAGAGGACAATAGAATTATGGAACAGAAAAATTAAGGCTACCAGTACACCCTCAAAGTTGGAAGTGCAGGATTGTTCTTCAACTGATTGTCAACAGCAGAGCCGCTTTCAAAAACTGTGCCACCAATCCCTTTCGGGGGCCTACCGAAATCCTGATGTTCCATTTTATCCTTGGCAGGGAGGGGACCCCAAAACAACAATTTTAACAAAAATCAGAAAATATCAAATAGAGAAGAATTAATTATTCCATTTTTTAGTGAATGGACCATCAGCTGTGAGTCGTAGAAGTATTATACCATACATGTAAATCATAACTGTTATTATTATTATCACCCATAACAAAGGCCAAGTTTTCCGGTAGAGTCTGCAACACGAATGAAGAAGATTGAAAATTAACAATGCAGTATATGGTTATAAATAGAAAACATAAGATGTTAGAATGTTTTCTGATGATTATAGTGCAGGCACAATTTTCATTTGGACACAGGATCGTAATAAATGAGACAAACGTGGGAAGGAAATAACATTATAAGTTGATGCTTACAATTGGTGTCATGTTATAAAAAGGTGCCTCCAAGATGAAGTCTTCATTTCTTACAACTCCATTAACAGTAAGTTGCCCTTCACAAGCCTGCAAGCAAACAATTTCCACGGTTAAGAGTCCAACACTCCAAATATCCTAGAAAAGACTGAATTGCTGAAATCAATGGAAACAATATCAGTCAATGAATGAAGCTGCCTTCACCAAGAAACTCACCTCCACAACATCGTCTTCCTTGGCAACAATTCATTTAATATAGACACCATCGTCAGTGTATCCTACTTCCTGAAGAACTGGTGGACTATTGAAAATTACTATATCATTTGCGCATGGCTTTCTAAAGCAATAGGTAACCTGACAAATTTAAGTATTTGATGCACAATAATTAAAGCTCCCACCAAATTCTTTATAATTGAAGCAAATAAATAGCTACAATGCTTAAAAATCAAGGCCCAAGGTGGACCGGCAGAACCCTTTCTCCTTAAAGAAGTGACAATATAAACCCTAACCATCGATATTACCCAAAACAATAGCAAAGATTAAATTAGGAGGAGAAATGAATTGTTTAAAACAGGGATACTCAAAAGATACACACAGAGAGGATGAAATCTGTAATGAATATCTGATTAAGAGGAAAAAGTTCAACTTCAAACAAATCATAAACTAGTATTTCTCTGGTCGGTAGCTTTGTGCTTCTTGACTGGTCATTCTGCCCTGCCATTATTTGTTTCACACATCAACAAATATCAAGCTTAAGTCAGAACCTTGAAGTTCCAAATTCAATAGCCAAACGACCAGAATAAATGAGCCAAAAATCGTCACCTCAGTATGCAGATTTATATATAAGTGCCACGTGCAGTATCCTCAATTTGATGCAATCTCATATGTGTGCCCGAAATGAACAATCACAGAATCCTCGGTTCTAGTACTTATTTAAAATTCTTCATAGTTACAAACCAATTAACTGCTCAAATCCCTGGAGCTACACCTAATAATTAGATAGATATGAAATAAAATACATATTAGATATTAAAAGGGCGATTTACTCATCCCACTGCTCTTCAAGGCCCATGAGGTGTCATATACTCATCTCTGGGCATCATTCTGTGCTGCGGGATTCGATTAATCTTGTCATAATCGTCATCAGTTAGTGCCCAGTCAAAGATATCCAGGTTCTCCTTCAGTCTCTCCTTGTTGAAGCTCTTAGCAACAACAATCGCCCGTTGCTCAATTATCCATCGAAGACAAACCTGCCAAGGTATACGCAGATATGACTTATTAAACAGATAATCCATAACATATCAATCCAAGAACTAATTGATGATAAATTAGTTTCCTGTTCAATTTGCAAAACAAAAACACAACCATACTGATAGAAACTATGTAAAGCAACCTGAGCAACAGTCTTGCCGTGAGCGTCAGCAATCTTCTTCACTGCTTCATTGTTCATAACTTGATTCGTGCCCCAACTGGATCCGACGGCTCCCAAGGGAGAGAATGCAGTTACAATAATACTTTTGGACTTGCAAAATTCTCTGAGCTCTCTCTGTTGCCAGGCAGGGTTCATCTCCACCTAATAACAATCATCAGCTCCTAATCTGTCCATAAATGTAAATATGAAAAAAATAGTAAATGGATAATCTCATTACTTGATAGGTCCCAGTCACAGCTTATACAATTGCTAAGAAAGATTCTCTTATGGCGAGAATTAAGTCACTGAATTAGATGAAATGTCATGTCCCCTTTTATTGAATTTTAATGGAATATAAATACATAAAGTTACTACTTCCTCTAAATTCTAGATCACGATTGCTACAACAAGAAAACACTACTTATGTAAATAAGTAGTTAACATATCACAAATAAATAACTAAACTGTATGACCTATTCTTATGCACACATGTGAAAGTTGACCAACAACGTGGAGGACTCCTTCTTCAACAGCAATTCTTCAACAGCACAACCCCTCTTACGTGTACCTTGGATTTCTGACAGGAACACGTTGAGATCGCCTTGGCCTATCATCACTTGATTGACTGAAGGAGGGATGGTAGAGAAGGCGAGTAGAGCCTAAATCTTCTTGGAAGAGAAGTTGCTGACACCAATGAACTTAGTGAGGCCAAGCCTCTGGCACTCTTCCATGGCTTCCCACACACCCTTGTAGTCCAACGGTACAAGATCTTCTTTGGGTATCCAGCTTTGTAATTTCTTACTAGGCTTGGCACTGATGGGCCAGTGAACGAGATAGAGGTCTACATAGTCCATCTGAAGGGTCCTGCATGTGTGCGTATATATGTTTATATGTAGACATCGATAAGCTCGGCTTAATTACTTAATTAATTGGAACTCATATATAGTATTCGATCGAAACGAAGAAAATAAAATTATTGGTTTTCTGTTCATCTGTTTTAGTCCATCTTGAACGTTAGTATGTACGAACCACAAAGAAAACAAAATAAGCATTGTGAGACCGACCTATCAAAAAAAAAAATCAAAATTCTTTCTCAATCTTTATAATTGAAGCAAAAAGGACAAAGCCATAAATCTAGTTTACTTGAGTAATTATTAAGAATGAATTCATTATAAAGAAGGAGAAATGCTCTTTTTACTTTTAAAGTTTGATGCAATATCCTATTTTTCCCTTATTATTTAAATAATAGCTTATTTCATCTCTATTTTTTTAAACAATAGTCCAAAACAATCTTTCGTTAATTTACTGCTAATAACTATATAATTCATTGAGGGCAAAATAGGATTTCTAAATAATGATAAATTATTTTAAAATAAACTCTTAAACACAATTAAAAAACATCTACATTTTTTGTATAAATTTAAAATTTAAGAATAACTTAATAAATAAACAATAATAACACTAAATAATATGTAAAATATATATTTAGGAGAAAATTTAAAAAAAATAGATTTTACAGGCAGTAGGGTGAGTTTTTTTTTTTAATCATTTGACCTGTCCTTAACTTTAATATGGTCAAAATAAATAAATAAATAAATAACCAATAAGTATTGTTATTCTACCAAAAGTAAACAAAAACTCCTTTGTTCATTAAAAAAAAACACACTAAAGACCCAAAAACACATATTTAAAATGCTACAAAACAAAACACACTATATTAGAGTTTTTTTTTTTAATCTTTTAGCTTATCCTTGACCTTGATATGAATAGTAATTCTTAATTGAAAAATTATTATTGTAGTTGTTGTTGTTGTTGTTGTTTAAAAATTTAGTTGACTTCATTAAAAAATTAATTTACCAAATTAATCTTAAATGTAGAATAATAATATAAAAGTTTGCATAAATTTTTAGATTATTTGTTAGGTTAATTTAATAAATTATCTTTTTTAATTAATATACCCTAGAGTAATACTGTGAGGGTATTATTATAAAATGAAAGGAAAAGTAAGGGTATGAGTGTAATATATTTAACAAAAGGAGTATTTTGAGGTATTTTTTAAAATATAATTATTCTCAAGTGTCAACATCCTCATTTTTTCTAATACAGAAGTGCTGTTAAGCCATATGGCTTAATAGAATTAATTTTTAATATACTATAAAGTCGTGCGGTTTAACAACATTAAAAAATAACCCTATTAAGTCGTATGACTTAACAGCATATCTAGATAAAAAAAAAAATAAAGGCGTCTGCACTAGAGAAGGATTGTATATATTTATTATTTAAAAATCAAAGCACATAATTATGGCTAGAATTATATCGAGGAACAAAAATAATACAAATTCAATGAAATGTTGGAAAGAAAGCACAATTAATAATTCACTGGCCCTGCCTTTTTTATTTTTTTTATTGAAAATAATAATAGTAGTATTGAGGTGACGAAAGACCTACAATTCATCACCGTATAGGTGCAAATACAAGATCAGGTTTAAGTACAATATATAAAAAAATGCATAAAACTCAAGCTTAAGTTAGGGAATAGTTAACTGTAAAATAACTAAGAATTATAAATTTTAAAATCGAAAAAAGACTAAATGGCTTCACAGAGTAAAATCTCATGAAGTATTGAAGAAATTTTATGACACTAACCTAATCTACCAACCTCAACTAGAATAGGTAAAAACCACATCCCAAGAATAACAACAAAACTACAAGACAACAATACCACAACAATTAACAACACGTAAAAACTTAAAAAATATCGAAACATACTGCCACCCTCAATGCCATTCACCGAATACCTCTCCACGAGCCCTCGCCTTAGGCCATCGGAATCTTGACGTACCATTATCGGCGCCATCCACCAACTATAATACAAGCATACCCTTCCGATCCGGACACTTTATTGACACCGCCTTAATACTCGTGAACAGCCTCCGTGGGTAGTAGCATCACAACAATAACACCAGCAACACCAACCACAACTCCGCCACCGACAGACAACAACAAGTAATGGGATTTTGTTGTGGTGACTGGTTTGAGTACTGAGATTCAGTTGTGATCGTTTTGTTTGTATCCAGAGACATTTTTGTTTACATATGGAGCAGCTACCCCGCTTGATTTAAAATGCCTTTTAATTACTTTTATAATCTAAGTCTTTGCCTTTGTAAATTTAATTGAAATGAATGCTCCAGTGAGTCGAAGGATTTAACCTGAAGAATTTAACCTGCTTCTCTCAGGAACTTAATTGAAATGTCTTATATGTTGAAGTTGTAATTCTTTATAGGAAAGATGCGTTTTTCGCTGTACGTAGCTATCATGGTTTTTCTTAGCAGGTTCCGTGGCCTAGCAAGTTGATAGTAAGTAGCTTTCGTCTTCTTATTCCCTTTCTTTTTCGTTCTTCATCTTCTACCTTTTCTTTTCTTTTTTTTTTCTCGGTTTCTCCTCTTTTTTTTTTTTTTTTTTTTTTTTCAATCAACCATCGCTTCATAGTAGCAGAGAGTCGCTAGCGTATGGGTAGTCTGTTAGTTTGGTCAGATGGTGTTGATGATGGTTGAATAACGTTGCTTGTGTGGTGGTTTAAGGCCATGGCACTGGCGGCCAAGGATCGGGTTATGGTTGCCTGATTATGGCGATTTTGGTTAGATGATTAAACAGCAATCGAGCATAAAATTAAAAAAGAAAAAAGAAAAAATTGTTGTCAGGAATTAGGAATTTTATAGTGAAATTTGAATTTAGATACTTAGTTTTAATTGACAGAAATAAAAATGATGGCTAATATGGTCCATCCTTACATATAATGTAAATTAACAAAAATTAAAGAATTAACTAATTAAAAAAATTAGTAATTTGGGTGCAAAGTAATTTATTGAGATTTGAGTGTAGAAATTTGTTAAAATATTTGAGCAAAATGAAAAGTAATGCTAGACTTCCCAACATTTAAGTTTTAATTTAAATCCTAACTTATGTTACATTTATTCAGTTGAATGATAAATAAATAATTTTACTAGTTATGAAATTCATTATCTAATAAATAAGTGGCACAACATTGAAACTAAGTTAGGATTTAAATTTTGAGATCCCTACCGTTGTTAATAAAAAACATTGGCTTTTACATTTTTGCTGGAACAAACAATTAGAAGGGCATCAAAATGATTCAGGATGCTAGTGAATAGATTCTAGTGAATAACTCTAAAAAGGTGACAGATTTTTCAATTGACGAAAAGATAAGTAGATTTTCAAATGTCATTGACATCTAGAATTGAGGGTTTGGAGAAACATATCTCGTAACAACAGAGAAACAAGAGCATTCTGTTCCAATCAAAAAGTAACAGGAAATTAGTGCTTTTCTTCCTGGTAATTGCTTGAAAGAGCACAACAAACACAAGTGCATTATGCCCAAAGCATACTGATGTGAAACAATGGTAGCTAGGGCTACGTATGAAACCAAAAAAATCTTCTGATCATGACAAAACCAGACTGTTTCCAGCGAGTAGAGGACAGTGAAGGAGGGAGTTGTTGGAATGAACAGTTTCCCTGCGAATGAAGAACAAGGTCTCTTCAGAGAAACTACTGTCTGTTTGCTGAAAATTTGAACATGGGCAATCTAAAAGTAATGAATCATCAAATCTGGATTTGACAAGCACCAAAGATGCTACTACCAATGCATTTTCTAAGCCTGTTCAGAAATCATAAAAACTCAACTAACATGTACTCTACATAAAACTCAAATGTTAAACATTCATCATTCCCAATTTCAGAATACAATTTGATTGTGATGTCCTGACTCCAGTCACGAATTTGCATGCACTTCAACTACATTAAAACATTTTTAAGTTGTGCGGAATAGTCAACATAAAATTTAAGGCACTGTTAACTGTTAACTATAGACTCAAAGATATTACACAAGTACCATGTACAAAAATATACTAAAACATGGATACAAATCATATAAAACATCTGAAATTAAGCAGTTACTTTCCTTGCTCTCAAGTAACGATTGCTTTCATATTCTTCTTTCAAATCAAAATAATGAAACTTACAGTCTTAGATTACCAAAATTACCAACTCCTGCCTAGATTATTAGGTACCTCCGCACCTATTTTACCCTTTTGATCACCAAAATATTGTACCATATTGCTCAAAGAAAATTTATCCACTAATGCATTATATGAGATTTTCAAAGCAAATGAATTCCACAGAATGCAAAATTTAGCATCAAAATGAACAGATTATCAGAATGTTATCTATAGTACATGTTCAGAATCACTTCAAGCTCAAAACTCCAACACGCAGCCCACACACAAACCTTGTAGATATCCTAGTTGTAAACATTATAATTACTTTCTTAAAATGGTTTGACTGTTATAGGGGCATAATATCATTCTCTACAGAACTTACGGTGACTGAATAGGTGATTCCAAATCATCAAGTTTCGCTTCCTCTTTGAACGAGTGGCTATGAAGTTCCCGCGTAAAACTGGAAGTTGTGTCCAAGAAGTAGAGAATAAATGACATTGCGCAGCAACAGACAAACATAGGTATGGGGCCAAATATCCAAAGGAAAAGAGGGAATGACAAGTAGAAAGCTCGAAGTCCAAGAGACCAAAAGAAACTTCCTCGATTCAAGTTTCTAGCAACATACTCAATAGAGTCTCTATTGCCTTCCGATGTAGGCAGAGTAACCAAAAAGCTAACATGGGCGTAATATCTAATAGACTGCACATTGCAAAGAAAGGCAACAAGGAAGCAAAGCAAAATAGTAAAATACTTGATCGAAGATAATATGGAAGTCTTGTTGCCGTAAATTATTTCTGAAGCTGTATTGCCAGAGCTAGAGGTACTGCTCACAAAGACACCAATTAGTGAACTGAGAGTGATTGCAGTTGTAGCTAAAAGTGTAGATGCCATAATGTTGTTGCGTATTGTCTGAACCGCTAAAGTGCCATTCTTCAGGGGATCCTGAAAAGAAAGAATAGGAGATCACAGTGAAATATAATATACGAAACCAGTTATATATTTATTTTTTATGATAGGAAACAAAGAAACTTTTATTAATAAGAAAAACAAGTACAAAAAGTGAACAAGGAGTCCACAAAAAAGAACTCCTTAAGATCGCGAAAAGATCTGTACAATAGAATACTGGTCGGATTTTATAAGCAGTATAAGGTCTATGTGACAATAAGACTTAAACAAACTCAAAAACACAGATTTAAACTAGCTATTCATTTAAATGCCAGTCTTTAGAAAAACTATTCCGGCGAATACTGCAGCACTAGACTCTCTGAACAGTAGATTTAACTTTCAGTAGAAAATACAACAGAAAGTGAAAAAATGTCAATAGTTCAGATAAAATACAACAATGAAAACAATTAAACAATAACTCTATAATTATCTGTTGGGGATCCGTTCTAAACACTAAATTACCGACTCTGAGAAGCACTCTCAGAAGATATAAGGTGCAATTACATTCATTATCATAATGATCAGAGTTTCATAACATCAGAGCAGGTCAAAGATGGATCCAGGTGCATACGAACATTCTCATTTTACATGTAATTTACATTGTAAAACAGCAGTAGTTTTAACTTTATACTGCAGTCTTTATTCTCCAATTATAGAATAGGCCACTAGTCCACCAACAAATTTTTTCCCCTTCAGGCCTTTTCTATTAGATAAATTGCTACCTCTTTCTGGTTTGAAAAAATAAAAGGGGTCTGAAGGGGATGAGAAATCTCATCCACCAAACGCCAAATCCTTTAACCCTTATTATTACTTGAACTTTGGTGACCATGGGCAGAAAGCGTGTCCACGGCCAGCAGAGCTTCGTCCAGGGGCTGATGAAGTGCTACGAAATTTCCAAGGAATTTATTGTTTTTATAAATATCCCACTCATATACCCCTATTTTATCATTTAAAAAGGCCTTGTACTTAGCACCAGGCAAACATTGGCAACAGAAGAACCCAATAAATTAGAGAACAAGCTCTCTTGGGACATTCAATGAACACTTGGGGGGGGAAGGTTTCCTAATTCCTTACACAGTATGTTTAAATTTGAGCGGAAACGATCTAAGCTCATAACCCAGATAAGAAACAAGAAAGAAAATTGAAAACAAAAACCCAAAAATGAAAAGCGAGAGAGCATACAGTCATCATGGAATGGACCCATTGATGGCGAGACTCAGCATTAAGACCAATAACACTTCTTCTGGGAAAGCGGAGTATGGTGTAAAGTAGCCATATGTGATACGCACCCATCACTAAAAGACCTACCGGTATCAGCACACAATCCAGCTTATTCTCTTCCATTATTTATTTTTGGCTTTCCATTCTCTGCGTATGAATATGGTGGTGCTCAAGATCAATCAATATACAGAGGATCGGGCGCGCTAATCAACTGGTTAACTAACTTTTTTTCAATTAAAAGAAAAGGTAGACAAAGTATAACTGATGTTTTCTTTAGGTCTCTCCTTTGTCCAGATTACAAAGTTTATTTTAATGTCATGATCAATTTATTATTCAAGCAATGATTTTTAGAGATGATAATATTTAGATGGAAACAAATGCCGAGTCTTGCCAAGTTACTACTTACGTCAACCCGAAATGACTCGATTTTATTTGTCCAATAATTAGAGGGTTATGAAGCTACTTTTACGTCAGTTGTAAATTACAAATAATGTAATTTAGTAATTATTACATAAAAAACAATTTATCGAATCTGATTCACCTTGTTTATTAAAAAATAATTGATGAATATATTAACCTGGTCCAATTTAACGTTAGCATCTCTTTTTTAGTTTTAGCCCACAACAAGGTTGGTAATCTGGATTATGATTTGTTTATTCGATTTGAATCGATATGAATTAAATGAACTTGAGTTTAAAAAAAATTGATTGGTTTAATAAATGAGTGAATTCGATTCGATTTGTTAATTAAATTAATTGAATACGGGTTTGAGGACGTTGATTTGTTTATGATTCGTTTAATAAATGAGTAAAAAATGAATCAAATACTGATGAGAACCCCTCTAGATCTAATTAGAAAAATTCACAACTAAATTGATAAAAACCCAAGAAAGTTAATATGACCAGAATTTGGATAAAAGATCCAAACCTTTTATCTCAATAGCTTGGATTACTAAATAAGACACCACAAAAGTTAACAATTTCTTTGATAAGTCGAAATTTCTTTCAAGAATAAGTTGAGAAAATCCTTTCTAATGATATTAAATTCAAAATTGTTAAAAAAATCTGATCAAAGAATATAAAAGAGTGCTTATATAAAGTGGCTAATTGTAATTTAACTTAGATTCATGAAAAAAAACCCTAAAATTAAAACCCGGACCTGAATGGGCCTTGGCCTGTAGAGCCACTTATTTTAAACAGATCATAACTTGGGCATATGATGTCGAATTTGGGTCCACGATTTACTGTTTCGAAACTCTCAACATAAGGAATGCAGCTACAGCTTTAGAATTATTTTTCCAGCCATTCTTCTACTTCAAAAAATCATCCTTTCCGACAGTCACCACTTCATCAGCTCAAATCAAGTATACCAAGGCTGCTTCCTTCTCTTTCAATCCCATCTTGAATATTGGTCTCTTGCAAATTAAAGTTGAATTGAATTCATCCGAAGTAGCTTGAACAAATCCTTGCATTGCTTGCCTATGCTCTCGTAATTAGCCCTTCTAGAACAAGCAAGGGATCTTTAATATCATGAGCACTCTGGATCACATCATTTCCCCTCTCCTCAAAAGGATTCGTCCTCGAACCTAAACCTGCATCAAAGGGAGAAAGGTCAGAAACATTAAATGTAGCGAGCACGTTATACTCACCTGCAAGATCCATTTTATAAGTGTTGTCATTGATATGCTAAAAAATCTGAAAGGGACCATCACCTCGAGGGTGCAAATTAGATTTCCTCTGGATTGGAAACCTCTCCTTCTGCATGTGAACCTAAACCCAATCACCAGATTCAAAAATCAAACGTTTTCTACCCTTATTAACTTGAATATCACACTGTTCATTCTTCTTCTCAATGTAAAGCCGCACTCTTTCATGAATGGACTTTACCAACTCCGCTTTCTTTTGACCATCCAAGCTAGCTCTCACATCAATAGGCAAAGGAATCAAATCCATTGGAGTCAACAGATTAAAACCATAAACAATCTCAAATGGAGAGTAAGAAGTAGAAGAATGAATGCTCCTATTATATGCAAACTTTATAAATGGCAAACAGTCTTCTCGAGACTTCAAATTCTTATTAATAATAATGTAGAAAATTTGAGTTAAGGCTCTATTGACCACTTCAATTTAGCCATTAATCTGAGGGTGAGGAGTAGTAGAAAATAGAAGTTTAGTACCTAATTTACCCCATAATACCTTTCAACAATGACTAAGGAACTTAGCATCTTCGTCCAAAACAATACTCCTAGGAACACCATGGAGTCGCACTACCTCCCTAAAGAACAAATCAACTATATGGGTGGCATCATCTAACTTATGACATGAAATGAAATGTATCATCTTGTTAAATCTATCTACAATCACAAAAATGTAATCTCTTCCTTTTCAATTCCTAGGCAGCCCCAAAACAAAATCCATAGAAATATCTACCTAAGGCTCGCTAGGAACTGGTAAAGGTCTATACAAACCATTCGATAAAACTTTAGACTTGGCCTTTCTACATGCAATGCATCTATTACATATGCGAATGACATCCTTTTTCATCTTAGGCTAATAAAAATGCTCATGCAATGTCTCTGAGGTTTTCTTAACCCCAAAATGACCAATCAAGCCACCACTATGTGCTTTTCTCACTAGCACTCATGCATAGAACTGTTAGGCACACAAAGCTTGTTTTCCCTAAACAAAGTAGTCATCATGCTTATAAAATTTACCAAATGATCTTTTATCATATGTAGCAAACACATCAACAAAGTCAAAATCATTGGCATATAACTCCTTAACATACTCAGATCAAAGCATTTTGGCACTCAAAGAATTAAGAAGCATATACATCCAAGATAATGCATTGGCAACTATGTTCTCTTTACCTTGTTTATACCGAATGACATAAGGAAATGTCTCAATGTACTCTATCCAAGTAGTATGTCTTCAATTCAACTTACTTTGGCTCTTTAGATGCTTTAAGGATTCATGATCAATGTGTATCATAAACTCCTTAGGCTATAGGTAATGCTGCGAAGTTTCTAAGACCCTCACAAGCGCTTATAGCTCCTTATCATAGGTAGGATACCACAAGGCTGCTTCAATCAACTTTTCACTTAAACAAGCAATGGGCCTTTGATCCTACATCAAAACAGCTCCAATACCTATTCATGAGGCATCACACTCAATCTCAAAAGTGCGGCTAAAATCAGGTAATGCTAGAACATGTGCAGAAAATAACCTTTCTTTAAGATCAATGAATGCTTTATCCTGTTCAACACTCCAAGTAAATGCAACATTCTTTTTAACAACATTGACAACAGGTGACACAATAGTGCTAAAATCCTTAACAAATCACCGATAAAAACTAACTAAACCATGATAGCTCCTTACCTTAGTAATGCTCTTAGGCGTTGGCCACTCCCTAATAGCCCTAACCTTTCTTGATCCATCTTTATACCATTTGCACCAACAACAAAGCCAAGAAAAACAACTTTTTCCATCTAGCACAACTTTTCTTAATTCGAGTACAAGTTTTCTTTCCTCAAAACATCTAGCACACATCATAAATGCTCAATGTACTCATATAAAGTCAAGTTGTACACTAGAATATCATCAAAGTAAACAACAACAAACTGGCTTATAAATGCACACAGCACATGATTCATTAATCTCATAAAAGTACTAGGTGCATTAGGAAGACCAAAATGCATAACTAACCGTTCATACAATCCATACTTGGTCTTGAAGGCAGATTTTCATTCATTACCTTTTTTCGTGCGAATTTGGTGATAGCTAATTTATAAATCAATTTTAAAAACTAAATAGGCTCCATGCAATTCATTCAGTATATCATTTAACTTATGAATGGGATGGTGATATTTTACCATAATATTATTGGCGGCTCGACAATCAATACACATTCTTTAATTTCCATCATTCTCCGGTACTAATAACACTGGTACTACGCATGGGCTCATACTTTCTCTCACGTACCCCTTGCTCATTGGCTCTATAACTTGCCTTTAAAGCTCTTTGGTCACCTCGGGATTACTTCTATAGGCTGGTCTATTGGGTATGACAGAAAAAATCGATTTGATGCTCAATGCCTCTAATGGGTGGTAAGCTAATAGGCGTCTCTTCGGAAAACACATCTTCAAACTCCTGTAACAAAAAAGTAACAACTCTAAGGAGGGGAGGGTTAGTGTCTTCAAAGGTTAGATATGATTCTTTGAACACAAGCAAAACCATGAAATGGCTTGCTTTATATGCTTTCCTAATCTTACCCACTTCTAAAAAGAAGTTTTTTTTTTACTCTTCCTTCTTTTTCACTCTTTTCTTTTCTCTCATTTTTGGCCTCACTCTCTTTCCTTTTCTTCTCTAAACTCTCGGCCTCAACTTTTTTATGTAGCTCTTCCTTTTCTCTCATCTTCATTTGGTCCTCGTAAACCTCTTTTGGTATTAAAGGAACAAGCGTCACAGTTCTCCCATCCTTGACAAAGCTATATCTACTCCTAAATCCATCATTTGTCACATTCTTATCATACTGACACGGTCTCCCCAATAATAAATGCCCAGCTTGCATTAGAACTACGTCTCGAAGCACCTCATCACTATACTTCCCAGAAATAAATATTACCAATACTTGCTTATTAACCTTGACCTCTCCATAATCATTTAACCACTGCAATCTATAAAGCCTAGGATAGCAAGGGCAACCCTAACTTCTTTACAAGTTTAGTGCAAGTTATATTGGTACAACTCCCACCATCTATTATCATACTACACACTTTTGTTATTTGTTGCTCTATATCATCAACACTCATTTGTGTACTCAAAGTATGCCTAGCAACTAGGGATTCACCTTTTGTAGGGTATTTGATGCCGTCAACATCACTAGCATCAATCAACTCTAGCATCTCTCCACCATCACTCTCACTCATTACATCTCCACTATCTTGCATCATCATAACTCTTTTATTTGGGCGTTGAGAAGTAATATGTTTGGAACCCAATTACTTAAAGCACTGGATGTCCTGATTCTTTTGTAGTTGAGATTCATCTTTAGATTTGTTTTTGCTACTGCAATCTTGTCTTGCCTTAGGTGGTTTAGTCTTGATAGCTTCATTTCTTCTCTCATTACTACTGCACTTCGGTTTCTATGGGTTTGAGATGCCAAAGTAAATCTAGTTGCACCCCTCTTCTTCAATTGCCTATCCACTTTCATAGCCATGTAGACCATATCTTCCAACTCCACATAATACTGTAGCTCCATTTTATTGGCAATGTCTTTGTTCAAACTAGTCAAAAATTGTGCCATTGTAGCTTCCCTATTTTCCTCTACATTAGCCCTAATAATAGCAATCTCCATCTCCTTATGGTAATCCTCTATCCTCTTCACCCTTGGGTAAGGCTCTATAGCTTAAGATAAAGATCTCTATGATAGTGACTAGGAATGAACCGCTTCCTCATAAGTTCTTAACTCTCCCTAGGTAGCTATAGGCCTTTCACGATTCCTCCTCTTACTATTCACCAACTGATCCCACCAAATAATAGCATAGTCAATGAGTTCAATAACTACTAGTTTTACCTTTTTCTCTTCTAAATAATTGTGACAATCAAATGTCAACTCAGCCTTCTTTTCCCACTGCAAGTAAGCCTCAAGATCACTCTTTCCTTGAAATGAAGGAATTGTCACTTTGATTTTACATAAATCCTTATCCTCATTGTCTCTCTTATACTCCCCCTCTTGCCTACCTCTTTTACATCTCACTTTATCCTTATCTTCTTCGGATGCTCGATGATCACCATCATCTTCCCAAAATTCATTCTCTACCTCATACTCATCCACAGGCTCATATCTACGCCTATCATTTCTCCTGTTATATCTTGCTTCCTCATGTCTAACCATGTTACGCTTTCTATTAGTTTGCTCTTTCTGAATACTCTCAATGGCAGCCCTATGTTGCCTTAACTGGCTTCCTATCTCTTCCAACCTCATATTCATTTTCTCAAATGCTTGGTGTATTGCTTTCAAAGTTAAAGTAAGGTCTACTGTGGAAGGTTGTTCCTCACTTTTATCATCCATATTAGTTGTTTGAAGTAAACTACAAAGAGATGTTAGCAAAAAAAAAATAGAGAAGAAGAAAAATAATAATAATAAACCTCCCAAGCCTCACAGGTTTACACTTGATATGTTACTCCACTCGTGTTTATGCTCAAATAGGCTTTTACACGAAGTTGTGCTCACACACTTGCCTTTTACCACTCTTATATTTTCTCAATCAAGTTCTTTAGGAATTAATGACAATCAAGGGAAAGCACCAACGTGTAATCCCTTTAACAATCACAATCTAAGAAACAAGAAACAAGAATGAAAAAAAAAAAAGAAACAAAGGAAGAAGAAAATAGGAAACAAGAATAAAAAAACAAATAAACAAAGGAGATCACCAAATATGATTTTTTTTTTAATTTTTTGTCCCTAAATAACTGAAATTTGAATGAACTTAAAGAAAGGAATAGGTAAAATGTGTGGATTTAAGAAAAATAACTCACAAGGATGTAAAATTGATAAAAAAAATAAACCCTACAAGTATTGTTCATACGGCACTGTTCACGATTTTTTTTTCTTTTTTTTTTTAAAGAATACTAGAGCAAGAATAAAAAAAATCTCAAATAAGAATGAAAAATAATAAAGATAGATGAATCTAACCTTGGTGCCTATGCTCTGCTATCAATTGATGAGAATTCCTGTAGATCTAGGTAGAAAAACCCACAACTAGATTGATAAGAACCCAAGAAAGCCAACATAATTAGAATTCAGATAAAAGATCCAAACCTTTGAGAAGTTAAGTCTCGAGAACTTGGATTGCAAAATAAGACGACACAAAGGTTAGCAACTCCTTTAATAAGTTGAAAGTTCTTTCAAGAACAAGTTGAGAAAATTTTTTCCAATGATATCAAACCTAAGATTGTCAAAAAAAAGTCTGATCAAAGAACATAAAATAGTGTTTATATAAGATGACTAATCCTAATTTAACTTAAAAACATAGAAAACCCTAAAATTAAAACCCAGGCCCTTATGGATTCTAGCTTGTGGAGCTGTTGATTTTAAACGGACCATAACTTGGGCATATAATATCAGATTTAGGCCCACAATATACCATTTTGAAGCTCTCGACTTATAGAATGCAGCTATAGCTTTAGAATTAATTTTCCAACCCTTCTTCTACTTCAAAAAATCATCCTCTCTAACGCTGACCACTTCGTTAGCTTGAATCAAGTATACCAAGGCTGTTTCTTCCTCTTTCAAGCCCATCTTGAATATTGGTCTCTTGCAAAATGAAGTTGAATTGAATTCGTCCGAAGTAGCTTGAACAAAAACTTGCATTGCTTCCTTGATCTTCTTAGCTCGTGCTCTCATAATTTGCCCTTCTAGAATAAGTAATGGATCTTTAATACCTTGAGCACTTTGCATCACATCAAATATGATTCATTCGTTTAAAATTCGTTTATTATTTTTCAATTAAATTACTTATTTATCCTTAAATATTTATTAAAAATTTATAGTTTAAAGGCTAATATAGTAATTATAAATGATAATAGGTTTGTATTTTGTGAGACGTTAAATTTAAGGTCTTTTTATATCTTATTTTGTTTAATTTTAGTTATTAATTATATTTTTATAAACAAATTCATATTCAATTGGATTCGTCATGGATTCACTACAGGAAAAACGAATAGTGAATGAATTTAGATTCTTTTTTATTCATTTATTAATTCTACTAAACTAATTAAACAAATCGAATCGAATATTCATTTAATAAATGAATTAAATTTGAATCCTAAGATTTTAATTCAATAAACGAATCAAATATGAATCAGCAGAATTTTAACCCAATTCATTTATGATTCAATTCGAATTTGAATTCGATTTATTTATTCGTTTTGCCACCACTAGTCCAGAGGCACAGTACATAATTTTTGTGAACTCATATGATTTTTGTTCTTCCATTTCCTATTTTGGAACTCTTTTTTAATTCTTGTTCATTTTTTCCTTTCATCTTTTATTTTTGTTGATTCAATTTCTAGTCAAAGCAAAGATGAAATTGAACAATTTCTACTAAAATCCCTCACTCATCAGCCTTTAGTTTATTTTAACATTTATTTTCTTATCTTAGTAACAATGAAGATTGAAGAAAATAAAAGGATTACTAGTCTTGTGGTATGTCTTCTTTTATCAACTACCTCACAATATCGAGAAAATTACAAAGTGCCAATTTCTTAGAAAAATTGAAAATTTTACATAGATTTTGTATCTATGACATGTCATAGTTCGATAGCCATCGTGATATCAATATTTGGGATACAAATTAGATAATAAATTATATTAATATATCAATAACATATTGTCTATAATTTGTTATGCATTTTAGAATTTTTTTTATAAAAGAAACAACAGTCAACAAATAATTGTTGTGACTTTTAAAATAATCGTTGTTAGTTGTGTTTCAGAAATAATCCATTGTAAAAAGAATCATGTAAACTTTTGGTCAATTTTTTTTTAAGTGGTGTGAGTTTTAAAAATGCTCATATGTGTTTGGTAAAGCTTCTTATTGAGCTGTTATAAGAGTGCAAATGATTAAAATATGCGTAATATTAAATAAAATTTATTTATGCGTTGAGAAACATGTATATATAATATATTTTATGGTGCATATTAATAATTGACAACTAAAATAAACTGTTATTATTTTACTAATTTTATTTTGTTATCTCAGTATGATTGGTATTTGGTTATAATAATAATCTCTCTAAATTTAATAATTTTATTTCCTAATTAAATTAGGATAATTTTGAAATTTCATAATATGTATGATGATACATATATGGAATTGTATTAAATATAAAATTGATTCTCAAAATCAAAATTTGAAAAACTGCTTTTTCTTTATTTTTTAAAATCTGCTATAAGATGAAATGGTTTTACAAAAGTGATTTTTTTAAAAAATTGACTTTTAACTTTTCAAAATCATTTTTAAACCACTTAAAAGCGATTTCAAATGAACTAGTATTACATGTATATTGCGAAGGCAAAGCCTTTTTGCTTTGGTTTATGATTTGCTAAGGAGGTAAGTTTATCTCCATTAGACTATGTTTGGATGTAGAAATTAGAATAAAAGATGGGATTAAACTAATTTAGAGGATAAAAAAATTAATCCAATCTTTAGAGGATAAAAAAATTAATCCAATCTAAGGGGTTCGTTTGGAATTGCTTTTAAGAGATTTAAAGTGATTTTAAAAATTTAAAAATTAATTTTAGCGTTTGGTAAATTTTTTTAAAAAATTACTTTGACAAAATCATCATATCCTACAATAGATTTTGAAAAATAGGAAATTGGTAACTTTTCAAATTGAAAATTACTTTTATACTTAATATAATTCCATATATATTCTCTTATATATTATAAAATATAAAATTCTCCCTATTAATTAGGAAATAAAATCACTAACCTCGAAGAGATTATTATTACTATCAATTATATTGAGATAACAAAATAAAAAATAAATTAATAGTATAAGATATTTGTTTTAGTTATTAACTATTATATATAAACAAAAAAATATTTTATATACATGTTTATAAATATGTAATTAAATTTTATTTAATATTATATCTAATTTAATTATTTATATTCTTATATCAGTTTAATAGTAAGATTTACTAAATGCATACGACTGCTTTTAAAATTCACAATATCTTTAAAAATAAATTTTACCAAATGTTTAACTAATTCTCTTTACAATAGATTACTTCTATAATACAACTAACAACAATTATTGTTGTCACGGGCCGCTTGCACCAACTACGAGTGAAGGCTAATTTGGCGCGCGCACCGCCACACTTCGCAACGATCCTCGCAAATGGTGGAGTGCGTTTAGCGCCGGGCTTCCTCGCACACATTTGCCGGCCCGTGATAAAGCCCGCAATGCAAGCCCAAGCACCAAGTCATCGCCCAAGCGCCTAGTCGCCGCCTAGTCGTCGCCTAATCATCGCTCAAGTGCCAAGTCATCGAAGCCCAATGGGTCAAGCTCCATCAAGGCTTGCTTGCTTGGCCCATCTTCTAGAACTCTCTACACCTTTCTTGTAGATAAGCCACTTGCACAACTTGCCCACTTGTGCAAGTGGCCAACTTGTAAAGCCTCTAGAATGCTCCTCCCACATCTATAAATAGGGGAAGGCACTTAGCATTTGGGCATCACCCACCAACAAACAATTGTAAAGCTCTCACTTGTAGAGTTCTCTTGAGTAATAAAATCTCTCAATTGGCTATATTGCTCTCTCTCTCTCTAGCTTTGCTCTTAAGCATTTCCACTTAGCTAGGTTGAGAAGCTCAAAGGCTTACTTAGCAACTTTGCGCTTGAAAGTTGCCTAAGTGGCACACGGGTTGCTGCGTATCAAACTCACCCCGTGACAAGTGGTATCAGAGCTACGGTTTGCACACATGCAAATAGCTCACAAAGCAATGGCCAATCTACCAAGCACTTCACAAGAGGGCGTTGTCGGTGTGGATGTTCCACCGGAACCAACCCGTTGTCGGTGAGGAAGGCCGTGGACAAGGAAGGCACCGCGGCAAGTCCAAGGCCGCATCCGTTGATGCTTTGGAGCCTCGCGTTACCACACTCGAGGTCTCGATGTCCACCTCTCAAGACATCCTCGAATCGTTGGAGGAGAGGGTGAGCGACCTTGAGGGCGAGTATGGCGAATTCTCGGTCGCCACCAAGGCCCTCATGCAAGACCAAGCGGACACACTTCTGGCGGAATTCCGAGTGTTCCACGAGGAGTTGTCGAAACTTCGCAGCTTCATGCAAGATGAGCTGCGAGCGGTCCGTGCGGAGGTTGACGAAGTCCGCTCGGATTGGGCTTGGCACAAGCGGACCATCTCCGCTAGCCCGGCCACGGCAAGCGCAAGTGAGGTACGCCGCATAGATGTGCCGAAGCCCGACACCTACGATGGTGCGCGCAACGCCACCATTGTAGACAACTTCCTCTTCGGGCTGGACCAATACTTCGATGCCGTCGGTGTTCGTGATGAGGCATCAAGAGTGGGCACGGCACCCACATATCTTCGAGGCGCCGCACAACTATGGTGGCGGCGGAAGCATGGCGACATGGGCAAAGGCATTTGCGCCATCAACACATGGGCGGACTTCCAACACGAACTTCGGAAGCACTTTGCCCCAAGCAATGCCGAGAAAGAGGCAAGAGCTCGCCTTCGTCGGCTCAAGCAAACGGGTAGCGTTCGCGACTACATCAACGAGTTCGTCACCCTTATGCTCGAGATCTCCGACATGTCCGACAAGGATTCTCTGTTCTACTTCCAAGATGGCCTCAAGGATTGGGCCAAGGCGGAGATCGATAGGCGTGGCGCGCAAACTCTTGACGACGCCATTGCCATTGCGGAATCACTTGCCGATTACTCCACCCAAGTCAAAGACAAGAAGCCCAACCAAGGCAAAGGTGGGGGAGAGGGCCGGAAGGACAAAAACAACAATCGGAAGGATTGGGGGCAGAAAAAATCCCCAAGCGGCAAAGGCGGGCAAGGTAAGAACGAAGGGAAGAGGGAGCAAGCCAAGCCCCGCAGCCCATGCTTCATTTGCAACGGCCCACACTGGGTACGTGATTGCCCCGAAAAGAAGTCGCCGAATGCCCGAGCACATCTCAAGGGCAAAACTTCAGCCACCACGGAGGAACCCCAGCCCAGCATGAGTTCTCTCCAACGTCTTGGCGCGCTCAAGAGCCATCCGTCAACACGCACGAAGAATGGCCTCATGTACGTGAGCGCGAACGTTAGCGACAAACCAGTCCAAGCGTTGCTAGACACTGGAGCAACGCACAACTTCATTTTGGAAGAAGAGGCCAAGCGCCTAGGCCTTAGGGCCACGAAGGAATGAGGCACCATGAAGGCGGTGAACTCACCCGCTAAGCCCATCACGGGTACCGCTCAAGCCGTGCACATGACGATCGGGACATGGAGCGGAAAGCTCGATTTCTCCATTGTGCCCATGGATGACTTCAAGATGGTTCTTGGCATGGAATTCTTCGACCAAGTCCATGCCTTCCCACTACTGGCCACCAACTCCCTAAGCATCATCGATGGGAGCAAGGCGTGCACGGTATCCGCGGAGCGAGCCAAGACCGCGGACAAGACACTCTCGGCCATGCAATTCAAGAAGGCCTTTGGGAAGGACCCGAGCTTCTTGGTTTCCATCCGGGAGCTCAACGAGGGGGAAGGACGTGGAGACTCACCTAGCCAAGTCCCGCCACTCATCCACGGAGTCCTCGATGAGTTCGAAGACGTCATGCCCCCGCAACTTCCGAAGAAGCTCCCTCCAAGGTGAGAAGTTGATCACGCCATTGAGCTGGAGCAAGGTGCGAAGCCACCAGCCTTGGCGCCCTACCGCATGGCACCACTCGAGCTCGAAGAGTTGCGGAGACAACTCGTGGATTTGCTGGATGCCGGCTACATCCGCCCATCGAAGGCCTCATTCGGTGCACCCGTGCTCTTTCAAAAGAAGAAGGATGGCTCATTGTGGATGTGCATCGACTACCGCGCGCTCAACAAGATTACCATCAAGAACAAGTACCCGATCCCCTTGATCGCGGACTTATTTGATCAACTTGGAGAGGCGCGGTACTTCACCAAGCTGGATTTGCGGTCCGGATACTACCAAGTGCGCGTTGCCAAGGGAGATGAGCAAAAAACGGCATGCGTCACAAGGTACGGATCATATGAGTTCCTTGTCATGCCATTCGGCCTCACCAATGCGCCAGCCACATTCAGCACGCTCATGAACAAGGTACTTCATCCCCTTCTCGACCGCTTCGTTGTTGTATACTGGGATGATATCGTGGTGTATAACACCACACGTGAGGAACACCCCCAACACTTGCGACAAATCCTCCAAGTACTACGAGAGAACGAGCTCTACCTCAAAGTCGAGAAGTGTTCGTTTGCCCAACGAGAGGTGGAGTTCCTTGGCCACAAAATAGCGGATGGGAAGCTGATGATGGAGAACGCAAAGGTGAATGCCATCCTCGAATGGGAGCCACCCACCAAAGTGCCCGAGCTTCGATCATTTCTCGGGTTGGTGAACTACTACCGCCGCTTCATCCAAGGCTACTCGGCAAGAGCGGCGCCCATGACCGACTTACTCAAGAAGAATCGGGCATGGCATTGGTCCGAGGAATGCCAACACGCCTTCGAAGACTTGAAGAAGGCCGTTTCCAAGGAGCCCGTGCTCATTCTTCCGGACCACACCAAGCCCTTCGAGGTCTACTCGGATGCCTCCGACTTTGCCATTGGCGGAGTACTCATGCAAGAAGGCCACCCAATAGCGTTCGAGAGTCGAAAGCTAAATGAAACGGAACGCCGCTACACCGTGCAAGAAAAGGAGATGACGGCTATCATCCATTGCCTACGGGTGTGGCGACACTACTTGCTTGGCTCACACTTCGTGATCCTAACGGACAACGTAGCCACAAGCTACTTTCAAACTCAAAAGAAGTTGAGTCCCAAGCAAGCAAGGTGGCAAGATTTCCTTGCGGAGTTCGACTACCGGCTCGAGTACAAGCCCGGCAAAGCCAACGTTGTTGCAGATGCTCTAAGCCGCAAAGCAGAATTGGCAACACTTAGTGCGAGCCAACCAAGTTCCGACCTTGTCCAACGCATCAAAGAAGGCCTCCAGCAGGATCCGCTAGCAAAGGACTTGTTGGAGAGGGTTCTCAACGGCAAGACAAGGCGATTTTGGCAAGAAGAAGGCATCCTCCTCACCAAGGGCAACCGCCTCTTCCTGCCTCGGTGGGAAAATTTGCGGAGGGAAGTCATCAAGGAGTGCCATGACTCAAAGTGGCCTGGTCACCCCGGAATGGAGCGCACTACCGCACTTGTCCAAGCCTCGTATTTTTTGCCACACATGAGAGATGACATCGAGGCGTATGTGCGGACTTGTCTTGTGTGCCAACAAGACAAGACGGATCGCCAACTACCAGCGGGGTTGTTGGAGCCACTACCACCCGCATCGAGGCCATGGGAGAGCGTCTCGATGGACTTCATCACAACCTTGCCGAAGTCCGAAGGGTGCAGGAGCATCATGGTCGTGGTAGACCGACATAGCAAGTATGCAACCTTCATTGCGGCACCCGTCGATTGAAAGGCCGACGAGGCCGCCCGTCTCTTCATCAAGCATATCGTGAAGCTATGGGGAGTCCCACGAAGCATAGTGAGTGACCGAGACCCTCGCTTCACCGGTAAATTTTGGATGGAGCTCTTCAAGATGCTTGGCACCGACCTCAAGTTCTCAACGAGCTTCCACCCACAAACCGACGGGCAAACGGAGCGCATCAATGCCTTACTTAAGATGTATCTACGGCATTATGTGAGCGCTCATCAGCGGGATTGGGCGAAGTTGCTGGATGTTGCCCAATTCTCGTATAATTTGCAGCGGAGAGAGGCTACGGGCAAGAGTCCGTTCGAGATCATCATGGGATTTCAGCCCATGACCCCCAACGCCATAGCTTCGACATATGGAGGGAAAAGCCCCGCGGCTCACAAGATTGCTCGCGAATGGCATGAGGAAGCGGACATCACGCGAGTATACCTTGACAAACCCGCACGGAAAATGAAGAAATGGGCCGACACTCGGAGACGCCACGTCGAATACAAGGAAGGGGATAGAGTGATGATCAAGTTGCTGCCTCAACAATTCAAGACTTTGCGGAAAGTTCACAAAGGGCTAGTGAGGTGCTACGAAGGGCCTTTCCAAGTGCTACGACGTGTGGGCAACGTCTCGTACCAACTTCAACTTCCGCCAAGGCTCAAAATCCATCCGGTCTTCCACGTGAGCCTACTCAAGCCATACCATGGTGACGAGGGAGACCTAAGCCGCGGAGAATCGAGGAGAGCCCCAATCAAACAAAACCCTAAGATGTGGACTACATCATTGCCGACCGAGTCATTCGAAGAAGGGGCGTGCCGCCTTACAACGAGTACTTGGTCAAGTGGAAACAGCTCCCCGAAAGCGAAGCCACGTGGGAACGTCAAGATGACTTGTGGCAATTTGCGGAGCACATCCAGAGCTACAAGCACGACAACGCGACGAGGACGCCGCGAGCATAGGTGGGGGAGGATTGTCACGGGCCGCTCGCACCAACTATGAGTGAAGGCTAATTTGGCACGCGCACCGCCACACTTCGCAACGATCCTCGCAAATGGTGGAGTGCGTTTAGCGCCGGGCTTCCTCGCACACATTTGCCGGCCCGTGATAAAGCCCACACCGCAAGCCCAAGCGCCAAGTCATCGCCCAAGCGCCTAGTCGCCGCCTAATCATCGCTCAAGTGCCAAGTCATCGAAGCCCAACGGGCCAAGCTCCATCAAGGCTTGCTTGCTTGGCCCATCTTCTAAAACTCTCTACACATTTCTTGTAGATAAGCCACTTGCACAACTTGCCCACTTGTGCAAGTGGCCAACTTGTAAAGCCTCTAGAATGCTCCTCCCACATCTATAAATAGGGGAAGGCACTTAGCATTTGGGCATCACCCACCAACAAGCAATTGTAAAGCTCTCACTTGTAGAGTTCTCTTGAGTAATAAAATCTCTCAATTGGCTATATTGCTCTCTCTCTCTCTAGCTTTGCTCTTAAGTATTTCCACTTAGTTAGGTTGAGAAGCTCAAAGGCTTACTTAGCAACTTTGCGCTTGAAAGTTGCCTAAGTGCCGCACGGATTGCTGTGCATCAAACTCACCCCGTGACATTATGTTTAGTTATCAAGACTAGTAAATTAATCCAAAATTCATGGAAATTACTAGTGCCCATTTTCACAAGAGTTTAGGTTTGATTAATTATTTTGTTTTAATTTAAAATCACTACCAATATCAATCTTTTAACTTGAATTTAGTCTAAGATTAAGTATTAAAATTTTAATCCAATAATTTAAACATAAAAAGTTATTTAATTATTTATTTATAATAATATTGAATATAGATATTAAATTCAACAATTAAAATATAATTTCGAATAATTATACTCTATAAATAAATATTTTAGTTTCATTAAATTTAACAGTCCTCCGGCATTATACCAAACAAATGATAGTATTATATGGTAATGTTTACTTTTTGGATGGGAATGAGAATTCTGGAGGAGTTGCAATCCTGGGATTGGGAGTGTGGAGTGAGATTAGGAATAGGTTGTTTACTTATACTGGAATAAGAATATGTAATAGGAATCATAATCTCATTTATGTATTTACTTTGTCTTGGATTTCAAGTGAGTTGTTTCAAATTATAATTTTACCATTATTTAAAGAATTAGTTTTAATTACAAAGTAAAAAAATATATTTGTAAAATAAACTAATAATAATTATTAACATTATTAATTATGTAAATCACGATTTTTTCTTAATTTTAATTTTAATTATGTAAATTAAAAATTATTGATAAGAGCAACACAAAATGAGACATTATTGTTAATAATATCGTATAAAATTAATATTTTCTTATGGTAAACTATTTACTATTATTAATTATTAATATTAAATAAATATAATAATATTATATTTTTAAATAAAGATATTATATAGTAATATTATTAATTCTCTATTAATATAATAATATTATTTTTAAGTAATTTTAATTTAGAATCAATGCAAATTATTATTTTCAACTAAACAAACAATATTATATTTAAATAAGTTTAATATTATTATTTTTAATAAATGTAACATTATTAAATAACATAATAATATTATTTAAATAAATATAGTATTAGTATTTTTAAATAAATGTAATTTTTTTTATTTTAATAATATAATTATATTATATTTAATAAAGGGAGGATAGAAAAGGAAGAAGAAAGAGTGGATTCCCACTTTCACCATTCCCACTCCTCACTCGAAAAATGAGTGGAACCCCCAGAGTGGGACTCCCACTCTCCTTCTTAAACGTACTAGTAAATACTAGAATAGAAAGAATCCACATTCCTCACTCCTCACTCCCACTTCAATAAATAAACGCACTATTTATAACCTAACTAATTTAATACATATAATCGTAAAACTTAATCTAATCTAATCTTGTATTCCAAACGTAGCCTTAAGGGACTCTTTTGTGGTAGTAAAAGTTCAAAGGATTAATCCTAATCAAATGTTTCGTGCTAAAAGGCAAGTTTGGCTTGAATTATAATGGATCCATCATTTAGTTCTAAATAGTGTGAAAATTGTATCATAGGGAACCTAAGGATTACTTTCTAACGCCAAAAATATTATTCTAACTACTCATGGAGCAACGAATAATTAATTGAACATTTATTCATTTCATTTAATTATTTGTTTTATTTAACTAATAATATAAAAATAATATTTCATTTTCAAATTAAATTATAATATTATTTAAAACGTATATAGATATTAAATAATAATTAATTTAAATCTGCATATATAAATTTGTTATTAAGTTAAAATTTAAAATATTTTGTTAATCTTACAATTAATTTAGTACAAAATTTTTTAGTTATTAAATTGTAATATGAATATTATAAATTGAAAAATTAGGTACTTATAATAAAAATTGATTTTTACTTTTCATATTTTATGGGTTTTCATTTCACTAGTGGTATTACTTTAATTAAATAATTTATTTCTTTTTTATTTATTTTTAAATAATTCCAATAATAAAATTATTATTCCAATCCAAGTCAATTCAATCTAATCTTGAACTATATTAAATACGATATAGTACTAAATATAATTTAATGTAATCATATTTTATCTCATTTACTATACCAAATTGGTCTTCATAGTTAAGCCGGCCTCACTATGTATTAATTGATTATGGGCCCAGAAATTACTCACACAAAGCAGTATTAGATTGTGTCTTAAGTCCAACATTTATTATTCCTAAAGCATGATTTCTGATTCGTCATATCTCAAAAAATTGTAATAAAATAATAAATGCTTTAGCTGCTTTCAATTTTATGTATGGCTGGAAGACTAGCTAATTGACTATTATTATTTTTATTATTATCATTGAGAATATTATTATTATTGTTGTTGTTGAGAAAAAGAACACCTTAGAAAAATAGTCATATAGATAAGGGTAGTAAAATCCTTCATGGGTATAGAGCTTCACGGAACCCCACTAAAAATGAAAGTAAATTTTAAATAATTTTTAAAAAATGAGGTAGGGAATAAGAAAACAAATAATTTCAAATTTTTAAGGGAATGGGGTTTGATTTTGTACTTCCCACTCCACCTCAAGCGCAATCCCATTATATATGATATTTTTTAATAATTTTTATTTTATCAATAAATGTTGATNTCAAGTGAGTTGTTTTCAAATTATAATTTTACCATTATTTTAAAGAATTAGTTTTTAATTACAAAGTAAACAAAATATATTTGTAAAATAAACTAATCATAATTATTAACATTATTAATTATGTAATCACGATTTTTTCTTAATTTTAATTTTAATTATGTAAATAACAATTATTGATAAGAGCAACACAACATGAGACATTATTGTAATAATATCGTAAAAAATTAATAGGGTCTGATGGTAAACTATTTACGATTATGTAATATGAATATGAAAGAAATATAATAATATTATATTTTAAATAAAGATATTATATAGTAATATTATTACTTCGCTAATAATATAATAATATTATTTTTAAGTAATTTTTAATTTAGAATCAATGCAAATTATGATTTTCAACTAAACCACACATATGATATTAAATAAGTTTAATATTATTATTTTTTAATAAATTGTAACCTTATTAAATAACATAATTCATATTATTTAAATAAATTAGTATTAGTATTTTTAAATAAATGTAATTTTTTTTATTTTAATAATATAATTATATTATATTTAATAAAGGGAGGATAGAAAAGGAAGAAGAAAGAGTGGATTCCCACTTTCACCATTCCCACTCCTCACTCGAAAAATGAGTGGAACCCCCAGAGTGGGACTCCCACTCTCCTTCTCAAACGTACTAGTAAATACTAGAATAGAAAGAATCCACATTCCTCACTCCTCACTCCCACTTCAATAAATAAACGCACTATTTATAACCTAACTAATTTAATACAATATAATCGTAAAACTTAATCTAATCTAATCTTGTATTCCAAACGTAGCCTTAAGGGACTCTTTTGTGGTAGTAAAAGTTCAAAGGATTAATCCTAATCAAATGTTTCGTGCTAAAAGGCAAGTTTGGCTTGAATTATAATGGATCCATCATTTAGTTCTAAATAGTGTGAAAATTGTATCATAGGGAACCTAAGGATTACTTTCTAACGCCAAAAATATTATTCTAACTACTCATGGAGCAACGAATAATTAATTGAACATTTATTCATTTCATTTAATTATTTGTTTTATTTAACTAATAATATAAAAATAATATTTCATTTTCAAATTAAATTATAATATTATTTAAAACGTATATAGATATTAAATAATAATTAATTAAATCTGCATATATAAATTTGTTATTAAGTTAAAATTTAAAATATTTTGTTAATCTTACAATTAATTTAGTACAAAATTTTTTAGTTATTAAATTGTAATATGAATATTATAAATTGAAAAATTAGGTACTTATAATAAAAATTGATTTTTACTTTTCATATTTTATGGGTTTTCATTTCACTAGTGGTATTACTTTAATTAAATAAGTTATTTCTTTTTTATTTATTTTTAAATAATTCCAATAATAAAATTATTATTCCAATCCAAGTCAATTCAATCTAATCTTGAACTATATTAAATACGATATAGTACTAAATATAATTTAATGTAATCATATTTTATCTCATTTACTATACCAAATTGGTCTTCATAGTTAAGCCGGCCTCACTATGTATTAATTGATTATGGGCCCAGAAATTACTCACACAAAGCAGTATTAGATTGTGTCTTAAGTCCAACATTTATTATTCCTAAAGCATGATTTCTGAATTCGTCATATCTCAAAAAATTGTAATAAAATAATAAATGCTTTAGCTGCTTTCAATTTTATGTATGGCTGGAAGACTAGCTAATTGACTATTATTATTTTTATTATTATCATTGAGAATATTATTATTATTGTTGTTGTTGAGAAAAAGAACACCTTAGAAAAATAGTCATATAGATAAGGGTAGTAAAATCCTTCATGGGTATAGAGCTTCACGGAACCCCACTAAAAATGAAAGTAAATTTTAAATAATTTTTAAAAAATGAGGTAGGGAATAAGAAAACAAATAATTTTCAAATTTTTAAGGGAATGGGGTTTGATTTTGTACTTCCCACTCCACCTCAAGCGCAATCCCCATTATATATGATATTTTTTTAATAATTTTTATTTTATCAAATACAATGTTGATTAATAACTTTTCTTTTTATTTTTACTAATATAAATAAATTATAACTAAAAGAAAACCTTAAATAATAATTCTTATTCAATCATAAAATATTGCTATGTTTTCTTTTCTCTCTTAAGGTGTTGCTCTCTTTAAATATTTTTTATTTTAAAATATTATTTCAACCTTTTGGAGATTTTTTAAATAATTTTAATACTTTTATAATATGGTAATGATTTTATTTAAGTGTATAATATTTTAATTTACTGAAATCATTTATTCATACCTACTATAAGATAAATAAATAAGGAATGTGATGGAGATGGAGATGGAGAAATTATTCCCCACATAAGAATTCTCTATCCCTACCCTACTGAATTTATTAGGGGATGAGGTGGGGAATGAAGGCAAAATTTTTAATAGGGTGGAGATAGGGTGGGGAATGGGTAAGTTATGTAAATCATAATTTTTATTAATTTTAATTATAATTATGTAAATTAAAAATTATTGATAAGAGTAACACAAATAATAATATAGTACAAAATTAATTTTTTTAATAAACTATTTATTATTATTAATTATTAATAATAAATACATATAATATTATTATATTTATTGTATAATATTATTAAATTAAATAAATATAATAATATTATATTTTCAAAATAAAGATAGTATATGGTATATTATTAATTTCTATGAAATAATAATATTTTATTTAATAAGTTTAATATTATTAAATGATATAATATTATTTAAATAAATATAATATTATTATATTATATTTAATAAATATAAATTATATTAATATTAATTAATTTATGTTAATAAATTATTATATTTAATAAATATAAATTATTTATTTTATTTAAATAAAATATATTATTATTTTTAAATTAATGTAATATTATTTTATTTTAATAAATATAAATTATATTAATAAACGAAATAAATAAAAAGATGAGAGTAGATTCCTATTCCTACTCCCACCTCCCATTAGAGAGTGAAAATTTCACTCTATATTTCAAAAGAAAATGAGACTCACATAAAATTTTAACTCCTCTTTTAAATAAATAAATAAATATTAAGATGAGAAAACTTTATACTCTCTATTCCCACTATAATAATTAAACACTAATAGATCGCATTCTTGAAACTTCGGAAATATATCTAGGCTGTTATTTTTTCGGGAAAAAAAAAACAAAAAACGGAAGTAAGTGTAATTTTGAATTGCCGCGTTGGAAACCTCCATCTTCTCATAGATGCCAACAAACTGTCATAACAATGCAACAGCTTTTATCCACGCGTCTTAAACACGCGCCAATCAATACTCTAATCATTTTCACGTTCGCCTCACGTCTTCGTAAAACACGTGCTTTGCTTAAACCAGAAGATATAATAATAATTTGAAAAAAAATAACATCCTTAAAAAACTACCCGTTCTTTCTTTCCTCCAAAACCCTAACTGCAACAGAATACAATTTCCTTCACATCTCTGATTAAAATTACAAACCACCAAAAATAATTTATTCAAAATTCCCAATTTATCCTCTAAATCATAGTCTATTCCACAAATGCTCCATTTTATAGTTTTAAATTAGTCTGAAATTCTCTCTATGCTCCTCGCCATGTCCTCCGGGGATCGCGGGGAAGCAGCTCCGGCCGCCGGAGAGGTGAAAAATGGCGTCGTGTCAGGAGACTTGAGCCAGAGGCAGATACAGCTGGAGCCGGCGTCGGGTGTGGTGGCGCCGAGCCAGAACCAGAGACTGAGGCTGAACCCTAGCAAGGACCACAAGCCGGAGAGCTACGATGATCTGCAGTTGGACTTCAGTCCGTCGATTTTCAGCTCATTGGAGAGGTACTTGCCCCCCTCTATGCTTGGTGTGAACAGAGATGAGAAGGTGAAATTCATGAGAGAAATTCTAATGAAGTATTTGCCGCAAGGGGAAAGGACCAGAGTATGTCAATTTGAGAATTTTCTTTTCCTTCTTTCGGTTATTGGAATTAAAACGAGGATATAATTAGAAGAATGTTCGAAATTCTGATTAGGGTTTTGCGTTGCTTTTCCTTCTTGCATTTCTAACGTAACGGACATGTGTGATTGTGAGTGAAATGACAAAAATGCCCTTGAGTTCTGTTTGGTATGATAAATGATGAATTATGGATGGTGAATTTCGTGGGAATTTTTTGTAATTATACTTAATTGGATGATAAACATGTCATCTATGATAAAGTTACTCTTTTTATGCATTTTATAAACTTCAGTTAAGCTGTTATGAACATATCATGACTTCAACTACCATTTTTAGCTGGGTTTCTAAGGGTATTTTTGGGACTAACATGCTGAAGCTTCACTTTGAAAGCACAACAACTTAGTGCTTGCTAAGCACCCCTTTTTTCTTGGTAGCTAATATTTACCGCCACTGGGACACTTGGCAGCTAGTGATTTCAGCCATTCTTTTTGGAAATATTCATGCCCATTTTAATTTAACTGTCTTCTGTATTTATATAATTTCATTGAAGAAGATACTTTATAATTTGATTTGAAATTTCATGTGTAAGGTTCAGAGACATAGGGATTACAGGCAGAAGATAATAACAAATTATCAGGTATTACAAATGTTGACTCTTTGATCAGTATCTGCCCTTCTCCTCTTACCTTTTGAAGGATTGAAGATATGATTTCCACTGCTCTGTCACTTATGCACAGCCTCTACATCGAGAATTATACAATCTGCACATTGGAAACTTCTTTGTCCCTCCATTTGTCAAAGCAATCCAAGACAACACAGAGGAAAGCTTTAGAAGTATAATCTCAGAACCCTCTCCAGGTGTATTTACTTTTGAGATGCTTCAGCCACGCTTCTGTGAGTTATTGTTAGCAGAGGTAATTGTTTATTACTTTCTCATCTTCAAAGCTCCATCTATGTTTCTGTGTAATTTTTCTCATATATTCTTAGGGTTTTGTTTGATTGTGTAGGTAGAAAACTTTGAAAAGTGGGTTAATGAAGCAAAATTTCGAATCATGAGACCAAATACAATGAATAAGTATGGTGCAGTGCTTGATGATTTTGGCCTGGAAACCATGCTTGATAAGCTTATGGAGACTTATATTCGTCCTCTATCTAAAGGTAAAAACTGTGTACGTAATGTTAATTGATCACATGACTCAAAAGTTTAAGCTATTAGGCAAGGGCTCAATAATGTTATTTAATCTCCAACAACTCAAGAACAATCACAAGCAAAACAACTTTTTTATAATGTAATCAATTGACAATGAGTGGATTTGAACGCAATATCTCTTTGTCATACTGATTTTGCTACCAATGTTAAGTTACCTTTTACATAAAAGCTTAAGCTTATAGATATGGGCCAAACAAATAGTATTTAAGTTCTAACAATAAAGATACACCATTTTTCATTTCTTAATAGAATAAAAAACAACATTTTTTTTCTTATAAAAAAATTAATAAATAAAAAAATAAAGTAGTAACGATTTTTCAATCGATGTTATTTCTTATATTTAGCTGGTTAAATTTTTCTTGTTATACAGTTTTCTTTGCAGAGGTTGGGGGATCAACTCTGGACTCCCATCATGGTTTTGTTGTTGAATATGGTAAAGGTAGAGATGTTGATCTAGGTAGGTGCTTGCATCTTTTCATTTCTTCATGGAATTATATTTCTGCCTACTGCTTTCACTAGCTTTTACATCCTTTCATTGTCAAAGATTGCTACATTGTTATTTTTATATTCATTAACTTCCTACTTATCACATAGAAGCTGGCTGCAGATGCATTCTCATTGTCTAGAATTCAGATATAGTTTCACATAATCACTGTACCGGTGCCAAAGAAGTCGTATAACAGCATTATATCCTTAATTTGGTTTAAGTTCAGTGAAAATCATGTGGTTGATTACCATATGTTTTACATTTTGTAGGATTTCATGTAGATGACTCTGAAGTGACCTTAAATGTGTGCTTGGGTAAGCAATTTACTGGTGGAGAGTTATTTTTCCGGGGAACAAGATGTGAGAAACATGTAAATACTGGAAGTCAGACCGAGGTATGTTAGTCTTTAAGTTGTAATAAAAGTGAAACAAATTAGTATTGGGCATAGCTAACCATTGAAGATACTGATATCAATACTTCTTTTACGCTTTGTGTTCAAATTATGAGTAAACTAGTTCAACTTGTTCAATTGTCAGGATATATGTGTGTTCGTGCATGAATTAAAGAATTTACATTTGTGTGTATAATTGGATGTGTGTTTGGTGTGTATATTCTTTGATGATGAGTGATTTTTATATAAGCAATACGCTGTAAAATCCACAAGATATCATACTCTAAAATTTGTTGTCTAAGATCTTTGATTTCCTTTCTGGACAGCGTGATTGATCATTCATCATAACTGCATCATGTGAAATTGTTGAATGCGATCATTGACTTGTGTTTCTGATTATGCACAATCATCTGGCCAAGTACACTGATGAAATATACAAATAGTATGTATGATATCACTATACAGATGCTGGCTATCTAAGAATATCATAACTACATTGGTTTGAGGGCTATGCAGCCTGAATATGATATATTTCTTGAATCAAAACTGAAAGTCTTTAATGATTTATGGATTTATGCATACCATGTGCAGTTAATCTGCCCTTAGGAAAACCATTTCCCATTACCAAGAATGAAATAAATGGTGAACTGAGTGAACTGTATGCCTTACACCCGATAAATTCTATTTCCAAAATAGATCATACCCAGTAATTGATATAAGTATGAGATATCTGGTCTAGTGGCTGTCATATTCTTAAGATTACTAATTAAGATGAAATAAGAGTTCCATTCCTGCCTTGAAAGTTGTTGGTGTTGGATAAAACAGCTCCTGAATCTAGTTGATTGTGGACAATCTCTTCATACTTTTGGTAATTTTATGCTCTTCCGAGGCCCAGCATAAGTGACCTGTAATTAATCCGACAAAAGAACTTGAAACACTTGATGATGTGCTTTAACTAATAGTCACTGACAGATAGATAGTAATTTCAGCAAAACTTGCTTTTAGGTTAATCAGTGAGCCCGTTATGCAGTGGCATTTATAGGAGTTAGAGATGGTGCTTAATTGGCATGGCTGCTAAGCATCCTTATTCTGAATTTGACAAGCTTAATTGGAGGTTAGCCGGTCTACAGTTCAAGGGTATAGCTATACTTTTGTTTTCTCTATTTGGGATCTATGGACAATTGTCCTTTTTGGAGCAGACAGATTGCCTCCTATGTTGTAAAGCTCTTATTTTAATGAATATTTTCGTTCTCCTAGGGGAAAAAGATGGCATTACGGGGCATTGATTTTTCTAACTTTGCCTTTGTGGTGGTGTTTATTGCTCTCTCTACGGTAGTCTAGTTTATTTTGGTGTTGCATTTCTAGCCTTCTCTGGTAATCATACACTAAAAGACAACTCAATTCTGAATACTAACAAGTGCCCTGCATGATTCAAATATCAACAAAAGAGCAAATGTAAAACCTGAATAATGAGTGTTTTATTCAACTTGAAAACTCCCTATCCTCATATATCTAGCCTGAATTATGGACCATTCAGCATAAAGATTTGAAGTTGAACATCAAAGAAATGAATATGATGGTGTTGGTATACTGATAATTTGTTATTCATGGCAATGCTAGACTATTCTTTTTCATGATATGTTTGCTTACTATATTCCAGATATACTTTTGTGTGTGTTTGTGTGTTCCTTGGTGTGTGTTTATCTTTATGTAAAGATGATAAGAGCTTTATACAGTTGTACATGTTTTTTGACTGATTATTTTGCTGAAAGTAGGAGATCTTTGATTATTCTCATGTCCCGGGGCGAGCTGTTCTTCATCGTGGTCGCCATCGCCATGGTGCTAGAGCCACGACATCTGGTCATAGGGTCAATTTACTCTTATGGTGCAGAAGGTACTTCTGTTTCTTGTACTTCATTTCTAGCTAAGTACTTCCATGAGTTTTCAGGTCCCTTGACTTCATACAAAAATTGATATTAATTACCATATGCCTTTTTTCTGCTTATGGCAATTTTTTTGTCAAAAGTTTCTACTCTTAGTTATGTCTCTTATTCCCATTAAGAAAGGAACATTTTCGTTAGTGCTATCTGAAAAGGTTCTTGGTCTTATACTACTATATCACCTTTTCTGTTTCCTCTCTTCTGTCTATTATCATTTTCATAAAGAATAATATTTTGAAAAGGCAATCTGCACATTATTTAGAACTATTATTGAAGCCAGAGCTTTGACATTAAATGTACCTTCGGAAAAAAACTTGATCATGCCATACTTAATTTGACCCATATGGAGTTGCTTAGGCCTGTAAGGTAACTGATATCCTCTTTATTCAATTACTTGATGAGAAAAATTTTCTAATTCCAACCAAAAACCTTTGAACCATATTGCACTAAGAAGAGAGAACATGGAGTGTCATTGGCTTCTTAGTGCTGGATAGCTAATTTGGGTCATCTAGTTTAGGTGTGGCTCTTAATATGAAGTTGGATTCTTTTCATATGATATTCTGGACACACAAGCTGTTGATGCGTGAAGTTGCATAAGTAGATGATGGGTTGCAAATTGTAATATTGATGCTTTATGAAATTCAGCTGCTGCAGCTGTGGCTGATTCTTCTTTATGTTGCTCTTTTGCTGAAGTTAAAATGCCTTTCGTTGATCAGAAGTTCATTTTTCTCTGCAGTTCTGTCTTTAGAGAGATGAAGAGGTATCAAAAGGATTTCTCTAGCTGGTGTGGAGAATGCTTCCGTGAGAAGAAAGAAAGGCAACGGTTATCAATTGCTGCTACCAAATCGGTAAAAAATTCTGTTGTTCCCGTGCACACATGTACAACTTGATGAACACATGCATCTTATTCTAGGATACTTGCGTAAGCATAACCAACTATTATTTTAACTATATAATAAGCCCATTCTCAAAATCTTTATGGGAGACGAAAAATCTTTACAAAATCAGAAGCCAGATATATTTTATTCTCACAATAAAAACAAGAGACTAACAATAAAAATAATCTGTAAAAATAAATTTTGTTGTTTTAAGATCCCAAATGTCTGGCCACTGGGCCCTGATGCCCAGTGGTAAGTGATGCCCTCAAAATGCTTGAGGGCTCATTTCAATCCCCATCCGCAAAAATGTGGATTAGGGGCAATTTTTTTTATAGAATCCCAGCAGATTTCAGATTATAACATATCTATAGAATTGTGTACAAGTTAGAAAATAAAAAGATCCTAAATGTGTGAGAGATGAAGATGGAGATCTTAAGTTGAAACAGGTCGAAAGAAAAAGGAAGAAACATTGTACTACTATGTTTGAAGAAGTTGGCTTTTCTCACATGATTTCTTATTATGTTTGATGAATTATTTATAAAAATTTCTATTTAATTTAATCTTGTGCAGGAGTTGCTTAAGAAGGAAGGTGAATCCACAATCTGAGCCTTTCTTAACTTCTAGTAGTAACTTCTACTGGATGATTGTGAAACTCTGTAGCTGTATTCATAACTCAAGCATCAAAACAGTGCAATTGGTAATCCCGTAAGGAGTTGATTTTCATGTTTCATATCAACGGAAAACAGGTGTATGTACAAATCATATCTGGGTAGATTGGATACTTTGTGTAGCGCCATGTATGAATTCTCTGTAAAAGGATGTTAGTACTAATCCGAAAAGTACTACAGTTATAGGTGTCGGCATTGTTCTCAGGGAGACATTGGGTACTCACAGATCACATGTGAATAATATCTTAACTCATAATTTTATGATGGTAGTTTTCTGTTGTACTAAATCCTTATTATTCTTCTTTGTCTGCACTGAATTTTTTTTACAATATTTTGGCCCCCTTTTTCTTCATATTCGTTTCCAGAAGTAAAAACACAATATTGAGTAAATCTTTTATTTGTATAACTCTGCTAATTGATGAGTAATTATAACTGTGCCTACTTGGCTATGGACTGAAATTTGAATTTCCCTTCTAAAATTCTTAAAATTATTTTTTCTTGAAGGGAGAAAGATTGATATACTCACAACCTTTAGGAAAAGGGGAAAAAAAATCTCTTTTAAAATGACATTTAGATTTCCATTTCTTAATAGGTTTCATTTGTTTTAATAGAAATTATATTTTTAACCTATAATTAACACTATCTTTTTCTAGCATACAAGTCCGTCTAACGTACAAGTCAATATATGTATATAGTGTAAAATTTTGAAATAAGCTATAACGATATATTAACAAACTTTAACGTAGAGAAAAGTCACATGTAATAAAACGAAAATGAAGAAAGAAAATAAAATTATGTAATAGGCCAAAGGACACCGTTTAGGAAAGAAAGTAGTATAGATATTGTCACCGGGCAATCTAGCAACTGGCCTGCGCTGCCACGCCCCACACTCACGGGCTGCTTTGCCACACTTGCTTGCGCGCTGTTGTGCCTTGCGCTCGCGTGCGCACTGCATCCTATGCTCGCGCGCCCCAGTGCATTGTGCTTGCGCGTCCACTGTGTTTGTCACAACTGGGAGTCATGGGACCGATTGTTGTGGCTTGGCTTGGGGGCCTTGTGCCGAGTCTTGGTAGCAAGTGGGCGCTTGTGGTGAGTGCGGAAACAAGGCATAGCTGACGCGTTGGTTGGGGCGCGGAAGCATGACGCACGCTGCGGCATGGGCGCAAGCAATGCTGAGCAGCGCAAGCAAGTGCGTGCGGGGGTGGCGTACGCAGCAACTCGCAGGACATGAGGCGCAATGGGACGTGCGGGCTTGTGGTGCATGCGCGCAAGTGCGGGGCACAGTGGGCGCGCGAGCGAGCATAGGATGCAGTGGGCGCGCAAGCAAGCGTGGCACAATAGCGCGCGAGCGTGGGGCTTGGCAGCGTGGGCTAGTTGCTAGATTACGTTGATGGTTGTGAGTATAGCGTACCAGAGTGCATGCAGATGTGCAGCGACATGAGGCGCGTACGTGGGGGCCGAGTGATGCGAAAATGAGAGGCATCATGAGCGGACTGTGGGCGGACAGTGGCGGCTTGACGTGGAGCATGGCTGGCCGAAATTCACCAAGTAGTGGGCCGAAAATTAAGGATGAGTGGCAGTTATGGATGCAGCCAACATGGGGAGACATGGCCTTGATCATGTGCCTAAAATTGAGGGCAAAGGTTGGTGGTTTTGGGCGGTTACAGCCATGATCTTTTCTAAGTGGCGTAGTGGGTAGCGGTTACTCCAAGATCAAGGGGGTGTGGAGATGTTTCCCGGGATCATGCTTAGTAGGAGCCTAAACTTGGGGGAATTTATTGGAGGTGGCGCGCTGGTAAGTGGGGGTGTCACTTGGAAACCATGTATATATAGATGGGGATAGGTGTACGTAAGGGCCGGAATTTTGGTGAGCATTTGGTCCTTGTGCATACTTCGCTTGAACTATCTTGTAATATTGTCTTATTGGGGGAAATAGAAAAGTTGGGGGTAGGAGTTTCCGTAAAAACCATATTACTTGTGTTCGGTGTTGTGTGCATTGTTGTTCTTTGTGTTGGTAAATTTACTCTTATATAACCTCCATTGTACGAGTGTAATTTGCTTTAGAGTAGGCTGGCTAGGCGGGGTGCTTAGCGCCATCACGTGGGTTGCCATAGGCATTGAGAAAAAGCCCGGTGACAACTAGTATCAGAGCAAAATTTGACTTATTTAGGAAGTGGAAAAATTGGTATCAGAGCAAAGGTTTTGCTCATTTTGGAAGTGGATTTTGGTATTAAGAGCACTGTTTGCTCTAGGTTTGGAGGAAGCTTGGAGTCGAATTACGCTCGACAAATCAGTTTGCGGACGACTGATTATGTGGTTTTTGGGGAAAAACTACTTTACAAGAGTGTGTTGTGCATTTCGGAGAAGTCAGAATGGCGGAAACCAACATGACGGGAGAGTCAACAAAGGACAGATTGGTACGCTTGGAGACCGTCGTGGGCAATCTTCAGCCAGAACTGGAAAGTTTAGTGAAGAACACGAAAATTCACTCCATAGAGATGGCGGACGTGAAACAAACTGTGGGGAGTTTGTGAATGAGTTCTTGGGCAAGCTGAATAAGGTTATGGAGGATGTGCCCGCACTTGTAGAAGTTTTGAGAGGCGACATCAGGAATCTTGAGAAGGAGGTTAGTTTGTTGAAACGGGCAGTGGTAACACTCCAAGGGTGGAGGAAAGACCTTCGAAGGTAAAGGTGCCCAAACCTAGGGCTTACAACAGGACTCGGAACACTAAGGGGCTAGAGAATTTTTTGTGGGATATGGAGCAGTACTTTTCGAGCTGCTCATGTGCCTGAAGAGGAGCGGGTCACCATCACCAGCATGTATTTTGAGGGAGATGCGAAGTTGTGGTGGCGGAGCAGGCTTTAAGAGGATGCAGAAGCCCAACGACCAGCAATTGAGACATGGGACATGCTCAAACGAGAGCTGAAGGGTCTCTTACTGGGGAATGCAAGTTGGCTCGCAAGGGAGAGCTTGAAGAAACTCAAGCATACCTATTCGGTGAGGGATTACGTCAAGGAATTTAGTTCTCTGATGCTGGACATCAAGAACATGGTAGATGAAGACAAGCTCTTTAACTTCATTTCAGGTTTGCAACCGTGGGCGCAAACTGAGTTGCGGAGGCAAGCTGTGAGAGATCTTCTAGCGACAATAGCAGTTGCTGACGGCTTGGTAGACTTTAAATTCGTGAATGCTTTTCCTTCTGAATCAAAGAAGTCCAAGGAGGGCAAAGAGGACAAGAAGGGCCACTCTTCAGGTGATGGTGGGAAGAAGAACAATGGCCAAGGACAAACCAAGCAAGGGAATCCGCAGCAAGGGGGGAAAGAGTTCAGGGTGCTTCATTTGCGTGAGAAACTTAATGCTTTGGTGAAAGAGACCGAAGGGGAGTCTTCGAAACTTTCGGAGTTCGAAGCAGCAGCAGCACACACGAATCCATTACAGTTGCTGAACAACATAGAAGTTGAAATGAGAGACGAGCCCATACGTAATGAGGAGCTGGAGAGCATCCTTAGAGGCGAGTTCTACCGAGAGGGACTTATGTGTCCAACAGTAAAGATTAATGGAGTGGAGTTGAGGGCGATGATTGATACGGGGGCAATAGCGAACTTGGTGGAGGCGAATTTGGTACCACACCTTGGTTTGCAAGTCACATGGGTCAATCTAGCCATGGGTCTCACTTCATACCACAGTGTGGTTCCGGATGGTGTAGAGGTAGCCAACCTCAATGTGGGAAATTTGGGGCACAACATTACTTTCCTGGTGATGGCTATGTCGAGATACGACGTGATCTTGGGAATGGGGTTCTTGTACAATGCGGGGGTGCATGTACTACCTCACCTATCTTGCATTTGGATCGGAGCCATGGAGGAGCCATGTACGGTCGAATGCGAATACTTGAATGAGAGTAGACTGGAACCATCACTCCAGACTACAAATGGTAGTTTAACTTGAGGGAATTCAGCAATGATGTCGTTGGTTGAAGAGCACATTCAAGTTGCGGAGGGGCTTGACGAGTATACCATGATGTCTAGTGAATTTGTAGCTGGAGAGATACAAGGGCTTCGACTAAACAAGTTGTCGGATGAAGGCATGAACCAAGAAGGAAAGGAATTAGAAGCTAAGTCCGTAGTGAAGGATTCCACTTATCAGAAGGTTTGCGGTAGTGAGGTGCAGGTGACATCCGAAGAGGTACCGACTGCAGTGAGCTCTTGCTGACCAAGGAGGGATGTGGGTGGATTGGGAAGGAAGCAGGTGACTTTCGGCACTCGAGGACAACAAGCGGAGTTCCGGTAATGACTTCTCGGTGGGCTGTGTGGTTCGTGTTAGTGTTGTTGGGGTTAGCAGCACAGTTCTCTGTTTATGGATGCGCATACGGGTGGCATGAACATTATGTGTGGGGTGAGGATTTTCGAGTTTGCAAGCTGGAATGGAGTGGGGCGTGTGTGGCTGCCAACTCCATGGGCATTTCAGCTTTCCTTGGCCATGAGGCAGCAAGCATGGGGCATTGTTGGGGAGTGTACAAGCAAGGGCTTGAGTGGACTCAAAGACTTGGGTGGTTAAGTCAAGAGGGAACAACCGACAGCGAAGGAAACATTCTAGGGGAGAATGGCTGGTGTGTGTGTCACTGGCATGGAGTCATCATGTGCGGGAAAGATGATTCCACTTGGGCAGAACATCTAAGGGACCGAGGGATGGTGTAGCGGATGCATGGTGAGCCCAACATTGGCGCGCGGGTGTGCCCTAATGAGAATGAAGAATTGGCTTTGATATGGCTTTGGTTAGCGGAGGTTAAGACAGATGAGGTTACCTCGACGACGAGGACGTCGCGCTTTTCAAGTGGGGCAGGTTTGTCACATCCGTGAGTCATGGGGTCGACTGCTGTGGCTTGGCTGGGGGGCCTTGTGCCCAGTCTTGGCAGTAAGCGGGCGCACTTGTGGTGAGTGCGGAAATAAAGCATAGCTGACGCGTTGGCTGGGGCGCGGAAGCATGACGCATGCTACGACATGGGCGCAAGCAATGCTGGGCAGAGTACACAAGTGCGTGCGGGGGCGGCGTACGCAGCAACGCGCAGGACATGAAGCGCAATGGGACGTGCGGGCTTGTGGTACAGTGCGCGCAAGTGCGGGGCATAGTGGGCGAGCAAGCACAAGGCGCTGGGGCACGCGAGTGAGCATAGGATGCAGTGGGCACGCGAGCGCAAGCCATTACAGCGCGCGAGCAAGTGTGGTACAGCAGCGTGCAAGTGTGGGGCTTGGCAGCGTGGGCCAGTTGCTAGATTGCGTTGATGGTTGTGAGTATAGCGTACCGGAGTGCATGCAGATGTGCAGCGCCATGGGGTGTGCACATGGGGGCCGAGTGATGCGAAAATAAGAGGCGTCATGAGCAGATTGTGGGCGGACTGTGGTGGCTTGACGTTGAGCATGGCTGGCCGAAACTCACCAAGTAGTGGGTCGAAAATTAAGGATGAGTGGCAGTTGTGGATGCAGCCACATGGAGAGACAGGGCCTTGATCATGTGCCTTAAATTGAGGGCAAATGTGGGTGGTTTTAGGTGGTTACAGCCCATGATCTTTGCTAAGTGAGATAATGGGTAGCAGTTACTCCAAGATCAAGGGGGAGTGGAGATGTTTCTAGGGATCATGCTTAGTGGAGCCCTAAACTTGGGGGAATTTATTGGAGGTGGAGCGAGGGCAGCGCGCCACCTAGCCTTAGCAAATGGGGGTGTCACTTGTAACCCATGTATATATAGATGGGGGGTCACTTGCAACCCATGCCACCCAACACAAGGCGTTGGGGCACGCGAGCGAGCATAGGATGCAGGGGACGCTCGAATGCAAGGCACATCAACGCGTGAGCAAGCGTGGGGCTTGGCAGCGCGGGCCAGTTGCTAGATTGCTTTGATGGTTGCGAGTATAGCGTGCCAGAGTGCATGCGGATGTGCAACGACATGGGGCGCACATGGGGGCCTAGTAGTGCGAAAATGAGAGGCGTCATGAGCAGACTGCGGGCGGACAATGGTGGCTTGACGTGGAGCATGGTTGGCCGAAATTCACCAAGTAGTGGGCCGAAAATTAAGGATTAGTGGGTGTCGAGATGTTTCCAGGGATCATGCTTAGTGGGGGCCTAAACTTGGGGGAATTTATTGGAGGTGGCGCGCTGCTTTAGCAAGTGAGGATATCACTTGTAATCCATGTATATATAGATGGGGATGGGTGTATGTAAGGGGCTGGAATTTTGGTGAGCATCTGATCCTTGTGCATACTTCACTTGAACTATCTTGTAACATTTTCTTATTGAGGGAAATAGAAAAGTTGGGGGTTGAAGCCTCCATAAAAACCATATTACTTGTGTTCGGTGTTGTGTGCGTTGTTGTTCTTTGTGTTGGTAGATTTACTCTTGTATAACCTCCATTGTGCGAGTGTTGATGCGCTTCCTATCAAATTTGCTTCCGTTACGTAATTTGCTTCCGTTGCATTGGAGTAGGCTGGCTAAACGTAGTGCTTAGTGCCATCACGCGGGTTGCCACACGCATTGGGAAAAAGCCTAGTGACAACTGGTATCAGAGCAAAGGTTTCACTTATTGGGAAGTGGAAAAACTGGTATCAGAGCCCGGTTAGGGCGTGGAATTTTCAACAAATGTCGTGTGAATCAACGAGGGATAGGTTCGCCAGATTGGAAAATGCGGTTGGGAACTTACCGCCTGATTTGGATAATCTGGCGATCATGATGGAAGTTAACTCAGCGGAATTGGCAAATCTAAAACTTGCTTATGAGGGATTAGCAAGGGATGTTGTTGAAAAGGTTTTGGATGATGTTGCTGCCTTGGCGGGCAAACTAAGGGGTAGCATTGGGGCGCTTGAGAATGATGTGGGGTTGCTGAAACGTGCGGTTAGCAACGCATCATTACGTTCAGAGGCAGGGCCTGCGAAGATCAACGTGCCCGAACCGAAGCCTTTTGGAGGCATGCGCAGTGCCAAAGAGTTGGAGAACTTCCTATGGGATGTGGAGTAATACTTTAAGGCTGCTCGGGTGCCTGAAGGTGAGCAAGTTTCAATTGCTAGCATGTATCTAACAGGAGATGCAAAACTCTGGTGGCGAAATAGGCTCCAAGAGGATGCCGAAGCACAGAGGCAGCCTATTGGGAGTTGGGAGTCACTCAAGCGAGAATTGAAGGGTTAATTCTTGCCAGGCAATGCAAGCTGGATTGCACGGGAGAGTTTGAAAATCTCAAGCAAACTGGTTCTGTCCGAGATTATGTCAAGGAGTTTAGTTTGTTTATGCTTGACATCAAGAACATGTCTGATGAAGGCAAGTTTTTCAATTTTACCTCAGGTTTGCAACCTTGGGCGCAAACCGAACTACAGAGGCAAGTAGTGTGAGACTTACCTTCGGCGATTGCCATTGCGGATGGTTTGGTGGATTTTAAGATTGCGGGTCCTTCTCCCTCGCAACCTAAAAAAGGAAAGGATTCAGGAAGAATCAGCCCCTCTAAGCGTGGTGGCGGAAGAAAAGAGGGCGTCTCAAAGAAATCCAAACCGGGAGATTCGCAAGAAAAGAAAAGCTCGAGGTGCTTCATTTGTGACGGACAACACAGGGCAAAGGATTGCCCGAAACGCGGCAAAATCAATGCTGGTCAAGGAAACGGAGGTGGCACCGAGGCAAGTGCTTCACGGGTAAATCCATTACAGTTGGTGAATGTCCTTACAGAGGAAATCGTGGCTAACGACACCAACCAAGGGCTGATGGTGACAACAGTATGGGTGAACGGGCGTGAAGTACAAGCTATGCTTGATACGGGAGCCACAGCTAACTTCTTAGCGTCACACGAGGTGTTGCGCTTGGGATTGGGAGTGACCGCGATGAGCAGCAAGGTAAAGGCTGTCAATGCTGTAAGTGCGGGTGTTTAAAAGGTCACCATTTGTTCCTTTAGGGTTGGAGCATGGGAAAAATATGTAAAACTCACTGTTATGCCTCTTGATGATTTTGACTTAATTCTTGGAATGGAGTTTTTTGTTGTCGCTATGGTACAAGCGATGCCTTATCGGAAGTGCATCATTATCATGGGCTTGCAGACGCCGGTGTTGTACCATGCCAATTTTGGATTTATGGCAGATCGGAACCATCACTTAAATCTGCAAAGCAATTTGCGAAAGGGTTGAAGAAGAAGGAGAACTCATTCTTAGCTGTGTTGATCGAGCTAAAATCAGATCAGGTTGTGGAGGTACCTGATGAGTACGCGGAGATGTTGAATGAGTTTGCGACTGGAATAGATCATCGGATTGATCTTGAACCTGGTGCAAGATGCCCTGCACAGGCTCCCTATCGGATGGCACATTTGGAGTTGGCGGAACTTCAAAAACAATTAGATGAGTTGCTGGATGTGGGGTTTATACAACCATCTAAGGCACCTTATGGCGCACCGGTATTGTTTCAAAAGAAGAAAGATGGCTCCGATGCAGATGTGTGTGGACTACCGTGCCTTAAACAAAGTGACGATTAAGAACAAGTACCCGGTCCCCAATATTGCGGATTTGTTCGATCGCTTGGGCAGAGCATCTTACTTCACGAAGCTGGACTTGAGGTCGGGATATTGGCAAGTACGAATTACGAAAGCTGATAAAGCAAAAACAGCTTGCATAACTCGGTATGGGTCATACGAGTTCTTGGTGATGCCTTTTAGACTCACCAATGCACCAGCAACTTTTTGCAATTTGATGAACGATGTTCTCCATGAGTACTTAGACTTCTTTGTGGTGGTGTATCTCGACGATATAGTCGTCTACGGTGAGTCTTTGGCGGATCATCTTGATCACTTTCGACTGGTGTTCTCACGGTTACGGGAACACAAATTGTTTGTCAAGAAGGAGAAATGCGAGTTTTGTCGCCGGAAAGTGATGTTCTTGGGGCATTGGGTGAGCCAAGGCAAGATTCGCATGGTTGAGAGGAAGGTCAAGGCAATTCTTGATTGGCCTGCACCTACAAAGGTTGCTGAACTTCGATCGTTTCTTGGGTTTGCTAACTACTACCGCAAGTTCATCGAGGGGTACTCGAATAGGGTGAGTATATTGACGGACTTGTTGAAGAAAGATTGCAAGTGGGAATGGACAGAAGCATGTCAGCAAGCGTTCTAGAAACATCCTATGCTCGCGCGCCCCAACGCCTTGTGTTGGGTTGCATGGATTGCAAGTGACACCCCATCTATATATACATGGCTTACAAGTGACACCCCCACTTGCTAAGGCTAGGTGGCGCGCTGCTAACCTCCAATAAATTCCCCCAAGTTTAGGCCCCCACTAAGCATGATCGCTAGAAACATCTCCACACCCCATTGATCTTGGAGTAACCGCTACCCACTATGCCACTTAGCAAAGATCATGGGCTGTAACTGCCCAAAACCACCCACATTTGCCTTCAATTTAAGGCACATGATCAAGGCCATGTCTACCCATGTGGCCTGCATCCACAATTGTCACTCATCCTTAATTTTCGACCCACTACTTGGTGAGTTTCGGCCAGCCATGCTCCACGTCAAGCAGCCACTGTCTACCCGCAGTCTGCTCATGACGCCTCTCATTTTCATATCACTCGGCCCCCATGTCGCTGCACATCCGCATGCACTCTGGCACGCTATACTCGCAACCATCAACGTAATCTAGTGACTGGCCTGCATTGCCAAGCCCCACGCTCGCGCGTTGCTGTGCCCTCCGCTCGCGGGCCCACTACATCCTATGCTCGCGCGCGCCAGCAGCTTGTGCTTGTGCACCCGCTTGATTACAAGACTTGGCACAAGGTCCCCAAGCCAAGCCACGACAGTCGGCCCCATGACTCATGGATGTGACAAACAACCGCGCTCTTGATACCAAAATCCACTTCCGAGATGAGCAAAACCTTTGCTCTGATACTGGTTTTTCCACTTCCCAAATAAGTGAAACCTTTGCTCTGACACCAATTGTCACCGGGCTATCACCGGGCTTTTTCCCAATGCGTGTGGCAACCCACGTGATGGCGTTAAGCATCCCGCCTAGCAAGCCTACTCTAATGCAACTGAAGCAAACTACGCAACGGAAGTAGTTTTGATAGGAAGCGCGTCAACACTTGTACAATGGAGGTTATACAAGAGTAAATTTACTAACACAAAGAACAACAACGCACACAACAAGGAACACAAGTAATATGGATTTTACGGAGGCTCCTTCCCCCAACTTTTCTATTTCCCTCAATAAGAAAAGATTACAAGATAGTTCAAGTGAAGCATGCACAAGGACCAGATGCTCACCAAAATTCCCGCCCCTTACATATACTCATCCCCATCCATATATACATGGGTTGCAAGTGACACCTCCAATAAATTCCCACAAGTTTAGGCCCCCACTAAGCATGATCCATGGAAACATCACCACACCCCATTGATCTTGGAGTAACCGCTACCCACTATGCCACTTAGCAAAGATCATGGGCTGTACCGCCCAAAACCACCCACATTTGCCCTCAATTTTAGGCACATGATCAAGGTCATGTCTCCCCATGTGGCCTGCATCCACAACTGCCACTCATCCTTAATTTTCGACCCATTACTTGGTGAGTTTCGGCCAGCCATGCTGCACATCAAGCCGCCACTATCCGCCCACAGTCCGCTCATGACGCCTCTCATTTTCGCATCACTCGGCCCCTATGTCGCTACACATCCGCATGCACTCTGGTACGCTATACTCGCAACCATCAACGTAATCTAGCAACTGGACTGCATTGCCAAGCCCAACGCTCGCCCGCTGCTGTGCCACGCTTGCTCGCACACTGCTCTGCCTTCCACTCGTGAGCTCACTACATCCTATGCTCGCGCACCCTAGTGCCTTGTGCTTGTGCGTCTACTGTGCCCCGCACTTGCGCGCACTGCACCACAAGCCCACACGTCCCCATTGCGCTTCATGTCCTGCGAGTTGCTGTGTACGCCACCCTCGCATGCACTGGCGCGCACTGCCCAGCATTGCTTGCACCCATGCCGCAGTGTGCGTCATGCTTCCGCGCCCCAGCCAACGAGTCAACTATACCTTGGTTCCACGCTAACCACAAGCGCGCCTGCTTGATTCCAAGACTCGGCAGAAGGCCCCCAAGCCAAGCTACGGCAATTGGCCCCATGTCTCACGGATGTGACAAAAACCGTGCTCTTGATACGAAAATTCACTTTCGAAATGAACAAAACCTTTGATCTGATACCAGTTTCTTCACTTCCTAGATAAGTGAAACCTTTGCTCTGACACCAGTTGTCACCGGGCTGTCACCGGGCATTTTTCTAATACGTGTGGCAACTCGCGTGATGGCGTTAAGCACCCCGCCTAGCCAACCTACTCTAATACAACTGAAGCAAACTACGCAACTGAAGCAGTTTTGATAGGAAGCGCGTCAACACTCGTACAATGGAGGCTATACAAGAGTAAATTTACCAACACAAAGAACAACAACGCACACAACACCGAACACAAGTAATATGGTTTTTACGGAGGCTCTTTCCCCCAACTTTTCTATTTCCCTCAATAAGAAAAGATTACAAGATAGTTCAAGCGAAGTATGCACAAGGACCAGATGCTCACCAAAATTCCCACCCCTTACATACACCCTTCCCCATCTATATATACATGGGTTGCAAGTGACACCTCCACTTCCTAAGGCTACGTGACGCGCTGCCCTCGCGCCACCTCCAATAAATTCCCCCAAGTTTAGGCCCCCACTAAGCATGATCCCTAGAAACATCTCGACACCCACTAATGCTTAATTTTCGGCCCACTACTTGGTGAATTTCGGCCAACCATGCTCCACGTCAAGCCGCCACTGTTCGCCCACAGTCCGCTCATGACGGCTCTCATTTTCGCACTACTCGACCCCCATGTGTGCCCCATGTCGCTGCACATCCGCATGCACTCTGGCACGCTATACTCGCAACCATCAACGCAATCTAGCAACTGGCTCGCGCTTCCAAGCCCCACGCTTGCGCACTGCTGTGCCACGCTTGCTCGCGTGTTGCTGTACCTTGCGCTCAAGCGTCCCCTGCATCCTATGCTCGCTCACGTGCCCCAGTGCCTTGTGCTTGCACACCCACTGTGCTTCGCACTAGCGCGCACTGTACCACAGGCCCGTACGTCCTATTGCGCCTCATGTCCTGCGAGTTACTTTATACGCCCCCCCCGCACGCACTTGCGCGTGCTGCCCAGAATTACTTGCGCCCATGCTGCAGCGTGTGTCATGCTTCCACGCCATAGCCAATGCGTCAGCTATGCCTTGTTTCCGCGCTCACCATAAGCGCACCCGCTTGCTGCCAAGACTCGGTACAAGGCCCCTAAGCCTGGCCACGGTAGTCGGCCCCATGACTCACGGATGTGACAAACCTCCCCCACTTAAAAAGCGCGACGTCCTCATCGTTGGGGTAACCTCATCTGTCTTAACCTCCACTAACCAAAGCCATATCCAAGCTAATGCTTCCTTCTCCTTGGCATACACTCGCGCGCCAACGTTGGCCTCACCACGCATTCGCTGCGCCATCCTTCGGTCCCTTGGATGTTCTGCCCAAGTGGAATCACCTTTCCCGCACATGATGACTCCATGCCAGTGACACACACACAAGCCATTCCCCCCGAGAATGTTTCCTTCGCTGTCAGTTGTTCCCGCTTGACTTAACCCAAGTGTTTGAGTCCGCCCAAGCCCATGCTTGTCAACTCCACAACAATGCCCCATGCTTGCTGCCTCCTGGCCGAGGAAAGCTGAAATGCCCATGGAGTTTGTAGGCACACACGCCACTCTCCATTCCAGCCCGCAAACTCAGAAATCCTCGTCCCACACATGATGCTCACGCCACCCGCATGAGCATCTATAAACAGAGAACAGCGCTGCTACCCTCAACAGCACTAACACGGACCACACAGCCCACCGAGAAGTCATTACCGGCACTTTGCTTACTGTCATCGAGTGCCGAAAGTCACCTGCTTCCTTGCCAATGCATCCGCATCCCTCGTTAGTCAGCTAGAGCTCACTGTAATCGGTACCTCTTTGGATGTCACCCGCATCCTCACTGCCGCAAACCTTCCGATAAGTGAAGGTTCACTGGGGACTTAGTTTTTGATTCCCCTTCCTCTTGGTTCATGCCTTCATCCGTCAACTTGTTTAGTCGAGGCCCTTATGTCTCTCAAGCTACAAATTCACTAGACATCATGGTATACTCGTCAAGCCCCTCTATAACTTGAACGGGCTCCTCAACCAACGGCATATTATTGAATTCCCTCAAGCTAAACCACCATTTATAGTCTTGAGTGATGGTTCCAGTCTACTCTCATTTAAGTATTCGCATTCGACCGTACATGGCTCCTCTATAGCTCCGATCCAAATGCACAATAGGTGAGGCAGTACATGCACCCCCGCATTGTACAGGAACTCCATTTCCATGATCACGTCGTATCTCGACATAGCCATCACCACGAAAGTAGTGTTGTGCCCCCAATTTCCCATATTGAGGTTGGTTATCTCTACACCATTCAGAACCACACTATGGTGTAAAGTGAGACCTACGGCTAGATTGACCCTTGTGACTTGCAAACCAAGGCGTGGTACCGAATTCGCCTGTACAAAGTTCGTTGTTGCCCCCGTATCAATCATCGCCCTCAACTCCACTCCATTATTCTTTACTGTTGCGCACATAAGTCCCCCTCGGTAGAACTCACCCCTAAAGATGCTCTCCAGCTCCTTATTATGCATAGGGAGAGTTCTACCGATGGGGACTTATGTGCGAGGCATAAGGGGCGCGCGAACGAGCATAGGATGCAATCGGCGTGCGAGCGCAAGGCATAACAGCGCGCGAGCGTTGGGCTTGGCAGCGTGGGCTAGTTGCTAGATTACGTTGATAGTTGCAAGTATAGCGTGCCGGAGTGCATGCGGATGTGCAAAGACATAGGGCGCGCACATAGGGGTCGAGTGATGCGAAAATGAGAGGCGTCATGAGCGAACTGTGGGCTGACAGTGGCGGCTTGACGTGGAACATGGCTGGCCAAAATTCACCAAGTAGTGGGTCGAAAATTAAGGATGAGTGGTAGTTGTGGATGCAGCCAACATGGGGAGAAATGGTCTTGATCATGTGCCTAAAATTGAGGGCAAAGGTGGGTGGTTTTGTGTGGTCACAGCCCATGATCTTTGCTAGGTGGCATAGTGGGTAGCGGTTACTCCAAGATCAAAGGGGTGTGGAGATGTTTCCAGGAATCATGCTTAGTAGGGGCCTAAACTTAGGGGAATTTATTGGAGGTGGCGTGAGGGTAGGTGGCCACCTATCCATAGCAAGTGGGGGTGTCACTTGCAACCCATGTTTATATAGATAGGGATGGGTGTATGTAAAGGGCTGAAATTTTGGAGAGCATCTGGTCCTTGTGCATACTTCGCTTGAACTATCTTGTAACCTTTTCTTATTGAGGGAAATAGAAAAGTTGGGGGTTTGAGCCTCTGTAAAACCATATTACTTATATTCGGTGTTGTATGCGTTGCTGTTCTTTGTGTTGGCGGATTTACTCTTGTATAACCTCCATTGTGCGAGTGTTGATACGCTTCCTATCAAATCTGCTTTCGTTACGTAATTTGCTTCCATTGCATTGGAGTAGGCTAGCTAAGTGGAGTGCTTAGTGCCATCACACAGATTGCCACACGCATTGGGAAAAAGCCCGGTGACAACTGGGGGAATTTATTGGCAGTGGCGCGATTGGGGGTGTCACTTGTAACCCATGTATATATGGATGTGACAAATATATAGTACTCATTTTTCGTTTAAACCTTCAATTCGAGATCATTCATAATATTAGGGAGTTTTTTGTCTTTTTGGTAACATCGGGGGTGTAGTGTAGCAATCCCTTTTCCTTTCTTAAATATTATTAGTTGAAGCGTTGAAAATAAATCTTTACCTAACATACTTTTGAAAATACCAACACAGTCCTTTTGAATATTTTATGGTAACTTTTAGTTTATTCCCTTAATAAATTCATTATTTTTAAAATATTTTTAAAGGTAAAAGTTACAATATTGGGCCTTGATGCCCGACATTGTGCTGTTATTGGTTTGTAACTGTTGGATTCAATTGAAATGAATCCAACGGGTGAGGTTGAAAGGGGGAAAAAAGAAAAAAATGGGCAACTTGTTAAATCGGTTGCCCAGTTTTTCCCTCTCTTAAATCATTTCCCCCTCTCATTTTGCCCCTTTTTTCCCCTCCCTCAAATCCTTTTCTCTCACTTCTGTCACCATCTCTCTCTCAAATCACTAATTTCTCTGTAAGATTTTTGTACTAACTACATAAAATTGAAGCTACCATCTCCCACACAACAAACAAGTCGAATCCATCACCAGATTGCTATCATCTGAAGTAGCTGAACACATCTGCCTTCGTTGTCTTTTATTTCCGAGTTAAGGACAAGGTAAGGATGTAATCTGCACTCTTATGGTTGTTGTGGTGACTGTTGAAAATGCTATGCAAAATAATTAGGGGTTTATGCCTTGGATTAAATTGTTTAGGCTATGTGAAATAATTAGGGATTTATAAATTTTGAGTGGAAAAATGGTGTTTAGATGATGAAAAATTGTTGTTGAAGGGATGATTAATGGTTTGGAAGCATGAAATTGGGAAGAAAAACATAAGAAAATGGTGGGTTGTAGTGAGAGAGAGGAGTGGGTTTTGGGTTTTAAGAGAGAGGAGATGATGAGATGAAGGAAGAAGACAAAGAGCATGGGAAACAGCTTGCCATATAGGTTTAAGCGGCTAGCTGCTTGGTAGAGGTGGTCAACCACTTGGATGGCAGAGACCAAGCAGTTAAAAGCTTAAACCCTTCCAGCAAGCCGGTTTCCCTACTCTTCATCGTCACTTCCCCCTGTATTTCGGACACCATCATTGTTTATGCTGTTGTTTGTTGTTGCTTTAAACTTTTTCTGGTTTTAATGATTAAAATGTTACTTCAATTCATGTGCTATCTATTACAAGACTTGAACAATAGAATCCATTTGTAACATGGATACTAAAGATTATACAAGTGCAGGACCTAATCAAAGAGCTTGTATACACTTTATATGAGCATGAATTAATTGATTTGTTTTAAGTTGTTATGTTGGTAATTAGTTTTGTTTGTGTTATTGAAGTAACATTGACTATTGGTTATAGTAAATATGAAGCAAAGAGGGTGAGGCAAGAAGGGGTTAGAAAGGCTTGTAGAGCCACGATTGTTGAAAAATGGAACAAATAAACGAATCAGGAGAAGTGTCAATTTCAGACAGTGCCAGAGGACCCTGTTTTGGATGTTACTAAAAGCAGTGGTATAAAATTTAATGAAGGCCAAAAAACTGAGGATAAGCATGACCAATTTCTTGTATCTCGTTGTCGTGTAAGCACATTCACTAAGGTTGTTTCTACTTTCTCACCTGAGCAACAAGATGCAATTTAATGAATTGGCCTCGAAAGTATCCTACACTTAAATTGTGGTTGGTTGAGACAAAAGTTTTGTGAAACACTTGTCCAACAATGTGACACAAAAAGGCTTTCAATAATTTTACATGGCAAAAAGTGTTGTTTAAACCCCACTACCTTCAGCATCATAACGAGGATCAAAGATGGAGGTGAACCCATGAACATACGAGAAGAAGTGGGTGATATTACTAAACTGTGCACTAGGTATAACACTAGACATAGAGGAATCGAAATATCGACAGTTAGTGATAGACTGACAGCCAGCGAGGGCTATGGTGACGACTTTAAGATCTTGTTTTCTCTATTTGTTCTAGGAACTATATTATGTCCCACAAGTGCCACATACATCGATCCGATGTATCTCCACGCCCTTAAAAATATATAGTCAATTGGGAAAAAGAATTAGGTCACACAGTGCTTTAACTTTTTGTGGGAGGGTATAGCAAAATATAAAGAACACCAAGTGAAGTCTGTTAGTGGCTGTCTTGTGTTTTTAGAGATATGTTTAACAAGTCTTAATGTAATAATTATTTTGCCAAATTTTGACATATTGGAATGAAAAATAATGTGACATAAATATTGGTTTTGTTATTAACAGTTGTTTCAGTTCATTACTGTTCTGTATTATCGTGGTTCTATGGACATAATAGTATACCCTGTTAGTGTATGGACCAAGGAAGAGATATGTTGATTCTTGAAATGGCGGAGAAATTTAGGGACATCACAAGTACAGAGGTTTGTATTATTCTCTGTGTTGTTCATGCATCCATACAATTTTAATAACCAAATTGCATGTATTTCCATAGTCAGTATTTATGATTGTTGTTCTTTTTTATTTTAGGTTTCGATGCGTGGAGCAATTTTTTTCAACTCCACAATCATTTCCCTCATTCTCAACATATCAAAGATGCTGGATTAAACTCTGTTAATATGAAGGCAGGTTTTAATGTGCTTACAGAGCTAGTGCAAAGAATTGAATAAAAAATAGATTCATTCAATGTGAAAATGGAAATGGTTGAGAAGTCATCGGAGGAATTAAGATCACAGTGCCTAGTAGGTGCATCATCATAACAACCATGTGATCGTTTGCCATCTTTGATCTTGAAAAGTCCAAAACCTACATGTCCACTAGGCCCAGGCAACTAGTGATGGGAAGAACAAAATGATTATGGTCAGTGACGATGACTTTTGTGGAACGTAGATTGAACTTAAACCTCGACAAACTGATGGCCTGAGCTAGGACAAGTCAATCAGTTGGTGAAATTTGTAAAGATCCCTCCCACTTTGTCGGAGGTTATATCCTCATTCAACCACCTATTCTCCATGAGATAGAGTTTTTAAATCTCATTTTATAAATTTTATTTCCATGATAATTTACTGATGAATGAATTTTCATATAAATTTCTTTTATATAAGATGTAAATGAACCAATTGAGCTCAGGCAAGAACCTCAGACATCTACAAGTGTCAGTGCATTGCCAATGGAACCAATTAAGATTTGTAGGGCAGGCTAGTATCAAGTTAACAACGCTATTATTCTTGATCAATTGAAGGTTATTCAATATGCTATTGACAGAGATGCTCAGGGAAGGCATTTGTGGATTTTTCTAATCAATTTTGTAATTTTGCATTGAATTAAGTTAAAATGATTTGTATGAATCACTACTAAAATATATTTCGCATTGCCTTTAGTGAAATCACTATTTTTACTTACAGTGAAATTCTTGGCTCAGGGACATATATAAATGGAGAGGTATAAGATTTCAAAATCCATTCACGTCACAATATATGTTTGTTCTATATTGTATCTCTTATTGTATTTAATCACATTTATGTTATTTCCATAAAAGCGTATCACCTCACCCTCGTAGAGTAGTCGATGGGGCAAAATTCACCAATCAATTGGTATTTACCAACCAAATATGCTCTGAATATCTATGGTAATTTTTACAATTTTTGTATTGTTTCAACTATGATAATTTGCTCACGTTTTGGCATTTATTATGTGTATCAATCGGTTCTTTCGATTGGAGCTGAAGTTTATTATTTTTAAAAGGGTAGCTAGAGTTGGAAAAAGTTGCATCCAAGGCTTGCATAGACGTCAAAAGGTTACTTTCTCAACCTTTAATTATTACAATTTAACATGCTGTATTTGTTCTAATACACTCACAAATGTGATGATAGATTTACGTTTTAATAAATGATGAATCTGAATATGAGAGATGAAAGTGCAATGCCTATTTATCGTGAATCTGAGAGATAAAAGTGTTGAGATATGGGATCCTCTTTCAAATCCTCACAGTAATAGAAAACGGCATGATCAAGCGTTGCGCATTGTATGTCGCTCATGCAAACATAAATAATCTATTTCATTTTGTTACTCATTTATACTATGCTAAATTTCATATTAATTGGGAGTGTTTTTCAGTATTAGCAACAACTACAATCCCTTAATTTGATTCTCCAGCCCCAAATGCCTATGGAAATGGAACACCTGAAGTTCTTATACTTTCCAATCGATCGTGATGTCGAAATTCCAAAGCAAATAAATGGATACTTGTGGCATTTATGTGATAAACTTTATGGAAAGTCTAGATTTTGTATCAAAGAAGTCATCGGCTTTGGTACAAACTTCTAAACTTGTTAATTCGTCAATTTTTTCATGGCTAAACTTCTTATTTCGTAAACTTCTTTATCATATGCAAGTAATTTATTGTATTTTAAGCTGACTAGTATACCTTGGAAGATGCATGGGGGAGGGTAGCCATTCAACTCATTGATTCTGCTTTGAATGAAAATCGTGAGAAGTTTCTACAACTAGCCAATGCTTTGTCTGCGAACCATGTTGCAATGGTAAACCCTAAACCCTTTCAATTGAAAAGGATGGCTCAGCAGCAAAGTGGGAAAAGTCGGAAAAAGGTTAACAAGAGAGTGCGCGTTTAGGGGTGGAACAAAAATTAGGCATGGTTTTTTGCCACATGGCATATTGGTGCATCTTTTGTACAAGGATATTATTTGCTGTAAGTTTTTTGTAAAGCTTTTTAACCATGTTGGTGTTAATATACTCATATTAACATGAGATTGAAATTGATGAAAGCTTATGTACTCTTCATTGAGAATTATTTGATGGTTATATATATTGACACCTGATCATTTGAGATTGAATATGGTTATCTACATTGATACATGATCATTAGAGATTAAAATGGATATATAGAATCAACAACTAATCTTTCACAAAAAGAAAAAAGAAATTGTAAAGTAATCTTCTACAGAATCACCCAATAATAATTGTTTTATACAAGACACAGAAAAATATTGTTTAATGAGGCCACCAAATGAAAATATCTGAAAATTGGTTATTTGAAGAAGCGAACAATACAGTATTGACACCACTAACAGCAGTAGAATATTGGGTGCTTAACGAAGCCAATACAATTAAACTGTCACCATCAACACTAAAAATCGAGATATTTAAAGTTAGTTCTAATCATGCAAACATACAAAAAAAAAGGTTAGTTATAAAGTGGATTAGTGTAAACATGAAACACGGGACACCGAACTTGGGCCAAGTAAATTAGGTGTTGTCATTCTCTTTGATAAGACAAGTTATTACTATATGCCCAACCTGACAACATTTCTCAAACTTTTTAGAACTTTTTATGGTAGATTTCGATTTTGGGACGGCACCTTTGGTCTTCACAACTGTTGGGTTACATAGCTTTGGTCCTGGCCTCATCTTTTTATTGAGGAGCCCATTTTTTTGAGGTAATTGTTCAAAACTTAATGTTAACAGATTAATCTCAACCAATGACTCTTTGTAGGCTTCGACATTTTTTGACACACTATAGCATATTTTATTGCAAGTTGCAGACAATACACTAAATCTAGTAAGCTCTGAAACTTCTGTGTCAACTACAAGTAGCGTTATGGTGCATGTATTGTGATCCTGGGCCTTTTTAGTCCATCGATGAAGAACCATAGTCGCAAGAATCTTTTAAAATTATTCCACTTTCAAGACATGAAAAATGTGTATGCATAGAAGGCCTACAGATTCCATCATTTGACAAGAGCACTTTATATTATTTTTCTTTACCTTATGAACCACATTCCACCTCGCTCTAGGTGTCCCAAATTTAGCGAATGTATACAAATAAGTATCATGATTTTTTCATTCTCAATCTCAATTATTGCGCCTTCTTTAAGCGTATCATCCCTAACCTTCCCAAAAACCCTTAATGGAAAGCCTTCTGCAGCATGTTTCTCTAGGCTATTTAAGCGTGTTCTCAAGACAGGAGCATTGTGCTTTGTTTTGAACTCATAAGTTGTTTCAATGGCATGGATATTGCAGAAAGCACAATCAATGTCAAACAAACTCATACAACTTTAGCTTCTATTGGACAAATCGGCTAAGATACGCATTCATACTCTTACATCGTTGAGTGCTCTGCATACCAGCAAAGGATGTTCCTTTTAGATAAGTTTTAGCCTGGTAGCACCACTTCGAATACATTTTCTAAACCCATGCATGTTACCCAAGCTTGAATCCACCAATGACAGTTGACCACTACAGTTCAAATTCATGTTTTGTCATGGGTGTCAATATCAAATCTCAAAATTTTCTTATAAAGTCTTCATTTTTTACATTGGCCGGTGCATTCTTTTCGAGATGCAAATAATAAAGACGATGGGTACACCCCGTAAGCACTATTTTTATTGCCTTTGACATTATCTTGTCATCATCAATGATAACAGATATGGACTTCTACTTGCCCATATTCGACAAGAAAGTTTGCAGCAGCCATGTGTACAAATCAACTGTTGCGTCTACAAGTAAAGGAAATCTGAAGACTGTAGTTCTATGATGATGGTTTGTGGCAACAAGTGTAATAAGCCGTCTTTGATATGCATTATTCTTGTACGTTGCATTGAATGATAAACATCACCAAAACAATGATAGTCATAACGTCCCATACAATGAATCCAAAACAAATTCTGAAGCCTATTTTCATCATCAAGTGTGTACTCAAACTAGAGCTCATGGTCTTGTTCAGTATTTGCGGCAAAGTATGCTATAGTTGTGTTTGAGTCAAAATCTCTAACCTCAGCACGAGTAAAGGCATCTAGCTTGTTTTGCATATTTTTGCGAATAAACCTTAGGTTCTTCTACTTGATCAGCCATGTAATCTATGAATTGGCATGTTTTCACACCAACATACCTTAATGCCTTAGCTTGTGCAAGGTCCGCTTCACTGACTTGCTGATGCGAACGAATGAGATGGACTTCCTTAGCATAAGCCAAAGGATGTTTGTGCTCAGGCCTGAATTCTTTAATGATGTATTTACCAACTGCTTCATCATAATTCACCCAAAATTGTGCCCGCCAAGTAATACGTGTGATTGGCCACGGTTCTCGCACCATATTATAGTTCTGAGAATATTTTTGATCTCTAAGCTGTTCAAAATGACAAACCCATCAACGAATTGTGATTCGTCCGAACTTTTATTCACGCCACATGTCATCTTTCATAATGCTGAAACCAACCGATCGGGCATAATTGTTATATCATGAATTTGCATTATTTATTGAGTCGAAATGACTTCCAAGTACGTCCGATGCCATCAAAACCTTATTCGTTCTTAACTGAGTTGACTGATCATATGAAGGTGACAATTCATGACTATTATGAGTAATGGACATTTCTTTGTTGCTATTATTATATGGAGCACTCATATTTAACCCCTGTATAACAATAACATTATATGAGTTAACATACTTTATATATGTATTAGTCATTAATTAATAACATAATATATGGATAATGGGTTAAAATAATTCACACCCATATTGTTAGCGATTTAATATAATAAAAAAAATTATTACTTAACATATTCCACATCCATAAAATAAATAATAAATCTACTGCAATAATTGAACACACGCACTATATTTAGAGACAAGCTAGACTTACGAAAACTAAGCCTTCAAGATGAAAAAGACCTCTAAAAAATAGAGATGTTGCAAGAGATCTAAGGCCATAGAATTTGGTGTTGGATGATTGTGTTTTGTTGAGAAAAAGTCCATAAGGTGAGGCATTACATAATCCCTCATTAAAAGAGGGAAGGTAGGTTTTGTTTTGCTAACATTGGATGCATACCTACCCCGACTAATTGTTTACTTCTGTGTGAATTATATTGGTTAATCGTTTAACATTTTACGCTCCCTAGGTTTCATGCGGTTAACATTTTACTTCTCCCAACCATTATTCATTGCTCTAACTTCGATTAAACTACTGAACATGCCAAATTGTCACTCTTTTAAGAAGAAACCAAAATTGTAAACCTTGGGATACTCAAACATAACTTCTTAATATTGACTCATCTTTCCCTCTTTCCTAAATCGACAAATTTGACCCATGCATTACCTTAAAACACCTCTAACCCCAATCTAATCAATTTAAAATCTTTGATTTCAATTTAAAATTCTAATTTCTAAGTTGGGTCTTTAGGGTCATTTGCATAAATTTTAACGGCTGGAGGAGAGAGCGCGAGAATTGGGGGGAAACCCAAGCATACGGCTCCAAAGAGATGAGACCATGCTGAAGGCATCCCTGAATTCAGTGTGATTCATTTTCCAACTATGGTCTTAAGGAAATGATTTTACGATCGGTTTAGCTCTAGGTCCATGCTCGATTCTTACTTTGTGAATTTAGACAAATTGGAAAACCTATCTATTTGTAGAACTCTTGGGGCTTTGCTAGAGTATGTGGATTGGACCAATGCATTGATTATTAGGGAGAATGTATATCCTCACCTTGTTAGGGTGTTTTACTCCAATATAGATGTGTCTGCGGGTAGTGAAAATTGAGTAATCAATAATGTCAGTGGAATTCCTCTTGAATTCGATGTGATAGACCTCAATGGGATACTAGGCAGTAGGGATTGTGGGTATAATGTGTATACAGCTAGAAGTACACTTGATTTTTTGTGGTATTCACACACAGCAGTAGTAAAGGATATGCGTAGGTGATCTGACTTCTTAGAGGAGGAATGTAAGGGCACCTTAAAATCACAAGCCGTGTGTCTCCAAGTTCAGATATTTCATTTTGTTATTTAGCATGTCATTAGTCCTAGAAAAGGACATGGTGATGAAGTAACCCGGTTAGACGTCGCCTTATTGGATAGCATTCTAGAGGGAAGGGAGGTTAATGTTGGTTATGTTATCCTTCAGCATATGCTTAGCACGCCAAGAGCGGGGAACAAAACTTTGCCTTTCGGCAATATCATTACTTTAATCTTTAAACATTTTTTGGTACCCATTGATGAATTGACATTTACAAAGCCTCGGGAGTGGAGGGATGACACAATCACTAGCCTGGATTTTAAGTGGGAGAATGGAAGTTAGGTTAGCGATCCAGTGGTTAAGAATAGGTCCACTTTGATGGCTCCGACCAACTCTCGCATGTTGAATGATGTGCTTCCCCTTTACCAACTTCCGGATGTACATGGCATAGTAGGGCATTAGGCGTAACCACCCACTTCAGAAGCTCATCAAGAAGATCTGGTTTAGTAGTTGTTGGGTGAAGTTCGCAATATGTTTGAGACCCAAAACGGCCTTTAGTTGCAGTTTGAGGTATTTTAGTAATATGTCCTTAATGAGCAGCAGCAACTCTTCGCAGAGTAACGGCGCCTCTATGATCAACAGCGGCAACTTCTTGAAAGCCAATGGGCTTTTTTTCACAGCCAGTAGAGGCTCATTACAGCTCCTAAGTTTCCTCCACTGTCCCCACCATCACAACCACCCCAATAGACTTGTGGAAGGTACTCATGTCACGAACTTTTATTATTAGTCCTTTTCTTTTACTAGTTTTAGTTTGGTTTGGTAGCCTTGATTATGTTTGCTTGTTGAGATTCGTAATGGCTGGCTTATTTTCGTTGTGTTTGTTTATTAAACTAGCTTTGAGTAATTAATTATGGTTGAGTTCATTCTAACCCTTGTTTTCCTCAATTGAAAATTAGTGCCATTTACTTGAGTTTGGCCTTGTACCTGATAATATTATGTTCCCTTTGTTGGTGCTGTACTTTTTGACATGCATGCAAAGTGTGGTTGTCTAGAAAGTGTGAATGAGTCGATAGAGTTGTGCAAATAGATGATTTTCATGGGTTTAAACCCAACTGAGGCAACACTTGTGATTGTTAGGGTTAAAACTGCATTGGTTCGCATGTATGCTTAATGTGGTTCAGTTAAGGTTGCAAGGAATTTATTTGAGTGGCTTAAGGGGAAAAATTGGAATGCGATGATTACTAGGTATGCAATGCAGCTAGTTGATGAAAATATTGTATTAAAAATTCTTCGTGATTACTCTGTAAGCATTCATGTGTTGGAAGTTATACATTTTCCATGGCTAGAAAACAATATAGAGAATACATGTTTTAATTCTCTCTTGCATAGTGCTCAAATACCATGATTCCTTATGCAACATTTATATATAGATGTACGATTTGTGATTTGAGAATGCATAAGCTAATCCTTGTGTCATAAAATTCTTTTCGTTGGCATGATTTTGGCTTAAATCACTAGATGGGAAGCTCAGAAATTTAGGGGCTGCATATTCATTTTGCAATTTGCGGTTGTGTGCATCTTCATATTTAAAGTTGTATTATTTCAACTCTAAGTGTATGGGCTGACATATAGATATACAGGAGTAAGATTTTTCGTGCACTAGAGGAGCCATGTGATTTGTTCGGATTGATTAGGGATGAAGACAAACTTGTTGCTTACCGATTACCCAAAGATCGTGACACATTCTCTCATTCTTTTTGTGTAAAAAATGTTAGTGGATGAAGGGTGCATATTGGGTGCATATTGTGTGCATATTGTGTGTTTATATCTCCAAGATGACCCTTTTATTTCTTTTTACTATAATATGTTTATTGCATAACCATTATAATTGAAGCTTTTGATAGTTTATATCAAATTAAGATAAAGTCTATCTATGCCTTATAATTAAGAGTTACAATCAAGTAATCAACCGGCAGATTCAGTGTTACAAAAAAAAAATCATTTATGACCACTTAAAAGGATTGAGAATAGTGATTACCAAAAGCACAAACTAAGCATCATAATCTTTAAATTACAAAGGGAGAAAAAAGATGTGGGACTATAAAGTCTTGTATACTTACATGTAAACTTCATTTAGTCTAATTCACAAAAATTAATAAAAAAAGAACAAGAGGAAGAAGAATTAGTATTCTGAAAAAATGCACACCCAAAGAAGTAACTGTATCTAAGCATGCTCAACTATTTATTTTGCACATCCAACTAAACTAAACCGCAGAAATACCAAGATTACTTGTACACTAACTAGCAAGGTCAAGTTAAATTTTGGCTAACTCATACATACATATATATATATATATACATATAAACTTCTAAAAACTCTTGAGCATAGTAACAAAACAGAAACTTCTAAAGTTCCTATTGTCAAAAAGAATGCCTATGATCTCACTGAGATTTTAAATAAAAAGAAAACAAAGAAAACAACAACTACTATTCAAGATCTTTAAAAAGAGATAAAAGACTTTAAATTTGAAATCAAAGAATTAAAAAAAAACAAAAAACTAATTCTGACACTATCCAACTACTTTTGTAAAAACAGTTGGAAGGCCATTCTGACAAAGGATCAGAATCTGAAGATGATAATGGTGATCAAAGCCTTGAAAACATTGAGTCCATACCCAATGATTTTCTATTTGTTTTAAAGCAAATTACTACTAGAAAGTATTTGATTAAAATCACTCTAGTTTTCTCCAAAGACTTTGAGATCGACACTATTGCCTTATTTGACACTGGTGCCAATTTAAATTGTATTAGAGAAGATATTGTCCCCAGAAGGTTTCATGAAAAAACAAAAGAGAGACTTTCTGCCGCGAATAATTCAAAATTGCGTATTCATTCTAAAGTAGATGCTTCTGTAAAGAATAATGGTTTTGAATTTAGGACTTCTTTTGTTTTGAAAAATGATATTCATCATGTTGTCATCCTAGGAACCCCATTCATAAACCTAATAACTCTTATACTGTCAATTATGATAGTATATCATTTAAAGCAAAGAATAAAAAACTTGTTTTCTCTTTTATAGAAAAGCCTAAAACAAGGAATTTAAATGTTGTAAAAGCTTGCTCTATTTACCAAAACCAAATCAATGTTTTGCTTAAAACAAAACAAAATGAATTGGTTTGCTTAAAGAAGGATTTAAATTTGCAAAGAATTGAGGGCCAATTACAAAGTGAGTTTACAAAAAAGAAAATTTCTGAATTTAAAACCTGTGTTAGATTAAAATTTTATTTGTGTGGTGAGTGTTACTTCTGAGTGCCTTGGTAGTTTTTTGTCATAAGTCCCAAAGGGTTGAAGGGCAGTAAAACCAATTCTTAGCCTTGGATTGTAGTCACACTTATAAAACTAAGTCTAGTGTAGGTCTAGAGAACATGGATTCTCTACTCTTTAGAGCACCTTCCTTCTCTAGCTCTTCCTTTGGAAGAACTAGTGATTCAAATAATGTAGTAAATTCAGAAGAATTTATAATTGAAGACTTCAATAAAGCAATTGATTATTGGGAACTTCCAAAGATCTCTAAAGACATGATATATAAAACCAAGAAATTTGACTTTTTAAAGAATGATTACGTTATAAAAACAGAAGAACGTGATATAACACTTTCAAAGCCTTTTGAGACAATTCATTTGTTTTCAGAACAATCTTTAAAGCATTTAAAAGAAAAGAAATTTAATTATGTTCATATTGGTCTAATCCAAGTTGGAATAAAACCATTAACTAAAGAAAGATTAGATACTTTTATATTAGCCGTCCTAAGAGATGGAAGATTCATCTCTTTTGATGATTCTTTACTTAGTAGTATTGAATCAAGTCTCTGTAAAGGACCCATATCATTCAGCTGTTATCCAAACATAACAATTTCACTTAAAGACAAAAATATTCTGAAAAGCATGATACTATAGATTAAAACGCATAATTATCATATGATAGAAAGATCTGTACCTATTGCTATAATTTTCAGAATATTGTATAAAGCCATGATCTCTGCGTTTACTAACACACATCATAAATACTAGTCAAAGAGGGAAGAAACTCTTCTCTTACAGACTAATTTGTTTAAAGTTAATACAGTCATACCTAAAGTAATCCAATGGAAGGATGTCAACCTTCCTGATGAATGGATCTTAGAAAGAGCCACTGAACTAGTGATTCCAAAACAACTTGAGCCAAATACAGAGTTGTAAAATGTAACTCAGTATTATGATGGAAAAGTAAAATTATCCTTTAAGAGATCTACATCATTTAGATTCTCCGATAAAGACTCATCCTCAAGTATTCCTACATTAGAAAGAAAATTTTCAAGGATCCCTTCTGTCATAAATCTCCCTTTCCAACCAGTAAAGAGTCAACCTAGGTTCTCCACTTTGGATATACTTAGTTCTTCTATTCATTCTGTTGACTATACCACTAGTGTCCTTCATCCCATTTACATTAGTAGCCAACAGGAACAAAAACAGGAAGAGAAAGAACCTTCTCCTCCAACTTCTCCTACATTTTCTGCGGTCACAGAAAATATCATCAAAATTCTTGAAAAAGATTTTGAATTAGACAAGACACTATTGCATAAAGACTTTTATTCAGAAAGTAATAAAGAAAAAAGACTCTGGTTCTTTAAACAATTCTTAAACCAAAGAAAAGAAATTCAAGAACTTTATTATGAGTTTGTAAATTTATATAAAGTCCATATTTTATTTTTTGATTGGTTTGAAATGTATGCTGCTGACAACAATATTTCCTACCCTTTCAAACAGTCAAATCCTGTTACTATTAAAAAGAAAATCCCAGAGTAGACTCTTTCTGGTAGTGGTAGAACTATTGAGTCTGAACATCCTCCACTTAGGAGTATCTCCATTGATCATGGTGAACCCCCTGTTCAGATTAAAGCCTCTCCTTATAAAATCCATCAGCCTGAAAATATAGAGACAAATTTAGATAGCATTATCCAGCAGAATAATTTCTGTAATGCCAATCTAAATACATTAGGAAAACAGTTAACTAGAATAGAAAGCCAAATCCAACAGTCGACCGTAACTGTTTCTCCTACTGCAAAACCAATCACATCAAAGTCTGATCCTGAGAAAAAGCTTAAGGAACCTATTTTCAAACCTTTTCAGGTTTCGAAACATAGTTAAAAGCTTTGTACAAGATTCTAAATCAGATTTTGCCAAAACCATTAAAGAACAACTTGATAGAATAGAAGCTTCATCTTCTGCTTCTAAAGTACAAATAGCTCCAGATACCCCACAATCCAGTAAGATTAGGGTACTGGAACAGGATCAATCTTCTATAGCTTCTTCAGATATAGAAGCCTTTAAAGAGGAAGAAACTATTCCTAAAGTCAATAAAGTCCATTGGGAGTTTGTCATTCCTAGTGTTAGGTTTCCTCCTGATCTTACTATAGACAATAGGCCAAGTGCATTAAACCAATCTCGATTTAATACATCATCTGTCTATGAGTGGAATATTGATGGAATGTCTAAATACAACATTCTAGGATTGTTGCAACAGATGACCATGGCTGCAAACGCCTACAAAACCCAATCAGGAACCTCTGACCAAGCTATTGCAGAGATCCTCATTGCAGGTTTCACTGGTCAACTAAAAGGTTGGTGGGATCATCTTTTTACCAAACAGCAATAATTAGACATTTTAAATGCTATTCAGACAGATGAGGATAGAACGCCTATCTTGGACGAATACGGTAATCCGATACAGGATGCTGTAGCTACCCTCATCCTCACCATATCTCTCCATTTTATAGGTGACCCCTCTCACCTTAGAGATAAAAATGCTGAGTTGCTACATAATCTGAGATGTAGAAAACTTAGTGATTTCCAAAGCTATAAAATCACTTTTTTCACTAGACTTTTCCTCAGGGACGATGTAAATCATGTAACCTAGAAAGAAAAATTTCTTGCAGGATTACCAACCCTCTTAGGAGAAAAAGTCAGAAATTCCATTAAAGCCCTATATGATAATAGAATCCCCTATGAAAACCTTACTTATGTTGAATTAATTAGTTTCATCAATAAGGAAGGATTAAAGATCTGTCAAGATTTAAAACTACAGAAACGCCTAAAATAAGAACTTAGGAAATCAAAACAGGAATTAGGTAGTTTCTGTAAATAATTTAATTATGACCCTTTTAAACCTTCTACTTCAAATGATTGTAATGGTAACTGCTCTTCGAGACCTTACAAAAAACATTACAAATCTAAATACCATAAGAAATCCTTTCAGGATTTTAGAGAAAATTCCTATAAGAAGCCTTCGAGGCCTTATAAGAAGCCCAATTTCTCTAAGAAAAAGGATTCTAAAGCTAAAGCCTTATTTAACTATAAAGAAGCTACTTGTTTCAAATGTGGGAAAAAGGGCCATGCTGCAAAGTTTTGTCGTATGAACAGAAAGCTCCGTGAGCTTGACCTTGATGAACAAGTACTTTCCAAATTAGCCCCTTTGCTCATTGAGTCGTCCGACTCTGAGTCTTCAATGACTGGAGACATTGAGCCTCTTCAGGTTGATGAGTTAATTGACTCTGACGCCTCTTCTTCTGAAAATAGTGATTCTGACACAGAATCCTATTTAATGAAAATTAATGTGTTAACTAAAGAACAAGAAACCTTTCTTGAATTAATTAAACACATTTCTGACCCACTCAAACTTCTAAAAACTCTTGAGCATAGTAACAAAACAGAAACTTCTAAAGTTCCTATTGTAAAAAAGAATGCATATGATCTCACTGAGATTTTAAATAAAAAGAAAACAACAACCATTATTAAAGATCTTCATAAAGAGATAAAAGACATTAAATTTGAAGTCAAAGAATTAAAAGAAAAACAAAAAACTGATTCTGACACTATGCAACTACTTTTGTAAAAACAGTTGGAAGGCCATTCTGACAAAGGATCAGAATCTGAAGATGATAATGGTGATCAAAGCCTTGAAAACATTGAGTCCATACCCAATGATTTTCTATTTGTTTTAAAGCAAATTACTACTAGAAAGTATTTGATTAAAATCACTCTAGTTTTCTGCAAAGACTTTGAGATCGACACTATTGCCTTATTTGACACTGGTGCCGATTTAAATTGTATTAGAGAAGATATTGTCTCCAGAAGGTTTCATGAAAAAACAAAAGAGAGACTTTCTGCCGCGAATAATTCAAAATTGCGTATTCATTCTAAAGTAGATGCTTCTGTAAAGAATAATGGTTTTGAATTTAGGACTTTTTTTGTTTTGACAAATTATATTCACCATGTTGTCATCCTAGGAACCCCATTCATAAACCTAATAACTCCTTATACTGTCAATTATGATAGTATATCATTTAAAGCAAAGAATAAAAAACTTATTTTCCTTTTCATAGAAAAGCCTAAAACAAGGAATTTAAATGTTGTAAAAGCTTGCTCTATTTACCGAAAACAAATCAATGTTTTGCTTAAAACAAAACAAAATGAATTGGTTTGCTTAAAGAAGGATTTAAATTTACAAAGAATTGAGGGCCAATTACAAAGTGAGTTTACAAAAAAGAAATTTCTGAATTTAAAAATCTCATCGAAAAAGCAATTTGTGCTAATTTACCATCTGCTTTTTGTAATAAAAAACAACATATGGTAGATTTGTCTTATGAAAATTCTTTTGATGAAAAACAAATTCCTACTAAAGCTCGTCCAATCCAAATGAATATGGAATTGGAACAATATTGTAAAAAAGAAATAAATGATTTAGGAGTCCAAAGGACTAATTGTCAAATGTAGGTCTCCTTGGTCTTGTGCTGCTTTCTATGTCAATAAAAATTCTGAGATAGAAAGAAGAACACCTAGATTAGTTATAAATTATAAACCTCTAAATAAAGCCTTAAAATGGATTAGGTACCCCATACCTAATAAAAAAGATTTGCTCCAAAAACTTCATTCTGCATTCATATTTTCAAAATCTGACATGAAGTCTGGTTTTTGGCAAATTCAAATTCACCTTAAAAACCGATATAAAACCGCCTTTAGTGTTCCATTCGGGCAGTATGAATGGATTGTTATGTCATTCGGATTAAAAAATGCACCTTCAGAATTTCAAAGGATTATGAATGATGTTTATAACTCCTTTTTCTGAATTCTGCATTGTTTATATAGATGATGTGTTGATCTTCTCATAAACCATAGATCAGCATTTCAAACACTTAAAGACATTTTATCTTGCCACTAGAAAAGCTGGACTAGCTATTTCTAGCTCTAAAGTATCTTTGTTTCAGACAAAGATTAGGTTTCTTGGTCATTATATCTCCAAATGAACCATTACTCCAATCAAGAGATCTCTTGCTTTTACTGATAAGTTTCCTAACAGGATCTTAGACAAAACTCAATTGCAAAGATTTCTTGGAAGTTTAAATTATGTTCTAGACTTTTGTCCAAACATCAATAGGATTTCCAAACCTTTACATAATAGGCTTAAAAAGAATCTTGTTGCATGGACTGAAGAACATACTAAAGCAGTAAGATTAATAAAAGAAAGTGTTAAAGAAATTCCATGCTTGTTTCTTGCAAATCCTGCACTGCCTAAAATAGTTGAAACCGATGCATCTGATTTAGGCTATGGTGGTATACTAAAGCAAGTAGACAATAATAAAGAACAAATAGTACAATATGTTTTTGCACATTTGAATGATTGCCAAAGAAACTATTCTACTATTAAAAAAGAGATTTTATCCATTGTTTTATACATATCTAAATTTCAAAGTGATTTGTTAAATTAAAAATTTTTACTTAGAATTGATTGCAAAACCGCAAAACACGTTTTGGAAAAAGATGTTCAAAACATTGCATCAAAATAAATTTTTGCACGATAGCAAGCTATTTTAAGTATTTTTGATTTTGACATTGAATTTATTAAAAGTGAAAAGAATTCTGTTCCAGATTTTCTAACTAGAGAATTTCTCCAAAACAGATAATGCCGCCACGGTAAAAAGACAAAGGCAAAGGAGTCCTCAAAGACCCTGTGCCTCAAATCCCTTCTAAAGAAATCTCACCTAAAGAAACATTTCTGTCTTCAGCAATATCTATAAAGTCTTGGATCGATATGGTCTAGGAAGAGGAAACTCAGTCTAAAACCATTGCCTCTGAAGAACAGGTAAAAGAATGGATGACCTCCATTTCTAAATCCCCTGAGCTCATGCTCGCTTTACAAAGCATTTCTAAAAGCAAATCTCATTCTCAGGAATCTGAGGAAGAAAAATCTATTTCTAAAGAAATTTCAAAACCATCTTCTTCTAAAGCTATTGTTCCTAGTGAAAGCTCTTCTTCCCAAATAATTGTTTCTCAAACAAAGCTTTCACAAAAATTTTCAGATTAGATTAATAAAACCTATCAACAAAATATTTTATCTGTTGAAGATGGGTTTTATCATTCTGATCCATTTCAAGCAATTTCAAAGATTTTCCCGAAAGGCTAGTTTTTCAAATTATGGGATTTATCAAAACCCCAACCTTTCTACCAAAGTATTCTTGAAGTCACTAAGTCAGTCAAGTTTAAACACTTCTTTCTTAGTGAGTCTCATTTTGAGCCGGCCTACTCTACGGCCACTATTCTTAAAATCTTGAGCCCAAAACAATGGGGTGATCAACTCCATAAGTCTAAAGCTTTTCCCCCCAACTTCCAAAAAAGCCTAAACCATTGCTTGTCCTTTTCCTATTGGGATTACCAACAGGCCTGGTTTAATACATTTTTTATCCAAAACCCTAAAAAGACCCACTCATGGTTATTATTCTTCAATTCGAAGATAACTGCCCAGAGCCTTCCAAATTGGTTCCAACAGTGGTGGAACTATTTCGGCCCAAGCCCCGAAATATTAACTCCAAATGCCATTAACTGTTTAAACCTATTTAAAGCCCATTATATTCGTTCAGAGTCTGAGAAAAGATTCCCTCATTTTCTCTGTTTCTGTACAAATTTCTTCCTTCCTTGGGTTTAAATGTGGTGTCTCCGTTACCATACCCAAGATTCCTAAATCCTCCTTCAAAGAACCTTTAAAATCAAATGGTGATCCAAATTCGATGAACAGTCAAAATTAACTGAGGTCATAATCTAAAAATGGCTTTCATTATCAGGACACTTATCCCTTCTATTCAAGACACTAAAGCCCAAAGTACATTCCTCACCCAAAAGTCTAAGGCCCAATCCTTATTGGCCAGTGCAAAGACTGAAGAGGAATACTTTAAAGTAATGCAGCAGCTCCTTGCCTCCGAATCTGAGACGTATGTGGCCAGCTCATCAGATAACGAGGAGCCATTTATTTCCCTTGGAGACGACAACGAAGATGACTGCTTCGGAATCCTCTCCCATGTAAAGCATTGTAAGTAATTTTGTAAAGAAGTGTAATTAAAAAAAAATAAAAAAAATAAAGAGTAATTTTCATTTTGTAATTTTACATTTGTATTTGAACACTCAAGAGTATTTGTCTTCCTTCACTCACTACCCTTTATGGGAAAAGCTGTGAAGACAAACATTTCTTGTCCTATTTGCAAAACTTCAAAGATGCTGAGGGACCCACTCACGTGAAGCCTCTCCTAAAGTCAAGAAAGTAGAAGATGCTGTCTTCTACGATTACAAAGCACATGCGCTTTTTACTGTTGCCCGTCCCACTTTGGAATCTTCAACAACTCCACATGTGAAGCAACAGTTCGAGCCCATAATTGAAGCCCACGTGGACCATTTTCTTTTTCTTGTAAAGGCAAAGTTGTATAAAAGGGTGAAAGGAGACTGAGACTCATCACACTTTTTCATACTTACTTCTTATCTCTCTCTCTCTCGTTTCTCTCATCATCTCCTTTGAAGAGAAAAGATTAATTGAAGACATCAAGGAAATTTCTCCTGTCTTCTGATTTTCTCTTCTTCTATTTCTTTCCTTAAAGCATTTTCTCTGTCAAAGCTTTTCAAGTTCAAGAAAATTATGTAAGCATTTGATGTTTTAATTTTTATGGCGCTGTTATTCATATGCAAAGTTTGTAATCAAAGCATGTATGTTTAAAGTTCTGCGATTTAAATTTTAAAGTATAGATCTAAGGGTGTATGGTTGCATGATCTGCAGACTGATCTTCCATATCAGATCTGCTTTAAAATCTGCTACTTACCTCTGAGGTATAGAGACTAGATCTCTCCCCTCAGTTGTATTTCTCTTCTCCCTCCATCCAATCAGAGTGCTATTTCTGGGATCCAGATCTAGTACTGTGTATGAGCCTTGGGTATATCGGCTGGAAACCCGATTGTGCAAGATTAGATCTGCTCTAAGTCAGATCTGATCCCAAAGGCAGGTTAAATCTCTGCACCGATCAGGTTTAACAACGCCACGTACCAACTTTAACTTGTTTTATTTGTCTTTAAATATTAATATTCTGAATACACTACCATCATCCGATCATATTTTCCTTCTGGTATCAGACAAAATGAAAATTACTCTTTTTTTTTTAATTACACTTCCTTACAAAATTACTTACAATGCTTTACAGGGGTATATATACATATATATATATATATCACCTCAGAGCTATTACATATCTCCTGGTAATTTGGTGCATGTATTCAAGGGTTAAACACGAGTATGAGGTAAACATACAACAAGCGCGTGAAACATGCAACAACTGAGGTCAAACATGCAACATGGACGTCAAACATGAAACGAGCGAGAAAATTTTAATTTTTTGGCTTTATTCAAGACCTGCAACAATCCATGTGAAACATGCAGTAAATGAGGTAAAACATACAACATGAAATTTACATGTAAAAATGTCACGTAAAACATACAACATCTGAGGTCAAACATGCAACAATTATGGTTAAACATGAGAACCATGTGGACGTGGGACGTACAACAATTCACGTCAAACATGCAACGACTAACATCAAATATGCAATAAGAGCGTTCAACATGAAACGGGCGGGAAAATTTTAATTTTTTGGCTTTATTCAAGACCTGCAATAATCCACATGAAACATGCAACAAGTGAGGTAAAACTTGCAAAATGAAATTTACATGTAAAAAGGTCACGTTAAACATACAACACCTAAGGTCAAACATGCAACAGATAAGGTTGAACATATAACTGTTCGCATGAAACATGCAACAATCGAGGTCAAACATGAAACACAGACATCAAACATGAAATAGGCGGGTAAATTTTCATTTTTTGGCTTCAAGACATGCAACAATCCAAGTCAAACATGCAATAAGTGAGGTCAAACATGCAACATGAAATTTACATGTAAAAATGTCAAGTAAAGCATGCAACAACTAAGGTTAAATATGAGAACCACATGAACTTGCAACAGTTCACGTCAAATATGCAATAATTGACATCAAACATGAAATGGATGAAAAAATTTTAATTTTTTGGCTTTATCTAAGACCTACAACAATTCATGTGAAACATGTAACAAATGAGGTAAAACTTACAACATGAAATTTATATGTAAAGAGGTCACGTTAAACATACAACACCTAAAGTCAAACATGCAATAAATAAGGTTGAACATATAACAGTTCGTGTGAAACATGTAACAACTGAGGTCAAATAAGAAACCCAGACGTCAAACATGAAACGAGCAGGTAAATTTTCATTTTTTAGCTTTATTCAAGATATGCAACAAGTGATGTCAAATATGCAATAAGTGAGGTCAAACATGCAACATGAAATTTGCATCTAAAAGTGTCACGTAAAGCATGCAACACTTGAGATCACACATGTAACAACTAAAGTTAAACATGAGAATCATGTTAATATGCAACAGTTCACGTCAAACATGTAACAATTGAGATTGAACATGCAACTCGTAGGTCGAACATGAAATGGGTGAGGAAAAAAATTTTGGGTATTTAGAATAATTGAGTTCAGAAAAATAACAAAATACATAAACAATTTTGATATTAAATAAGAGACATCACATATAATATATAAAACAAATATTTTTCCTTTATTATATAAATTTTTTTCTCTTGATTATGATAATATGATATCTTTCTTTCATTTTCTATTTATTATTTTTTCTTACTATTAATTTTATTTTCCACAATTTCTAACTTAATAGATTATTTTAATTTATTTTTTAAATTTTTTTTAAAAAAGGTGCAACTGATTCCTTTACATCCAAGCTCTCTTTTTGAGGGCTCAGCACCATACCGGCCACAATGCCAGTGATACCCATTTTGCAATTATTGTTAAAAGAATGAAAGATAAGGGGCACGTTTATGAAAAAAAATTAGGGGTGGGCCTTCGGGTCGGTGGACCCCCGAACCAAACTGAACTTGAATTTTATTCAATTTTTCATTCGATTCGGGCCGACCCTAACAATTCGAGTTAACTCGAACCAAATTTCAAAAACATTTGGTTTTAACTCTTTTTAAAAAAAAAACAAAACCAAACCAAACCCGATTCCAGTTGCAATGCACACACCCAATTTCAATTCACAACCCGATCCCCAATTCACAATTTGACAAACACAAAACAAACCCTAACTCAGCCGCAGCCTAACTTAATCCCGGTGGTTCCTCCACCGCTCCATGCATCTGCTACACATCAGCACTATCAGCACAGCCTCACTCTCCAGTCTCCTCTCTTAAATCAGCTCACGAGCCACGACCACAGCTCGTTGTCAGCTTGCTATCACCAGCACAGCCTTCGTCTTTCCTCTCATAAAGCCACCCACGACTTGAACTTGCCGTCGCAACTCGTCGTCAACTCTTCACGCACAGTAAGTCGGCTATAAAGTTTGTTTGCTTGGCTGCATTTTCTTGTCTTTTTTCTATTTAAAATTTTTTTATTTAACTGCATTTGTTGTGTACTGTATAGTGGCTGTAGCTAAAATCTATGATAATTTATTTGTTGGGTGAATAATGAATTACACACACACACATACACACATGTACATATGTATGTATTTTTATGTTTAAGTTTAAGCATTGTCTTCGATTGATGGAGGTTAATTGTTGATGCTTATTTGGCTAACGAATGGATTTTCTTTTCTTTTTGCAGAGTGGACTGATTTGCTTCGTCATTTTCTGTTTGTTGATAGAAAAATGGAGATGGTTTTACTTTAATTCAATAATTTTATAATTGTTCTTATTTACTTGGGATTAACTTCATGACTTGGAATTGAAAGCTACTTTCTTTATTGTTGTTTTCTTTTATTGTTGTAATTTGTAGTGGAATATTTTGAATTTGGTGTTTTAGTAACCTGAATATTTCATCATTTGTTGAATATTTCATCATTTGCTTATTTTTCTATTTAATTTGCTTATATTTTGTTATTCTTGGTCTGATCCTAATTATTAAACCAAATCAAATTATTAACTCAAACCGTTTTGCAACCCAAACAGTTTTGTAGCTCAAAATTCACAACAAGAAACCAAACCAAGTTACGAACCCGAACCAAACCGAACTGAATTTGAAACGGAACCTGATGAAACCGAAATAATTTTCCAATCAATTTGGGATGAATTCTTAAATCGAAGCCAAACTGGAAAAATCGAACCAAAAAACGGAATTCCCACCCCTAAAAACATTGTATCTTCTGAGCAATAATTGAGGATAAATTGAGGTTTACAAATAATTTAATTATATTTTAAATATAGCCAATTTATTAAGAGAGGAAATTAAAATTCATCCTATTCATAATTTACTTGCTTTGATCATGATTTTGGTGGTATGGTGCCAACAAGGTTGTCATGTCAGCGACCATGACTTTTGAGGGAAGTTGGTATCAAACCAGAAGCAATGAACATGAACTATATAATCTTGCCATTAAAGACTCATAAGTGTATTTGAATGATTTTTGAATAATTTTATTTGATTGGTCACCTAATTTCAAATTTTATAAGAGACAAAGGATCAAAAATGGATTTAGTCTTTTCAAGTCCGTTATCCTATTAGTAATTTTTTAAACATATTTGTCTTCTTTTTTTTTATCAAAATCTCATAATTGAATGGACGGATTTGGTAATAATATTTTTGTTAAAACTCAAGATTAGCTTCTAATTCTTAAAAGGGTGGGGCTATTTAAACTCATCAATTTTCTCTCTATACCAGACTTAATTAAGAATTTTATTATCTAAATAATTTTTGAAAAAGTTACTTAACCCTTTCTTCTCTTTCTCTTCTTAATTTTATAAATTCTTATAATTCATTCAAATACATTCTTGTAGCTGCAAATATTTGGTATTACTAACTAAGAGGAATAAACCCATCATTTACAAATAAACATAACAAAATTTAATTAACCATGAGAGTTAATGAATATAAAGAAATTGATTTTTATCAAATACAAAAGCTAATGAATACCAAAAATAAAAAATAAAAAAAATCATATATATAAAAAGTATACAATATAGATGATAATATGCTAAGAAAAACTAAAAAAATAAATTTCCAAGAGAGTGAAACTCAGCATTTAGTTTACAAAAAGTGAGAATAGAGAGAATATGTAATTACAAGGTAGATAGAAAAAAAGAGATTCAAGAATAATTTTGAAATTTTAAAATTTTAAATTTTAATAATGAATTTACTTTATTAAATGAATGTTAAAGAGAAATTTGATGATTTTAAATAATTCCATCCTTCTTAAAAATTACTTTTGGTCATCAACACAGCATTATAGTCATATTACATTAAATTTGGATCAGTTTAGAGCTCTATCCCAGTGAAGGTTCTACTATCCAAGTTTCCAAACACAACGCTTGCATCGTGAGTAGCGCTCTAAACTTCACGTATGGCGTTTGGTTTCACCGGAAAAAGGCGGAATGAGTGAAAGGGAGCAGCAGCAGAAGCTGAAGCGTGAAGGTGACTTCGATGACTCCAATTTGATCGCCAAAATATCCAAAATCGAAAAAGTTAACGAAGATGAAGAAGAAGAAGAAGAAGCAGAACGTGCACAAATTATGCACAAGGAAATTGATTTTGTTGAAATCGAAGCCGATGCCGCCGAAGATAAGGGCTCAAGACACACCATGGAAGATGCTTCGGTTGTCTTGCTCGATGCCTCTTCTGATTCTCCTCCGACTTTGAGGTTAAGTTTTTTTAGAATAAAAAATAAAAAATTGAATTCAATTCATCGTTGTTGTTGTTGTTGTTGTTGTTGTTGTTGTTATTATTAATTATTTTTTTAATTTGTGAGTTATAATAATAGGTGTGCGCATTTTGCAATATACGACGGACATGGAGGTCGATTAGCAGCTGAGTATGCTCAGAAGCATCTACATGCTAATGTTATTTCAGCTGGCCTACCACGTGAGTTGGTGTGTTTGCCGGTGGCTGCATTTATTAATTCTTTGGACGGCGTTTGATTTATTCTTTTTTATTATTATTTATCATATTTATCTTTGTAATGTTTTTCAGTTGGATGTCAAAGCTGCCAAAAAAGCCATACTTTATGGTAAAAACAAAAAATGATGAAATCTTTTCATTTTCTGCTGCTTTTGTTTATTAATTTTACTTGAACTATTTTATACTTTTTTTTCTGGTTTGTAATGTAGGCTTTCGGAAAACAGATGAATCTCTTCTTCAAGAAAGTTTTTCAGGTAAAATGGAACACTTGAATTGCCAACTCATAAAGTTGAGACTTTCAAGCAATGCTAATTGGTTGTGTTTAAGGGATCATGAGAGCAATAAGTTGCCTCCCTATGAAACTGATGCACATGAAAATTTAGATTAGGAATAACAACTATGGCTTCACAAACTACTTGGTCGATGATACTATGTGGTGCATTTGATTTATAAAATTAAGTGATGTGGAAAGAGTCATGTGACTGAAGTCATTGGTCTAAAGATTTCATTAATGTTACTAGTAAATAAACTACTTTCACCTTATAATGCCGACCTCTCAATACCTTGAACTTCTATTCTCTTGTTGCGATTTAATTATTTAGTTTGAAACATCTATGATGTAAACTTCATATGAGGTCAATATTACAACATAAGATGTTTTAGCTGTCATCTTTTTAAACTATTTTTTTTTCTTTTGTGAAAAATGTCTTCTTCCTATTTGTTATCAATTATAGATAGTAGAAAACAATGATCACTTCTTATTGTTGGTTTAACGCTCTTATTAGGAGGATGGCAGGACGGTGCTACAGCTGTATGTATATGGATACTCGGACGAACTGTAAGTTAGCAACTACTTGAACTTACTTTTTCTATTTCTTAAATAAATGATTGAAATACTTAATTTGAAAGTCCATTTAGAAGGTGCAACACAAGTCTTCTTGTGAAATCAGTGTGTAGGATGTGATTAAATTTTTATCAAATACATGAATAAAAGGTCTGATGCACATTTTTGGATGAATGGTAGTAGAAAAGAGCTCTCTCGTTCTCTCTCTCTCTCTCTCTCTCTAGGATTTTTTGGAACATAGTGTGGTTGACTACTTGCATTGTCATGGTTCATTTGGTTGATGGGCATACAAATTTATTGCTGAGATTTTGCTGACAGAGAAAAAGAATCAGTAAAAATCGCAATTTCAATATATGCTAATCACGTTTGAACTTGAGCTTTTGTGATGCTTTTGATTTTCTGTTTTCCCTTTTGTATCTCTTGTGAACATCTATTTGATCTACAACTACTGTTTCTAGGTTTTCGTTGCTAATATTGGGGATGCAAAAGCAGTGGTTGCAAGATCATCTATTGTTGATGGATCCAATAATCATTCGGATGGATTAAGTTCATTGAAGGCCATTGTGGTGACTAGGGAACACAAAGCCATCTATCCGCAGGAACGAGCTCGTATTCAGAAAGTACGGTTACATACATACAAAACACATGTCTGAGATCGTCTGATATTCTGAATTGGAGAGAGAGCTTTGTTGATACATGGCATTGTTACCTATCCATCCTTTTATTGTTTGCTATTCCACAATGAGCACTTATGACCTACATACCATTGTGTTTTGCTTTTCCAGTCTGGTGGTACTGTCAGTTCAAATGGAAGATTACAAGGACGCCTTGAAGTTTCTAGGGCATTTGGAGATCGCCAATTTAAAAAGGTTAATATTTTATTTGAAGTTAGCTCAAAAGAACGTCTCTGTTGCTGTTGTTTTGTCTTGTAAGTGTATGGTAGCTAGTGAGATATGAAATCTGATTTATTGATAGTTTTGCGGGGCATTGCGGGGCATTGTATCTCATTTTATAGTGCTACTAAAAGTATAAGAAACATTTTCATTCTATTGTGCCTGGCAACTTTTGACCTACTTGGGCGATTTTTGGAAATCTGAAGTAATATAATGATCTCCAGTTTGGTGTTGTTGCAACCCCGGACATTCATTCCTTTGAGGTTACTGAGAGAGATCACTTCATCATTCTAGGTTGTGATGGTCTATGGGGGGTATGTTTTCCTTCAATAGTTTCGGCATCTCTGTCCGGCTAATTAAAAGTCAGACTTTTAACTAGAAGGATTTCTACTTTTTGTTCCACAGTTTTTATCGAAACATTTTTTTGAATTTTTTTGCAGGTGTTTGGACCTAGTGACGCAGTTGAATTTGTTCAGAAATTACTGAAGGTAACAGCACACTTTGCTTTCACTTGTCAGAGTGAAAAACTTGTTAACTTTTTTATGGAACTTATAATATTAAGTGGTTGGTTTCCACTCACATTTGCTTCACTTTTAGTGGTTGTTCCAGTAAAGGAATTATTGCTATTATTTTTGCATCAAATACCAGCTTTCAAGAAACTTGTTTAGTGAATTACTATCATTTATCTTGCATATAATGTGGCCAGCTGTCCATTACATTAGTTGGCAGCTCCTGGCTGATAGATGGGTAAAATTTTTCCCCTTGCAAGTTGCTAGTATGTTTCCTGCCATTGGAGGATATCACATTCTTTCTTTTTTACTGTCTGTAATGAGAAGAAGCCTGCAGTGGATAAAAGTAATTGTTATCATGGAGAAAATGTCTGTGATATCCATGGAGGAAATGGTGCTTTTATAGTATGTGGATTGGTTGATAAGAGAAATGTCCTTAGTTGCTGCTTATCGGGGGATTATTCCAATACAAGATGAAATGGAGCTATACCGAATGTGGATTTCTTTCTTATTTGGGGAGTGATTTCGTCTTGTGTATAAACTGTACTGTGGAAACATATTATGTGCTGGTTAAACCATGTTTTTTCTTTGATTAAATATAGGGGACACTGCCCATTACGTTTAAAAAAAGTGAAATACCTTGGTTGACTCACCTCTGCTACATAAGAAAACTCAAGCAACACCCAGTAGCTCTCCAATGTATATGTTGTCATCACTCGTCTATCACACTTAATATGAGATTATTCAGCTACCTTCAGTCATTTCTTACTAGATAAGATAACACCCCTGTATGACCAATCTCTTGCCAATTTGACTTCCTAGTAACCATGTCACTGTTCTTTGTAGACCCCTTAGTCAGAACCATAATAACAAATGAGCATTCATTGCTGTTGACATGCTAGTTTCTGTGAATCCCAATCGAAGTGCATGATGCTACATATCGAAAGTTGTGAGGTTGATAATTCATAAGTTCAGTTTCATTGATGAAGTTGTCACTGGTTTGAAAAGTTTTAAGGCCTTTGTCTTTAAGAACAAGAAGGTTTGATGTCAAATTGTTGAATTGACAATCAAGGTTGACCTAATCCTAAGTTTAGAATCCTCCCAATTTTAGGTTCAAGTAACACGTAAGCTGTCTATAAATTCACAAATGAGCAGAGCAGTGGTACCACGTCTTTTTTACCATTCTCTTGTGCGGAACATGCCATTATGTTGCTGGTGTTCAAAGGTTTTGCTTAAACAGGCTTTCAAATGTTTACAGGAGCATTTGTCTGTTACAGCTGTGAGCCGCCGTCTCGTGAGGGAAGCAGTTCTTGAACGACGCTGCAAAGATAATTGCACTGCAATTGTCGTTGTTTTCAGGCACAAGTGATTCTAACACCAGTACTGAATTGTGACTTTTGATTTTCCTGGTGATGAATTGCAAAGTGTGTTTTTATATTGGTTTCTAATATAAAAAATCTTGGCAAGTTACTCTGTTTCTGTATACTATATTTTGTGTTAAGTATAGCGTGTTGTTTTTAAATGTAACAGTTGCTCTCTTTTTTCAAAAAATACTCTTTTTTTTCCCTTTTTCTATTTGGTTTCCTGATGCTGGCCTTATGATATTGCTAGATGTTCGAAGAATTAGTAGCTGTAAACATTGCATAAACTAGGTGGGCGTTATTTTTGTGCAATTGTTTTGATAACAAAATGGTAATGAAATCAACAGCCAAGCTCTTTGCTTCATTTTGTTATGCCAATTTTACTTGTTAGTTAATGTTCGCTATCTACTTGCGCTATTATAGCAAGTGATGTGATCCCACAATCTTATGGGTTAAACAAGTTCAGAATGAAAGAGCTTGTGTATTATCAGTGTTAATATTTTCTTGTAATAAAGATGAATGTTACACAATTAATTATATCTCTGCAAATTACCACAAAGATGAAATCACACTTACCATGTCTAAAGTACGGCATGAAACTTAATTTGGCCAAACTTTACACTTGGCGCAGTGGACAAGCCAATCACCACTATTGCACAAAAGATGAAGCAATCGCGAAAACCTTGAGGGTTGTGACAGCCCCATGAGCTCAAATGATTTTTGTAGATCCAATTAGAAATAAACTGATTTAATTATTGAATGTGGCTAATGGCTTTGATGGGCAGCATCTTCCCCCTCTTTTATTTAATTTAAAAAAAAAAAAAAAGAGTTAAGAGGGAATATTCCCACTAATTCCAAATTATCACTTTCTTGAAACCTCGATCATGCAATTAGTTGAAAGAAGGTTCATGAATCATGTTAGGATTAAATTAGAAACTCTTCTGAGTGAGATGAATTCTCCTAATATCACATATCTTTGCATATAAGTTAGTTCTTGTTTGAAATTTGATTACAGCTATGCAATATGCAGTCTAATTTTTCATTTACCCCATTACCATATTATTATTGATCTTGAAATAATTGATGATGCTAATTCAACTTATTAAATGAGTCACTTGATTCTATATTATGTAATTTTTCAATTTAGCAATAATTATTTTTAATTCAATTATTAACTTGGTCGACAAAGTCACCTTCTTTATAATTTTTAAATAATTCAAACAAATGTAGAAGGAGAGAGAGAGAGAGAAAGCTGGTTTTGATAAAAGAAAATTCATAGATGTGTTCAAGAATATAATATACCATATATGAATATACCTGTATTTGTGTGAAATTAAAAGGTTTTTATTATCCAAAGTAGCTTTTACTAATTAGGTACATGTGGTTTCAAAGACCATTTTTCTTCTCAATCTAAAAAGAACAAAAGTAGCCAATTTCTTCTTCAGTTGTTTCTGTTTTTTGTTTCAATATCTACAACAAACCAACTTTAAGTGCTATATTTTTTTCTCCTAGTAAACCACCAATTCTTTGTGAGAAATTATCATTATTTTAATATATTAATAATTGGAATAATATTATACACAAATCAGAGACAAAGTTTCCTCTAAATAATCCTGATAAACAAGTTATTTGAAAAAAAGGATTAAGGAAGATGGAGAAGTCAAATTGGCCTTACTAGCTATACCTGTCTCACATGTCTTATCTCAACATTGTCTCCCCAACAAAAAAATATAACAAATGAAAATTCACTTAAAGAATTAATCAACAAAATGAGATTGAGATGAGCACTGAGAGATTACATGCCAATTATACAATACATGCAAGGCTGCAACAAATACTAATGTGTAGTTATTACATATGCATATGAAAATTTCCATTCTGGGCATCAATCTAATGGCTCAAATGAAGAGGGATTTGGTTTATATTTATGCACAATTTTAGAATTGGAAAAAGTTGGTATCTTTTTCTGATATTACATAAGCGTATAATCATTTGCATGTGCTCTTGGGTGGCTTGTTGCCCTAATGCTTCAATGCGCATTTTACTACTGTATTTGCTTCGTGCATAAGAACATATATATAAGCAAGCACCTCTGCCTTGTGATTGTACTTAACTAAAAGCCTAATTAGAAGTATGGCTAGAGTTTCTGAGAAAATGAAACTTCTTATGGCATTGCTTGCCCTGCAGTTCTGCTTTGCAGGATTTCACATTGTGAGCAGAGTAACACTAAACAGAGGTGTCAGTAAAGTGGTTTATCCAGTTTATAGAATGCTCTCATTTTATGAAGTCCTTTTGCTTATGTTTTGGAGAAGTGAGTCTTTTGTTGGGTGTTTTACATGCAAATTTGGCTAGTTCCTTTTCTTTGGTTCACATTATAATATTATTGTTTGTTATTTTCAGGAAGGAAAGACCTCCTCTTACATTTTCTCTGCTGGTTCAGTTTTTCTTTCTTGCATTTTTGGGGTAAGAATCTAAATAAAGATACATGAAATTTTTTTTTTCATTTTTACTTGGAGTCTGAGCACATATAGTTGTGGTAGAGTCCAGAGATCTTAAAAGCATAGCTCAGAAATCTACACCTACAAAAGCCGAGACCTTCACTCCCACATATAAAAAAGATACATTTACTCCCTTCAATATCCAACCGATTTAGTCGATAGTATTTTCTTATTAATCAGCCATTCATTGATAATTTGTCAGAATAGCTGCAAACCAAGGATTTTATCTTCTGGGATTGTATTACACATCTCCAACTTTTGCTTCTGCAATGCAAAACTCAGTTCCTGCAGTCACTTTTGTTATGGCTTCTTCTCTAAGGTAGTTGAGGCTCTATAAATTTCTTTCAATATTCTCTAGTATGGCTTTTGCTTCCTGTCTGATCTTTCTTTCTTTATGTCAACAGACTAGAGCAAGTAAATATTGAGCGAAGGGATGGATTGGCAAAGTTCTGGGCAGAGTTGCAAGTGTTGGTGGTGCCAGTATCATCACACTTTACAAAGGCCCTCCTCTTCTGCACCAAATTACACATGCAACTACATTGGAACCAGAACACTACATGTCTTCAAATAAATCACAGAACTGGACATGGGGTTGTATTTTCTCGTTTGGTCACTGCATTTCTTGGGCTGGTTGGATGGTTCTTCAGGTTAAGCCCCTTCATTCTCACCATCACAAGCTTCCCCTTTGTTGAGCTTTTGACACATTTAGCTGCTAAATTTATGAGCTGATAAAGCTACAAATGTTTTGCAGGCTCCTTTGTTGGAGGAGTATCCAGCAAAACTCAGAGTCACGGAGTCACCTCGTTCACATGCATTTTTGGATTGATTCAACTCTTAGCAATTGCAGCATATGTGGAAACTGACATCAATCGCTGGAAAATCCAATCTGGAGAAGAGCTTTTCACTATCTTATATGCTGCAACTACTTCAACTTCAATACTCATTCGGATATGATATAATACAACAAAAGACTAATTTCTTCATGAAGTGAATTCACTTATTTCTGTTTGTTTCAGGGAATTGTGGCTTCTGGGATTGTTTTTATTTTGCAAACATGGTGTATTAAAAAAGGCGGTCCCCTTTTTGTTGCTGTCTTCCGGCCTCTGCAGGCTCTTTTAGTTGCTGTAATGGCATGTCTAATGCTTGGTGATCAATTATACTCTGGAAGGCAAGAAAAAGAATCAACAAATATTTTAACCTTACATTACAATTACCCACCCGATTATTATTTACATTTTTCTACTTCCATTGCAACTTCCATGCAGGATTCTTGGTGCAGTTTTTATTGTTGCTGGGCTTTACTTAGTTTTGTGGGGTAAAAATGAACAGAAAAAAGAGACACATCAAGACAAGGAAGAGTCACTGACAAAGCACTTTCTTGATGATGAATGTAAGAGTAAAGACAATGCTAGTTCATCAGATATACCGTGATACATAGAGAGCTCAAATCATGTAACAAAACTCGATAAAACTCAGAATCTAAACGTGTAAATCTTCAGAATCTAACATTCGACAGCCCTCTCCAATGACATTTAACATTATTTGGTCCGATGTGGTCTGTTGGAGGACAACATCAGAAAACACTAACAGTTTCAAAGTCATTGAAAGAGAGGCTTCATAAAATTGTATAATAAAACAAAGCCAATCATGAAATTATTTATGTATAAATATAAAACCAAGCCAACTGAGCTTTTGGAACTCCTATAATCGACTACAATCATCAGATTAATGGACAATAAGTAAACAACATTCATCTAACCATATACTCCGTCTCACTATTAACACGAATTCAACTGGAATATTCACCAAAAATTGCTGTAAAAAGACGTTGAATTCTTAACAGTACAAACTCTAACCAATTAGAAAATTCTCCACAAGACCATGAAGAACTAATTGAATAATTCTCCTGAGGATGTCTAACAGTTAGTTCCCTAACAGCTCTAAGAAACCCATTCAGTTCAAACACTGTAATTTGTTGTACAATAGTATCAAGGTAAAGAAACTGAATCCCTAAGACAAGTGTTTACAAAACCGTTCAGTTTATTGACTACAGACTGCTCTATTTATATCAGCACATCTCTGGAAAATGAAAAACAATCTGCCAATATTGTTTTCAATTGACTTTTTACAACCAGAGCGCATTTCATCCATGTTACATTTGTGTTCATCAAGCACTGAATCCTATGCATTTCAACTACATCAATTTTACTCATCAAACCGGCCTCTGTCATTTGGAAACACTATACACGTTTACCACCCAAAAAATTAAGCTCCCAAGGATGAGAATAGAAAATACAGCAAGGGTGTCAAGAGAAAACTCTTTCTGAACTAGACTTTTTAAACAAAGACAGCAAGAGGATAAAATTAAAAAGAAAATTAGAAAAATAAATAAAGAAATTAGAAGCTAGTATGAAATTCCATATTTCCTACAATGCTTTTTATTTAATCATTCCCTGATATTTCTTAAGCTAGGCACATTCCAAGGGGAAGGTGGAGGAGTACCGATCGTTCAATTTTACCAACTAAGATACCCCGACAAGTTAACAACCACATAAAGGTAATTTTTAGCATATATAATTGCAGAATTAAAAGTGATGTTTACTTGAAGTTATCCAAAAAGAAAAGGGAATGATGTTATATTTACTTGCTAGAGTGAGAGTGGGGAGTGTAGATTGCTCCCACTCCAGTATTTATTTGCTTTTTTGAAGAGAATAGAGGGAGTCCGACTCCATGGGTCCCACTTATTTTTAGAGTGTGGAGTGAGATTTCCTTTTCCATAGAGGAGGTAGGAGTAGAGATTCACTCCCGCCTATTCATTTTTTACCTTCTTTTATTAAATATAATATAATTATATTTATTAAAACAAAATAATGTTACATTTACTTAAAAATAACAATATTATTTATTTATTTAAATAATATTATTTAATAATATTACATTTATTAAAAATAATAATATTAAACTTATTTAAATATAAGATTATTATATTTAGTTGAACATAATAATTTATTTAATCTAAGTTAAAATTATTTACAAATAATATTATTATAGTCGTAGAGAATTAATAATATTACTATAATTTATTTAATTTTAATAGTATTATATTTATTTAATGTTAATAATTAATAATAATAGATAGTTTATTCTAAGCAAATATTAATTTTGTACTATATTATTAATAATAATGTTTCATGCTCTTCTCAATAATTTTTAATTTACATAACTAAAATTAAAATTAATGAAAAATTATGATTTACATAATTAAGGATATTAATAACTATTATTAATTTATATAATTAAAAATTAATAAAAAATAAATAGTTTATTTTACAAATATATTTTTTTATTCAATTTGTAATTAAAAACTACAATTATTTAAATAAAGGTAAAACTATAATTTGAAAAAAACTATAATTTGAAATAATTAACTCTCAATCCAAAACAAAATAAACACTTAAAATTCTATTTCTATTCCACACTCTCATTCCAGTATAAGTAAATAACCTACTCCCACTACCACTCCAGACTCCCAATCCTAAAATTCTCACTCTTGAGGATTTACAATCCAATTTAAGAAGTAAACACTACCTGAATCCTTAAAAGAATTTGGATTCCTAAGTTAATTAAATTGGGCAAAATTCCTTGATTGAATTTGGATTCCGCTGATTCCTCTGCTTTGTAAGTTACTCCATCGAAACAATTCCTACACGAACTTGTGATGCCATTAGAACTTAGTACCCAGCTAACGGCAAATATAAAGACATAAAAAATAACACCTCCATACAAAGAGCTATCAGTAGATGTCCAAATCCTGAGATGAAATGGCAGTGCCAGCCTAACCCTGTTTACAAAGTTATGATAACCATTGACAGCAACAAGAATGTAGGATTGCGAGCAATCGGCACCTTCCCAAGGAAAAACACTAAAGACGAGTTTCTTATGACTCCAAATGTTGACTTCAGAAATTGTTGGTGTAAAAGGCCCCCGATCCACAGAAAAGGCATGTTTCTGTAAAAGCCATATAACAGGACAAATTGCTCTTCAATTGCATGCTATGGATGGTAGGAAATTGTGGGTATTCAAGTCCCTATCCCTATCAGACAAGGCCTATTTCACTCTCTGAATGCTCATCACTTCTCTAAGCTAATTCAGAACGGTGGGTCTATTAACATAAAAAATATGTGGTGTGAAATGTGATTTGACTGCTACATTCTACTTGCTATCACCTGATAGAGAAACACTCTCATAACTTAACAACTAAAGCAATTTGACATTTGATAATACCAAGATATCATTGACTTGACTAGGTGACACTGTTATAAGCTTTAACTGTCACTGACATAGGTGCTGCAAAAGCCTACAAGTCTTTGGATGCAATTGAAGAATACAGACAGCAGCTGTATGCATGCCTCAAGGCTTGAAGACAACTACAATATTGAAGCTTGAATAACTTTTGAGGTCTCATAGATACTACCGTCTAATAAAACGTTAACCACAACATGTTAAGATAGTTTGTCGTCTCAAAGAAGTGATCTTCCAATGAAAACATATTGTATGAACAAGTTAATGTATAGCGCATACAGCTATCATGAAGCAGGTGATAAATCAATAGCAGTCATCGATTAGCCTAAGGATAGATCTGATTTGAGCTTCTCACAAGGTAAAACATATAAATACTGAAATGGTAGGTAATCAGTCATTCTACTACTAATAAAACATCCATAAACTTCAATACACAAGAAATAATATAAAGGAACACACCCAAAAAAGGCCATAAAATAGCACATTCAAACCAAATATTTGGCAACAAAAATAAACAAAGTCAAAATTCTTAACAGCGATCAATCCTAAAGCAGAACTTACTAATTCAGATAATACAAAGACTCAAAACATAAGTAGAGAACAAACTTGCATCCTCGGATGCAAAACTACCTCACTGTAACGATGTCATCAATCTTCAAAATCATCCTTACACACTCTGCAGCCAGTGTTATTGCACTTGTGCTCACAAGCAGTGGCTGCACCACATTCTCCTCCAAAATATTGGTAATCTGCCCCTTCCTCACATTGATTCCAGCATTGATTTCCCCTTGTGCGTGCCTGTTCCTCAGTTCAGTCACAATGGCAAGCGGGTTCAACCCGGCATTCTCAGCCAAAGTATAGGGAATAACCTCAAGTGCCTCTGCAAACGACCTCACACAATACCTTTCCATGCCGGACAATGCCTTTGCCCATGCTCCCAACTGCCTTGACAACTCAATCTCCGGTGCCCCACCACCTGCAATCAAAAACCGCTTGCTCACCAAACACCTAACCACACACAAGGCATCGTGCAAGCTTCTTTCGGCTTCATCAAGCACCAACTGATTCGACCCCCGAACAAGCACAGTTGTAGTCCTACCCATATCCTTAATCCCCGTAATCTTCACAATCTTCCCATCTCCAAGGGAAACCTCTTCCACCAAATCAGCATACCCCAACTTCTCCGCTCGAAAATGATCAATATTGGCAGTGGGCAAGCAGTTCAAAGTTTTAGTAATGAACTCAATCTCATCCCTCTCAACATCCTTAACCACCATAATCTTTGATTTGGCCAAATAATGCAATGACAAATCCGTCACTGCATCTCTCAAAATACTCTTTTGAATCAACAAAACGTTACACCCAGTAGCCTTAATCTTCTTAATCATTCCCAATATGTAATTCCTCTCCTCTTTCAAAATCCGATCCATCTGGGTATAATCAGAAACCACAATGCTCTGCTCTATATCAGTCTTAGGCGGCGAAATCTGAAACTGAATCACGGCAATTTTGGCATTCTCCATACGGGTCGGCCCACCCGCGGCATGGCTCGCTTTCTTATCGAAAACCAATCCTTTAACCAACTCTGTATCATCAACAGTCCCTCCTAATTTCTTCACTATCCTAATATCTCTTAAATCGACCAAATCTGGTTTGCTCGGGTCCACAACCGATAAAACGCTGTCAACAGCTAACGGCGCTAGTAACGTCGAGTACTGACTCACGACCTTACTGTTCAACGATGTGCTAGCGGACTTAACCAAGCTGTCACGGTCGGATAACTCGACCGGCACGGCCATTGCAGTGAGCACATCGACGGCATGGATCGCGGCCTTGTGTAGAGTGTCGGAGATAACGGTGGGATGGATTCCGCTGGACAAAAGGATGAGACACTGTTTCAACAAGGCGCCGGCAATGACGACAACGGTGGTGGTACCGTCTCCGGCGGCGGCGTCCTGAGACTTGGAGAGTTCAACAAGCATCTTGGCGGCGGGCTGGAGGACTTCCATTTTGTTCAAGATGGTGGCGCCGTCGTTGGTTATGATGACCTCCCCGCTGGCTGTGGAGATCATCTTGTCCATGCCTTTGGGGCCGAGACTGGTCCGCACGGCGTCAGCGACGGCTCGCGCCGCTACGATATTGGCCTGGCGGATGTCTTCTTTGCGCTTGTTGTCCACGTAGGACTCCGTTTTCGAAGAACGAGGTTTTGAGGGTACTACTGCTGGTGATGCCATTTGTATTTTGAACGATCGAGAAACCCTAACACCCTAATTTTTTCGGATCAGGGTTTTGGAGTGGCAGAAAGTGTAAATAAAGAGGAAAGACCGGGGTGAGTATGGAGATGAAATTTACGGAAACCCTAGAAACAGAGATATAGAGGAGGTTCTGGAGGGAAGAGGTGGATAGTAATGTGAGTTAGAAATATGTGGGAGAGAATTTTGTAATTTGATTTGGGGTTATAAGGAGATGTTTGGTAATAGTGGTAACTTTATTCTTTACTAATGATAAGTGCTTTTCGTAAGTATGCGGCCCAAACAGAGCCATAAGAAGGGCATCTCATTTTCTGCCAAGGCCTCGTTTGACGCTTAGGATTAGATTAAATTAATTATTAAAATTGAAATAGATTAAATTAGATTAGATTAAAATAGATTAATTATTAGAATTATAGTCTTATATTTGGTATAATTTCCAGATTATAATGCGCTAAATTATATTAAATAATACTATTCATATATATATATATATATATTAATTATTCATAAAATTTTACAATCATAATAAAAAAAAATTTTAAAGTAATTAATAAGAAAATTAAATATAATATAAAATAGTTATTGGGTAATCATAATATAAAAATAAAATAAAAATACATTAAAAAAATCTAAATATTTAGTTAATTTTTATCAAATATTTAAAAATATTATATAAAATCAATTAATTAATGGTTTTATTAATTTTGATGATTATTTTTAATATTATTTTAGTGATTATTAAATTTATTACAATAAAATAATGCAATAAATTATTAAATGGTTAATTTTATTGATAAATTATTAAATTACAAGTAATGAAAATTTAATCTCAAGATTTAGTAGAAGTAAAAGTACCAAGTTAATTAGATCACAGATAATAAATAGAAATAAATTTTAAAAGTACCAAGTTAATTAGATCATAGATAGTAAATAGAAATAAATTTTAAGTAAATCATTAAAAAAATTAATTAAATAATATATATCAGGTGTAAAAAAAATGATATAAATAAAAATCTTATGAATGGACAATTTTTTCTTTAAATCTTTTTCTATATAAACCTATCTATAGATTAGTTTTATTTATCCCATGATTTTAGGATTAGATTAAAATTTAGTCCCCCTTAATTCAATCTAACTAAGCTTGCCAAACATGACATAAATATTTAATCTCAAAGTTAGTCCAATCCTATACTTAATCATAGCATCCAAGCATGGACTTATGGTACATGTTTATTTATAGGGGGATTATTAATTTCCTCTTATTAAAATTAATATATATTACTTATTTTTTATTATTTTTACAATATTCAAAATCTTTTTGTCACTAAAAAATTTAAAGAAAAGGAAGAATAAATGGGTCATTTACTTGATAATTTAATTTGAGAATATAAAGTATATATTTATTATAAGAAAATGTTTAAAAAATAATACAAAGTATAAGAAAAATATCTATTATTAATTTTTTTCACATCAAAATATATATTTCTTGTTTGTAGTACTAAAATTTTTTTATATTTGATTTTTATTTATATGATTTATTTAATCTATAATAACTATGAGTAAAAGTGTATTTGAAAATAAGGGTAATACTGTAAATTATGTTGTTGGGGATTATTGGCTATTATAAAAATAATAGGGGATTAGTGGTATATATTAATTTTAGTGGAGAGAAAATTGACAATCTACCTTAAAAAATTAACTACTAAACTTTTATTAATTTAAAAAATTTAACTATTAAAACTGACCATTATTCATTAGAGGTTTAATTTTTGGGTGGGGTTATTTCAACTTAAATCTTTTACTTAAAATTTTGATATAAATTTTGAGTCATTAATTCTTAATAAATTCCATATTAGATGAATAATCATCATATTATTACGAAATAGCCTAACCTACATATTATTACGAATACTGAATCCATGTAGTAATCGTATTATATGTACTATCATGAATCTGACAATATATTATATGATTCTTCTTTAGTGAATATGTCACTAACAGATAAAAAAACACAAATTTTAATAAATTGAAAAGTGTATTTTTTGTTTATTAGTGCATTTAAATATGTGTTTTTTTAGTTTTTTTACTAGCATCATCAATTTAATAAATGAAAATACCTTCACTAGAGAATGTGTTTATATATAAACATATTTGATCAATCATCATGCATATCATCCATAATTTTTTTTTTATTACATGAGACTATTGCTCAAATTACAACATACTATATAATACTACAACTGATATTCAATCAGACAATTACTAGAACTTAATTTACATCAAATCTTATATAGTACTGCCCATATCATCTATAATTAATCATCTAATCTAATTAAATATCATACTGATTATAGTGTAGTCATGAAAGCTGAGGAATGCTACCATCCTATCCCTAAAGCTTGACCAAGCAATTAGTTTTCCTTCACTTTGATGATGGTATGTACTCCAGACACACACTCCTCTTAATTTCATTTTCAATTAATTACTAGACATGCACGTACATAAGTCTTTTTGCAGGCGTAGGTACATATGTATTATGATTAATTTTATAATGCTACACATCCCAATATGTAAAACTCAATTTGAGTCTCAACTGATATGTTATTCATTTATTAAATGGTAGTTAAGTAATTTTAAAAACTGTGGAATCCATTTTTTAATAAATGAGTGACGCATGGTATTAAAAGTTAAGTTAGGACTTAAATGTTGAGATACCCAATATTATTGTTATTAATTTGATTTTATCATTTTTTTATTAGATGAGACTATTGCTCAAATTACAAAATATTACATGATACTATAAATGATATTCACAATCAGAAATTTATTGGGACTAGTCTCACTAATATTCGAGACACTTCAACCTTCATTCAAATGTTGAAGAAAGAAATTTAAATTAAACCTTTACAATACTTCTGTAGGGGCTCGAACCATGTGGCTCTAGCCACTTGGCCAAGGCTAAGTAGAGTAATTTGATTTTAATCCTTGATTAAGAGATGTTTTAATTGAAAAAAATCTAGCTAATGACTTCTAAGTACGATCAAATCAAATATTGTTGTTGTCAGAATTTGAATATATTTATATACAACCAATGTTAATTAATTTTTGTTTATAGCAAATTCGAGATATACCCGGTGATTAAAATTGAAAATCGAGAATTAAAAGTAATTACCTACATATATAGTCTCAAAATACAATTTGCATATGGTACAGAGCTTGCATCGATCAATTAAAAGTGCCTAATTGTAGGTATATGCAATCTCTTCAAGAGAGTATTCAATTTTACATATTAGATTTTTATATCATGAGTTTTAAGGTTAATTATAATATGGAATTAACGCCTTGATGATAACATATTTTATGCAATTAGAAAACTTTGTTTACTATTATTATTAATCTCTCAAGAATTGATCATTTGATCAACTTTATTACAGCACACCACAAAATAGATTGAAACTTGTGGCACAAATTGTAGATGCTGCTGATTCATGACTAATTAGCTTTAGGGTGCTTTTATAAAGTTTTTCCTTAAATACCTAAGGCCTTGTTCGGTAACGTTTTACAAGCCTTGTTTTCATTTTTGTTTTATGAATCTAAGTTAACATGCGTTCGCTTGCCCAAATTTAGAAAACAAATCGTAAAACAAATAATTCATATTTTCTTTTATAGTTATAAATTTGAGAACGTGTTATACATATTCTCAATGAATTACAAATATAAACTTAAAAAAAATCACAAAATCGAGTTTCTCATCACTCTCCCTTATCGTAGATCTAATCGCTCTTTCTCCCCATCGTTGGTATTGCTGCTCTCTCTTCCTCACTGCTTATGTGCTGCTGCTACTCTCTCTGGTTCTGCTGCTCTGTTTTCCTCGTTGCTGCTGCTTTTCATCACTCTCCCTTATTGTAGAATCACAGATCTAATTGCTCTTTCTCCCCATCGTTGGTGTTGCTGCTTTCTCTTCCTCACGCGTGGCTGCTGCTACTACTGCTGCTGCTGCTCCAGATCTGCGTAACCGGTGCTGCTCCTCTCCGGTGCTGGTGCTCTGTTTTCGTCGTTGCTGCTGCTGCTCTGTTTTCTCACGCGTGGTTGCTGCTACTGCTGTTGCTGCTGCTCTGTTTCCTCACACGTGGTTGCTGCTACTGCTGCTGCTGCTGCTCCAGTTCTGCGTAACCGCTGCTGCTGCTCCTCTATGTGTGGTTGCTGCTGGTAGTTGTTTTATTTGCTTGCTTCTCTCGATCTACTCTTTGTTTTGTTTGTTTTATTTGTGTTATTTGCTGGTATTTGTTTTATGTGCCACCAACTGATTTTAATCTCTGCTGCCACTATTACAGCTCCATCTCAGCCTTGGCTGTTGTTGCTCCTTCTCCGTGGTCTCTCATCGCGACTGCTGCTGGTATTTGTTTTATTTGAGCAAATAAAAGAGTAATTATTGGAATAATTTTGGGTAATTGTATTTTTAGAACATTTATTTGCAAATAAAAGAATAATTATTTGAATAATTTGGAGTAATTGATTTTTGGAACATGTTATGTTGTAATTATTTGAGAAATTATTGGAATAATTTTGAGTAATTATTTTTTAGAACATGTTATATTGTAGATAACCTCATTTCATGCCAAAATTTTGGAATTGATTATTTGTTCATACTTTTTTGCTTGAAGCAAGACATTGAATTGGTTAATTTGATTAATTGATTACAATATAATAGCATTGATTGTAAATTTTTTTGTTGTGCGTAGATCGACATGAGGTAAAAAAATTTTACGAGAGCATATCGTTAATTTGAATTGGTTAATTTGTTGTAGAATATATTTAACTTGCTGTTCAATTTTTAATCTATTATGTATTGTTGAAATGGCTTTCATACTATGTTGAATTAGATTAATTCCCAAAAGTTTAGAAGTTTAGATGAAGCTGTGTATGTTTAGATTAAGCTATGTATATTTAGATTAATTCCAAAAGTTTAGATTAAGCTATGTATGTTTACAAGTAGTTTGTTTAATTTCATTAATATTTGATATATGTTATTTTTTAAAATTTTTTAGTAACAAGATATGGATCCACATGATGTTGATGGTGAGGATAAGACTGATTGGTCTAGCCGGATTGAAACCTCTTTTATTCATATAGTGCACGACCATGTTAAAAAGGGTGATTTACAAACATCAACTTTCACTAAGAAAATTTAGACCACTATAAGTGATGAGCTATTTGAACAATCTCAAAAAAGATTCAAAGTAGGCCAACTTAAGTCTAAGTTTAATTCGCATCAAAAAAAAAAAAAAAGTCTAAGTTTAATAGGTTGCACAAAAACATCGATTATAGAGGAGCATGTCGAGCACCTAGAGGTCCGCAAGAATTGTTAATTGTCATTCAGCAGGTGCAGCATGCCAGTAGCACGTGTTAATGTTTGTGTATAAATCATAAAATTACAAAAATGCCATTAATATTGGTTTGGTTCGGGTTTTGTAACTTTTGATTTAAAAATCGAACCGAATCATTTGGTTGGATTTGGTATTTAACTATATGAACTTTTTCGCTTAAAAAATACTAAATTAGAACTGAAATAAACTGAACCAAATCCTTTTTTTTTTTAGTTTCAGTTTAGTTCTACCTACTCTGACTGTCTTTTCTCCCATAATCTACTATATTATTCAGCGGTGGATATTTCCACCGCCTTATTACAATAAGTTCACATTATTTTATAAAATTAAAAATTAATATAAGTTTGAACAAGTAATTAATTAAATCATTCTTATAATATTTTTTCTAACTTAGTCTTTTAACAATTTTTAACTATTTAAGGTTGCTTCAAGATAAGTTTAATCTGACTATTTTACCCTTGTAATATATAATAACCAAATTACTCTAAGAAATATATATATTATTGTAACTAATTGTTTAGGCATTTACTTTTACGTTTTATAATCTAATATGTTTTATATAAAATTTAATAATTTTCAATACTTCACATGTTGTAGTTATATCTTGTTAATTTAGTGAAATATTAATAATCATACTAATAAATTACTATTTATACATCATTGAAATATTAAAAAAAATTAGCATAAAATTATTAAAGTTAAAGTAAATTTTTAGATATTCTAGTACTTTTATCTTATGACGGTAAAATAGACATATCTATTTATGTTAAAGCAACCTTATTGATCAAGTATGATAAAACAAAAAGTCTCAAAAAAAAAAAATGAATATCAAATACATTACTACTATACATCAATAAAATATTAAAAAAATTATTAAAGTAAATTTTTTAGATATTTTAGTATTTTTACCTTATAAGGGTAAAACAATCATATTAATTTATGTTAAAGTAACCTAATTGATCAAATATAATAAACAAATAGTCTTAAAAAAATAAAATGAATATGGATTTAATTGATTAATTTTTAAATTTTTAAAAAATAATGTGAACTTGTTATAATAATTTTTTAAAAATTAGGTGGGTTTATAAAATTTGCGGGTGGAAATATTACCATCTTTATTATTATTATTATTATTATTATTATTATTATTATTATTATTATTATTATTATTATTATGTATAACTTCGGGGTACTTGCACCGGATACACAGACACACACATACATCTTTTGCCGTACACATTTGTTAAGCCCATCTAATCAAATGCATTTATTTGATGTTGCAGTGTTTGTGTTTTCTTTAGATTCAGAAGGAAGAGTCAGACGTTTCTACAAGACAAAGACTGAGCATGGCTTTTGCCAGTTAATCATTGGATATTTTTGGTCAATGACTCCTATGAATTTAGTGTTGATAGAACCAAAGGAGAGCTTCTAACTTTGCTCAAGCCGGCCGATGATGATTGGCATTGTAGTTGGACAATCTCTAACTTTTCAACCCTAGGGAAGAATATGAAATTCTAGCTATGCAACCCCAAGGGGGGTGAATTGAGTAAAAGAAAATCCTATTAAAAACACAATGCAATTTAAATTACTGCTTCAAGAAATATGAATAACAACAAATTTAACAAAGCATAAATTAAAAAGGAGTAAGGGAGAAGAAAACAAACACGTGGATTTTTTTGTTGGTTTGGCAAACCCACCTATGTCCACGCCTCTAAGCAAATCACGCTTGAAAATTTTACTATCGAAGCCTCCCAAGACTTCAGGATTTTACAATTGACTTCTAAGGTGTCAATAAATCTTAATAAGTGGTGTTTCACTCACTCACACCTTTCCTCAAGTGTTTTTCACACCCACACTCACACAAATTTGATAATAAATTTAAAGGTTACAACAAATACTCTCTTTTAGGGTGAATATACAAATAATAGCTCAATTATAATTCAATGTATGTAGATTATCAACATGCAAGCTCAAGATCAGTTGTATGAACAAGTTTTAACTTAAATGATATTGAAAAAGTTATTAAATTTGAGTTTGATTTGGTTTTTTATAGTTTAAATAATCAAACTAACTGTTATTAACTTTCTAGGGACTTGCCAAATTGCCGCTAAAATGAGGCGGTTAGCTGCTATACTGTTATGGCAAGTTACCGTTACAAAAGTTAAATTTAAAATTTTGCGCAAGTAGTTCACCGCTAGATTTAGCCGGCTAGCTATTATGTTTCTGGACCTCAGGCGATTAGATGCTGCAAATTAAGCGGTTAGCTGCTACTGTTCCAAAATTTATAATATTATCCTAAAACTTATAGAAATTATATTATGGCCCAAAATGGTATAGAATTTTTCAAATAGGTCAATTTTCAGAATTTAAAACAACACTTTATTGATATCAAAGTTTTCAAAATCTTTCATTTTAGTCCATTATTTTGAAAAAACAACCAACTTCACAAAATTACCTGTCTTATAATTATAAAGCCTTTAGTTTATGAAAAATAATGATTTATTAAACAAAAACTTGAGCTTTTGAAATGCAAAATCATTTATACATTAAATCATACTGGATTTACAAGAATTATAGTAGTAGAAATCACTTTGAACTAGTCCTCTTAATATTCATCCTTGATCATGCCATTGTCTATTACGTGTCTTAAACTTGATATCGCTTAAATAAATTTTACCCTTCAAGAACTAGTGAGATTATGAAATATACATTTACTATTTTACTCTTAACACGTGGTTTGTTATCATCAAAATTACGGTTAATAGAATAGTTATCACTCGGACGAGTTTCAGGGTGAAGGCCGAAAATAGTACATATGCACAAATTTGAACCTAATGCTAAGCTAAAATGTGCTAAGTTTCTTATAGTCTTCTACCACATAATAACTACCGATCACAAACAATATTATAAAAAGTTAGCATGAAGTTCATTTCAGCACTAAATTTGAAACTAGTATTTATTATTTGGCGTTGAAATTATCACATTGTTCCACTTAAAGCTTACAATCTATAATAAATTACCTTTATTTTGCCTTTTTTTTTTTTTTTTTAAGAAGCCAGATATTCGTCCCTGGGGCGCCTAACAAGCGTGGAAAATCACCTATCTTTCCTTATTGGGTAGGTTTGCTGATTACGTGATTGATAAACAAAACAATTCAAATTCAATTTTTTCAGAATTTATGCAATGGGTCGGGATGCTCAAGGGATACATGTCGCGTCTACTTATGAGAAAATTTGAAAGTAGATATGAAATATACGTAGAATCAAATTTTAGTGTAGCGGACTAATTACAGGACAATCACATCGACAAAACAGGTAAATTACACGAGAGCTTTTTATTATTAAAAATCTTTGATAAAAAATGATAAACGGATAAAGTGGTGACAAGATGGTGACGGAATAAAATATAATTTTAATAAAAAATTATTTTGTTATCAGCTTGGCAGAATTTATCGTTATTTTTATTGCCATTTTGTCGAAATGTTGTTGCTCTTATGTAGTTTTATTGATTGGCTAATTATTTAGAAAATAATAATTATATTCTTTTTTTCTCTATTTAACAATATTTATTATTTTTATTTTTCAGCTAGTGAATGGTAAGGAGTCCGCCTATGGATGGGGCTTTGTGCTTTTTATGCCGTTGAGTGACCTATATATATATATATATATATATACACACACATATATGTATGCATGTATATATATATATATACACATATATGTATGCATGTATATATATATATGCATACATACATAGATATATGTATATATATATATATACATACATAGATATATGTATACATGCATATGTGTATATATATACATACATACATAGATATATGTGTGTGTATATATATATATATATGTATGTATGTATGTATGTATGTATGTATGTATGTGTATATATGTATGTGTATGTATGTATGTGTGTGTATGTGTATATATACACACACACACTTGGTGGTTTTATGTAATCTATGCAGTAGAGTTTTCTTAAGCCAAAAATTAAAAATTTATTTATTCAATTAATTGTTTTTTTAGACAATAAGTTCAATAAAACTGGTTAAAAATCACTACTAAATCAACAAAATTGTTATATTAATACCCAACTGAACTTTTATAAGTTAAATCACCAATAATCTCTAAAAGAACAATTTCCATCCTCAGAAGAACAGAACCAAAATGAATCTGTCACAATTTATTATTTTTTTCTTAGCAATTTTTTATAAAATTAGGTTGTATAAATCCATATTTATTTTGTTCTCTTTGATGTAATATTATAAAAAAAAAAATTACATATACTTTTAATTGAGATATCTTGCCAACTGTTATCTTGTTGATGGCAAAAGGTTAAGAAATTAACCCATTATTCATATATCTAACAATCACAAAATTGACCCGGTTTAATAAAATGCGTCTAGTGATAACTAAATACTTACTTTAATCTTCGATGTATCTACGTCATATTAATAGCTCGTATGTTTGAAACTGATTTAGTTGTTTGAACTACGTACTATAATTTTCTTTGGTGTTTCAAAAATATAGATAAGTTTTTTCTAAAAAAAATCAATTCATAAATATAAAAGGGATAAATGCTTATATAGTTCTTATATTTTAGTTTAAGTATTTGTTTAGTCCTTATATTTACAAATACCTCAGGAAACTCTACTCTTAAATATGTTACATTTTTACCCTTCCATTTTTTTTTTACAATAATATCTTTACTGTAATATTCTTAACATTAATTAATTTACTTATTACAAAATTTAATTATTCATTAGCAAATTAACTAATAAATATCAATCTAAAAGAAACTAGTATTTTTTGTGTCCTTGCAATAATCTTGCCAATTATTATTTAAAAATAAATTAATTGCAATGAACTTTAAGCAATATTTAATACTCTTACAACAACCTTATTAAATAATTATTTGTAAAGAATTTATTTTACAAAATTAAACTTAAAAAATAGTAAAAAAATTTTACATTAATTTTTATTTCACTTTTAAGATAGATTTGATAAATTAACTTTTTTTCATTAATATCTCCAAGAATATTATTGTAAAAGTAAAGAAAAAATAAGGGAACGAGTATAAGTATAACATAACTAATAAAAGTGTTTTGATGTATTTTGTAAAAAATAGGAACTAAATGGTCATTTATTCAAAATATAAAGACTAAACAAATATATATCCAATCAAAACGATGGAAAGAAATTAACACTTTTTGAAAAATATAAAAAGGGTCTATATGCTCATTCTCCAAAATTATGAGATCTTGATGTCATTTGACCAAATTAAAGAGGGTCGCATTGTCAAATAGACGTGACTCCGTGAATGTCAAGGTCTACAGGTACACATGTATAACCGCCACGGGTGGATTATTAGCTTATAAGTGTTTTAACGAGCACCAGCTGACCAGCTTCAGCTTCTCCTAGCGTCTGCTGGTGTTGGCAAAAGCTTAGCCGCTAAAACCTCCCAAAACCCCTCGGCCACTAAGGGTCGCTCACTCCAATCACTCCAACTGCGTCAGCTTAACCCTCACTGACGCAAAAACACAAACACTTGGCATACAATATACAAAGCACAATGCCCTCCTCGTTCATTTTCGTCAGAAGTGGCACAACCATGACCATGGCTCTTAGACCCACTTCTCTTAACTTCTACAGAGCCCCCAAAACTCTACTAAAACCCTCGGCCTTATCGCTTCTGGTGGTTAAAAATCAAGCTGTAGCTTTTAGGTCTTTGCATCATTATCATTATCATTTGCCTTTTCACTTGGGTAGGCGAAGGCACGCGGTGGTCACGTGCTCGGGGGTTGTTACTAGGACTCGTCGGCTTGATTGGAAGGCCGTTTCGTACCCTTTTCTGGAGCAGCAGACGTCTAATTACGGCCGGTATGCTTACGAGGACGAATCCAGCGACGACTCTGATCGTGAATTTGGGTCAACACAGCAGCAAATGGTTAGTTTTAATCGATACCCTTTTCGTTGAATTAGATTATTTCATTTGATATTTTGAGTTTGACATTGTTTCATTATTTATTTGAGGTGCTTTTATTACTTTTGGAAGTGAGAATTGTGCTGTTTTAAGGTGACAAATGAAATGAACTGTAGAAACATTAAATTTGCACGTGTTTAATTTGTGAGAGCTCACAGAATTTTAGTGGAAGCTTTCATCTTTTGTGAGTTTTAAATTTTAATTCCTATACAGGTCAAATTATTTCCCTGTTTCTCTTTTTGTTTGTCCTAGCTCTATTTGGCAGTTAAGCAGGTGATTTATTTATTTATTTTTTTGGCCTTAAAATCGATTCTGTATGATACAATGAATTTTTAGCGTCAACATGACCACTCTCTTAGTTCATGCTTTGTTGCTTGTTGCTCAATAAAAAAAAACCTTTGTAGAAAAATAATTTTTTTGGGATGGGCTACCCTTAGTAAAGTTGGGGTTTTAACTGTGGAAATGAGAGCTCAAGAGAGTAATTATGAATTGTGATTAATAACAGCTCATGAGAGTAATTAGAAATTGTGATGAATAAATGCATCGGCTTATAATATCCACCCAACTGTGTTAAGGATCCCAAAAATATAGTTCATGATGATTGAAGGAATCTAGTTTGGCTTGAGCTAAACTAAGAAAATGGAACTGGGTTTAGCAATTCTTACAAGCAAGTTAGAATTTCCAGCAGAGAGAGCAAGAAGAATTAATTTAGAAAGAGATTGGTTATCTTGATTTCAGCTTTGAGCTGTTTGAGGTGATAAACGTATACTGGCAGCTAATAACTAACTCTAACAAATGCATAATATGGGAACATGATAACCTCATGTGTAATTTCTAATAAATGCTTACAATCACTTCATATGAGAGATGATCATTATTAGGATTTTTTTTTTATAAAAAAAAGATGATGCACGTCCTTTAAGTTACACGTAAAATCTTGGCATGTTCTCTTGGATGTTTGAGAAGCTTAATCACTATTGTACACCTTACATTCTTGCACCACAAGGTAAAAGCTTGATGTAGTGGGAGTTTAACGTTCTAATATTTTGTTGATTCTTAAGAATACTGAAATAAAGGAACAGTTTAATTTCTAATTTCACGTTGATTCGAAAGAATACCTTGAACCTAGAGAGTTAAGACTCGTTGATTTTGCAGAATACAAAAAATTAACTAAACTCAGAACTCATACAGAGCTTTGAAAACTAAAAATATTGCTGAACTCAAATCTGCCTTCAAAGGGTACAAGAGTGTTATTTATATTATTAGTAATTATCCTAGGCCATGAAGAAAAAGGAAAAAAAAGTCCTAAACTATTTAAGAAAAAGAAACATAAGCTTTAGATAATAAAGAGACTAATTTAAATAGGATAAAGATTGTTAATTTGCATCAAAGCTCCTTTGAATCAGCCCATTTTCAAACTGAAAATGTCAGTGCAATGCCCTCAAGAATATTTGGAAGATTGAAAAAAATGAGACAACATTTAAGTAGCAAGAGTAGAGAGCTCACACTGATGAACTCTATGTCTTGAGAGGTTTTAGGAGCTTAGAACTTGTAGGCCAAGGATGGAAGTTGCCCTTGAAGCGCATGGGTCATTATTCATAACTTTCTTTTTGTAACTTACTTGCTCATCACCAACTGATTGATCTTTAACATCAATAACCTTTACACTTTTTCTTCCATGGACCATAATTAAGTTGTAAATACATAACTGCAACCTTTATCAATTTAAACATCTGTACTACCCTCCAGTTTCCAAGCAACAGTTAAGATAATTGGTTAATAATAATTGGCAATGGTTATGAAATATTCCCTCTCTTTGTAATGTTACATCATCATGCATTTCCCCTCATGTGTGTTAATCTTTGTTCTGTGTACTTCCTCAAAGACATGCCTTTCAGAATTATTTATAATTGTCCAACAAGTTTATCACAGTCTCTAGTTTACTTTCAAAGTGTCTGACCTGATTTGCAGTTTGTCAGATTTAACTGCCTGAAGTCCTGATTTTCAGTTCGTTATTAGTCAGATCATTATCTGGCTTTCAGTCTATCGCTTGGAGCATTGTTGGTTTGTTGTTTTGTAATTTCTGCAGGCGTAAGTGCTGTGTTTTTATAAGAAAGATTTAACTCCAGCACATATAACTCTGTTGTATTCTTGTTGTTTAATGATCAGTGTGGTTCAACCCTTGACAACACTGATGAGTGGAGATGGAAGTTAACCATGCTTCTTCGCAACAAGGATGAGCAAGAAGTGGTGTCAAGGGCCAGAAAGGACCGACGTGACTTTGAACAACTTTCAGCATTGGCAACCAGAATGGGTTTACATAGGTATGCTAAGTGCGAAAGTCATTTTTTTCCCCTTTATTTTTTATATCTTTTGTATGTTTTCTAACATCTGAGAATTTGTTTGCAGTCGTCAATATGCAAAAGTAGTCGTCTTTAGTAAAGCCCCTCTACCGAATTACAGATCTGATCTAGATGATAAGCGTCCCCAAAGAGAGGTTTATTCTGCCTTCTTCACTCTGTATGTCCTTTTATATAATGCAGTTAGTTTATCTGTGAAAAATTGAATGCCTGAATGATAAGTAAGAAAAATACACAGGCCTTGCTACTTTGTACAAGGTTTGCAGTTACTTTTCAATACAATATTAAAAATTATGCACAATCTTCAAGGGCATAAAATTCTTATGTTACTTGGTGCATCCGACATAATTTGCTGATGCGCTTGAACATTTGTAGGTGAGCTTACCATTTGGATTATTAAGCAAAGTAGATGCTCATCTCAAAGCTTATCTTTCGCAAAAGTATATCAATGCCTCCATGTCGAGTTTAAGCAATGTTAGCGGTACTACTAATGATGAAGGACTTTATGAGCAGCAGGAACAGCTGGTGCAGAATAGTGTTGTGAGGGAGAGAATTCTCCGGCAGAGAAGTTTGCAGATGCGTGAAAAGCAGCAAGCTTGGCAGGTTCATGTCTTCCTGATAAGATTTATGAAGTAGTTTCATCTTGTTGTAGTTTACACTGCTGGCAGTTCGGTGGTTCGTTCTTTATTTTGATTCCGCTCTCTATTAGCATGGTTTTGATCATTTTATTATTTTGGCGAAGAAGAATAAATAGGCTAGCAACCAAAAAAGGGGAAAAAAAAAGAGGAAAACTGCAAGTATACTTCAAGACTGCGTTCTAAAATTTAGATTCAATAAATTCCTAAAGTGTGTTATTAAAAGGAAAAATGATTTGACCCAGTGCCTGTGAGTAAAATATCTCTTTAAGCTCCATCTATTAACCAGTGAATGCCTTATCATTAAGCTGTGACCTAAGTATTCGGCATCAAACAAGATGGATCTGCATCCCATCAATTTTGATGCTCCTCCTCATACTAGATCTCCCTCTCTTTTCCCCCCTTTCCCAACAATCATGTTGAAGAAAAAAAGCTTTTATTTCTTACTTATATTTTGTACACTGTTTATATGTATATATATAGAGATCATTCTAACTACAAACGAGGAACTATTAATTACCAACTATTAGTTACTCCAGCCGTTATCTACTAATACTCAACTACTAACAGTATAAAAAATTACTCTAACCATTATCTAAAGATTTCTTGCTTATTATTTTTACACTGTTTATCTGTGTGTTTGTGTATATATTGATAATTTTAACTACTAACAGCCAACTGTTAATTACCAACTATTAATTACTCAACCATTTCTCAACTACTAGTTACATTTAATTAACAGCTGCTTTTCTACAATTTCCAACACATGTAGTTGCAGAGTTGAGCAAGATATGATCCAATTTATCCCAGAAACAAATTGGAAAAAATGATAAAAATCTTTTTAGCTACAAAATCTTTTCATATAAAATACCTACTAATATATATATATATATATATATAGAGTCAATTATTTTTCTTGTTATAGTACACTTGATAGAAAAATAAAAAATAATGGGGGCAATGACTCTCTGATTTCTACAATATAATTGGTGCCTTCTCATTCAAGTTTTCCCAATTTTAATCTTATGGCTGTTATGACTGATTCTCTTTTTCGTTATTATGAATGCCTGAAAATGTATTGAAAAACTTGGACTTTTGTAGGAATCTCCTGAAGGGCAGAAGATGCTTGAATTTCGAAGAAGTCTTCCTGCATACAAAGAGAGGGATGCATTATTAAAAGCCATTGCAGAGAATCAGGTTAATTATATTTGTTGGTTATTATGATTGTTTGTCGTGGCTTAATTCCTAGTTTCTCTTCTCTCTATATGCTATATCGATTTGATGTCTAGTAAGAAAAACCTTGTGGCTGAGCTCGTTGAGGATTTTGAGTTAATATCTGCTGCTAACCATGTAATTTTGAATTAATAGTACTCTGTCTTCTGCAGAGTGCGTTGTTACCTTAAACAATTAGGCATTTCTTTATTTGTTTAGAACAGAGTGCTGTTACCCATTTTTGGTCTTGGCACAGTAAGGCACTTGAAGTGGTTTTGCTCCTAATGCTGCATTTATTTTTCATGAGGTGTTGAAAAAGTGAGACTTTTACCGTATCAGGTGATACTGGCCTTTCTTTTATGTTACTTTAATAGGGTAAATCCCTCCTTAATTTTTGGGTGGGAGAGCAATATTGTGAGAGTTAAAGCATCCACGTCTAAATGGCATAATGCATTAGCTGATTCTGTCTGGTGCTGTTCTGTACAAGAATCTGGTACTGCTCTGTAAGAAGTCTGAGTGGCTTGTTCTGTCTTAATGATGTATCGTAGGCTTTGTGCCAACTATGTATGTGATTGATGTATGATTTCTATTTTGCTGGTGATCACTAATATGGGCATTCTAACTGTACTGATTTTTGTAGGTGGTGGTTGTCTCAGGTGAAACTGGCTGTGGTAAAACCACACAACTTCCACAGTACATATTAGAATCGGAGACTGAAGCTGCTTGTGGAGCAGCTTGCAGCATCATATGTACACAGCCTAGAAGAATTTCTGCTATGGCCGTTTCTGAAAGAGTTGCTGCTGAACGAGGGGAGAAATTGGGAGAATCTGTTAGTTTATGTTTTTTATTTCTTTGTCTCTGCTCAATCATTTGGATTATTGTCATCAGGCAGATTAAGATTATGTCCTCTTTATTTAATTGTTTTTCCTGCTCTTAAAGGTTGGTTATAAAGTTCGGCTAGAGGGAATGAAAGGAAGGGACACACGTCTTATGTTTTGCACCACTGGCATATTATTGAGGAGGTTACTTGTTGACAGAAGTTTGACAGGAGTAACTCATGTTATTGTTGATGAGATTCATGAACGTGGGATGAATGAAGGTAACTTTGCAGTTCATTAAGGTCTATGTTGATGTTTCCATGTGATTTTAACCGTAATTAGTCTATATTTCAGATTTTCTTCTTATTGTCCTGAGAGATCTCCTTCCTCGCCGACCAGAATTGAGGCTGATTCTCATGAGTGCAACCTTAAATGCAGAACTATTCTCTTCCTACTTTGGTGGTGCTCCAATGCTCCATATTCCGGTAATTTAATGGATGCAAAGTACTACAGTGTACCTAGTGATAGGAACCAATCCCACATTCTTCTCGATATATACGTAACCTCTTGTTATTATTTCATATGGATTTCTCTTGTTTTCTGTATGTAGTTTTCATGATCTTACTAGATCATTAACTTTTTGTGTGATATTACTAGTGACTGATATCATAACTTTTAACCCAGTTCAAAAATTTCACTAAACATTAAGCAACTGTTGATAACATCATTCATTAGTTGCCTATAATAATTCCTATAATTGGCAGTTGAATTCAGAACCTTTTTTGTACTTCAAAATTTCTATGAATCAGTTTTGGAAAATGAAATGAAGAGTTATCATGGAAAGATATTGCATGAAAGAATTGCCCATGTGCCAGTGTTTTATGATCAATCACCTCATTATGAATTTTCAGTTATATTTCAACTTTTTTCTTAATCTTTTTAAATTGACAATAATAGTCTACTTGTCTGTATAATTTTGTTCCTTCTCACTGCAAACTTTATGAGTTAGCATGATGTGGACTCTTAACAAACTTTGATATTAAAAAGGGCTTTGTTTGACTGCTTGGTGCTGCGGACTCACCTGCCATTTACTTTGTTTTTAGTCTTTTCTATCCTTTTCTTTTTCTTGCTTGGGAGGTTGGCATGATTATTGTTGTACATCTTATTTCAGGGTTTCACATACCCTGTTCGAGCACATTTTCTGGAAAATATTCTGGAGATGACTGGATATCGGTTGAACACATATAATCAAATTGATGATTATGGTCAAGAGAAGTCATGGAAAATGCAAAAACAAGCTCTGGCTCTGAGAAAGAGGAAGAGCTCCATTGCTTCTGCTGTTGAGGTATGTAAATCTTGGGAAGCTAGATAAGTAGATGTGCATGGAGTCTGATTAGCATCCTTTATTGCTTTTGTATATCTATTAATACGTTTCCCCCCTGAAACTTGTGACCAGGATGCACTTGAAGCTGCTGATTTTAGGGAATATAGTGTACGGACTCAGGAGTCTTTATCCCGTTGGAATCCGGACTCAATTGGATTTAACCTCATTGAGCATGTGCTTTGCCACATAGTGAAGAAAGAGCGACCTGGTGCTGTTTTGGTTTTTATGACTGGTTGGGATGACATAAACTCTTTGAAGGATCAGCTCCAAGCTCATCCTCTCGTGGGTGATCCAAGCAGAGTGTTGTTACTTACATGCCATGGTTCTATGGCAAGCTCTGAACAGGTGCATTTGTTATTCACTCTTGTGAGCCTTTCGCTCTACAAATAGTATTACCATAGCATGTTCTTGTAAACAGGGAAAGAACTGCTTTACGATAATTTGTTTTAATATGATGAGTAATTTCATGCAAGTACATCTGCTAACCAGGATTTGGAAGGTTGTTGAGGTTCAAAAGGCATGGCTGATGCTTGAAACTTTTTAAATCTTGAGACTTTACTTACATACAATCAGTTTTTTTAAAGCTCTCCTGTAAAGGCTTATGTCCCATACATTTCTATATTTTCTCATAGAGTTTTTATTGCAGTATGGGAAGTCCAAAAGTATCAATTTTTTTTTTATATTTTTAGGAGTTTTGTTCTCTAATGGAGTTTCTTCATCTCCTATTACATGAAATGTTCTGCAACATATGACGGAATGGGGTTGGGGCTCCCAACTAGCACCACCAGTTTCCTGGTGGGGCTGGTGGGGGTGGATCACTGTTCTGAGTTGGTGTGGGAGTCTGGGTTATTCCCCTCCCCCCCCCCCCCCCCCCCCTGCCTAAAAACCAAAAAAAAAAAAAAAACACTAAAATTTTTGAGGAATTTATGCTACTGCAGGATGAATTAGGCTACTTTCAAGTTAATTTGATTCCATTTTGGCTTCTATGTTCTATTACCTGATTTTGCTTATTGTTTAAGGAAATTCAAAACCTTGTAATATGCATACTTTATATTGGACCTCACTCCTGGGCGCAAGGTGTTTTAAAATCATTTTAAGCTCTAAAGTCCCCTTGTTTTCCTGGCTTTTTCAGGAGGGGCTGCGACATTATTTTCTACTGTAATAGACAGAAACCCTGCACTCTTCTTCTGTCCATCTTGCCCCCACACTCTTTTCTTGTGATTCATTATATTAATTCCTTTCGGGATGCACTGGTTTCTGGAGCCAGAAGAATATTTTTGACAACTTTTGAGCAGAAAATGATTTAGAGAGCTTTAGAGATAGACCTGAAACCATTTATCGGCTTTGTAATATTTGTGCCAAACTAAACATTCTACCTTAGTGAACCATGATCAATGCTTTTGATGTGTTTTGTAAATTTTTCCCACATTTTTGCTGGGAAACTTCAATTCTGGTTTTGAATTTTTTTTTTTTTTATATTAGCATGTTTTACATTCGCCTTAGTTCTCTTACCCAACTGTAGATTTAAAGTGATACTATTTTATCTATTGCTTGTTAGCTTTCCAGTTTATGTTGTCATTTGTTGATTCACTCCGTTTTTATTATTTTGGATGCAGAGGTTGATATTTGATAAGCCAGAAGATGGAGTGAGGAAAATTGTTCTAGCTACTAACATGGCTGAGACTAGTATAACTATCAATGATGTGGTTTTTGTTGTTGATTGTGGTAAGGCAAAAGAGACGTCTTATGATGCTCTAAATAACACTCCTTGTTTGCTTCCTTCCTGGATCTCAAAGGCCGCCGCCCGACAAGTAAGTATTCTGATCAACGTACAGACATTCTACCTCATTTACTGAATCATGGCTGGTGTAGAATCACTATTTAATTACTTTTGAGTTCATATTTTCTCCGAAGTGAAATGATATCTGATTGCAGATTTTGTGGGTAATTATGAATTGGATGGCTATCGACTGGCACTTACTTTTCTCAACTAAGCCTAAATCTGAAACTAGTTGATATCAATTTCTTAAAATCCTTTTTCTCCACAGTTCTGGCCCAAGTTCATATAAGGAAATTTATAATGCACTTTTTACCCTTCTCAGTTCTGCTATTACTATCAACACTAGTTCATCGGCTGAATGGGTCCCAAATGTGTTAAGGTCTCATTCTTTACATTAAACACTCTGAGAAGGTGTTCTATTTCTTTGAACTTTCTCCATCAGTGCAGCCAGATCCTAGTAATTAATTGAAGGAGAGAGTCAGGAATTGACTTCCTGACATTGCAAATTAGCAAGTGGAACTGGTGGCTAGTGGCTGTACTTTCTAATGTCTGCTTGTGTGCAAAGCGTTCTCTGTACTTTAATGAATGACATTTTGCTGCAAAAAAAATGCCAAAAGAAGCTTCTTTGCTACCAACTTGCAAGCACCTAACTTATTTTAGGAAAGTATAAAAGCACAATATTATGTTTTGAGTTTGGTTGGTATTTGCCAGTTTCCAGTACTTGGGTTTATCAAGTCCAGAATGACAGTTCTTTTGAAGTTATATTGTAACTCTGTAATTATGACATGGTAATCATGTAATTGAAATCCCACTTCAATCTCTCTAAATCTTGCGCTGACCTAATGTCAAATAACAGTACATACCTAGAAATTTTGTTGAGGAATAAACCTATCAATTGCATCATCAGACTGAATCCTATCCACCTTCTGACTAATTTAGCATTGGTGGAAACAGTTTTTATTTTTTAAATCATGTATCACTTCAATGTAATCTTTAATTCTTCCTTTGCTTTATTGTAGTTTAGCTGAAATTTTCATGTACTTGGATTTACTTTCAAATAATTTATTTGTAGAGCGTTAGTTTTTGACATATCTTGTGACATGATGATAAGCACTAATTTATATTTGATTATCTGCTGCTTAAATGAATTTCATGTAATTTAATGCAGTACCCATTCATTATGCAAAACTTTATTGTTGCAGATCTTTAGTGATACCATTATTCGAAATCATGGTTCTTAACATGAATTTGTTTTACTAGTTTTCGATTTGTGTCCTGTAGAGAAGAGGAAGAGCTGGTCGTGTACAGCCTGGCGAGTGTTACCATCTCTATCCGAGATGTGTGTATGATGCTTTTGCTGATTATCAGTTGCCAGAACTTTTAAGGACTCCACTGCAGTCTCTATGTTTGCAAATCAAAAGTTTACAACTTGGAAGCATCTCCGAATTCCTATCTAGTGCCCTGCAACCACCTGAGCCATTATCGGTAATTTTCCAATTGAATTATTTGTGGCGCCTGCATTGCTGTAAAAGTTGCAGTGATAGCAAATGATAATAATAATAAGATTGCATTGGTCTTCTTGCTTGCTTTAACTTTCAATTCTTTCAATTATTCATTTCTTCATCAGCGGAACTAGGATTTTGGTTCAATGAGCGCCATAATGAAGAAAGAACATAGTTGAGGAGGCCATAACATAAAAATGTAAACTGAGGGGGCCAAATTTACATTGAAATATGTTAAACTTCAGTTAAGAACCTTACCTTTCCTGGAAATTTTTGGTGCTGCCAATCCTCGATATAGTTCCACACCTGAATGTCTTGTTTTGGGAAATCTAAATACTTCAATCAGTATTATCGTTTTGCAAATTTACATCTCAGTTTCTTTTATTCATATTTGTTTTTGTAGGTCAAAAATGCTGTTGAATATCTGCAGATCATTGGGGCTTTAGATGAGAATGAGAATTTGACAGTGCTAGGTGCAGATTTTTATTTTATTTTATTTTATTTATTTGTTTATTTGTTGATATTGAATTATTCTAAAATAAAGAAAATTTACTTGTATTTTGCAGGACGCTACTTGTCAATGCTTCCAGTTGAGCCTAAACTTGGAAAAATGCTCATATTAGGGGCTATTTTCAACTGTCTAGATCCAGTAATGACTGTTGTTGCTGGTCTTAGTGTCAGAGACCCATTCTTGATGCCATTTGACAAGAAGGATGTAAGTTTGTTTACGGGTTTCCACCAGCGATAAGTGTTTCAATTCTCTTAGTAGTATCTTCTTTTCCAGCATTCTGCTTCTAGTGAAGAGTAAATTATTTTATTTCTTCTTTCTTTTGATGCATTACTAGATATCATTGACTAGCTCTTTCGTTTTGAAGTATCAAGAATTTGTATCCATGGTTAAATCATAGAGATAGAGGAGATTTTGCACTTTAATGCTCTATTATTTGCTCTTTGGAGTAGCTTGAACCATCCTAGCTAACTCATTCCATTTATGGACCCTGTTGACATTGGAAATTGTAGAAAATAGTACTGTGGCACTTTGATGCTAACTTATTCTATTCCTGCACACTGTTGACTTTGAAATTCGTACAAAATTGTACTATATGGCACTAATCTTTGCCATGTTCTGCAGCTTGAACTGGGTGTGCAAAAATTTTCATAATATTTTTCAGTGAACAAAAATGTGATTTACATGAAATTATTATTTTGTTATATTCAATGGCACCTTTACTATAAAAGAATGTGCTCACAAATTGGAATGAGATAAATGTTGGTGATTGTTTCTTCATTGCAGTTTCCTAGAATAAATATTAACCATTTGTAATTTGTTAGTAGGAGATTGGAGCCATCTACAATGTGTTTAACTAGTGTCATCAATAAACAGCTTCAAATTGTCACTACTCTGGTGGCCCTACATTTTTTTCTTGAAATGAGTAACAGATAATGTAAATTGTAGATTTATGTTCTATGGTTTTCTAGATGTCAATTTTTTAGGATTTGCAAGTTTTTGAGCATGTGTTTTGCTTTACACATAAATGAATTACCCGTCATATTTTCGAATGTCTCATGGTGTATGTTTTTCGTTAAAGATTATTCCAGAATTGTTTTTTTTTCTTTTCAAAACCAATTATTCTTACTTGTCACTTTTTTATTGCCTGTACCTGTGAGGACTTCTGTTGCAACTACCAAACTTCCAGTCTACACATTCTGAGAGATATTTCTTCGTTGTGGTGGTCGAGACTCTTATATACAATCTTGTGACGAATTACCCCTTGCTTTTTGTAGCTTGCAGAGTCGGCGAAAGCTCAATTCTCCGCCCGTGACTACAGTGACCATCTTGCACTTGTACGTGCCTATGATGGTTGGAAAGATGCTGAAAGACATCAATCTGGTTATGAGTATTGTTGGAAAAATTTTCTTTCTGCACAAACTCTGAAAGCCATTGATTCTTTACGAAAACAGTTCCTTTTTTTGCTCAAGGATGCTGGTCTGGTTGATCGCAATACAGAAAACTGCAATAAATGGAGCCATGATGAGCATCTTATCCGAGCAGTCATCTGTGCAGGCTTATTTCCTGGACTATGCTCTGTTGTGGTCAGTAGTGCTGCACTTGTCTTAAGAGGTTTAAGAAAAATAATTTGCTTTCTTCTTCTGTAGTTTTATTCTTCATGTGACTTGAAATTCTACCCAGTAGAAATTGCGTTTAAAGGAATCTTTCTGAATTTTAACTTGTTTGGAGTAGTTTCCAAGTAAATTTGGTTGGGCAATTTCTTCTCTAAAGTTTAACCATATGCTGGGGAGATGACTTGCATTTTCTTGGAACATAGTAGATAATTTTTACTGATACAATTGTACTTCGCAGAATAAAGAAAAGTCCATAGCATTGAAAACAATGGAGGATGGTCAGGTGCTTCTATACTCAGTAAGTTTCTCGTCTTCCTGCTGTTTCATTGTCCCCTAAGGAAATTGTTTTTCTTCACCTTCTCATTTACTATAAAGAACTCATATGTATCTGAATAGTAATTTTCCACTATCTATGATAGTTTTTTACTTATTTATGTTGGGTTATGGACTGTCTTCAACAGAATTCTGTGAATGCTGGAGTACCCAAAATTCCTTACCCATGGCTAGTTTTCAATGAAAAGATTAAAGTGAATTCAGTTTTCCTCCGGGATTCGACTGGTGTATCTGATTCTGTGCTTCTCTTGTTTGGAGGGAACATTTCTAGAGGTGGACTGGTAAGTTTTTTAATTCCTTAGCTGTCTTTTTCATTAGAACTATTTTTTCTTGATGGAAGACATGGATAATCATGTTATGTTGTCCGTCAATGTTGCATGATTTGTGCTTAAATTTACTGGGTTTTGATAGGATGGACACCTCAAAATGTTGGGAGGATACTTGGAATTTTTCATGAAACCTGAATTAGCTGATACCTATTTAAGCTTAAAGAGAGAGATCGAGGAACTTATTCAGCGAAAAGTAAGTTCTAATTGAAATTCCTGAGCTAGTATTTCTCTGTTCTAATTGTGGTGTTATTATCCCCTTTTTTTTTAACATTTCAGAAACCTCTCTTATTCAAACCATTGCTAGACCGGAGTGTAATCTTGTATTTTCTGTGCACAGCTTCTTAATCCTCAGTTGGGTATTGAAGTCCAGAATGAACTCCTATTAGCGGTCAGATTATTGGTTTCAGAGGATCGATGTGAGGGCAGATTTGTCTTTGGCCGCCAGATACCAGCACCCTCAAAGAAGTTGGCAAAAGTGGCACTCCCAAAGATGGTCTCAAAAGGTGGAATGGTCTCAAAAGGTGGGGCTGATAATCCAAAGAATGATCTGCAAACAGTGCTTGCCAGAGCAGGACATGGTGCTCCTGCCTACAAGACAAAGCAACTAAAAAACAACCAGTTTCGTTCCACTGTGATCTTTAATGGATTGAATTTTGTGGGGCAGCCTTGCGGCAATAAAAAACTTGCTGAAAAAGATGCAGCTGCAGAGGCTTTGCTGTGGTTGAGGGGCGATAGCCATTCATCTGCCAGAGATCTTGACCATGCATCAATGCTCTTAAAGAGGAAAAATAAAAGTAAGAAAAGGACTTGAATTCTCCTGTGCAAAGAGGAGTTACACTAACAACAAATACTGTGATACTATTTCATTTAATTATAAGGAAGAGCGGTGCTCCTGGTTAAAGTCACAACTTTTGATGGAGTTATGGGGTATCATTCTTCCTGCTATGGAATTACAGCTGAAAGAGGAGCTGCAGTTGCTGACCTTTCTGAACCCTGGTTTATGAAAAGGGTTAAGAATAACAATCCTTGTTGGTAAAATTTGAAGAGACAATAAGGATTGAGTGCTGCCTGACTGGCTTCTGAATTCTTCTTGACCCAAGCTCGGCGCAGCATCAGGTGGCCACTCTCACATTTGCATCTTATTGTTACCAATAGGCTAGGAAATTACCATTATAATTCTTTGAAGAGGATAACGTTGGCATGATAGCCCAAAAAAAAAATTGTATCTTTAAAGCGAAAAGCATATATTATTAGCCCATTCAAGTGTATTAGCTTAGGATGTCAGTGGAATAGTAGTAAGAAATTAGATTTATCATCAATTCGATCCTTGTAGATATAATACAATTCTGGCATTCCTTTTGTGAACTTCGATTTCATTATTAAAATCTTTATCAGGACTGAGTTTGTAACCATTCATTACTTGTCTATTTTGTTTCACCATGTACAGCGTACTGTCTATTGATGCAAAAGCTCAATTGCTTTTAACAATGTACTTCGAAACCTGTTCAAATCAACTTTTACATTTTGTTGGACCATGTAAACAGACCTAAATGCATCCCATCCCTGTTTTCCAATTGAGGGAGGATCCCTTATAACTTGATGGTCAAGAGGGTATTGTTGTATCAAAGTGCTTTCTTTGAGTTTTATCTTATACTCCAAATACCTCAACTTCATGGCTTTTGCAGGCTCTTTATAATCCGTTCTCGCCAGCCATTCAAATCCTCCAAATGGAACAACTTGGATAAAAACTGCATTTGCTGGAAGGAAAATCATGTTCGTCATTGCAGCTCCATGCACTGCCAGAAACACATCACAAGAATTCACTGTTTCCGCAAATCTGGACAAATTCCCATTTGCCTCTGCAACAACCACATTGAATCCTAACCTTCTACCCATTTGAGCTATTTCCTCCGCATTGATGAAAGCTCGTGTTCGCTTCCTTGATAAGATCAGAAGTCGAGGCCTTTTTTTTTCACCGTTACTCAATCTGATCGCAGTAGGTTTCTGCAAAGAGTATGAACTTCTTATGAACTGCCTGAAGTCTTTTATAGAATATGGAGACTCTGAAGAATTGATATTGAGCTCTCTGTCATGACGTTTGAGGCCAATTATCCCTCTTGGGAAGCAGTGAATATCATCTTGGTTATCAATGTCAATAATATCATATCTCGACAGATTTTTCAATATATTTTGGTATTTGTTGATCCACCAAGACTGCTTGTTGGTGAGAACAAACTGTACTTCACCGTTGAACTGCCTAGAATTTATGTAAAGTGGAATAATGATATCGCTGAAATCATGAAAAATGTTCCCTGCATATCCTCCATTGGAGAAAAGAATTGCTGGAACGCTGTGATTTTGATTGCATTGCATGAGGCTTGCCGCTGACTTCACAGACCATTCATTAACGCGTTTCATAGCAACATGGTCATATTTTCGAGCATAAGGTCTGATAATCCATTCTGTTTGATCAGGTAATGATGAAGCAATGAAAACAGTTGCACTACTTCCATCAATCCTTATATCATTGTTGATTTCGCAGAAGTCTGATGCTCTTGTCACACTGCATACTGCAGCTGGCTCTATTTTCTTGGTTACTGAATTATCTGCAATTTCAATCAATTTATATGAGTACTTAATAATTTCATATTTGAAGATGATCAAGACTTACCCTTTGCTGATTGAGACTCTGATAGAGAGCTAATTGTATTGTTAACAACATGCTGAGGCCTGGAGTTGCTAAATATATGTTGCTGGGCTCCAACATCCACTGACAGATGCAAATTTACTGCAAATAACATATAAAGGGTAACTGACTTGTAAGAGAAAATTTCAAATTCTTGCTAATTTTGCAAGAAATGGAATTACATTTCAAGATTCAAATTAATGAAGATATGTTTATTAATTAAGCACAATTTGTAAAGCAAACTTACATGCTGCCGGAAGAGGACCCAAATAAGGCTTAAACATAGTGCATAAGCTCAAAGCAATTAGAGAGAAACAAAGTAATGCCATCCATTTGAATTTGAGCTGCTTTTGCTCTCTCTTTTTAAAACTTCTCGTAAATATATAATTGTACATCTCTTTTATTTCTCAGCTAATTTATTATTCTTTGGATGCAGCCTAAAATCTCTATATATCTTCAAATAGCAATATATATGGAAACAAAAGCTCTATCTTCAGAAACTAGATATATAGAGAGAGAGACAGATTGAATTAAGTTTTAATATTGTAGGGCAGCTATATTTTTTGTGACAATTTGGGGGTGCAATATTGAACATTTTGCCTTAGTCTTTACCAGGCCTCCTTGTATGAAAAAAATTGGAACATTTTTGCATGTCAAGTGGCATTGCTCCCACGTATTGAAAGGGACTTTTTAGTTGACTGCTGTGGATTGGGAATTTGATAATTAATTAGTAAAGCATCTCTCTTTCAATGATTGCAATTGCTGATTTTGATTCAATCTTTTGACATTCTCAAAACGAAATGCCGATGCACGTTGATAATGAATTAATATGTGAACTATGATTATTATCAATTATGATTTTGAAACACTAACCAGAATGGGCATTAAGTATTAGGAAATCAGAATGGGGGATGTGGGCCCTACTCAAAAATGGATTTTCGGAAAGGGGTTTTAAATTTCTCTCTGCCTTGGATTGCTGAAGCAAATTTCTGTTTAATTCTTATATTTTTACTTAAATTTTCCTTTAATTTTATATTTTAAAAAATATTTCTAAATATTTTGTAGTTAAATATATTATATTCTTATGTTTATTTTTTTATCTTTATACGATAATACTCTTACAACAATATTCTTAACATTAATTAATTGATCTATAAAAATTAATTAGTAAATTAACTAATAATTATATATACAAATTAACTAAATAAATATCAGTAAGAAGAGACTGGTATTTTTGTACTTGTGCAACAATCATGCTAATAGTTTTTTTGTAAATATATTAACATAAGCCAATTTAAAGCAATGTTTAATATCCTTACAATAATCTTACTAATAATTATTTTATAAAAATTAATTGAACAAATTAATCCTAAAAGTAAAAAAAAATACAAAAGTTTGCCTAAATTTTTATGTTACTTTTAAAGATAATATGATAAATTATAATTTTTTCTTTCCATTAATATCCCTAAGAATATTATTATAGGAGTATTATCATAAAAAGAAAGAAAAAGTTTAGGTACGATGTAAATATTTAACAAGGGTGTTTTAAGATATTTTTTAAAATATACAGACTAAATGGGTACTTAACTCAAAATATAAGGACGAAATAAATATTTACCCATCACATTACTCACAATAAATTTTTGCCCCTATGCAAAATTACCAATCCATATTTTTGGAATAAGTTTTGAACAATTAAAAACAAAACAATTTACTTAATTAGTTTTTTAAATTTAAAGCTAATATAGTTAAAAATATTAATAGAAATTATTTATTCATTTATCTTGTCAATCAAAAATACATAATTTTAAGTAACTGTATATTTATAACTTTTTAACAATCCATTTTGAGTACAAGGCATAATTATAAATATATAAATGAGAGTATTAATTTCGATTACAATTCTTATAGTTTAAGTGAATAATTTATTCCGGCAGTAACTCAATTGATTGTAGCCCAATCCAATTCGAAGTCATTCGATCACAAGTACGTAAATGCACCATTATAGAGTGCTCAACTACGTAGCATAAGTACTTATCTCATTAACATAAGCACTTGGGTTGGTGTTTTTCTCAAAATAGCATCCGAACTGGTTAACAACGTAGCACCTAAAATTTTAACTTTTTTTTTTTTTGAGTTTTCGAAAATACTCTAAAATAATTATGTAAGAGATGGAACAGCTCATCGGACGTTAAACATATTTTCGGATTTCAATTTCTAAATGATTGAAAAATGATATTAGGAATGGAATTACTTTAGGGTATGTTTGACACATGTAATTTCACAGTATTAGAGTCCTACAATGTATTAAAGTGTGCCAAATGCACCCTTAAAATCCTACGCGAGGGGAAACCCATGTCTGCGAGGGGAAACCCATGGCTGCACAAACTGGACCAATATTATTTAGTGTAGGTATATATATACCACAATATATATTACTAGTATTTTGACCACAATTGAGTTGACTTTAAATTAAGAGTTGAGGTATCCATATCGCAAGTTTGGTACAAGGGTGAGACATTTCAACATTCTTTAATTAATTTTAATTTTAATTTTATGGGAGGCATGATAAGTATTGAGTACTCATAATTTTTAAATTAAGTTTTGTCTGTTCGTGTGCGCCTTAAGCAATAGATTCTTTGGATCTATTTTATTGCAAGAATCTATTTCTTAACATTTTACAATAGAAGTTAGGATATCTGTTGTCATCAAACAACAGAATAATGATTCCTTCAGTCTCCATCTCTTAGTTGAGAAATGAACATAGATACATCTTTACTTAGTAATTGGTTTAAATTATTAGCTATTTGTCACCATGTAAGTTTTATTCATAAATTCAGATTATGAGAAAATTCCCATCTTAGAAATGAAATCCTCTAAATTAATATATCAAATTATTAGGATATGCTTACTGAATAAGTAACATCACTCTTGACATCATATTTGTTATACAAATTTTGTTTTAGATGATGGAATAAAAAAATATAATATTACGGTTGAACTTGGGTAGATTAAATATGACATGTGAAGGCAATTTGAACTTGGGCAAGTATTTATTTGAAACAGTGTGCCTTTATATCCTAAATCTATATTTGCATAGAATTGATCTTCATCTCCATAAAAGGGACCCACTGTTGATGTTGAATTCTGGTAGAATTGATCAAAAAGTCACGCCAACACTTGAATTTGTAGTTGTTGGGGCAATAGTTATGTGCTACCATTTCACTGTTGAACGGAAACCTACAACCTCGAGCACCTCCTTCGAGGATACCTGCGCTGACAATGACCAGTTAGAGGGACACCAGGTGTTTTTCAGGCGAAAACCCTCCAATGCTCAAGTCAGTAATAGGACCTTGCGGGAAAAATTTTTGTCACAACACTCGTGGTTCAATTTCAACTAATTTGGGATGAAAATTGTTAAGCTCAGAAGGGAAAAGAGAAAATAAACACAAAATTATTCTACAAGAGTGAGTATATGGAAGTCTAATAAAAATTTGTCCAACCCCTTTACCTTCGTCCTTCCTAACTTTTGTACTCCGTTGGAATTATTGACCTCCTCTTCTTCACGTGCATTATTGGGTCAGTTGCACAATCGTGGGTGAGTGAAAAGTGCAACTATTGATGAGTGGGTAGTGCAACTGCTAGTGAGTGGGTTTCGTGTCCGAATTTTTCTTGGGAGCACGCTGGCCCCCCCTTGACTAAGTCTTTAAATGGACCTAACTTATACTCTCCTTGTGAGTGCTTTCGCTAACCATGGCATAGGCAGCTAACCACTCGCATTCTCGAGGAGAGCACATCATGCTCGAGAAAATATCCTGTAATGGTACCTCTTTCACCCAAACATAGGTCCCCCAGTTTCCAGTGTTGAGAGTGGAACGAATCAACAATGGAAACTCAATACGTATCCTAGTGACCACACTGCTCCTCTAGCTGCTCAGTTCTATAGTAGAAGGTTGAGGAAAAACGTTTCTGCTACTCGGCTCTATAATAGGAGGCTGATGAAAAACATTTCTGTTGCTTGGCTCTATAACAGGAGGTTGATGAAAACGTTTATGCTTCTTTTACTAATTAGCACCTATTCACCTGAATAGTCGCGTTATTTTAAATGCATATGATGCGGCACGCATCAGACCAAGCGTTTGAATTTCAAACGGCGGTTATAGTACTCCTGAGGCCTAAGCTATTAAATATTACACCAGTTAAGACTTCTCATTTCCTCAAAATCCCTAATTTCCCAGATCGTTATCTCTCTCCCTGCTTTCCTTCACTTTCTCAGATTACTAGCTTAATCCATTTCACCGGAGATCTAATCGCACGAACTGCTTCACTTCTGGCTTTTTCTCGTCTCGGGTATTGTTTCTCACCCCTCATCATTGGACATTTATAGTTTTTTCTTGAGTTTGTAGACTCTTGGTTCTAGTTCTACATTTATTTAGAAAATGTAGAAGGGGAAAGAGAAAATAATTGAGATTGACAATGACAAACTAGAGTTTTTGCCTGACTTACCTAGGAAGCCTGTTTTTGACTTGAAAGTCCCCCTAGAAGCTATAAGTGATACCAGTGTTAGAGATAGTGTTAAAAGGATATCTCATAAGGCTTTGACCTCATCTGGAGAAAATGAATTGAACAGCACTGACTCTGGTGAGGTGTCTGATATGGAAGAGACTTTAAGTGAAAACCAGGAGGGGGACTTTGGTGATGGTGGAGATAAAAAGTCTTCACCAAAATAGGTCCGACCAAGGAAGAGAAAGAAATTGGGTAGTAGAACTCTGGCCAAGAATTACCCATTGACCTCATGACTAGCAACACAACTGTAGATGACTTAGTTGGGCTTAGGATAGTTTACAACATTCCTAGTGATATAGATCTTAGAGTTCCCAGTAAAAAGGATACGCCTAGTTGCCCCACTAAGGGATATGTCACCTTGTTCCTAGAGTGCTTTAAACTTGGGATAAGGCTCCCCTTACAGCCCTATTTTATTCGGGTGCTTGGAAGACTACACCTAGCCCTTGGTCAACTTAATCCCAATAGGTGGAGGGTACTTTCTAGTCTATTTATTTTATGGAACAGGTGTTGGCAAAGTGAACCGACTGTTGATGAGATCAAACACCTATACCAGCTAAAGAGTAGTCCAAAATATTAGGCTTGTAATATTTTATGTCAAGTACTAAGTCCATAAAACCCATAACTGACCTCCCAACTAGGGTTGGAAATTAGAAGGGCAAATTCTTCGTTGCTGGGGGTAATTGGGGTCATGTGGCATCTACAGATAGTGGGAACGTTCATGTTCCTTCCCACTTCTCGACTCCAGGTTGCTTGCTAGTTTAAGATGTTTCTTTTTTCTGCTTGCTTAGTTGAATTGTGCCATTCTAACATGATCTTGACTTGTGTATAGATTCCTGGAGTGTGACATATAACATAAAGAATAGATTGCTGAAGAGAGTAAAGGTCACCTTAGCCAACTCCTATTTGTATACGGACCTACTCTCTATCCATAGCTTGGTCAGCTTGCACTTAGTATCGGAAGCTACTACTATGGAGGACGCTATGATTGGAGCCTTGAACAAGAAACGCCCTCATTCTGATGGTGCCAAAGGGGGTTCGAGCAAATATGCTCTCTAAGAGATACGCCTGCAATTATAGAAAAAGTTTCTCTTCTAAAGACTCTGCCACCTCCCTTGCCCAAGGTGAATGAGGCAAGTGGAGGAACAAGTAGCAAGAGTCCTATTGCCTCAGCCCCTCCTGCTGGCTAGAAATCTCAACCCTCTTGGGAGTAACCAAACTATTTGGGCCTTTACATCAATGAGTTTAACAGGCTGGTAAAAAAGAAAGATCTCAAAAATTTTGATGGCCGTAAGCTCGGGGACCTGGTAGGTGCTATGCAGTTTGGCGCATTCCAGCTTGGCACCCTAGCCGCCTATTATAAAGCAAAAGTAAGTCGTTATGATAGGAAAATTAAAGATGACATTCAGACTGCTAAGAAGAGAGCCAATGCTGCTAAAGAGAGATCAAGACAGCTTAATCTCAAGAATCTCAAGCTCATGGAGCAAACATCCATCTCCGAAGCAAAAGCGGTCGAGCTTGAGAGGGAACTGACCAGCGTTAAGGAAAAGTTGGCAACCCAAAAGGCCTTTTATGAATCTCAGTTGGAGTTTCTTCGAGCATCTCACAAGAATCAGATCGAGGCTCCAAAGAAGGAGGTTGATGATAACTACAACGAGAGGCTCAGACATTCTTATCATTGTATTATGGCCGTCCTGGGGAGGCAACACCCCAACTTGAAGATGGATGAGCTGGTTGCTAGAGTTACTAAGTATATAAACGAGCAGGTAGCTGCGGAGGAAAGAGATCCAGCTGCGACTGGCAAGGCCACTCCCCCTCCTCCTACTACTACTGCCAAGCCCACTACTCTTTATGGTGCAATTGGCGAGACTCCCCCTCCTCCTCCAGCTAGTGACGACCCTTCGAGAGCAAATCCTCCTGAAACCCTCAAACTTCCCAAATGTAGTTATATAGAAGTAATAAGATATATCAATAAATTTTTTGTAAGACGTTGTATTTATTTGTTTTAATGTTATAAATGTTTCTTTATGATTAACTGCTCGCATTACACCTAACAAACTGATATTGGTAAATTTTTATTTTTGCCTTGCCTCAATCAGGCTTTGAAACTTCAACCCTCTAGTTTCCTTAGAAAATAATTTCATCAATTATTGCCTACTCGCCTTCGCTTGGTCGAGCAGGATCAGACAAATTTGGCTTTTGTCTTGCCTCAAGAAAGCTTTGAGACTTCAAGTCTTTGTTTGCCTTAGTAAATATTTTATGAATGTGTGCCTGCTCTTCTTCGTTCAATCGAGCAAGTTCTGGCAAATCTGACTTTTGTCTCGCCTCAGGGAGACTTTGAGACTTTGAGACTTTAAGCCTCTGCTTGCCTTAGTAAATATTTTGTGAATGTGTGTCTGCTCGTCTTCACTCGATCAAGTAGGTTCTGGCAAATCTGACTTTTGTCTCACCTTAAGAAGGCTTTGAGACTTTAAGTCTTTGCTTGCCTTAGTAAATATTTTACGAAATCTGACTTTTGTCTCACCTCGAGGAGGCTTTGAGACTTTCAGCCTTTGCCTCCCTTCATAAATATTTTACGAATGTGTGCCTGTTCGTCTTCGCTTGATCGAGCAAGTTCTGGCAAATTTGACTTTTGTCCTACCTCGATGAGGCTTTAAGACTTTGAGCATTTGCTTGCCTTAAATAAAAGGAATTAACTAAATAAACCTCGTCGAGCTTTTACTAGTCAGTATTTTAGAAATTACAAGAAATGAATTAAGCATGAACATCGAGTAATTACAACTAAATTGAACATAAACATTACAAAAATTAAATTCAGAAACTAGCTCATTATAGAGAATGGTTGCTGGAAATATTTTTTTAAGTGCTTGGCGTTCCATGATCGTTTGACCTCACGGCCATTTGCATAAGCTTTGCTCGCAAATCTCTGTATGACCCCTCCCAGTTGGGACCAAACACTCGGCTTGAATTTTTTGTGCTCTGATTAACCCTTCTGAGCACTCAATCACCACTTCTGAATTTTCGTACTCGCACGTTCTGGTTGTAATAGAGAGCTACTCTCTACTGATACTCAGCTGCTCTCCATAAGGCTATTTCCCTCTTTTTGGCTAATAGATCCAGGTTCAGACACATTTGCTCGTCATTTTGCTCTTCCATTATGTGCATGCTTCCAATTTCTGCAGGGACCACCGCCTCATGATCAGAGGCTAAGGCAAATAGGGTTTCTCCAGTGGCTGTCTTGTGAGTGGTTCTATAAGCCCATAGCACACTAGGTAACTCATTGACCCAAGCCCCTTTCTTTTTTCTAATTATAAGAGCTTCTTTATGGTTTTATTTACTGTCTCTACCTGCTCGTTCGCTTGTGGATGAGCTGGTGAACAAAACCTCAACTCTACGCCAAAATTCTCGTAGAACTCGCTGAAATTGTGGTTATTGAACTGTGTGTCATGTCTATTATAAGCACGTAGGGAATTCCATACCTATATATGATGTTTCTCCAGAAAAAATAGGTTGTCTTCTTCTTTGTGATCTTACTTAGAGCTTCGGCCTCTACCCACTTCGTAAAGTAATCTATTGCCATAATAGCATATGTGGCTATTCTTCGTCCTGTAGGCAAAAGCCCGATCAGGTCGATTCCCCATTGTGCAAAAGGCCAAGTTGAGGATATAGTGGTGAGCTTCTCTGGTGGTTGTGTGGGGAAGTTGGCGAAGTTTTGGCAACTCTTACAGCTCTTGGTCTTTTCCTCTGCATCCTGGTGCATCGCTGGCTAGAAATATCCTTGTCTCAGAGCTTTAAAAGCTAATGATCTTGCTTATGAATGATTCCCACAAATCCCCCGTGTATTTTGCACAGCACATAATCTGTTTCATCTCCATCCAAACATCGTAAGAGGGGCAAGTTACATCCCTGTCGATCCAATACTCTGTCAATCAACGTATACCTAGATGCCTAGCATTTGAGTTTTCGTGCTTGCATCTTATCTACTGGCGATGTCTCATCCTGAATCTACGAAATTATCAGGTCCATCTATAGGTATCGGCCATCTATTTGCATCACCTCCAAGTCCTGCTCGATATTAGGGGAGGCTCTTACTTCTATGGGAATTGACTTCGACATCCTTGCATATGTTATAGCGACCATTCCTAGCCAAGATATCTGCTAGATAATTTTTTGTCCTCAGAATCTATTCTATGTCAACAAGTGTAAACTTCTCAATCATTTATTTAACCTTCCTCAAATATGGCTCCATCTTCTCACCCCTAAGTTGAAACTTCTAGTTGAGATGGTTAACTACTAGTTGAGAATCTGTCCAAACTTTGACTCTACTTACATGAATAACCTGGGCCAATTTTAGTCCTACTATGAAGGCCTCGTACTCTGCTTGATTGTTTGCCACTTTAAATTCAAACCTTAAGGCGTACAAGATTTCTTCTCCCTCTGGACTTTTTAGGATCACTCCTGCCTCAGCTCTTTACTAGTTAGAAAACCCATCCACCGTTACTAGTACAATCTGGCTTACACTATTACCTACAATGACCAACACATCATTAACCTCCACGTCGGGCTCTTTAGATTCAGCTATAAAATCCGCCAGCACCTATGCTTTGATTGGTGCTTAGGGCTTGTAACTTATATCAAATTCACTTCATAGACCAATTGTCAAGAAGCCTTTAGTTTATGTAGTGTTTGCCATCACGGTTGATTCGTAACTACAACAACTGGAAAGGCCTAGAACTATGGCCTCAATTTTCTAGCAGCAACAATAAGGGCAAGGGCTCATTTCTCCATAATTGGGTATTTGGTCTCGGCTTTGAGTAGGGCTTTGCTAGTGTAGTATATCGGGTATTGGATTCCTACATCTTCTGGCACCAACATTGAGCTTGTGGGGTACTTGAATACAGCTAAGTACAGGTACATTGTATCACCTTCTCGTGGTGTTGACAAAAGAGGGGCCTAGAGCAAATATTGCTTTTAACTTTTAAAAGGCCACCAAGCACTCCTCAGTCCACTCTGTTTTATTTCTCTTCTCATCGCTTGGAAAAAGACATGGCATTTGCCTGTTGCTTTGGATACAAATCTGCTTAACACAACCAGTTTTCCTGTTATGTTTTATATCTCCTTAAGGGTGCGAGGAGACTTCATTTCTATGACTGCTCGAATCTTCTCTGGGTTTGCCTCAATCCCCCTGTGGCTCACTATAAATCACAAAAATTTCCCCAAACTCACTCTGAAAACACACTTTTCAAGGTTGAGCTTCATCTTATACTTCCTTAGCATCTCGAATGTTTCTTCTAAGTGCTTTGTGTGCTTGGCTCACTCCGTAGACTTAGTGATCATGTCGTTGACTTGTACCTCCATTGTCCGTCGGATTAATGGCTTGAAAATTTTATTCACCAGCCTCTGGTATGTCGCGCCAACATTTTTAAGACCGAATGGCACTACCCTACAACAAAACATACCTTAATTGGTAATAAAAACTGTGTGCTCCTTATCTTGCTCGAACATTGAAATTTGATTGTATCCTGAGAATACATCCATAAAGCTGGGCAAGCTGTTATCGACCGTTGAATTGACCAACTAATCAATTTTGGCGAAGCAAAGCTATTTTTCAGGCACACCTTGTTAAAGTTAGTGAAATCAACGCACATCCTCCATTTCCCCTTGGCCTTCTTCACCAGAACAACATTAGAGATCCATTTGGGGTAGCTCACTTCTCTAATGAATCCTACCTTTAAGAGCTTCTCCATCTCGTCATTAATGGCCTCGTACCTTTCCTGGTTAAAACATCTCTTCTTCTGTTTCATCGGTTGAGCATCCTCTCTTATTGCGAATCTGTGACAAGTTATCTTGGGGTCGATCCCCGGCATGTCATCATGCGACCAGGCGAATACGTCAGCATGTGCTCGCAAGCACTGCACTAGTTCTGCTTTCAACTCCTTTTCTAGCCTTGATCCAACCTATACAGTCCTCTCTGCATCATTGTGTTTTATACTTACTGTTTCAACTTCTTCCACCAGTTCTTGCCTTTTTTCTTGAAGTCTCCTCGTGTATCAAGAGAGGTTATTTGCATTGTTTCTTTAGCCGTTGTTGTATAACACCCCCTGGCTACCTTCTAATCACCTCTCACAACCCCGACTACGCAGTTTACTCAATACTTGAGTGCCAGGTAATGGTTTAATATCACTCTTTGCTGACCCTTAAAAAGTGTCTACTAAAAATCATCTGGTATAAGCTATCTTCCTCCACCACCACAAAATCCAATATCATTCTCTTCTCAAAAGATCTTGCACTAATTATTACTGGTAACTCAACCACCCCAAGGGGAGTTAAGCTACCCCCTCTAAATCCCTTCAAGGATGTGTTGGTATGCTTCAGTCTCACGTTTGTGATTCCCATTTCATCTAAAGTTAACTTGAATAATACGTCCACCGAACTTCCTAAATCTACTAGCATTTAGTTGAACATTTTACTTGCAACATTAGCTTTTATCACCAGGGCATCTTCATGGGGATACAACACCCACTTCTCTTCGTCATTCATCCACATGATAAGTACTTGCCTCCTCTTTGTTATTGGCATGTTAAAAAACACATCTCTATTGGTCATTGCATACCTTGAATAATTCTTCCATGATCTGTTCGAATCCCCAGCTAATGTTGGACCTCTTGTAATCACCCTAACTACTGATTGCTCGTGTCTAGCATCACCAGCCTCTTCTTCTACAACATAATACGGGTAATAGGATGAGCACCATCAATAAACTCATCTAAGTAATGATTCCACTTAAATCCTTCACTTGGTCTTTGATGTCATGACACTGAGCTGTAGTGTGGCCGTGAGTACTGTGGAACTCATAAAATCTGGTCCTATCTCGTTTATTGGGCGCCTTTTCTATTGGGGTTGGAGAATAGAGCAGGCCACGATTCTTTATGGCATAATACAGCTTCTCTAGTGAAACCTTCAATGGCGTATATCGCCCATAAGCTGGGGTCTAATCTATCATTTGCATAACTTTCTTCCTAGGGAAATTATTGTTGGTTGGTGCAGGTGGTGGCGGGTCTGATCTATCAGGTTTGATATTTTATGTGTGGTGGGCCATTGGGGCATTATATTGTGGGTGATTATATGGTTGGTGGTGTTCTCTCCTACGGTCTCTACTTGGTGAACGTGGAGGTGGGATTCGGCTGTGATAGGCTTGAGGTGACATTTGCTAATAAGCGAATGCTAAACCCCCTAATTCTCTGCTCACCGATGGCCTCTCGTTACACCAAGATATCTCGTCTCGTTTTTAAACATTTTTTTCTTGTCATTTCGTTTCTTCCAACTGCACACTCTTGATCTTTGAGGCCTTGTCTTCCTTGATCTCAATGTCTCTCTATGCCTACTCGTACACTATAGAATATGATTGCACGTCTAGGTTTCTCAGATTATACCACAGCCGCCTAATCTTCACTCCTTCTTTTTGGTCCTTCAACGGCCTGGGGTGATTGAAAGCCCCGAGGTCGAGGACAGCACGATGATAACTTTTCACAAATTCTCTGAGGGACTCATTTTCTCCCTGTTTGATCCCTATGACCTACATCATGTCATCTTCTAGAGCCACAGCTCTCTAAAATCGTTCCATGAACTTCAGGCACATTTGCTCAAAACTTCTAATACTTCCTCGAGATAGCTTTCTATACCACTCTCATGCTCGTCCCTCCAAGGTTAATGGAAATGTTCTACACCTCTAGGCCTGTGTCAAACCCAGCAACCCTGTCATATCATTAAAACATTTAATATGCACCAATATTTGAGGTTCCAAAATCAAAAATCCCATGGGATTATAATGTTCATAATCTCTACTGAAATGGGAGATTCGTTCTCCAGCTCAGTACCCTGTACTGACCTTGCATTTCATCAATATCTTAAGCCAATCTTCGCACTTCTCCTTCTAGCTCCACAATGCTACCAGGATTTCGTGCAGTTACCCGATCGTGCCCCGGCTCGATGTAACGCAGGTGTTCCCTAAGCTCCATTTCTTCAACGTTTACTTCTCTTCCTATATTCCCGAATTCTGATTACCGTGAAGCTTATGCCTAACCCCAGGGTTCTGCTCACCGCCAGCTTGACCATCAACACTAGGATTTAGCTCACTATGAAACTGGCTCCTCATTTCTAAATCCCGCTCACCTGGATTGACTCTATAAAAGGATTCGGGGACGTCTTGACTATTTTCTAGACTTTCTACGCTGATTCTACTCTGCCCATCCCTCAATTCATGTAAGATGGTTGTGAGGGTCTCCATCTGCCTCTCCATCCATTTCATCCGCTCATGCATTGCTCTCTCGCTTGCTTCATTCGCTATTTCTCGTAAGGTGATTGACTCTCTGAGCCTAGACTCGGCCCCTTGGCCATCATTTCCTCCTATATCCATACTCGTCCTCCTTCTCTTTCTTTGAATTACTTCGTCGACTGTAACTTTTTGTTCTGTCCCACAAACGGTGCCAAAATGTTGATGCTGAATTCTGGTCGAATTGCGTGACAACCAAAATGTCACGCCAACACTTGAATTTGTAGTTCTTGAGGGAACAATTCTGTGCTACAGTTTCACTGTCGAACAAAAACCTACACCTCGAGCACCTCCTTCAAGGATACCTACGCTCACAATAATTAGTTAGAGGGACGCCAGATGTTTTTCTAGCTAAAACGCTTTGATGTTCAAGTCAATAATCAGACCTTGCAGAAAAAACTTTTGTCACAACACTCATGGTTCAATTTCAACTAATTTGGAGTGAAAATTGTTAAGCTCAGAAGGGAAAAAAGAAAAAGGAAATAAACATAGAATTATTCCACAAGAATGAGTATGTGGAAGTCTAATAAAAATTTGTCCAACCCCTTTACCTTTTTCTTTCCTAGCTTTTATACTCAGTTAGAATTATTGACCTCCTCTTCCCCTCGTTCATTATTGGGTCAATTGCACAATTTTGGGTGAGTGAGAAGTGCAACTGCTGATGAGTGGGTAGTGTAACTGCTAGTGAGTGGACTTCATGTCCGAATCTTTTGCGGGAGCACGCTAGCCTCCCCTTGACTAAGTCTTTGAATGGACTTGACTTGTACTCTCTTCGTGAGTGCTTTCGCTGACCATGGCATAGACGGCTAGCCACTCACATTCTTGAGGAGAAAATGCCGAGGAGAGCACATCATGCTCGAGGGAATATCCTGCAATGGTACCTCTATCACCCAAATGCCCACTATTTTAAAACTTCCCTTCATTTATCTATCAATAAATTAGTCCCTTTTGCTAGAGAGATCTCCTTGAATAAATGTGAACTATAGAACTAGATCGAAGGAGGAAGGATAAGAGAGTTGTTTTTATATTGTTCATTACTCATATTGTAAAGAATAACATCTCGTAATATTTTATTTTACGTAGTGAATAATGAATAAATCGATGATATAAATTTAATGTTAAACCAAGTAAATCTTGTATACCATTTAGAATTATTTGTACCATGGGACAAGATTGTGATTATCTCTATGTGCCCCCTCCCCCTAATTAGCTTCTTATGAGCTTCTTTTTAGCTTCATGAACTCTCTAATAAGCATTGTCGACTAACTTCTTTGAGCTTCATATAGGGTCCCAAAAGGGTTAAAAGCTCCTTTCGGCTGCATGAGCTATTTTCAGCTCCCTTGAGCTCTCTAAATTATTATCTCCTTTGAGCTGTCCTTGACCTCTTCTAAGAGAAATTCTAGAGTGTATCAAAAATACTATATTTAATTTATTCATATATGATATTTGTATTTCAATTAAATATAATTACTAATTACATATATGGTGATTTTTTAAAACAAATGTACACATAATATACATGCATTAATTAAATATAGTATCTCTGGTGTACTCTAAAATCTTTCCTCTTCTAAATTTTAGGAGCTCCATCTAGCTCTTTGAGCTTCTCTAAGCTCCTCAATGTCACTCTCCAAAGTGAACAATCACCATACACAAGTTGAACCAATCATCAAAGGCTTATTTCATTATTCCTCCACAAGTCAATTAGTTCGCATCATTCGGCCAGGCTAAAAATAGGCTGAGACAAAACCTATATATGATGACAACAAATCAGGCCTATGACTCAATAGAAACTTGAATGGCACCCCTTCATTTTATCTCATCTTCCCTCATTTTTTAATTTTTTAATGATTCTGACAATGCGGAAACGTCAAAGATTGAAAGATAGATGAAGCAAAAGTTTTTGAATAATGAAATTTATTAGGATAAGTAATAATGCTATAGTTTTGAGCCCATTTATATAATAACCCTAAATACTGTAAATTTATTAAGATAGACAAATCTAAAATATTATTTAATAATAAAATTCTCCTAATCGAAATAAGAAATTAAAAACAAACAACACCTAAATTTGATTTCTATAAAAAAAAGATAAAAATCCTTAAAAAAACAGGAAAAATAGAAAAGAAAATCTTAAAATTGAAAAAGTATAAAAAAAAATAGTTTTTCAAGCCCAAGTATGGCCTAGAATGACAAAAATGATTTAGATTTGATTCGTCTTGTCACAAGCTTCGAAATAGTATATTATATGCTTTAAACAAACGGTTATAGCCTAAGTTATGCTCTCTACAAAGTACTCTACTCACGACACACAACTATCCTAATCAGATCCCTATAAAAAATTTTAAAATAATTTCTCTCTTAATATATAACCAATAGAATCCCCTCCTTATCAAGTAAAAGAGGAGGTGAAATAGCAATGCTAATTATGGGGCACTGCAATACCATTTTTCTAGTCAGCGCTGACGGTGATGACCACAGGGCAGGCTATTGTGAGCACGTTATTTGTTTTCTTGTTATCAAAGACTGCATGAAATGGCTCAAAACCTGAATCCAAAGAACATAAATAGGAAGCAGCTGAACCCATAAGAGACCAAGCTCCAGTTGTGATGTTGATGGCACCATGAGTGCTTAGTTTCTTTGCAATTTTTTTTTTTTTGTAAAAAAATTAAAAAATTTGTCATCTCTCTAATTGATTGATAATTTTGCAAAAAATAAAGAATTGAGATTAGTATAATGGCAAGTGCAAAAATTGAACTGAACTTTACCGTTGGTTAATCATTTAGACATGAGTGCGATTTGTGTGCGGTATGAAAAAGATATAACTAGTAATAAGGGTAAATAGTGTATTGGAAAATGATAAATTGAGGAGTTCAAATATCACCACTCATGAAATTTATTTTGCAGCCTTATAGATTAGTGTTTTTGTAGGCTCAGATCCATAATAAACTTATAAATACATTTGAGTAGTGCTTACTTCTCCGATCGAAATGAAAATCTTAATGAGTGCGAATCCTGAGATTGGGAGTGTGGAATAGGAGTGAGAATAAGTTATTTACTTACATTGAAATTGAATATGGAATAGGAGTCTGAATTTCATTTATGTGTTTACTTTATCTTGAATTGGAAGTTAATTGTTTCAAATTACAATTTTATACTTATTTAAATAATAGTAGTTTTTAATTACAAAGTAAATAAAAAATATAGTTTTAAAATAAACTATTTATTTTATTATTAATTTTAATTATATAAATTAATAATTATTATTAATATTCTTAATTATGTAAATCATAATTTTTTTATTAATTTTAATCTATAAATTAAAAATTATTGATAAGAACAACATAAATGAAATATTATTATTAATAATACAGTACAAAATTATTATTTTCTTAGAATAAACTATTTATTATTATTAATTATTAATTTTAAATAAATATATACTACTTAAATTAAATAAATATAGTAATATTATATGTTCATATAAAGATAGTATATAGTAATATTATATATTCATAGATTAATTCTCTATGAATATAATAATATAATTTTTAAGTAATTTTAATACTATTATTCTTAATAAATGTAATATTATTAAATAATATGATAATATTATTTAAATAAATATGATAATATTTTTGAATAAATGTTAAATTATTTTATTTCAGTAAATATAATTATATCATTTTTAATAATGAAATAGTAAAAATGAAGATGTAGGAATGAATTTCTATTCCCACTTCTTCTATAAGAGTGGAAATCTCACTCTTCACTTAAAAAATGAGTGAAACATATAGAGTGAGACTTTCGCTCTCTTCTTTAAATGAATAAATAAATACAAAAGTGAGAAAAATTCACTCCCTACTCCCGTTCTAACAAGTAAAAACAACATTGGTGTAGACTCAAATCTCCAAATCAAATTAAGATACTCAAAAGTCTTGTAAATGAATAAATTCTGTTGGGTAGCAAGAAAAAAAAATAATAATAATAATAAATTGGTTTCCTATAAAAAGATTACACATATAACAATATTTACTGATGCAAAAGCTCCAGGGCTTTCAACAAAGTGCCTCTAAACCTGTTCAAATCAAGCTGCACATTTTGTTTATCCAAGTACAAAGACTTGAAAGCACTCCATCCCATTTTTAAAATTGAAGAAGGATCTCTTAAAACTTGATGATCAATTGGGTATTGTTGTATCAAAGTGCTTTCTTCTGCACTTATCTTATACTCCAAGTACCTCAACTTCATAGCCTTTGAAGGCTCTTCAAAATCATCTCTCGCCACCCATTCAACCGCAATGGGAACTACTTGAATAAACACAGCATTTTCAGGAAGGAACACAATGTTGGCCAAGCCAGCTCCGTGAACTCCCAACAACACATCACAAGAATTCACAATTCTCGCGAATCTTGACAATCTCATATCCGCCTCTTCCACCACGACTTTGAAGCCTAATCTTCTAGCCATTCGAGCTATCTTTCTCGCATTGGTAAAAGTTCTTGTTCTCTTCCGCGAGATTATCAGAAGCCGCGGCATTTTCTTTTTGCCTTCCTTGTTGTGGATGGTGATGGCTGTGGACCTTTGTAACGAATAACAACTTCTTAAGAATTGCTTAAAGTCTGTCATTGTGTAAGATGACTTCGAAGGATCAATGCTCAGCTCTTTCTGGTCATGAGCTTTAAGCCCAACGATCCCTCCTGGGAAGCAATGAACCTTGCCAATATCATTTTCTTGATCAATGTCGATGATGTCATGATTTGATAACTTTTGCAGTAACTTTCGGAACTTGTCTATCCAATGGTATTTTTTATTGGTGACAAGAAATTGCACTTCTCCATTGAACTGTCTAGAAGTTATATACAGCGGGACAATAATGTCTGTGAAGTCATGAAAGTGGTTTCCTGCGTATCCTCCACTGGAGAAAAGAATAGCTGGAACACTGTGATTTTGACTGCATTCTGGGAGTTTTTGGCGACTCGATCCTGATTTTACAGCCCATTCCCTGACCCAGTTCATTGCTGTTGAGTCTGCTTTACGGGCATAAGGCCTTATAATCCAGGAGCTATTATCGACGCCAGCTGCTTCAGGTGAAGAAATAAACACAGTGCCTGAACTTGCTTCAATCCTTATATCATCTTTGATCTCGCAAAAGTCTGATCTTTGAGTTATGCTGCAGTAGCTTGGCTCAATTTTCTTCTTGGGTAAAAAATCTGGAACATCAAGAATTAATCAACATCCGGTTCAAAATCTTGGGCTAATTTTGTGTATGAGTTACGCACATGGGCTTTTACGAAGCTTACCTTTTACCATTTGTTCAGAATTGTTCATCGTAGCATTGGTTATTAGCAGCTGGGAGCTGCTGGTATTCTTGAATGTAAGCTGGAAACTGCTTGTATCTTTGACCATTAGCATCTTCAGACCAATGTCCATCGGGAGCCGCAAATTTACTGCAAATTAAGAGCAGTATTAGAGCTTCATAAGAGATATGAAATGTACAACTTGCGATAATAAGAAGTAGTTACAAGCCGCTGGTAGAGGAGCCAAATAAGGCTTAAGCACAGTGCAGAAAGTCAATGCAATGACAAAGAAACCAATTAATGCCCCATATTTGAATTTTTTCTGCTCATGCTTGCTAAAGCTTCTAGCAAGTACTGAATCATACAACATTTTCCTTCTCTTTTTCTCACTCAAAGGCAAAACTAACTCAATGCTCTTTTCTAAAATGCTATTTTGCATACAAAAAAAATTGAAGCTCTTTATTTTTAGTGTAATAAAGAAAGCCAATTTTATTTATTTAAACTTTTAATTATTGTGAACTAATATTGGACGCCAAGGAAGATAATTTGGATACCATTTTTTTATGAGAAAAAGTTGGGGAAGGTAGAGGGGAGCATTTCATGAGTTCTGTGAATTATTGCTTAGCCACGTATGCACGATTTTATTAAGCTGTATTGGATTTGATTTCTAAATTTCTTGAACTGTCGGAAAAGGACATTTGTTGGTGACTGCTGTTTGAGAAAAACAAACACCTCTTTCAATGATTGGCATTTGGTGATTTCTTGCATGTTCTCAGAATGAATTGCCGGCCGTGGATTCCAGCCGCCTCGCAAGCTATCAAGCAACTATCATCCCAAAATACAATGCTATATTTACTTTGTTCGAACACTTAATTTGTATTTCAACCACTGTGGTAAATAATGTGTCATTATTTGATTAATTTAAGTGATATATAATTACTAACCCTTTTCATTTTTAATTTAAATAGTAAATTTCTTTTGACAATACATCAGTGGAGATATAAATCAAATATATCATAACTAAATAAATATAGCATGACTCCAGCCTAAATTGGGTGGGTGGGTGGGTGCAAATGGATCAAAGAATTGAAAAGGCTGGACCGAACTATTGTTTCAATTTTAGTTTAATCTTAGAAAAGAGAAAAAAATTGATCAGATCGATTTTTAATAAAACTGAATTTTTTTTATTCAATCTATTGAATCTTAAACTGAATTGAAGACTAAAGAATCAAAACACCAACAAAAGGGACCAAAACTATAAAAATTGTGGTCAAAATACTAGTAAAGTTAATACTAGAGAAATTGTGATAGTTAATCCATATGGTGTGAGTGTAACTATGTTATAGCACTTATGTAACATCCATCATATTTTACACTACTGGTAACAAATTCTATGTCATCCGTGACAGACAATATTAGTGTTGCATGTAAAATATATATAAGACCATCATTAATAACGAAAAATTTATAGCTAGTAACGGAAAAGTGTATCGGGCTGTTATTACCGACGGTGCACTCTACTTGGGCTTCAAACTAATTATATCAAAACTGCGAACCTAAGGAATGCCGACAACAGGTTAACTCAGTTGCCGGAGTTTGTTTCGAAGTTGAGGTATCCAAATAAAAGTTGCGTGATGGAAAGAGACACTTTGACAATCTTTGTCCTTTCAGTTTGGCTGGGATGCATGATGAGGCCGAAGTAGGAGTAATGCTTAGTATTTTTATTTTTCAAGGTATTTGTCCTTTTTCAAGGAGCACGTGTGCGCATTAGAATTATAATAGATTCTTTAAAACTTATTTATTGTTATAATAATATTGGAGAAGTTGACGCATTGTTGTCACAAAAATAGTGCAATTAAATTAATCGTGTATTCATGGATATCCACCTCCCTGGCTGAAAGATAGAACATATTTTTCCTACAATTGGATTTGGATTTGAGTTTGTCTGGCACTCACCATATATGTTTTTTGTATATACAAAGATCCATATCTAACCAAATTCTATGACATATTTGAGAAACGTTATCGCCATAAGTCAATGTTAGGTAGAAAAGGCAATCATTTGATTTAATTCAGTCGAATGGTGAATGGATGAAAATTAAGTGGATTATGGCAATTAAGTTACCTGTTTAAGTTAAGGGAATCCCATCTTCTTTTATATTACAATTATTAAAAAAAAAAAAAGAAATAGTGGGATGCCGTTATCGCAAAATCCAAATTAATTTTTAAACACCTACCTCCCTCATAATTCAAATTTGAATGTGCAATAAAATAATTAATACTACTTAAAAACCCTTCGGCTATCCTTAAGAGCAAATTATAAAGTCCTAATTAAAACGATGATAGACCATAAATTTCTCAACTCATTAAAAAACACAGATAAAATTACCTTGTGCAAATTTCCATAATTAGTTAACACAACACAATATAATTACGTAAAGCCAAAAATATAGAACTTTCATGCAAAACCCTTACAAAATGAAATCATCTACTGCACACAATAATTTAACAACAAATAGACTTAGTTCTCTATTTTGATATAACTTTTCAAACAAAGCTTAATCAAATTTTTTCTGATCTATAACCCAATATCAATCACTACACACTGATTAATGAGTCAAGAATCAATTACAAATCAATATTACACAAACAAATCTAAAACAACAGAGAAGAAGATGAACAAAACAGAACAAATAAGATTATAGAGGTTCAGCCATAGAGGCTACATCCTCTTGAGAAATAGAGCTATGACTTCTTCCATTGATGCAAATCAAGTTACAAACTTACAGAGAAAGTTACAAGGAATCGAATGAATCAAAGCATAGCCTAAAAGGCTATATATAAAAATCTAGAAGCATCCACCAAGTTGGTTCAGAAGACAGCTTGCATTCTGGTTTGTTTCAACAAACACAAAAATTTCCCGCCCATTTTAACAGCTCATAGCCGTCTTCCTCACGTGCTGAACATGTGAGTTACGAAAGTGAACGAAACGGCATCTGTCTCTGTCGTTTCAAGCTTAATCGAATCATGTGCAACGCATATATCTTACTTACTGCACTCATATGACATGAATTAAATATCATATGCATGATCAAAGCTTGAAACCGATATGTCATCCAATTCCAAACTGGCAAGTTGTCTGACACTCACTAACTTATCTGACATTGTCGTTTATTCTAGAATTATGATTTTGGTTTAATAGTTCAACATTATTCGAGTAGAGTTTTTATTAGTAGAGCTTTATAAGTAGATATTTTGTTAAAAAAAATATTTAAGTTGTTTAATTGTTAATAAGAGTTTTTATTAAAAATAAAATTATTTTAATAGATATTTTTTTTAAAATTATGTTATAAAAAGAATGAAATAAGATTGTGAAATAAACTAAGTATAATTTAAACTTTAAAAAAACTCTACAACCTCCATTCCTAAAATGTGAACTTTCGCTAATAGAGGTAAAATAATTTATTTAATTACCAAAAGCTTACTCAAAATGTAATCAAAAAATACTAAAAATTTTAAAAAGAACTTATAAAATTAAATAAATACTTATGTTTATTAAATAAATTATACTAAACATACACTCATAGCAACAAATACAACATATAAACATATCATAATAACAGTGAATAATTGTTTCATGGATTCTTAAGTTATCAAAAGCCCGTTTAGGATTCTTGGGTGATATTGTACCCAGTATTTAGATAATGGACTTGCCCTAATGTTGTTAAAATCAGGCCCGTTCAACTACATGAACCCTAGACATTAGACTCAAGAATCCATTATTTTTCCTTTTTATGATCTTGAAAAGGATTTTGCTACCTTATTATAGCAGCTGTAAAAATAGTATGAATAGTACCACACGTTGATACTATTTTTTATTTTTGCAGCTGCTGTAAATTACAGTAACTGTAAGGTAGGGGTTCTCAAAAAAGATTTTTGTGTGGCATTGGAAATTAACACATAAGTATTTTAAATGAGAGTTGATATTGTATCACTGCTAAAAAAATTTTTAAGATGAACTTTTATAGTCTATTTAGCCAGCTAAAATTTGTATTTAAGTATTATATAGTCTATGCGTTTCAGATTGAAATTGACAATATTTGTAATATATATATATATATATATATATATATATAGACACACACGCGCGCACACAGAGATAGGGGTAGACAAAGCCCGTATTAATTTTTTAGTTTCTACCTCTTTTAGAATTTTACATGGAGTGGTCAGTGAAGAAAAGTGTTTGAAAATCAATCTATTAAACCCTTCGGGCACAAATTATAATTTATATTGTTAATAGAAACTTAACTAGTTATGAGGCTATGATCAATATCTTGTACTGCCCAAACTCAAGAATATATACTATTTGATTTCAAGTTATACCAAACTAATTCTAGATAATAAATTGGGGCAATAAGATTAAATATATTTTTAACAAGGTTGATAATATAGATTAGGAATACAACTCCTAATTAATTTTCTTTCATTAAATAAATACTATGTATTTTGTTAATGTTAAGTCATTTAAAATACTTAGATCCATCAAATAATATTTATATGATAACTATTCAATTGTCGGGTAAATTTCAATTTACCCTTACATAAAATGATAATTTAAATTTATTCTCCAAAGTGCTAAAAACATCAATTTACCCTTATTTACAATTAAGAAGGTAAAAAAATTCATCAATACACCCATTTGCCTTAACATTTTGAATTGTAAACCATACACAACTTATAACATTTATGGGTGCACGTTCTTAAAGGCAAGATGGTAGAGATTCCATTTTCTTAAAAAATGTTGAATGAAATAGCTGAGAGGAAAGAGAAAAAGTAATAAAACTTACCGTTAACGTTCCATGTCATTTAACATCTATTAAATATTAATGACTCATTCATCTTTGATATAAAGGTCAATTTATTTTATTTTTTATTTTTTATTATAAATTTAAGAGGTCATCGATCCTTCCCATATCATTTAATAATAAATATTATTAGCAAGCATTTTATGGGTGGAGCAATAGACGTCGTTTGGGGTGGGAAAAAAGGTTACCTTAATATTAATGAGTAATGATACAGTCACAAACTCTTATTATAAATTAAATTTATACAAACTGATGTGTCATTAATTCATTGGTTGAAAGAAAATATAAAATAATGAAAACAAATCATGTGGACCAAGTGATATTTAATTCAACCAATTAAATCATGCCACATCAATTTATACAAAATAAATTTGTACAAAAGTTTGTGACTGTATCATTACTCATAATAATAACATGTCAACACTACACACAATTACCCTTTTTTTTTAAGTGTTTAAGAAAACAAAATACATAATACAAATAAAGAAACCTCTTTGTATACTTTAAGAGGTCTTATTATCATTTGTACGAGCACTCACACAACTGACTCCAGTAGTAAATGTCCTTTTATTTATTTTAACTTGACACATACGAGTAACATTATGCTTATAAACTTTGTATTCCATATCTGCATCCAAACTGATATAAAATAGAAATTTGAGGTGTCACATCATCACTTTGTATATACACATTTGAAATACAAACTTTTAGAAGCATGATAATTAGCCACTCTTATCGCGGTTTCTCCCATATTGAAGGACTATAAGAAGATCAAGATCATCGATATTCACTGTCTCATCAGAAATACTACCATACTTTGGCCTAATACCCTCTTTCAGAAATACTACCATACTTTGGCCTAATACCCTCTTTTGAAATAGGTATCTCCGGCCACTGATTCTTATCTGAAAATATCAAATTATAAAACTCATTCATTAACGACATTTATCAATATATGAATTAGAAATGGTATATTCAACTGAATTTGTAGTAAAGTACCTGTAAAAGATCCCATATTCTTCAATTCAGAAAAGAACTCTTCCTCTGGTGTAATTAAGAGCAAGTAGTCGAGCGAGTTCTTGCTTCTGGTTTGAGATGGTGTATATAAACAATCGTGGGGGTACTGTTGAGTTTCCATATACCGATTTCGCTTTCAAAAACGATTGAGTTCTGGATTCGGGCATGGACACGTTTCTATTGATTACTATTAAAAAGCACACAACAATTGTACGTTAACTAATAATTTATTTGATAGTTGTGTGATAATTTTTTGTTACTCACAAATATTAGCTAAACTAATATTTTTTTGAATCTGATACCAAACATGATGTTAATATAAATAAACTTCGTTGTCTTGTTTTCCAGGACACCTGTAATTGCATTACAATATGGAGATTGGAGTCATCCATATTCTCCATATTGACACACATGTCATTGCTTTTGTCATATTTTGATTGAATTGTAATGAAAATTAATTCATACCTAATCTACCAATCTAATAAGATGATTTATGGTATATTCTTTTATCTAAATACAATAATGTTTTTAAATTACAGAGAGGTGGGTAAAATTTAGATTAATTTTAAATTTTTAGTTCCTTAAAATTCAACCCCCAGTGACTAGTTAAGACTGCTTAAAAACCTATCTCGGTCAGACGGTTCACCGAATATAATTTATAAGCTTTTAGTAATTTTTCTTAAATCACCCTTTCTTTATGGTTTCCTTTATACTTAATTCTTTCTTTTGCGGAGGAAAATGATCAAAACACCCTCTCTTGTATTAGTAAATTGATTATTTAATAGCATCAGTTATGATCAAACGTATTTCCATCTTGTTTACAATCAATAAAGAATAAAAACACTCAATGATTTAAGAACAAGATGGCTATATATTAAAGGATTTAGTTTACAGATAGTTTAAAAATCATTATTGTGAGTAAAACGTTTTCATTGAATTATAGTATTTAATTTTCCTATAATAGCAACATTATCGATATAGTGGTAATAAAATATTTTATCAAGATATTGGTTTGTAGAATATTTTGATGTGCTAAAACTAGCCCTTTCCATTTATTAATTGCAGTTAGGGTATAATTGTTATTTTGATTGGTCAAACCTAGTACTCAACAGTTATATTTTACAGGAGCATGGAGCTATGTATACCTATTCAGTAAAGTTAAGAGACCACTTAGAGCTGGCAAAATTTAACATGACCTGATTACTCGGCACGGACACGACACGAGCAAATGGGTATGGGTCCTTAAATTCGACACGATTATTAAATAGGTTGGGTTCGGGTTGACACGATTTTTTTCGTGTCGGGTTAGGGTTAAAGTTCTTGACCCATTTACCCGAACAATGACACGATTATATTTTATATTTTAAATTAATTTTTAGATTTTTGTTATTAAAACTCAAATATTAAGCATGATTCTCTTTTCTTAATTTTTTTTAAAGACGGACATATACATAATGTTTTATTTATAAATTTTTATATAAATTTATAACTGCAATAGTGTGAGTGTGTAAAATATTGATACACATGTATATTTAATGATATTGATATATAATAATATTTACATATATATAATTTAAACTTTAAATAATATAAATGTGTAATAGTTTGGGAAGTGTGTGTGTAACATTTATTAAATATATAGATATTAAATGGGTTATTGGCGGTGACGGGTTTGGGTTTTAATATTTTAACATGATTATTAAATGGGTCGTGTTTGGGTCGACCTAAATTTAACACGACACGAAACTGACACGACACGAACACGACCCGATGATCCATTTTACCAGCTCTAAGACTAGTTTTTTATTCTGAACATATTTTCAAATTTGCACAAAAAAAAAAAAAGAATTCTTGCGAAACTTTGCACATCCATTGAATATATTTTTTTATTATTTACTTTATAAAGATAGAGGTTTGCAAAGCTATATTAATTCTTATATCCTTAACCTCCTTTAAAATTTGAACTTTATTGTCAATCTTACTTGAGAACCTCTTGAGCAAGTGCTCGGAGGCAAATTCTCCTTTTTTTTTTTTTAAACTCCCACATCCATGGAGAGACTGGCAACCCTTCACCTTATAAATATGAGATGGAGGTGTCAAGCAACTTAATTAATGAATCATATTTGATAGTTATTTTTTAATATCGTCTACTTGACCTTTGAATAACTTCTCGGTCTTCCTAATTTTCCCTTGGCAAGACTTGTTGAATTAAAGGTGCTTTAACTAAATTTTTGGGTGAGAAAAAAGGGAACAAAAACTTAGCTAAACACAATAAATTTGTATTAAAGTGAAGAGGTGCCTTGCGTAATCAAGGTGTGTTGTCTATTTTTGGCTTTCCGTGGAACTAAAGAAAGAATGGAAGAGGTGGGGTTGATGAGAGGAATATGGATCTAGAGACGATAGACTTCAAGGACTTTGTTTAACCTGTAAAATAGAGAAAAGAGGTTAGAGATGAAGCCAGTAATGACTTGCGACCACACTCCGATAATTAAGTTAGTTTGAGGTTATTTTTTTTATGCTAAAGGTTGCAAGCTCTAACAATGGAGATGGCTAGAGGTTGAAGAAATTAAGCCTTGGCCTTGTGTTGTGTGTGTATTTCGAATGAATGAGAAAAATAAAATCTTCTGGAGTGCCTGGGGGTGCCTGGCCACCATGCCACTTGGCACACTTTTATTGGTCTTTTTCTCTCTCTCCACAAGGATATTCTTGTCCTTTGGCATTTAAGACTGATGGAGCCTCGGGAGCATGTTTGGACGGACGCAAGCAAGCTCGTTATTTATACATTTTGTCCATACTTACACTTATTGGACTTTGTTAGGTGGTCCAACGTGCCTCTACAAAAGCTGTCCTGCAATGGTTGCGTGTGAGGTAAGACAAATTGCCCTAGCCGTTTTGGTGGGCTGCTTTGGCCTTTTTACCGCTACTGTCTCCTCCTTCACGTGCCTGACATTTTGGATATTTTCTTTAATATCTAGACCAATAATATCTATTATTGGTCTCTAACAAGTGGATTAAAAAACAAAACATCTAAAATGTCAGGCACATGAAGTGTAAAATTTTATTATATATTATTGGTCTCTAACAGGTCGTTTTAAGATATATGCAGCATTTTTAATGTTTTTATTATATTAATTCTTCCTATTTTAGTAATTTCATCTAAAGTCACGTTGCATTTAAAAATAAAATTAGTTAGTGGGTGTTCAAATTAATTTTTTAAGTGCATTCAAATAATAAAAATTGTATTTCAATTCATATTATGTTATATATATGGAAGTGTAGCATTTCAATTCATATTAGTTTTTAATTAATTAGAGGCTATTTATTTCAACAATATTAAGCGAAACAGTACTATCGTAATTTAATTTTTGGAGATATATACGTAAAGAATGGAACATAAATTCTGCTACTTGAATCAATTGAACACCAATTTCAAATCCAAATGGAGGAAATGGTTCGTAGAAATAAAATGGAAATGGCCATGGAATCATGCAAGCCAAGTAAAAACGTAAATAACACCTGAATTTCAATCCAAAAACCTTGCAAATATAAGAGCACCTGCGTTCCACCTCCAATAAGATTATTTCATGATTTAAATTTCAACTGCAATCAATACAAACAGTTTTCAAATTTTCATATTATTATTTCTCCAATTCAGAGTGTCCTTTATTACTAGATTAATTAAAATAACTCTGGGAGACATAAGTATAACCAAGGAAAAATTTAGTTTTTAGCCTGTCAAATAGTTTTCAGATAATTTTATTTAGTTAATCATACAAATTCAAAACTTGAGACATACGAACTAATTGATTTAGGTTTTGCAGTGCCCACTCCCTCCCTACCATTTTTGGAAAAAAATTCAGGTTTTGACTCTACCATTAAAAAGTTTTTCAAAGATAAATGATAAAATCAAGATATCACTGAACTTAATTAATGCCTATATATATATATATATATTGAAGATCAATTCTTATAGAATTAGTAGAAAGAAAAACTGAAAATCCAAAAGCTTCAAATTATTAACAATCATCAACATCGATAGATGAAGTCGTAATTTGAACTAAGACATAGAGCATTAAAGCCTTATTTAGTATTGAGATTGGACAATTGTAACTTTCATTCTACAGCACTAAAATGTTTAATAAACACTAACTATTGTGGTTTGGAAGCTAAATGGATTTGATCTACCACTGATATAATAAAAAACACATAATATCTTTCTTATTTTTGTTAAAATTATTATTTAAGAGTCATATTAACTATATACTATTAATTTTTATTTTGTGTTATAGTATTTTTTTCATAATAATTATAACTTAAAAGTTATAGCACTTCAATACCATATTAGGCCTTAAATTTGCTAGTTCAACAAAATACATAGATAAAATTACCTTGGGGAATTTCTCATAATTAGAAAACACTACCGCACTGTACTAGTCAGTGTTACATAACGCTGCAAAATTACAACTAATCCTCACTTGCATTCAAAATTACACTCCTTTAGGTTTTTTCTTTTCAACTCCAATACACTTCAAGAATAAAAACCCTAGGTTAAGGTCAATTGGCTCTTGAATTTGAATACGGTCTTGAATTTGAATACGGTTATCCTTGGGTAAGGACTCTTGGATTGTACTAGGTATTTAAAGGAGTAGATAAGAATGGCAAAAAATCGAGCCTACCCTACAAGAGGGACCAATATTTATGATCAAGCCAGAGTTATTTATAAATTTATTGTAAATATATTTATGTGAATGTCAATGCATATAAACGAGTAAAAAAGCACGAATATCAAACAATGCAATATCAAAACTCTTATATATTTAAGAAAAAAATGACAACGATGTAAAAGACAAACCTATAATATAAATCATTAAGATTGTAGCATAAAAAGTTATTTATGAAATTATGTTCTATTTTATTGATAGAGAAGGTGGAATTTTTTAATACGTAGTTTGATATAATAAAAAGAAAAAAGCAAGAATAATTGTGAAGGAAATAAATCATGAAATTATGGAAATTTTATTAATTGTTACTATGTGCCATTTGGAACTTTCTAATACTAATGACAATGTTATAATTTATTGATATATTTTTCCTTCAATTAGACAAAATCATAATATTCTTATAATAAGTTAAATCTAGCATTTTAGCCTCTAATAATTTCAATTTATTCAATACATATATAGTTTTATCATTTTGTAAAATAACTCCTTAACTCCAATTAGAAAAAAAAAAAAGAGGAAGATTTAATTGGGGACGTATTTGAAAATATAATTAAAATTCTAATTTCATATGAACAATTAGAAAAAAATTAAGGGGTATTAATGAATTTTTTTTGGATTGGAGCCACACCCAATCTAGCCCACCTTTAGGTCCACCATTGTTGGCTCGGGCTTGGGCTCGGGCTCGGGGCTTTAATTTTTTGGCTGGAGCAGGTCAAGTTGCCCAAGCGGGTAGTGATAATTAATTAGTATCGATAAATATCTCAAATTTTTTTAATCCAAATTTCATCTAGAATAATATGTTATTCATTAAGTTGTTGATAATTCTTTATAATATTTAAGTGAATTAATTGTATTATCTCATCAACCAATTGATGAATACCACATCATTTGAGATAGTTTTTTAGAATAAAAATTTTTGATGTGTAGTGCTACTCGATATTTGAACTTCAAAATATCTCACAAATCCTCAATTTCAATTAATATTATTTATTTCAGAACTGCCTTTATTGAGAAATAAAAATAAATATTTTTTTTCTCTCAAGTTCTCAATATATTAATTTCTCATCTTTACATCTTTGTCATCTTTTTAATTTTTTACAATTTGAATCAATATATTAATTGCTAATCAATATCAAATTCAAATTATATAAAGTATTAGATTCTCACACAAAATCAAAATCAATATCATCAATAATAATAAAACACACCATTTGTTTATAAAATTTAACAAAATCCAATGTTGAAACTCATCGTATGTTAGTGAAGCCAATGGATTGATGGTATAGAAAATAGATTGTGTTGTGAGAATAAAGTAAAATAATAATTTTTTGATTTAGTAAGATAATTTTAGAACGTAACAAGATAAATTGAAAAGAACGAGTTACATAAGAAAGCCTAAATTCGGCTCAAAAACTATCTCAAAACTTTAATTTTTATTTTATAAATACATTCGCTCCTAATTCTAAATGAACCCACTTTAACCAGAAATGCTAAGGCCCAATCCAAAAGCCCACTAAAGTATTAAATAAACTAATTTTTCTTTTTTAATTATTGAAGATTATTGAAGTTGTTTTACTTTTTTTTCAAAAATGAAAATATTCCAAATTTAGAAAGAGCCGCAGCCCAAGAAAGCAAGGGCCAGGCTTTTTCTGGGCCTAAGCTTAAATAAAAAAATCTTAAGCTCGGCCTGTCCGAATTGTCATCCACCAGAACAAGGCACGTACACCCACGTAACATTTAATCAACTCTAACGTAAGTCTGCCCTCTCGATCCAAACATTAAAGACAACACTGTGACAGTCACCGAAAACACCTTCAGGCAGAAACACCAACCAACAAAACAAACGTTGAATTATTAGATAATTTGTGTTTTATTTTATTTTCATTTTTCTATTTTTTTCTCAAAAAAAAAGTAGAATTTATGGTGATCAGAGCATCTTATTAGTTTGATCCTAAAGCATCCCTTTTATCAATGGGGTGTTTTAAGGAGCCCTCTAACATATATTTGCCGTATGTTACAGTCCGGTTAAAATGGGTGAACAGTGATCACGTGTTGGTTACTGTTCATCCATTTTGGCCGGACTGTAACATACAACAACTGTATGTTAGCAAAATCCATATTTTAAAGGTGATGGGCAAAGCCGTTTCCAACTTGTTCGCTCTTAGTTTCTAATAATACAAATAATATTGTCTTTGCCTACAGCTAATCTACACTTAATAATTCTTCAAAAAAATTATTAGTAAGGATCAAAAGTCAACCACGCACGTCCACGTCATTTCTGCGTGCACTTGTGACTTTAAGATTGACGCATATGGGTTACAATAACTAAATTTATATCATATTCTCTAAACCTTAATGAAATTAAAATCTCTTATCCCCTAATCCCTACTCCCTTACGAAATTCGGATGTCCAGAGGCGCAAAAACTTACATATAAGGGTGCTTTGAATAGAAATATGTCATATTACAAAATTACTGAAAATTATGAAAAAGATTTGCTAAAACCAAAAAGCCTTCAGGCTAAGTTCAGTTGGGATGCCTGTCATAAATCGGGATGCGGTCTAATTAGGGTATTTCAATAGTATTATATTTTGCGGTTTAAATAGTATCATATTATTAGTTATATCGTAGTCACAACCTTAGGTCCCATTGAAAAGGTAAGTTCTAAGGGTGCATTTAGCACATTGTTTTATATTACACTGTATATTATTTTAATGTAGGTGTATTGTATTATATTGTATTATATTAGTATTGTATTATAATAATATTGTACAATGTTTGATACTATATTGTAGTGTATTAATTTTTTATTATATGGTATTGTATTAGTTTTTTTTATTATCTTAAATTTTATATTTAGAAGACAATATTTATTAATGCTTAGAAAAATACTAAATATAGAGGCTTTAAATTCTAAACCTCTTACATTAATTTTTCAGTATATATTAAAAAATTATAATTTAAAATTAACAAATTCTAAAATTTTAGACCTCATACCACATATTCTTTTAGGATTTCCCAAATATATCATAGATTGAAACCACTGATTCATTCACTAATTCATTGGGAGCATTTTTTTTTAAAGCAATACTATAATGTTCCACAAATTGTGTTGGGCATATGTCTTGAATTTTAGCCAACTGACCATCAAAAAAATAAAAATAAAAAGGAAAGGCTTATAGTGTATTTACTAATTAGTAATCGGAATGGACTGCAATCGAAATGGAGTGGAATCGGAATGGGCTAGAATCGGAATGAAGAATGGAAATCAAAATAAATTGTTTACTTTAATTGTGAGAATCGAAATCGGAATGAACTATATTTGCACTGATGTGTTTATTTTTTTTGTAATTGGAATAAATTGTTACAAGTTACTAAACTGGCTTATTATCATTATTTATAATAATGATGATGATGATGATGATGATAATGTAACACCCAAAACCTTGTTTTTTTTGTTTGGGGGGGGGGGGGGGGGGGGGGAAGAGAAGGAAAGAAGAAATTATGAGAGGAGAATGACTCTTACGTGTAGAAATTTACTTTCCTTATTAAAAGAATGATTAAGCTCATAATTAGGATTCATGAGAGGTAATTGTGGAAAAATACTTCTTCTTTTCTTAGTTAATAAGATTTCTCAAGGTTCCCTATAAATTCATACTTTTCCCTCTTCTATAACCCTAAGTCTACAACATTTTCTTTTATTTTCTCTATTGCTCATTACTCTTTTACTCATGCCCTAGGATTTAAACTTTTGCTTAGAGAAGAGAGAGTCTTAATGGTTAGTAAGTTTTACTCTCCCTATTCTTCATAAGTTTTCCTATCACTCTATTAAGGGTTTTATTGACATGGTTTTAGATTGTCATAGACCATTATGCATGATTTAGGATGTGTTTAAATTGTGTTTAGGGTTTTGATTTATTGTTGAGTCTTGTTAATCAATCCTTGATGCAATAAACACATAGGAAAATTCTGAATAACATGGATATATCAAAATTAAACACATATTTTATGAAAGATTCTTAAGAAGAACCTTATCTTTTTAAAAACTAGACATGTAGGGGTTATTGAATAAATTTTGTTTCATAAGATTTGACTTCGTTTTTAATTTTATATGTATTTTCGAAATAGACACTACTGTACTATAAAACAGTGACTTCAACAGAATAACAAACTTCACAAAATTATTTGAGAGACCAAACAAATTCAAAAAATTCTAAAATTGTAAACAGAGATTGATATATGTGTTTAGTATTTGCAGTTTTAATTTCATAATTGTTTGATTACTTTCTGATTTTATAAAATCTTGGAAACCGTTCTGTTCAATTAAGGCACTATGAAACAGTTTCAAACTTGTCAAAAAAAAAAAGTTTTGAAAATGCTTTTGGTATCGGATCATCTTGAAAATTTTACATGAGATACCCATGGATGTCCAATAGTTCTATAAAATATTACATCATTTTGATTTTTAGATTAAGAGTTAAAATTTTGAGAGTCAGACTTATATGGGTATGAATTAGAAAATCAAGTTCTTAGAATAAGTTCTTAATAGTTATATCTTATATTTGTTTAAGGTGTTGGAGGTGTTTGAGGCTCTTAGAGGTTTAGAGGTGTATTAGATTGATTCTTTTATTGAGGTAACTAACTTCATTCCTAATATACTGAATATGTGTGATTATTTTGATACTACTAGTTTTTATAATTTTTTGAAAATTAATTGCTTTTCATAGCAAAATTAGTTTACGTAAATGTTTTCAAATCTGAAAATTATGTTATTTTTATGGTTTTAACATAATATTATAAAAGTCTTTAAATATGTAATTTATTTTGTTAAATGATTATCTCTTATGAAATTATCTCTAAATTGCCATAATGGAACTTGTTTTGCAAGCCTAATTTATTATTGTGATCTTTTATGAGTCTGACAAGAGTGTTTTGATCACATATACAATTGAGATTATTTATGACTGTTCAGGGGCCTCCTTTTGAGACTATATGGCGGCTACCTCTCGAGGGCTAGATCGCTGCAAAGTGCCACATATAGTGCAAAGTGCCACGTACAAGTCATTACATATGAAAAATTAATTTGAATGTTTTAGCTCATTGTCTATAGTTATTCGGATTTTGATTCTGATCGTACAATTAGACAATACAGACATAATACATCATCAAACATACAGCCATACATACCATACACAGACATACATACATACATACATATAATAATACTACCAACATACATACTAATCTAATATACATAATATACTATATAATACTATAATAATACATATATATACATACATCCCTAACATACTACATATATACATAACATACATACAGACATGTATAATATATAGATATATATCACAGATACATGTAATATATGTACAGACTAATAATATATGATATATATCATACCTATACTATACTATGTATATATATATATTATATACATATACATCTATATATATAGATACATACATGTATACGATCTATATCATACATATATAGATTATATAACATACATGTATATAATACTATATAGTATATATATAATAGTATATATATATGTATATAGATATATATATATATATATATATATTTATATATTATATATATATATATATATATCTAATATATATAGAATATATAGATATATATATAGAATATATATACTCATGTATATACAATATATCTATATATCTATATCAAATGTCATGTATATATACTATATAATGTATATGATATATATATATGTATTATATATATATATATCTATATATATATATATATATTATATATATATATATATATATATATATATATATATATATATATATATATATATATAGATGTATGTATCTATATATACATACATGTCTGTATGTATGTATATATACATACATACATACATGTATGTATATATATTATATATATATGTTCTAGACTAGTATTGTATTTCTATTCTGAGTTTGCACACAATATTCTGATTATGATTCTGCTTCTAGCTAGGTCACTAAGAGTATATGTGACGCTATGTGACATGAGCTAATCTTTTGTTTTTTGTGTGTGTTATACGATTTGCTTTCATAATTAACTATGCTTTTAATATTTTGAATTACTATGAATTTATGTCATCTTATTATAATATGTCATTTTATGAAATTTATGAATTATAATATGCTTTAATAAAAAGAGGGATTGTAATATTTTCTTAGTACTCAATAACCCTAGTGTATTGGGAATGGTTTTACTTACCGAGTTGATGACTCACCCCTCGTCATTATTTTTTGCAGATTAAGTACCTTGTTGACATGTGCGCTTATCATTGGAGTTAGAGATTCGTTTCCTTTTACGAGTTGAATAAGAAAAGGATAAACTTATGTTTCTTTTAAATTTATTTATTTTATGAACTTGTAATTGGAGAGTTTTGAGACTTTTGTTATATTTAGGTCTTCGAGAGAGATTATTTATTGTTAGACACATCGATTTGTAGCATTATTTGACTAAAAATTTGACGTATTCAGTTTGAGATTCTTATGTAAGGATTTTGATTTGAATGTAATCTCCTTTATCGCGTGCTCCGCATGTGTTGGATTTGTAGTGTTACAAATGATGATAATACTAGTAACTATTATTATTGTTGTTGTTGTTATTGTTGTTCTTAATAATTATTATTCCTAATGATTATTATTTATAATCATTATATTTCTAATAATAATAATAATAAAAATAATATAAGGAAGGATAAAATGAGAATTTTAATATTTAAGTATAGATAATATGATCACTTTAGAGAATAGGATTTCCATTCCCACCTCCTCACATGGGAATGAGAACTCTAATAATTATTCTCAAATTTAGGTGGGATCCATCACTTTGATTCTCAATCCATCTCTCATTTAAATAAGTAAATATATAATTCATTTTCTTTTCTTGATTCTCATTCAAGTAAATGCACAATTACTGTTTTGGAATCTAAAATGCAATGTTTGTATCGTTATATAGATACAGAGTCATCGTGGGTTGCAGTCTTGCAAGGCCACTAATCGAGCACAAAAAATATAAAAAGGCCATTGAACAATCCATCGCATCATCCCCTGCAACCCATGATGGCTCATCTTCATGGCTATCCCAAAGGGCTTGAACGGTAATTTTGCAACAACTTTCCCTTCGAGAGGTCGAACGCGATGAACAAAATGAAGGCGACAACGTCGTCGGATTTGAACTTGAACAAGAACAAATCGCGGTTGGATTCTTTGAGGCTGGTCTCGATGCGGGCGATCTTTTTGGTCTTGGACTTTTTGGTGGAGATTTTAGTTTTGATTTCTAAGAGTTGGTTCGATAAATGAGAAGTCATGGAAATTGAATCGCGAATGATGGCTGTGCAAAACAAATTTAAATACAGACTCGGATAAACCCGACTCGAGTTTGACCGCATAAACTAAATATTTGAGCACATTATAATACTATACATGATAATTGCCAAACATGGTATTCTAATACCTTTTAATGAGGACCGCCAAACGTGCCCTAATTAAACTTTGGCTTCATTTTCTTTGGAGACTTTACATTTTGGCCTCTATAATTCATAGAGCTTAGGTTCTGGCCTCCTCAAGTTTGTAAATTCTTTATTACTGCCCCATTGAATAAAAAATCCTACTACCACACAATTGGCCTCATAAATGTATTTTCTTCAGTTTCAGGTTCACGTGAGTGTTAAAGTCATTGAACAGAAGACAAAAACTAATTTCTGTTCGATTGCTTTTACTACCAAAGTCAGGTTTAAAGCCAAAACTTTTGTCGTATCAATTTAATTTACTCGGAAAAAATATAAAAAATTTGCATGCCAGGCAGATTAGGTTACCTTAACTCTATCTTCATATAAAAGAATAAAATAAAAATTCAGACACTAGTGTGCGTGTGTGTATGCAACTCTTGTCAATTCGCTATCTCTCTCTCTCTCTAGGAACTGGAGAACATGGAAATAGAAGAGCAAAAGTCTACTCTGAATTCTCCTTTGATCGAAATATCATCAGAAGAAATAAACAATAATTGCCAAAGTTGCAGTGAAAAGAAGAAGATAATTGAGGAAGTGAAGAGGCAGCTATGGCTATCAGGGCCTTTAATCTCTGTCAGTTTGTTGCAGTATTGTTTGCAGATGATATCTGTGATGTTTGTGGGTCACCTTGGGGAGTTACCTCTCTCTGGTGCTTCGATGGCTACTTCCTTTGCTTCTGTTACTGGCTTCAGCTTCCTGGTGAGTTTGGTTAATTTCTTCTGTTACATATTATTTTAATTTCTATTACCAGTACTAGCATAAATGTAATTAAGATAAAGACATATAGGAAGTGACTATTAATAATCCCTACATATAGAAATAATAAGCGGTAAAGAGAAACAGTTAAGACGTATGAAAAAAGTAAACAGTTTCGTGTTAAGATATTGCAAATCAAAATTTATCAGGGCGAATGCCTTTTTTATTAAGGATATTCATGTCTTATTTGGTGAGCTGGAATTTGTTGTTTAACAAGTCTTCAACTTGTTCTCTACTTTTTCTATTGATAGGTGGGATTGGCAAGTGCATTGGATACGCTATGTGGCCAGTCATATGGAGCAAAGCAGTATCATATGCTCGGAATTCACATGCAAAGAGGCATGTTTGTTCTTTTACTTATTAGCTTACCCCTTGCTTTGATCTGGGCAAACACAGAATCCCTTTTAGCTGCTGCACACCAAGATTCTGAAATATCCAAAGAAGCAGGATTATATGCGCGTTATATGATCCCCAGTATTTTTGCATATGCCATTCTTCAGTGCCTTGTTCGATTCCTACAAACGCAGAACATTGTATTCCCAATGGTGCTAAGCTCTGGAATCACAGCTTTGCTGCACATTCTTGTGTGTTGGATACTGGTATTCAAGTCGGGTCTTGGAAGCAGGGGAGCTGCATTGGCAAACTCAATTTCCTACTGGATCAATGTCTTGTTATTGGCTATGTACGTCAAATTTTCTTCTTCGTGTGTGAAAACTTGGACAGGGTTTTCAAAGGAAGCCTTGAACAATGTTTTCAATTTTGTTCGACTTGCCATTCCTTCAGCTGTTATGGTCTGGTAAGCGCGCGCGCGCGCACACACACATATATTATCATAAAAGTTTCATATCTGTATTTTTAATGCATGAGTTATGTAATGATTTTGAACAGCTTGGAGATGTGGTCATTTGAAATGATGGTTCTCCTCTCAGGTCTTCTTCCTAATCCGGCATTAGAGACATCAGTGCTTTCAATAAGGTTACTACAATTACAGTTTAAAATCCTGGAACTTTTTCACACTTTCTTTCTTGTTCATGAAGTATTTCTCACCCAAATTTAATTCTTGCAGCCTCAATACAGCTTCAACAGTTTGGATGATCCCCTTTGGACTTAGTGGAGCAGTGAGGTTAGTTGAGTTAACTGTACTGGATATCGAGAATTTCTGAAAAAATTAGCAAATAAATATATTTCACTATCTAAATTTGTTTAATGTTTGTAATTGCAGCACTCGGGTCTCAAATGAATTAGGAGCCGGACATCCAGACACTGCAAGATTAGCAGTTTGCGTTGTTCTTGTCATGGCTGTTACAGAGGGCATTTTGGTGGGATCAGTGTTGATTTTGATACGCAACATCTGGGGTTATGCTTATAGTAATGAAATTGAAGTGGTTAAATACGTGGCGTCCATGTTGCCAATTCTTGCAGCTTCCAATTTCTTGGATGGACTTCAATGTGTTCTTTCAGGTTCTTTTTTTCCCCTCTCAATTTCTATGATGGAAATCAAATTACGTTTCTCATTGAAACATCTTCACTAGAATACAATGTATAGCAACTAATCCTATGACAATCTTAACTAATTTGAATGTCTGGCAATGATCAGGCATTGCTAGAGGATGCGGATGGCAGATGATCGGTGCATTTGTTAACCTTGGATCCTATTACTTGGTGGGAATTCCATTTGCTATTTTGTTGGCCTTCGTTCTTCACATTGGCGGACGGGTAAAGGATTCTCATTCTTTTATATTATTTAATTTTAGAATGTTCTTAACAGAAAGCATTGAATCAATAGTTGTTGAGCTCTGCGAGAGAAATGGAAAAACATAAAAATGAAAAGTTAAATCCAAGCCACTAATTCAGTACTCACCTCAAAACCAATTGACCACAAGATCGTAATTCAACACTCAGCTCAGAACCAATTGAACCATCTTCACTAAAATATAATGTATCGCAAGTAAACCTATAAACACAATGTTAATATTGGTTGTTCAATTAATCTATTGATTAATTGTAAATGTATTCTATGTAGGGGCTGTGGCTGGGTATGATTTGTGCCCTCATTGTGCAAGCGTCGTCTCTTGGCATTATTACTGTACGCACTAATTGGAAGGAGGAGGTATCACATTCCTTTTATTTATTTAGATTTCTTTTTCCTCCTTGTTATTTTGTGTTTAATCTGTGTCTTTAATTTATTTATTTTTTCCTATCTTACTCTCGTTCAGGCAAAGAAAGCAACGGATAGAGTCTGCAACTCAGCAATCCCTGTGGAAATATTGTCCTGAAGTTGATTCTTGTCACTCTAAAAGAAGAAAAGTTGAATGACTTGCGTGGAAACCCAATGAACACAAAAATACTTGAACAGGCTGTGTGGATGCTCTCTCTTCAAGCATCAATTTCGAAGCCGACAGATTAATTTCTGCAAAAGAATGAAATGGGCACTTCTTACCATAATCCACCTCTTAAGGTGGTTGCCATATGAAGACTTTGAGACTGATTTTGAACAATTGTTGAGTTACTTGTGTCTCTCCACATGCTAGTAGTCAAAAAAATATATATTTATGAATGGTTTTAAGTACAAAAAATTTTATCTAGTATATCAAACACAAGGATCCAATTACGTCCGATAGTCAAAATTTCAACAAAAGTCAATAAAATTTGAACATCTAACAGGGTCCAAATTGTAAGGCTCGGTACTGTAATCACAGCCCCCAAAATATTTGTTCACAAGTTTTCAAATAATTGGTTTCACCTTTTGTAGTAAAAACAAGATATGAATGTTTGAATCCTCCCATAAAACCTGTAGGATCAGTTTAATCCGTTGAGATGAGATGGTATGTAAAATAAAAAAAATAAAAAATAAAAAAACTACAGAGGTGCTTTTACTGTATATTCCGGTGTTGTTAATACAGTTCCTAGCATAAAACAAGTTTAGCAACCCCGCGTATGTCGACCACAAAGGAAGAACATGGCCTGAAAAAGCATATAAATTTCAAAACCCTCGTAAAACTTCATTAATAAGTAATGAAACTGATTTACAAATATGTATACAACTTAAAATGTGTCTCAACATTGTAACAGGCAATGTAAAATCAGTGATTAATAATATTTCCTTTTACATTGGAACTCAAGTACTCACAAGCAGTAGTTCAACCATCCTCAATTGTCAAATCTCATTTAGGGAATTAAAAATAAATAAATAAATAAATAAAATGCATCAAAATTTGGCCGTCCATACAGTCTCATAGAATATCCACTCTCTTCTGTTTTCCGTTTCCCCCCTTTTTCTTTTTTTCTTGATTACTACTGCACAACCAATTTCTATATTGCAAAAAAGAATAATGACCTTCAACTTCGTTAATAATGGCTTCCTCCTAATAATATCATGCCAGATAATAGCCAACAACCAGCTTACGTACACATCTGGGATATGAGTTGGAGATTGCCAAATAATTATAATAAACTTCAGAAACATTGCATACCTCCTTAATGAGAGCCGTGCACAAGTAAATCTCTCGACTAAACACCCAAAGCAGGGTACACATAACATTGATATGCGTCCTTACTCAGGGTGTTGAAATTCAAGATCTAGCTTCCTTTTCAGATGAGATCTGTCGGCACTGCAGATAACATTAAAAATGAGTCAACTAACAGTATCTATCCACTATTCATGTAGAATGTAAGCTACTCATAACACAGTGAAGCCAAGGTCTGGCTGCAATGGTAAGGAGCGGCCTCCCTAGGGTTCAGGCCCTGGATTCAAACTTCAATGGGTGCGTGAGTTATTCTTACACCTTTAATTTCGTGTAAAAGCATATGGCCAAATGGAATTTCATGAATGTGAAAAAGGTGATGCTAAACTACACAATCTTTGATAATGTATAAAGCAAGCAACATAGATGCTTTGTTCAATCTTCAGTATAAATTTGGTAAACATGTAGTATTCTATGAGTCACTTCCAGCACGACTTTGAAACTCCAAATCTTTTACAAATGAACTTAATTTTAATGGTATGCTTAAAAACGGAGCTTTCTACGATAATTGGATTAATGAGCAGTTGACAGCTTTAACCTTCTCCAAATTTCCCCATCTGATATTGGTAAAAATATCTTTTCAAGCTAGCTGGAGATTTGGACTAGACAAGTAAATAAGGAATCATAAGTTTAAATCAGATAGCTTGTCTAGATAGAATTAAGGTTAAACTAGAACTTTCCTTCAAAGTTCTGTGATTGATTCAATTTTGACCCCAATAATATTACACTTGCATAATTGAGATACACCGGTTACAACCCAAATAACGCGTAACCTATCTTTAATTGTCATATGTTAGGTGTTGTTGAACTATGATGCTCATCACTAATATGTTAATCTTACAAACCGAACAACAAATGACACATCAGATAACACCTCACTTGGGATATGAAACCATGTATCTCAACTATGTAAGTGTAGTATTACTCTTTTAACCCAAGTCACTTAACAATCAAACACACAAACACTGCTTACTTTCTTCCCTTTTCTTTTTAAGAGAACAAAAACTTAGCAAGGTCAATTATTTGCTAACACGGCAAGGTTTTAGCTGGCACGGCAAGGATTGAGAGAGGATGAGCTTGAAAGAGATAAGAAAGGTGAACCAAATCAAACAACTCATATAAGTTGAAATATGACAATGAACCAATCAATGCATGACTAACTAAATTGAGACATCAATGAAACTTAAGAATCCAAACTGTATTCTTAACCTAAAACTAACTTAAGACTACAATAACTTCATTTATTGGCAATAAAATCTCAACTAAACAATACATGACATCGGAATCAGCATTTAGAAAATAAAGAGTAACAAAGTGTTTGACTAGCAATTATCTCTTTAATTTCAACAAGAAAGCTAATTTAAAATCATACTTAATTTGATAAATACGAATTAAGGACATGGTACTTTCTCATGTTAAAACACGACAGTCAACAAAGAAATTTACAATAGCATTATTGAAAAAATTAAACGAGAGAGGTTCGGGGACTGTCCTGCTTCATTTCAAAGATCTGTTTTCAATTTTTCTGCATCCAAATACAAACATGTTTGGTTTCCAAAACTTGGTATGAGAATGCTTTTCACTTCTAAATCAAAGTTTGGAAACCTTGTAGATGTTATTGTTTTTCACGATTGTTTTTCAAGATTGACTCTTCCTCTCCCCACAAATATTCAGAAATTAAGCATAATTACTAATCATGTGGTGATCTTCTTACAATATATATTCTTTTTTCTTATACGTATTTAATTTATTTAAAAAATACGGATTCTATCCTCATGAGGATATTTAAGACGATGCACCATACCCTTCTTTTCTAATTCTTTTATTTGTAACGTTTTACAATATCAAAATTAGGATGCTTTTCCAAAATTAAAATGAAAAAAATATCGCATTATATTCAATGTTTCTTCTCGTAAAGTTAAGGTTAGCCAATTAATTTGAAGTACTAAACATGCTAACAATTACACAAATTAATTAAAGAACGATTCTTCACAATATTTCTATGGATCATAATTTCATTCAATGTTCTCATTCTCCAAAAAATGAACATGAATAAATAGATCAGTAAATGTGACCCAAGTAAAAAACACCATTTGCATTAATCAAATGATTTTCAATAACACCACTTCCTTTTTCTTTTTTTTTCCCCCTTTCGGCTTAGATGAAAAATTGGAAAAACAATATGGGGACTTGGCAAATTTTGATTATGATAGTTAAATCATATTTGGTTGTCTGAAATTCAGACTAGTAACTAGAGTAACTTCAAACATCAGCTCTTCCTGATCTCCTCACCTCCAAGGTATAAGAAGTGAAAAAGGAAACATGAAACTAAAAACATGGATCAGGACAGTGATGTACAAACTCTTTTAACGCTTTTTCTACAGGGTCTAGATAACTTCAAAACATCAACTCTTCCTGATCGACCCTAAGGGCTCTAATCCTATAGCACTGTTTTTATCTCATCAAGGAAATTAATATAAAAGCAAGATCTAAGCAGAATAGGACACTAAGATGCTATAGATCTCAGCTACTTTAATTAAAACAGAAAAAAAAAAAAAGAACACACACATCTTACAATAGCCCAACCACAGAAAAATTTGAAAGCAATAAAGCTGCTAATGTCCAAGTAGCCAACATCACTTCCAATTCAAACAGGGTAGATTATAAAGCCACAGATCTAATAGAACTTGTCCACATTGTAAATTGTGGACACCTACACCTGATAATTGCTATATATATAGGGAAATTATCTAGTCCAGGATCCCGAAACTTTAAAATTAAGGTTCGGGATCTGGACCAGCCTATTGGATGGAAATCCAATGGCCTTAAGTTATTTATTTTTCAATTATCTACTGCACACGGTAGGTACGGCCTTTGCATTCATATCCAAAGGCCATGGTCTGGATCAAGGACGGGATTATTTCCCTATATACAGATGTGGGACCCTGGACGCTAATTAGAGTCCAAGGTCCAGAGTGTGGCCTTTTGGATTCGAATCCAAAGGCTACAATCGGCTGCACATAGTGGACCCCAATATGTGCGACAGATAACTGAAAAAAAGGGAAACAAAAGGTTGTTGGATTTCAATCCAACGGCCTTGGTCCAGATCCTGGAATTTAATTAAAGTTCACGACCCCGGACCAGATAGGGACAGGTTCAAGTGACAATTTTAGACACAATTCTCTAACCATTAGATTAGTGCTCATCCGAGGACTAAGATTAAAGTTGACATGGAATTTATTAATTCTAAAAACTAACAAATTACAATGGGTCCATTATGGTAATTAATTATTTCTCTCATTTTTATTTCTCTTAAATAACGTATTCCCTCTTTTGTCTATCTCCCCATGACTGTATTTTCTCTTTCTTGAAAGTAGATGAGGAAGTAAGGAATTGAAAATGATCAAGTAAGCCTTCATCAATCAAGGAAAGCGATTGATAGGAGAGAGAAATAATAATAAAAAAATTTACCAAAATTAGTTCTTGTTATTTTTTGGCTTTTTATTTATATTCAATCAATGTGTCTTTTAAGCTTCCATATACAATCGGAGAACCTATATAGCGAGATTTGTGATTAAGTTGATTATTTCATGTTTTTTCTTGTACAAATTTGAGCAAATTCGAAGAATTCACCCCCAAAAAAAAAAGAACCTTCTCTTCTACTTTATTACCGATATAATTTAAAGACTTTTTACCATATTTATTTCAGTATAAATCATCAATTCATATATCATAAACAATAAGATAAAATCGAGTGAAAATGGAGTTTGTATAAACTCGTTACACGCATGAAGAGAGAGAAAAGAGCGAACAAGTTAATTAATAGAGATAAGAAGTGAGAAAATAATTAATCATGTTTATATTAATTACGTAGGACCCATATTAATTTGTTAGTTTTAAAAATTAATTTATTATGTATCAACCTTAATCTTAGTCCTTGGATAAGCCCCAATCTAATGGTTAGAAAATTGCGTCTCAAGTAGCATATAAAATTGTCCCTTGAACCCGCCTTTTACACACATACACACACACACACACACACACACACACACATCACCCATCATAACTACACTATATCTTTAATTTATAAAATGAAGTTTCTAAGTTATGTGAGACATTACAAAAATTTATGCAGACTCCAGCCCAAACAACTATAGAAAGAAGAGAAGGGTTTGTGTTGTGGGGGGGGAAACGAAAAAGGGGCCAAAAACTTCCATCAAAATTTTCACTTGCTCTTTGTTTCATCTAGATGGTAAATGTTCACTCAAATTTTGAAACTTTTGCTTCATTTTTGAATCGCATGTTTTGCAAGATTTGTCCCTTATATTTCATTAATTTAAAAGGGTTTTGGCTCCCATTTCCAAACTTCATAAAAAACTAGAATAAAAATTAAAATAAACAGTGTATAACATCTAAAACCACCTTCCTTCCCTAATACCTAAAGAAGATGCTAAAAAGTTGAATCTTTAGTTGATCAATTTTTACTATATCTTAATGCCAACTTTGAGAGTTCAACAACAAAAGGCTCTGATGCCCAAAATGGACAGGCAATTTGAAACATACAACCATGTAAAGACAGCCGCACACTTTTGAGATCGACTATAAATCAAATTAAAAATTGATGATTTCTTAACCCATCATGTACATAATACAAGGTCTAAAGCTCATCCACATCAAATTACTATCTCTTCACATATTTTTCATTTCACGCATTTTTCAGGTAAACAAATAGAGTAAAGAATAGCCATAGCTTTACCTGTTAATTGTAGGTCTACTTGGAGGTCTTGCAGCAAAGATTGAAAAATCTACTGACATTGGCGCTTGCTCGTTCCTTCCAGCAATCTCACCATCTGCAGTTTTTGTTTCGCCAGCATGCTCCTCAATCTTATCAGTTCGGTTAGCATTCCCTTCAAACCCTTCCCGGTCCGGCATCACTCTCCTTGTCTTTCTTGGTGGTGAAAGCACAGTGGGACCCTCCTGAGGGTTAAAATCTGAAGCCTTAGATACCCGCTTAGTTGCCGGTCTAGGAAGCTTGTTTGGCTCCGTAGGCAGTGGTGCAGAAGAGAAGTACCTAGTTTGGAGAATAGAGATAAGAGCAGAAACCAACAAAAAGAAAAACCCAATTGAATGATTTAGCAAACCTGTGCTCTAATGCCTGCTGTGCAGTAATTCTAGCTTTTGGGTCATATGTAAACATCTTTGATAACAGATCTAAAGCATCATCACTAGCAGTCGGAAACAATGAACGCAAAGGGGGTGCAGCAACGTATTGGTATTCCACATAATCAGGAAGGTATGCTAAATCAGGCCACTGAGATGGTGTGGCAGTCCCAAATGCTGCGAAGATCTTTCCTAATTGATCAATGTCACTTGAGCCCTATTGAATATTCAATGTTACACCGATGATCAGATAAAACAAAACCACGGACAGACACTTCTTGCAGGGGTAGAAAAAGAAAAAGAATAAAAAAATAAAATAAAAACACACACACACTGACAGCATTGTGTAAACAATTTGAAGGTTGGCCTGACAAAGTGATGTCATTTTCAGAAATCTATAAGTGGTAAGCCGTTATTAGTCTAAAATATGGCTTCATATTTAGATATATTATGGTGTACAAGACTTACCAAGCACACTAGAATATGCTCTACTTTGCATCATTAGCACTAGAGCATTTGGGATTCATCAGAAGCAAATAAGGCCTGCCAGAATGTCTCATATTTGGAGGTCTAGGAGTAGCAAACAGCCACGAGATAGTCATTCTCAGATTCACAAAGTTGTATAAGATTAAGAAACAACACATCAAGCAACACTACACTAGACATCACGTCAACCGTTATATTACCTTTTGAACATATTGCATTTCGAATACAGTAACAAAAATGGAATGAAGTTCAAATCCAATTCCAGTTAATCAATTCCAACATTTGAAATCATTCTGCACTTTACCATTTAATTCATTTTGGACTTCAAATAGCAATATTTGTTTCAAAAATCAACATTTGAAGGAAACAAACAGGGAATAGAGCAGTGTGCGGATAAAATAGCAATAAAAGACAGGTCACTTGTGACTGAAAAAAATTCAGTTATAAAACAAACAAATAAACAAAAAAATGCTAACTGCAAATGCTAAGATGCAGCTGGGTTAAATCTCAGCCGCGAATCATAACAATGCTCAGAGATAGCACAAAGGTAAGAATGAAATCACACTATAGCATTATAAAATATATGACTGAAAGCCACAGAAGACATGACAAGTTAAAACCTAACACCACCAGTAAATTTGAGAGGATTCAAAGAACCAGGGACCAATTTTTTTAATATTAAAATGTCATATTTGTTGGTCAGCAAATTTATTGACCGTGCAATATAAAAAATCATCTTTACCTGCAGAAATGGCCGACGATTGAGAAGCTCAGCAAATATACATCCTGCAGCCCAAACATCCACACCAGCACCATACTGCTTGGCACCAAATAATAGCTCAGGAGCTCTGTACCATCGAGCAAAGACCTATAAATAGGGGTAATATGCTATCAAGTGAGCAAAACTTCCATAATTATAACTCAAATCACCAAAAAACTTGCGAGATTGACGGTATTTAAGGCAGAAAAATAAAACCAAAAAAAAAAAGAAAAAGAAATTATCATCAATTTCCAAATCAAATGTCCAAGCTGATTAACTATCAATAAGTACACGCATACATATAAACATGTATAGATATTATTTTTTAAAAAAAAAATTAGTGTTTTAGCCACTCGATGTATAAAGAGTTCGTGGTCCGGATTTTAGGAAAATGCAGACATCTGCATTAGAAAACTTTCATGTATAGAAGATCTCAGGTGTGGATGCCGCAGAGAACTCTTTATAAAAAGAGTTCCTAAACGAAAAATTTTTGATGCAAAATCAAAGCATCAAATTGAAGATCTTTTGTCTTCAAGCAACCCTTTTAAAAACTAAATAAATAAATAAAAATCTCTTTTACATAGAGTTGGTGGCAGCATTTTAAGATTGTCAACATTTGCACCCGAGAAGGACTGCATGCGTATACACACACAAAAGAATTATCTAGTACTAACATCCGCACTAGAAAAACTATGGATGGGCAACTCTTGGTGAAAAGGGTTGCTAAAAGATAAAAGATCACAAACTCAATGCATTATCTCTGTCTAGAAAGTTGGAAATTTTTTGTATTTTAGAAACTCTTATCCAGATATGTTTCAAAAGCACAGACATCTACAATAGATAATGAGTATGTAAATGTGCAAGAAACAGCATACAGAATTAGGATCAACAGCAATGTCAACAAGCATTGAGTGAACTATATTACAATAAGCGTGTTAACTCCTGGAAATAAATGAATAAAAGTTATAATTAGAAGACATGAAGTCATAGGACACTTGCTGCCATGTACTCTGTGAATAAGATAAGTGTGTATGCTTCATTATACCCACTGCCAGCTTTACTTGTCAAGAGAAACTATGAAGAACTTGCTTTAAATTTCTCCAAGTTCAAATGCCAGTGAAAAGTATAAAAAATGATCATACATCATGAACGGTTGTTGGTCCAAAAATTTTCTAATGGTAGCTTAATGGATTAAAAACCTAAAAACTTTAACTGCAAGCATACCTGATGAGTAAACCTGCGATCTGGGCTCCCAAATATACGCGCTAAACCAAAATCAGCAAGTTTAAGCTGTCCATGGGATCCTATCAACAGGTTATTTGGTTTCATATCCCTGTAAATTACACGGGCATATTTGAGATAAATTCTAGCAGGCATTCATGTTTTCAACTATCAAACAAAAAAAGAAAAGAAAAGGACCTATGCAAAACCCATTTCTTGTGACAAAAAGCAAGTCCTTTCAAGGTCATCTGCATATATGATTTTATGTCAGCTGGTGAGAGAAATATATTGGTATTGCGAATAACCGTTTCAAGGTCAGTCTCCATAAACTCAAAAACAAGATGCAAGTTCCCTTTGTGAGGGAATGCATCAATCAACTCAATTATATGAGGACTTTTAAGTTCTTTAAGCAGCTTTATTTCTCTTAGTGCTGTAAAATTCACCCCCTCCTTTTGCTTCCCAAGCCGAATTTTTTTTATAGCAACAGTCTGTCCTGTCTGCATAAATCAAACACCAAGTTTTCAAAAACCATTCACACCTTCATAAAAATAATAAAAAACAATAGTAAAACTAAAAGTAAAATAAAAAAATCAAATTATAGATATTGTTAGTTCAAGTTAGACAAGCATTAACCAATACTTTTGCTGGACCTAATCCATTAATTTGGTTCAGTATTGAATGAAAACAATTGCCCAAAATAAAGGCAATTCTAGATTTCCAATTTAAGTTTCAACCCAAATTACAGCAAAATCTCCCAATTACTAATCAACATTTAACATTCGAAATAGTAAGAATAAGAACAAGTTTAACATATTTAAACATTCACAAAAGATTAAGAGAATTAAAGCCATAATTAAAATATTTAGATGGTTATTAATTAATTGAAAAAGCCTAAATACCAGTCACTTTACTATTCCTAGGCAGTACATTGTATATTATTATAACTTTGTTAAAAGAAATATAGCATTCTCAACAGAAAAATAAAATAATATCTCATAAAAAAATAATTTAACAATTATTCTCCTTTTTCTGTTTACAGATTAAATGGAAATCAATCACTATGAACTAAAAATACATATAAAAAATTAAAAAATCAATCAATTGTGAAAAAGAGCTAGGGTTTTACCTTAGTATCAATGGCTTTGTAAACGACACCGTATGTACCTTCACCAAGCACCTCACGTTTCAGGTACCTATCAGCGACTTTCTTTGACAAATCGACTTCTGCCATCCCGAATTTTTATATTTCTGGTAATTGTATATTTTATCCTTTAGACAATATGTATGTATGGCTATGTACAATGTCGGGATTGAGGATTTTCTAGGTGTCTCATTTTCTCGAGAAAATATGCAATAGAAAAAAAAGGAACAAAACAGAAGAGAGATGAAGACGTTATGGGCTTCCGGAAGAGGCAAAGGGATTTGTGGAAAATGAAACTGAGACTCAAACCCCAGCTGCTGTGTCTTGGTAGAGAGTAAAGGCAACTCGTGTTCATTTTAATAGATGCGCCTATAGTGTGCATAGGCTGCACCGTGCAGCAAAATCTATAAGGGCCGTAGGATTAATTGATAGATAATGTGCCGTTGGATTATTTTATTTTCTACCATTACCCGACTTAGTATGCAACGCAAGGGATGGCAAATATCGAGTTAAATGTAGATATTGCCCATCTTTATATAAATCTATAATTATTCATAGTTTAGATGTTGGTTATGAACATAGATTAAATCCATGTGGGTGGCCATAAATATTTAATTTTTTTTACCAAGAATAATAAAAAATATAAATTGAAAATGATAATACAAAAAGTTATTAAATCAATTTTAATATCAAAGTAGTAATAGTAAACATCCCAAATAACAAATATCAAAATTATAAATTCACAAAATGAAATTATAATATGAAATTACTGTAGGGTCTATTTCATTTTAATGGACTAAAATACTCAAAGTCTAAATAAATTTGCTTGGCTTGTAATTATTACTAAAATTTGGACTTAGGTAAAATTTAGCTTTGAAATCACGTGGCTGAAAAAAAGCAAGCAGCTGCCCTAACAGCGGCGCCAGCGAGAGAGAGACGGTTGTTTGGGTGGTAGAAATAGTGATTCAGTTTTTTGATTTAACGATCAGAAAGCGAAATTAATTATGTTTTCTTTTAAAATTAGAGGATAAGTTTCTGACATTGCCATTTATAATTCTATTGGTCTTGATTTTTTATTTTATTCTCTTACTTGCTATTATTTAAGATATCCACTTGTTAGAGAAATAAATAGTAGCCTATTACTGTAAGTCAAAATTATTGAAATTCTTGATATTGTTGACCTCTAATGTTATTTAAAAAATAATTTGTACTGTAATCCTATTAATATTGTAAATGATTATATTAGTCTATGGTCCCGTAGTTTTTCTAATTTTAAGTTTTTCACGTAAAAATCTGTGTCTATTATAGTTGGTTTATTGCTTTGGATTGTATTAGATTATTTTTGCATATTTATTTTTATTACACATTCTGTTTTTATTATACAAAGAGTGAAAGAGTTTTGTATTCACTTATTTACAGTTGCTTATATCGGTTCCTTTCCCAACAAAATGGTATCAGCATTAGGTTTGTGTTTTTATTACTTTTGTGATTGAGATGGAGAAGTCTTCGGCATATATGATTAAATTAAGGTCATGAAATTATGGTATTTGGAAGTCTATGATGGAATATTTACTGTACATAAAAAACTTACATAAACTCATTAAAGGCGAAGAAGCTAGACCTGTTGATTTAGATAATAAGAAGTAGGCTTAATTGAACCAGAAGGCCGTGGATACTATTAGATCATCAATTGATCAAAGTGTGTACTACCATGTAGTAAAGGAATCCAGGGTTGATGTTTTTTGGAGGAAACTGGAAACAATTTATGAGCAACCATCAGAACATAACAAAGCCAACTTGATAAAAATGCTTGTTAACTTGAAATACAAGGAGGGGCATAGTATAACTGAACACACTAGTGAGTTTCAAAGCTTGGTTGATCAGTTGACTACTATAAAGAATATTTAGATGATGAATTAAAAGAATTGTTGTTGCTTAGTTCTTTGCCTGATAGTTGGGAGACATTAGTAGTGTCAATGAATAATTTAGCGTCGAATAAAAAATTAACCTTGGATATAATTACAGATAGGCTGCAGAATGAATAATCTAGAAGAAAGAACGTTGAAGTGGTTCCCTCTTAGTCAAATGCACTTGTTTCAAAAAAGTAATAAAGGTAAAGAAGAAGCCAAAGCAGAAATTTCCACCAGCATAACAATGATAACTCTAGAGAAAGATCTAAGTCCTAGAGGAGAAATATCTAATACTTTCATTATCAGAAAATGAATTACATAAAAAAAGAGTATAGATTGTGGAAAAAGAGAACAGGTAAAAGAGAATAGTGATGTTTAGAAAAATGACAAACATATATTAGCTAAAAGAATGAAAGCTTGATGATGATGGTTATATTAACTAATTTAGTGAAGGAAGATAAAAGCTCACCAAAGGCTCTCTAGTGTTAGCTAAAGGGAGGAAAGTAAACACTCTCTATATGATAAAAGCCAAGATCAAGAAAGAAGATATGAATATGGCTATAAGATTCTGACAGGGAAACATGGTACAAAAGACTTGGTCACATTGGTAAAAAAGAGTTGAAACTCTTGTTAGAAAGAGATTTTTGCCCAGCTTTGTAAGTACGTCCCTGAAGACTTGTGTTCATTACTTAGTTGAAAAGGCACACAAAGTAGCTTTTAAAAGTTTTTATCTATCTAGAAAGTCGCAAATACTTGATTTAATTCACACTGATGTTTGTATGATACAAAGTGGATCAATAGAATGTGCACTTTATTTTGTGACTTTTATTGATAACTGCTCTAGAAAAGTGTGAGCTTTTGCCATGAAACCTAAAGATCAGGTGCTTGATACGTTTACGTTCTTCCATGCTTATGTTGATAGAGGGACAAGAAGAAAACTAAAATGTGCCATGACAGGTAATGGTGGTGAGTGCAAAAGGCCATTTGAGCAGCATTGTAGATCCCATGGAATCAGACTTGAGAAGACTGTACCGAAAACCCCACAGCAGAATAGTGTTGCAGAAAATTAAAGAAAGGATTATGTGTATGCTTTCTAATGTCAAGCTTCCTAAACTTTCTAGGTAGAGGCTATGCATACTGCATTCTTTAGCTTCATTAGATGGTGATGTAACTGAGAGAGTTTGGACGAGAAAAGATATTTTTTACAAATACTCAAGAGTGTTTGCTTGCAGAGCATATGTTCACATTTCTAGGGATGAAAGATTGAAACTTGATGATAAAGCCAATGAATGCATTTTTTTAGGCTACGGGCATGAAGAATTTGGGTACAGATTATGAGTGCAAGAAAATTGATCAGAAGTAGTGATATTGTGTTTTTTAATGATTAGATAATTGGTGATGCAAAGAAGAGTGAAAAATCTCAGTCATCTCTAGAGATTCTTATTATTTTAACTTCAGTTTCTCCACTTATAGTTCATAGGGATCATGGGAGAGTTGGAGAAGATAATAATGATGGTCTAGTGAAACCAATTGAGCAAGCACCTCTAGAACCACTCGCACCACCGGTTTAGCTAGAATTAAGAAGATCCACTAGAAAACGAAGACTTTCCACTAGCTATGCTCCACATGAGTATGTGATGCTTACAAATAGGAGTGAGCCTGAATGTTTTGAAGAAGCAATGTCTCACCAGTATAAAAGTAAAGCCATGTAAGAGGACATGAAATCTTTAGATAAAAACTACACTTATGACTTAGTAAAGCTTCCTAAGAGAAATAGGGCATTGAAGAACGAATGGGTTACATGTTGAAGAGTGAAAATAACTCAAAACAGCAGTACAAGGCTAGATTGGTTGAAGGGTTTCAGTCAGAGGAAAATTATTGATTTTGAAGAAATATTTTCTCCTGTGGTGAAAATGTCTTCTATCCAATTTGTTTTAGTATTAGTAGTTAGCTTGAATTTGGAGATTGAACAACTTGATGTAAAGATAGTTTTCTTGCACGGTGACTTAGAAAAGAAAATATATATGGAGCAACTTGAAGGATTCAGTATCAAATGCAGAAAAGAACTTGTGTGCAAGTTGAAGAAAAATTTGTATGGGTTGACACATGCACTAAGACAGTGGTACAAGAAGTTTGATTCTTTTATAAAAAATCATGATTTCAGCAAGACTACACTGACCATTGTGTTTTCGTGAAAAAGTTTGGCCTTAATGATTTTATTATTCTTTTGTTTTATGTGGATGACATGTTGATTGTTGGCTATGATGCTAATAAAATTGATAATTTGAAGAAAGAGCTTAGCAAGTCTTTTACAATAAAGGACGTGGGACCAGCAAAATAAATTCTTGGCATGAAGATTTCCCACGATAGAAAATCTAAGAAGTTATGATTATCCGAAGAAGTATATGTTGATAGGATTCTTCAAAGATTTAACATGAGCAAGGCAAAATTTGTTTGTTCTCCACTTACAGATGATTTCAAGCTTAGTTTCGAGCATTGTCCCATAAGTGAGAAAGTGAAGCAAGAGATGAGAGGAGCTCTTTATGCTTCCCCAGTTGGCAGTTTGATATACGCCATGGTTTGTACAAGACCAGATATTGTTCATGCAGTTAGCGTAGTCAGCCAGTTTCTCTCAAATCTAGGTAAAGAGCACTGCACAGTAGCGAAATGGATTCTTAGATATATCAAAGGCACTTCCAGAGCTTGTTTATATTTTGGTGGTGACAAACTGTGTTAAAGTGTACACAAATGCAAATATGGTAGCAGATGTTGATTCTAGTAAATCTTTATCAGGATATTTACTCACCCTTACAAGGAGAACAGTCTCATGGCAGTTCAGACTTCAGCAGTGTGTTGCTCTATCTACTACAGAAGCAAAGTATATTGTAATTATTGAAAGTTGCAAAGAAACCGTGTGGATAAATAATGTCCTACAAGGTATCTCAAAATTAACAATTTAGTTTTTTTTTTATTATGAGTATTCTCAAAATTAAAAGAGTATTAAAAATATCTCTTGTCTTTCTACCACCTTATAATAACTTATCCTTATGATGCATCAGTTTTACTGTAGAGTGATTTTTTGTAGAATTGCGTTGCATGAATTACAGAACGTATTAGTGTATTTATAATAGAGCAATTTTACTAGCTTAATTAAACTCAAACATGAAATATAATTCTACCTAACTAAGAATGAAAAAATTTTAATAATATACCAAATATGGCTATACCAAAATCTAGTTAAAAAAAATTAAAATACCTACCAAAATAATTGATATATATAAAACCCAAGTCAATAATTACGATGCCTACATCAAACAAGTGAAACCGAAATACAAATTAAAAAATGAGCAGTACAAACCTTAGATGAATTTAGATTATTCAATGTTGATCTAAGTGATGCTAATTTTTTTGAAGACCTAGTAAAACACATTTGCTGAATAAGTTTTATACGATTAACATTTAATTACATATATGTTCTTATATAATAAATACCAATCACAAACTTGTAAATATACCAGCGTAAAGAACATATTATTAGCGAAGAATCCAAATTATTTATCTTTAATAAGTTTCATGCATGCCTACCGTCTGTTTTGCATGTGGCATGCCGTATGATCTTCCTTGCTTTGCCAATTCTTCCTCAGCTTCATTGTAAACATCTAAGAGTATATTATAGATGAATTTCATGTATTCTGGTAGTGTGTTTGTGACGTTAATTTCCCATCTGAAAATCAAATGAAGCTATGCTAGATATAAATATATTTTTAACAAAAAAAAAATAAAATAAAAAAGTGATAATATCCAAGCAAAATTATATTATGCACCTTTTGACAACTAGTAAAGAGCATGATGTCACGGGCCGCCCACACAAACCACGTGTGAAGGCTAACCTGGCTTGCACACTGCCACACTCTGCAACAATCCGCCCAACGACTAGATTTACGCAAACGGTGGAGCACGTTTAGCGTCGGGCCTCCTTACACACACTTGCCGGCGCGTGATAAAGCCCGCATCTTAAGCCCGAACGCCAAGTCATCAAAGCCCAACGAGCCAACATCCACCAAGGCTTGCTAGCTTGGCACAAGTGGCTTATCTACAAGGGTATAGAGACTTCTAGAAGATGGCCCAAGCCTTGGCCCATCTTCTAGAAGTCTCTATACCCTTGTAGATAAGCCACTTGTGCAACTTGCCCACTTGTGCAACTTGCCAACTTGTAAATGAGCCTCTAGAATGAGCCACCCACATCTATAAATAGGAGAAGGCACTTAGCATTTTAAGCATCACCCACCAACAAGCAATTGTAAAGCTCTCTCTTGTAAACTCTCTCTTGAGTAATAAAAACTCTTCATTGGCTATATTGCTTCCTTATCGCTAACTTTCCTTTAAGCATTTCCGCTTAGCTAAGTTGAGAAACTCTCAAAAGGCTTACTTAGTGACTTTGTGCTTGAAAGTTGCCTAAGTGCCACACAGGTTGCTGCGCATCAAACTCATCTCGTGACAAGTGGTATCAGAGCTACGGTTTGCACCCACGCAACTAGCTCACAAAGCAATAGCCAATTTCCCAAGTGCTTCACAAGAGGGCGTTGTCGGTGTGGATGTTCCACCGGAGCCAAGCCGTGGTCGTGAGGAAGGAAGAGGCCAAGGGAGGCCTCGCGGAAAGTCCAAAGCCCCATCCGCTGATGCCGTGGAGGCTCGAGTTGCTACGCTCGAAATTTCAGTGTCCACCGCTCAAGACATCCTCAAATCGTTAGGGGAGAAGGTGAGCGGCCTTGAGGGCGAGTATGATGAATTTTCGGTCGCCACCAAGGCCCTCATGCAAGACCAAGCCGACACACTACGGGCGGAATTCTGAGTATTCCATGACGAGTTACTGAAACTCCGTAGCTTCGTGCATGACGAGCTGCGATCGGTCCGTGCGGAGGTGGACAAAGTTCGCTCTGATTGGGCTTGGCACAAGCGGACCATCTCCGCTAGCCCAGCCACGGCAAGCGCAAGCAAGGCACGCTTTCATAGATGTGCCGAAGCCCGACACCTATGATGGTGCGCACAATGCCACCATTGTGGACAATTTTCTCTTCAGGCTCAATCAATACTTTGATGCCATCGGTGTTCGAGATGAGGCGGCACCCACATATCTTCGAGGCGCCGCACAACTATGGTGGCTGCGGAAGCATGGCTACATGGGCAAAGGCATTTGCACCATCAACACATGGGCTGATTTCCAACATGAGCTTCGGAAGCACTTCGCCCTAAGTAATGCCGAGAAAGAGGCAAAAGCACGCCTTCGTCGGCTCAAGCAAACGGGTAGCGTTCATGACTACATCAACGAGTTCGTTACCCTCATGCTCGAGATCTCCGACATGTCCGACAAGGACTCTCTCTTCTACTTCCAAGATGGCCTCAAGGATTGGGCCAAGGCAGAGATTGATCGGCGTGACGCGCAAACACTTGACGACGCCATTGCCATTGCGGAATCACTTGCCAACTACTCCACCCAAGCCAAAGACAAGAAGCCTAACCAAGGTAAAGGTGGGGGAGAGGGCCGGAAGGACAAAGCCAACAACCGGAAGGATTGGGGAAAAAAAAAACCCCTAAGCGGCAAAGGCGGACAAGGCAAGAATGCCAAGCCCCGCAGCCCATGCTTCATTTGCAACGGCCCACATTGGGTCCGTGATCGCCCTGAAAAGAAGTCGCTGAATGCCCTCGCCGCATACCTCAAGGGCAACACTTCAGCCACCATAGAGGAACCCCGACCCAGCATGTGTTCTCTCCAACGTCTTGGCGCGCTCAAGAGCCATCCGTCAACACGCACGAAGAATGGCCTCATGAACGTGAGCGCGACCGTTAACGGCCAACCCGTCCAAGCGTTGCTAGACACCGGAGCAACGCACAACTTCATTTCGGAAGAAGAGGCCAAGCGCCTAGACCTTAGGGCCACGAAGGAAGGAGGCACAATGAAGGCGGTAAACTCACCCGCTAAGCCCATTGCGGGCACCGCCCAAGCCGTGCACTTGACGATTGGGACGTGGAGCGGGAAGCTTGACTTTTCCATCGTGCCCATGGACGACTTTAAGATGGTCCTTGGCATGGAGTTCTTCAACCAAGTCCATGCCTTTCCACTACCGGCCACCAAACTCCCTAAGCATCCTTGATGGGAGTAAGGCTTGCATGGTGTCCGCAGAGCGTGCCAAGACTGCGGACAAGACACTCTCGGCCATGCAATTCAAGAAGGCCATTGGGAAGGACCCGAGGTTCTTGGTTTCCATCCGGGAGCTCAATGAGGGGGAAAGACACGGAGACTCACCTAGCCAAGTCCCACAACTCATCCACGAAGTCCTCGATGAGTTCGAAGATGTCATGCCTCCGAAACTTCCGAAGAAGCTCCCACCAAGGCGAGAAGTAGATCACGCCATAGAGTTGGAGCAAGGTGCGAAGCCCCTAGCCTTGGCGCCCTACCGCATGGCGCCACCCGAGCTTGAAGAGTTGCGGAGACAACTTGCGGATTTGCTAGATGCCAGCTACATCCGCCCATTGAAGGCCCCGTTCGGTGCACCCGTGCTATTCCAAAAGAAGAAGGATGGCTCGTTGTGGATGTGCATCGACTACCGCGCGCTTAACAAGATCACCATCAAGAACAAGTACCCGATCCCCTTGATCGCGGACTTGTTTGATCAACTTGGAAAGACACGGTACTTACTAAGCTAGATTTGCGGTCCGGGTACTACCAAGTGCGTGTCGCCAAGGAAGATAAGCAAAAAACGGCATGCGTCACAAGGTACAAATCGTATGAGTTCCTTGTCATGCCATTCGGCCTCACCAACGCACCGGCCACATTCAGCACGCTCATGAATAAGGTGCTCTAACCTTTTGTCGACCGCTTTGTTGTTGTGTACTTGGACGACATTGTGGTGTACAACACCACGCTTGAGGAGCATGCCCAATATTTGCAACAAATCCTCCAAGTACTACGTGAGAACGAGCTCTACCTCAAGGTCGAGAAATGTTCATTTGCTCAACGAGAGGTGGAGTTCCTTGGCCACAAAATAGCGGATGGGAAGCCTATGCTGGAGAACTCAAAGGTGAATGCCATCCTCGAATGAGAGCTGCCCACCAAAGTCCTCGAGCTTCGATCATTTCTCGAGTTAGTGAACTACTACCGCCACTTTATCAAAGGCTACTCGGCAAGAGCGGCACCCTTGACCGACTTACTCAAGAAGAATCGGGCATGGCATTGGTCTGAGGAATGCCAACAGTCATTCGAAGACTTGAAGAAGGCTATCTTCGAGGAGCCCGTGCTCATTCTTTCGGACCACACCAAGCCCTTCGAGGTCCACACAGATGCCTCCGACTTCACCATTGGCGGGGTACTTATGCAAGAAGGCCACCCAATAGCGTTCGAGAGTCGAAAGCTAAATGATACGGAACGCCGCTACACCGTGCAAGAAAAAGAGATGACGGCTATTATCCATTGCTTACGTGTGTGGCGACACTACTTGTTTGGCTCACACTTCGTGATCCTAATGGACAACGTAGCCACAAGCTACTTTCAAACTCAAATGAAGTTGAGTCCCTAGCAAGCAAGGTGGTAAGATTTCCTTGCGGAGTTTGACTATCGGCTCGAGTACAAGCCCGGCAAAGCCAACGTTGTTGCAAATGCTCTAAGCTGCAAGGCAGAATTGGTAACACTTAGTACAAGCCAGCCAAGGTCTGACCTTGTCCAGCGCATCAAAGAAGGCCTCCAACAGGATCCGCTAGCAAAGGACTTATTGGAGAGGGTTCTCGAAGGCAAAACAAGGCAGTTTTGGCAAGAAGAAGGCATCCTTCTCACCAAGGGCGACCGTCTCTTCGTGCCTCGGTGGGGAAACTTACGGAGGGCGGTCATCAAAGAGTGTCACGACTCAAAGTGGGCTGGTCACCCCGGAATGGAGCGCACTACGGCACTCGTCCAAGCCTCGTATTTTTTGCCACACATGAGAGATGACATATAGGCATATGTGCGGACTTGTTTTGTGTTCCAACAAGACAAGACAGATCGCCAACTACCGGCGGGATTATTGGAGCCACTTCCACCCGCATCAAGGCCATGGGAGAGCGTCACGGTGGACTTCATCACAACCTTACTGAAGTCTGAAGGGTGTGGGAGCATCATGGCCGTGGTAGACCGACATAGCAAGTATGCAACCTTCATTGCCGCACCCACCGATTGCAAAGCCGATGAAGCCGCCCATCTCTTCAGTAAACACATCGTGAAGCTATGGGGAGTCCCGAGGAGTATAGTGAGTGATCGAGACCCTCGCTTCACCGGTAAATTTTGGATGGAGCTCTTTAAGATGCTTGGCATCGACCTCAAGTTCTCAACGAGCTTCCACCCACAAACCGACAGGCAAACGGAGCGCATCAATGCCTTACTTGAGATTTAACTAAGGCACTATGTGAGTGCTCACCAACGGGATTGGGCTAAGTTGCTAGATGTGGCCCAATTCTTATACAACTTGCAGCGGAGCGAGGCTACGGGCAAGAGTCCGTTCGAGATCATCATGGGATTTCAACCCATGACTCCTAACGCTATAGCCTCGACAAATGGAGAGAAAAGCCCTGTGGCTCACAAGATCGCTCGCGAGTGGCATGAGGAAGCGGACATCACGCGAGCATACCTTGATAAAGCCGCACGCAAGATGAAGAAATGGGCCGACACTCGGAGACGTCACGTCGAATACAGGGAAGGCGATCAAGTGATGATCAAGTTGCTGCCTCAACAATTCAGGACTTTACGGAAAGTCCACAAAGGGTTAGTGAGCCACTACGAAGGGCCTTTCCAAGTACTACGACGTGTGGGCAACGTCTCGTACCAACTCCAACTTCCGTCAAGGCTCAAAATTCATCTGGTTTTCCTCGTGAGCCTACTCAAGCCATACCATGGAGATGAGGGAGACCCAAGCCGTGGAGAATCGAGGAGAGCCCCAACGGCCGTAGTCACCGCATTCAACAAAGATGTGAACTACATCCTTGCCGACCGAGTCATTCGAAGAAGGGGTGTGTTGCCTTACAACGAGTACTTGGTGAAGTGAAAACACTTCCCTGAAAGCGAAGCTACGTGTGAACGTGAAGATGACCTATGGCAATTTGCGAAACACATCTAGAAATACAAGCACGACAACGCAACGAGGACGCCACGAGCATAGGTGGGGGAGGATTGTCACGGGCCGCCCACACAAATCACGAGTGAAGGTTAACCTGGCGCGCACACCGCCACACTCCGCAACAATCCACCCAACGGCTAGATTTACGCAAACGGTGGAGCACGTTTAACGTCGGGCCTCCTCACACACACTTGCCGGCCCGTGATAAAGCCTGCATCTCAAGCCCGAACGCCAAGTCATCAAAGCCCAATGGGCCAACATCCACCAAGACTCGCTAGCTTGGTCCAAGCCTTAGCCCATCTTCTAGAAGTCTCTACACCCTTGTAGATAAGCCACTTGTGCAACTTGCCCACTTGTGCAACTTGCCAACTTGTAAATGAGCCTTTAGAATGAGCCACCCACATCTATAAATAGGGAAAGGCACTTAGCATTTTAAGCATCACCCACCAACAAGCAATTGTAAAGCTCTCTTTTGTAAACTCTCTCTTGAGTAATAAAAACTCTTCATTGGCTATATTGCTTCCTTATCGCTAACTTTCCTTTAAGCATTTCCACTTAGCTAAGTTGAGAAACTCTCAAAAGGCTTACTTAGCGACTTTGTGCTTGAAAGTTGCCTAAGTGCCGCACGGGTTGCTGCGCATCAAACTCATCCCGTGACAATGAGCTCTTCAAAAGTACTGTAGGCATCAAATGTTTCATCTATAAGGGATATCAAGCATATTATTTTGGATACCAAAATTCTACCAAAGCTGTATTTGGGCTCATAGTACACTCCTACCAATATCCAAAATTACCCCTCTTCCGTTCTGTCTCTTGCATAAGGCAGCTTTGTGGGAATGTCTAAATCTCTCCATCACCTGATAAAATTTAATTTCGTATCAACTCTATATTTATATATATCCAAATTTAAGAACAACACGCACCAAATAGGTACCAAATTAATTTTTACCCATCCGAGTTTGAATCTTGGAGGAGATAGGAAATTTAAAAAAATTAATTTGGGCTTTGCCCACTCCCTATATTTTAAAGAATATATATATATTGGTTGCAGGATTTGTCAGATCATTAAGACGATGCTGGTGTATCAGTCACTTGAGCTGTCTGGATCATCAATTTCCCATCCAGTAGCTTGAATAAGCCATAGTTGGACTGGTGGCCTTACACCCTGGTCTTAATACCTAGGAGGATAAATACAGAATCCCTATGTTTATATATATATATATATATATATATATATATATATATATTTCTATAATATTCTGATGTGGAAGATCCGTCTCAGTGGCACCCACAGAGCATACTCTATTACAGAAGAGTTTAGGAAAAGTCATGATCCAGTTAAATGGATTAGCCATGAAACCAGATGAGTCAGTCCGAGTCTTGGAGCAAGTCCTGTATTGTAAGATAAGAGTCTTTGGGTGAAATCTAGTCAAGTTGCTTAGTTCCTTCTGATGTGTTGCTTGTAATAAATTAAAGTCTAATTTTGCAAACTTGAGCAAAGTTTTGTCATGCAAATCATCTCTTGAATACATATCCAAAAAAATACCTTTCCTCTAACCTCGGTAAGGCTTTACGGAGTTGAAGTTTGAGAGCATGCTGTATTTGTTCAGCAAGATTATTTGAGTTTACGTGAGACACCATTGACTTAAGTGAGTTGTAGTGAAAACAAGGACTTCATCTAAAATATCTTCTCTGTGAATTGCTAGGCATGCTGCTGTTGTGCAAAATTTTAATATACTCACAAGGGCACGAATCTGAAAATAGAGTAGTAGTAACGGGGTCGAGCCCACAGAGATTACTTTAAATTGAAAAGTCTAATTTAAATCTAAAATTAATATTAATCCTAACCCAGTTGAGAAAATTGAGTTTTAAGAGAAATTAAACTAATTAAACTAAGAAAACAATTAAAGCAAAAGAGAATGCAATAAGACAAGAGTTACTAAGGTTTTAGAATACACCACTATTCAACTAGTAATTATCTAATTATCAGTTAATCCCCATCTTTAGAGTGACAACTCGAAATCAATCAATGTCATCTCATGGATATAACAATTATGCACAATTAAAATTAATCTTATGTATGTTCTTTTTCTGTTTAATAGTATGATATCTAAGTATCCTATGTAAAATATTGAATAATAAAAAGTCAAAGTTTTCTTACACAGAATAAAAGATAATCATATATAAACTTTATAAATCCAAGCATAGATTTAGTTGAATATTAATTCTAACAATCAATAATGCATGACAGAATTGGTAAAAAGATTTAATAACATCCAACTAATCATGTGAAACAAGAACCATAAATATTAAAGCACACATATAGGGAATTTAATTAAACAAAAATATAGTTATTTCATTGAATAAAGTTTCATTCTTAACTTTAGTATAAGCAAATTAGTTAGACATACTTGAATTAGGAGCAACAAAATAAAGAACACCAACCGTGAGAAAACCAAACTACTGCTGCTCTTTCTCTCTCAGTCTCGCGTCTGCCGCTGTCTTGTGTCTCCCCCTTTGATTCAAAAGCCAAAGCTCCTTTTTATAATGCTTGGCCACCGAATCCTTCATTAATTTTGTCAACATCATAATCCATCAATTCCTTTCCACTTTTGAAAGCCAAAGTTACGGTTTCCTTTAAATTGCTTTCCATAATATATATGCCATGCACATGCAATTACCATCACCAAATCTTTGTTTTCTAAATGCATGCCCACCGTTCATTATTTGAAGAAATTGACTTCCGATTTTGGTCTTCTTGAATTCCATAAATTCTTGACTGTATTTTTATCTTCCAATTTAATCTTTATTGCTTCCCAAATTGAACTTCTTCATGCCCTTTTTATCCATATTCTCCAATTGATTTCCTATTCAATAAAATAAATAAATTAATTAAAAATTACAAATAACCATAACTAATAATTATATAATTAAGAGTCAAATATATATTTATTATATGCTCATCACTGCCTCATACAAACTTAGCATGCCTCGAACGTCATTGATCATTGATGCTTTGAATTTACCTTCATCATCTTTGAACTTCTCAAACACATCTGATTAGTCGTGATTATAGATGTATATATTCAGTTTGCTAATGATCTAGCTAGCTTAGTATTAACATACAGGCTTAATTAAACAAATTAATATTACATACATACCACATGAAATCTTGACTCTTTGCTGCCTAAGAAGTCGAAAACGAAGAGAGACTGTGTCAGGATCATCACTATCACTGCCAAGGTCATTAGACAACTTTTCCAATTCATCTTCAATCTCTTTTTGAAATTGATAAGCGACACCTAGTCGTTGTACTGCATCATTCAAATGTAGTTTATGGGATATCTTATCCTCAGCAAAGGTTATCATCCTCCTGACCTCTTGTTTCAGAAAGTCGTATTGTTCCTGAGTTGTATCATCAATTGTTTGCGAGCACAAAAAACTTACTTAACATTTTATCTTTTAATTACTTGTAACAATGTGGGGATTGTAAAAGAAATTAGCATAAAGATCAAATCAGCACGGTACTGAATCAAAATTCGTGTGTGTGTATGTATATGTATATATATGTGTGTGTGTAAACAGTTTAGTAATTAACGAGATATAATAAAACTTGTTTAGTTACCTTAAACTCAAAAAGAAGATTTCAGGAAACGGTGTCCCCATAAATTAGGATGGAAACCTGCAATGGGACGAGTAGTCTCTTCAGTTGAACTGGAAACTGCTGCTGGAACTGGAGGAGACATCTTTCTTTCAGACAAATTACCAATTAGAACTTCAGTTTGTGCTTGACAGAACTTGCAGAAATATAAGACATTTTCAGTTTGTGCTCTATATATAGAGTTTTTGAATCCAGGTGACCCTCATCTTCTCATGCATATGCAAAATATAATAGGAAAGGAAAATTGGTCAGTGTACTAAATGGATACTAGAGAGTGGTAGAAAAATTATTCAAATTGTTTTAGTTTTTTTTTTTTTAATTAAAGCAGAGAGAAAAAAGTTACAAAAAAATCAATCGAAACGTTATCGTTTTGAGTATTTTTAAAAAATAAATAAATAAAACATCCAAAACCATGTTGTTTTAAAATCTCTTTGTCAGCCTTTTATCTCTTTTTATTGCTAATAAAAATACTCATAATTTTATTTTTACTTTATTTTCTTTCAAAAGGTGTCATGACATGTCACTTGTATTTCTAGAAACAATAATTTTTTAGTAAGATTTTTCTCTTTCAGAGGAATTTTAGAGTACATTGGGGGTAATACTATTAATTAATGCATATATGATATGTGTAATTGAATTTATTATAACAATTACTTGTATGATAGTTTTTTAAAATAAATGCATATATGTCATAATATCATTTATTTATTGTATGGTTGATATGGTACCTTTGGTGGAACTTCTCCTACTGTAGCACTGTTGAGTCTAGGAGAAGTCAATTCCTTATACCTGTCGAATTGAGCTACCTAAAATTTTCATTTTTCATGCCTTAGATCCACTAGAAGAAAACAATTTTTAATGACCGTTGAATGCAGTTGAACAAGTGTCATGCTGTTGAAAATGTAATTTTTTCAATAGCCATAGACAGTCATTGGTAGTCGCTAATAACAAAGTTAGAAATCACTTTTTTCCAATCGGCCACCGTAGATATGTTTATTTCGAGTGAAGTTGACTATCCTAAATATATAAATAGAGATTGAAAATTGATATAGACATGGAACTAATGACTAATATTTATGACCACTTTAAGCCATATAAAAGAGTATTTTCGATTTTCTCTAGTGATTGTATTTACAATATCGATTTCAACTAATTCATTACCATTGAAAATACACTATTTTTTAGAGGCAAACACAGTTAAAATAAATAAATTACAAAAAAATATTAGTTCTAATTGATTAGGCAATCAAAAATATGTTATGTTAGTTGGACAAAATTATATTTCTAATTGAATTTTAGTATTTCCAAGGAGATGATTGTTGAAATTCGTTTTATTCAACTTCATAATTAAAATGATCATTTTATTAATTGCCTCTAGGGGAAAAAAACAATGAATCAATGGACAAATATATGGTTGAAATTGATTTTTTTAATTGCCTCTATGAAAAAAATCAATGAATCAATGGACAAATATTCTTTTATTAACAATTTCAACAAATACATATACCTTTTATAAATAATTTCAACACATACATTTGCAGCTTAAACAAAAGTACAAATGCTACACGATGCTACTACAATAACTTAAAGGTACACGACGCTACTACAATGACTTAATGTTGCTAAAAGATAAATCACTGTGGATTAATCACTGAATCCTTGATAAATACTTAAATAAGATATAATACAAAGCTACACGGTAATACTACAATGGTAGTTTGGTGTTGATAGAGGATGGAATCAATATGGATTGAGCAACGAAATCCATGTGGAAGTTCAATATAATAATTTTTTCTTCCTAAACTCTTGATTCCCTGCATAACCATATCAAAAAAATTAAGATACAATTAAATCAAAGTAGAAAAGCCTGTATGCTAAACAAGAAAATGAGTTTATCCCAAATAATGTCTCTTTCACTTGTTAAAAAATAAATTGTGAATTAAAATCCAATAAATTAAAAACATGGACAAATAATAATAATAATAATAATTCTTAAGCCACAACTAATCAAATAATTCTCATCGAACAATCTAACAGATAAAGCCTCAAGCCAACCCTGCGAGAGTGAGGCCAAGAATAATTGATGTCAAACTTAAGAAATTAAAGGTGATGGAAAAAAAATTAATAAATATCTAAAAACATCTCCCAAATTCTATAAGGCTTAATTCAAAAGAATTAAGAAAATGGCCTAAAATAGTGTTGAAAGCTTTGGATAGATGGATAATGCAAAAGAAGGGGAGATGAATTCATCCATTGCGCTTGATATCAGTGGCTTTATTTATTTATTTATTTAATCATTCATTCTATTAACTAGGATCCGGTGGCTGATTGACAGATTTGTCAGTTAGGGTAAATATATCATTTGCACTAAAAGCTCTACTTAGGCGGCATTATAGTAATTAAGTGGACCAAATGGTTACTAGAGATAATACATGATTTAAAAAAGAAAAATCAATCAATTAATTTATTTATCCGAAGTTAGTTATTTCATACTGATAAATAATAAAAATTATTAGTATATGATTTGATTAATTGCAAAACAAAACTTCTTATCATATTAATGCAAATTTAAAGTTTGTTATAATTGAAAAAATTATATAATAATTATTATGTGATTTGAAATTAATTATACGACCATTCTTAGACAATTAGACTAATTTAATAAACAATATTTCAACTATAATTAAATGTTAATTACTTTTTAATTTATGCAGTGAATGTTAAGTATGAAGTACATGTTCCGGGTCCCACAATTAAGAGTATAATACAATTATGAAAACTATTAAACTCTATTTATTAAAATTGTCACTAGATAATTTCATTAATTTAAAAATTAGCCAGTCTCCAAATTGAATCAACAATAATAATTATGATCAATCATAGACATTATTTCTTTAAATGCTTAACTATAAAATACCAATTGGTTCGATAATCAATCTCTAAATTGATTCAATGATAATGATTAATATAATTGAGACTTAAACATTAACGTAAGTTTCATGTTTGTTTATAAGCTTGAATGGGATCATAAATATTATAGAGTTTTCTTGAATTACAATGCTATTCTAAAGTTGATTGATGTTTTATTGTAAGACATCATACACTGTATCTATGTTATAATCAATCAGTGGTATCTTGTAAGTTAAATAAGGTAATTCAATTCCATTGTAAACCTTCAGAAAAAAATCAATCCTTTAATGATTATTTAATATATAATTTATTGCAAATAACTTCTTGGTCAAGTGGTAGGCACTTTCATATTTTATTTTATTTTTATTTTTTGGTTGAAGGTTCAGATTCTATGTGCATTATAGAGGTTAATTTTGTTTTTAATTAAGTATATTAATTAATTATTTATTTCATTATCTAGTTCATGTTTAATCTGATAAAAAAATAGTAAACTAAGAAAAAAACTTATAATTACTTTTCTTTTAGATGATATCTAATTTTCTATTATATTTTCTTACCCTTATACATTTGCTTTGACCGACCTTGCAAGTTATATTAGTGAAAAATTATTATTAGTGCCAATGTTGTCTGTTAAAATTTTACATCCTTTGAATAGCTTTTTCAACCAATTCTTATTTACAGTTAAAAATATTTTTCTATTTTAAAAAAATTACAATAATTGAAAATATTATTTTATTTTCGACTATATTTTTGAAATGATAGAAAATAATTATGCATTTGCAATGGTTAGTTACAGCGGTTACAAATACCAATGGCGCTAAAACTTTTCCGTTAAAATAAATTCATTATCGACCAATTTTGAAGTTATTTTCAACAGTATTCTTTTCATTATAAAAACTATATAACATTTTAGTTTTTCTCAATGTTTTGATTTTTACGTTGAAAATTACTGTATTACCAACCATATTTAAGTATTTTCGAAAAAGTTTAGTACAAAATGGCTATTTTTGTTGCAGTGAGCATTAACACTATTAACCAGTCTATGCAAGGTTAGCTGCCACATTGCTGCACCTGCCTGGCCCTGCGGCTGTTATGTCCTTAAGTCAATTCCTTATACCACTCAAATTAACCAACCTAAAATTTTCAATTATCTGTGCCTTAGATAGATAATTAAGACTATTAACCATTCTATGCCTGTACAGCTCTCTCCCCCAGTTTTGAATACATGCGTAGCCACCTCTGTTTATGGTAGGTGCTGTCTTTTGTTGAATTTTGTGTTTAACTCAAAATCTAAAACTAATAGATGTTAACAATAACTCCAACTTAGGACTTTTCCTTCCTTTTTTTCCCAACCTTTTTTAAAGGGGAATTCACGACTTCCTTCTGTGTCTCAGGTAATACAATTATTTTTTCCTTTCTTCAAAGCCTAAAAACAATAACCAAATTTATATAATAAAAGAACAGATTAGTTTTATTTATTTATTCATTTATTTTATATTTTTGGGAATCTGAAAGCTCCAAAACGGGACTCTATAAGGTGTTGGAGAACAAGTGAATAATTAACTAACATAGAGAGCATGACTTAGTTTTCTACAAACAATTTTTTTTCTTTTTTTCTTTTTGAGTTGTTTTAAACGGTCAGACAATTATTTAATTAATTAAAATATAAATTATTTTCCAAGAAAGCTGTCTCTAATCTTCATGAAGCAATTTAGTACTTCACCAGTTCGCCGAAAAGAAGAAAGAGGAAGATGAAGATGGAGCAAAGAAATAGACGAAATAAAAATGTTCAGAGATTTCATATGGTTTAATAATTTTTTTAGAATTTAATAAAGCATAGGATTCTAGAATAGATTAGTATTCGTATTTAAAATTTAATAATTATATAAATATTATATTTCACACTTAATTTATTTAATTAACATTACATGGTTTGCAAATTAGCCTAGACCTTTAATTAGGAGAAAAAAATTACAACATTACGGATTGTGCACCTACAGTGCAGCTACCCCAAACAGGTCCTAAATTTAATTTGGCAACAATATCGAAGCTGAATAACTTTATACCTTTTTCTAGTTTCAATGTATATATATATACACACACACATACTAGTGGATTTCCTTGACAATCTATATTCCAATTATTTCAGTTTGTGAAGGAACCCACAATTATTAATAACTAACACCAATCAATTATACATATCATATTTATTACAAGATAGTAAGGCACAATGATAATGTTGCTTCAGAACGTGTTTTTTAACGCATCTTTTAATTTAATTATTGTGAAATATACTTTTGTAATTTTTCTAGTAAATGATTTGTCAACTCACCAAAATAAATTTAAGTGACCCACCAAATCTTAATTAAGTCATTTTTATTTTTCAGGTGGCTTAATTTTTTGTCATTTCATTTTAATTTACTTATTGAAATTTCTTTTTTTGGTTTTTTTTTACGCCTTGAATGACGTGCACACATATCTTTTGAGTAGCATGATGTTTCCCAAATATGTTTGTTTGACAATTGTGTGTCATAAGTCCCTCAATGAACCAGACCCTTTTCAACCATCTTAGAGAACTTCTATGTGTGAAATTTCATCTCAAAATCCTAATACAATTTTGTAAATTATATTTTGCTTGGGATTTACAACCACCATGTTAGTGTCCCATGTTGAGGATCTAGAAAGGCAACTCAGGGAAATAGAGAGTTGTATATATAACATCCAATTGGAGCTTGAGATAAATCCAATAAGGAGTTGATGATGAGTTAAGTGTTTGATTATCTCATTTCTTTCATTGTGTGTTTTCATTTTATTGTTTGCTTTCACGTGTGTTTTGTTTTTGCTAAATTGATTCTTTGGTGTGTTGTCATTTGTTATCTCAGTTAAATCACAGATAATAGTACTTCGTGACTATTAAAGTCGGTTCCTTCAGTTTCTCATAATAACTGACATTCTCCAACTAAGGTATAGATAAGAATGCAATTCTTGCAAAGCTTCATAAATGATTTCTCTCTCCTTCAAAATGCACTTATCATAATCTACAAAGGTCAGTCCGAACATTTTCCACTGCTTATGACAAATAACATCCCTATTGACATCTATCAGTTAATTGAAGCCAAGGTACGATTGGTAGGGGAATTACCTCCCAAATTTGTTGCCTACACGTCTAGTTGTGGGAAAGGAAACTATTCAAGAAAACAAACAGCTAGACAGCTCCAAGTTTCTTATCATAAGTGTGCTCAAACAAGCTGTAACAGATGTCCTTGTAAATCTTTAGGAGTGGTGTCTGATAATAAGGAACACAAGATTCAATTCATTAGGGAAGGCTTGAATAAAGAGTCATTGGATGATATCCTTTTGTCTCTTGAAACGCATCCCAAATGGATACGTACAGAGAGTAATTTCCCAGTAATGGCCATTGTTTCACAAAGAATGTGCACAATGCAGTCTCGGCAATCTGACTATAAACAAACTTGTTTGCCAGTTTATAAAAAAATAGATGGGAAGCCTATCCTTGACCCATAGAGGGCATTCAAGCCATTTTTATAAATAAAACCAAAGGAAGATGTAAGCCATAATCACAACTATCAGTACATATCATTTTATTTTACTATTCTTTTATCATTTGCATTATTATTTTCAATAATGTGATTTTATATCTAATCATTGTTTCTTTCTTTTTACTGTTTGTTTTTTACTATTGAGTCATGAGCTTTACTCGTTATTTGACAAACAAATCACCCCATATATAGTTGTATATCATTATGTCTGTCACCAAACCATTTTTTTTTTCAAATAACTCGCAAATAGTTTTGAGAATTGTCCTAATGGCTGCAAATTTGAGCAAATAAATTGAAAACATTTGCATGCTTTATGGGTTTCATTATGGCAAATATAAAGAGTTTGTTATGGTGGCTGCAGATCTTGGTCATGTCATAACCGAAAGAAAACTATGCCTAGTATATGGAAGAGGTGATCAAGGATTATCAAATAGAAAATGCTTTTACAGGAGGAAGCCAAGTGCTAGGCATCATCCAAAAGCCCTAAAACCTTTGGGATGCCTATTCAGTCCACCTACTACAGAAGAGTTAGTTGAATCAAGTATACAAGAAAGAATAATCGAAATGCCAAAACATGCTAACGCTTTCATTTTCTTATCAAGAGATTATACAACTTGAGAGGCAATAATTACATTTGTTTCTTGGGCCTGTTTGAACATTCATCAGAAGCCCATCATTTGTTAAATGTTAATAAATTTTATGATAGCTTGATAGCATTTATTAACCATGCAATTAAGAATCATTTCATTTCATTTATAGTGAAAAAACTCTTTACTTGTCCTCCTACTACTAATGAGTTACTTGATTTTTTAGAAGCTTATATACCAGATCGAGATCCTAAGACTCTTGCATTGAATTGGTCGACTGATGATGGTAGCAATAGTAGTAAGAAGCACAAATTATATTTAACTCTCTATTTGTAAATTTTTTCTATTACAGTGTTCAGGTGATGTCTTATAAACTCTACTTTTTTCTTCAAAACATTGAGAATAATGTCTCGTTCAGGTTGGCGGGAGGCAATAGTTGATAATAAATGATATTTATGTTCTTATACTCTTACTAACCTTTTTTATTTATTTCATTTTTTAGTCAAAGATGGCTTAACACATCTTTTCAAAAGATGGCTTAGTGCAAAAACACATCTTTTCAGTCCTAGTGATGTTTTTACTAATTTTTGTTATAAAGACTAATCTTTTCAAAATATTTTAGTTAAAGATGACTGAATATAGAGTTTAGTTACTCTAAAAAAGCATTTTCCTAGTCTTGGAGCTTAGTTTAATATATATATATATATATATTATAATAAAAAATAAAAATAAAAATAAAAATAAAAATAAAAGTTTCAAGGCATTTTTGTAATCTTTTGACATTGGATGACATGATGACTTCTGAGTTTTACTACTTGTATTGTCTTTGGGTTTGAGTTATGTTTCACCATGTTTGCCACTTTGTATATTGATGTTGGTGACAAATGTGAATTGAGAAATTTGATGAGTGAAATTGATTGAGTTATTTGAAGGAATGTACATGTCATAATAAGTTCTAAGTGAGGTTTTAAGCCTATAATTTTTCTTGGAGAGCAACGCTTTTCATAGCTTAGCCGTTTATTATTTTCTACATAGTCTCTATTTTTTTCCCTTTGAGTCAACCAATAAAAAAAAAATTGTGTTGTTACATTTGAAACTTTATTGAACTAGTAGATATGAAAGACTATTTAGTGCCCTACAAATGACAAAATGGCCATCTTTGATCCATTTAAACCTTTTTAGTCATCTTTATTGTGAAGTATCTATAGTTGCCCTCTTTTGAGCCTATATTTTTTTAAAAAATAATTTTTTGTTAACTTATCATCCTATTATACTCCAATTTTGAGTATTACCCTATATTTTATGATTTCCATCATCTATTTATGTTTAAAAAAAATATAGAGAATTTTTCTTTTTCAAAAAAATTGGTTCCAAATGATCTCTATTTTTTCTCAAATATATATTTTGTTATTCTTAATATCCCTTATTTGTTAGCCATTTCCCTAGCCTAAGTCTCATTCTAATAGAAGTCCTTCTTGATTTTAAGGAAATATAGTCTAAAGTAAAAGCTAGTAATATAGATTAAAAGATGTGGTGATACATAAAATAAATAAATAAATATACGAATAATATTGCTTTGACTAGTAATTCAATTAACATGAGATTATATTCTTTTCTAAGCTATGGACATTATTCCTTCATCTTGGTGAGAGTGTATGATATTGTTTTTCTATTGTTTTCTCTCAATCTATTATTCCTTGGGGTGATAGTTTTTATTAAGTTTATTTTCTTTTTAGAGTGTCATTCTTACCTATGAGATTTTAGAGTTTGGCATGTCATTCTTGAAAGTGACTTAATTAATATGGCTTTGATAATTAATTATTTTGCATAAGTTTACATCATTGATTTGTGTGAATGGTTGGTGTGGGAGTGACTTTTCAAAGCCGAAGATAATGCTTATAATTTTATTTGATTGTTGTCATTAATTTAATTGAAGAAGTAAACACAATTGCTAAAAAAAAAAGATTTCAATTTAGGTTTTGCTAGATATTATTGCTTAGTTTGCCAGGGACTAACAATAAGCTGGTTGAGGGGTGTGTTGAGTGCTGGAGAATGCATATTGATAAAGGGTAAAATTGTCATTTGAACTCTAAGTCTCACTAACATTTCTACTTTTATTTGTTTAAGTCCCTTAAACTTTGATTATGTATATTTTGTTATAATTTGAGTATTTTATGTATTTAAGGGGTATTTTAGTTATTTCTCAATTAACAAGAAGTCGGACAACAAAACAGATATCATTTTTGAGTTCAGAATAGCTAAAAACCTTAAAAGGGGTATAAAAGACCAAATTATAATTTTAAGATTTTGGTCGGGCCCAGTTGACATGGTATTGACCAGCTGATGTGGCAGCATCCAATTGAACCAAAGATACTAACATGGCATTGGCTGATGCTGTGGTGTAGATTGATGATGTGGCAGTATCCTATTAGATCGAAAAGGCTGACATGGCATTGACTGATAATGTGGCAGCATATTAGTGGACCAAATCACAGCCCTGATGATGTGTTCTACCCAATTAGAGCTTATTAGATGGCGCAATCCTAAGCATCCGAATTGTTTTCAACCGATGGCCATGATTTACCCATTATATCTATAAGTAGGGGGCTCCTCCCTAATTTGACAGCTTTGAATCCAAATTCGAGTTCCATTTTGTATAATTCTTACTCTATCTTGTATTTCTACACGTTTTAATATAAAATTATCATTTCGTAGTTCAATTATGAGTGGCCAATTTAATGTCAAGCTTATATTAAAAGTGAAGCCTCAACATAATTCACAGGTATAATTCGCTAAGTTTATTTTCTTTTCTCTTTGATTTATGTGATTGTTTTGACTTATTGTTGACAGACAATGTATCTTGTCTAGATTTTACACAGTATACTGGCTCCCTAGTGAAAGATCGTTACTGTTTAGCACAACGAGTGCTTTACACCATATTTATTACAAAGAAACTCCCCTCTATTATTTGTGGGTCATCTTGAATCACTGTTAATAGTGAATGTATCTAAGTTATTTAGTAGATGGTCTTACCACGTTGTCGACAGAAATATTATTATTGTTTAGCATAATATGTACTTGACACCACACTTAACATAAGATCATTACTCTGTGGCACACTGAGCACCTGATGTCATCTTTATTAGAGTGAGGCTTATGAGGAGTGAAAATATCTCCTTATAAATTAATTGGAGCTAAAAAGGAATATTAAACCCAAGGTGAATTGTTGAGTGCGAATATAGAGACTCAAGTGTTTTATTTGAATTATTTCCATCCTTAATTTATTCCCGCTATTTTTTTATTTTAAATCCTAATATTACTAAAAAATCATCTCCAGCCAATTTATATACACACGTAGAAAGTTAACCTTGCAGATAATTCAATCTACCTTATTGTGAGATTGACATTTGTCACCATAAATCTATACTATAATCGATTCGTGTGTTTGTAAGTACAATAAAATGCACAACACTGTTGAGGCTTATGTTGTTGGTCCCTTTGAAGATACTGATCTCTGTGCTATTCACTCTAAGAAGGTCACCATTATGCCTAAAGATATCTAGCATGCTAGGAGAATTGGAGGTGAGAGAGCTTAAACAAATGATATATGCAGCATGTTAACGGCTTGTTGTTGTGAGGTAGTTTATGTGTGTTCTTTTATTTTACTTCCTATGTATTCATGTTTATAAATGTTGTTTTTTTGGTAGTTTTAAGATGATCTTAGGTTTGGTGTAGCACTAAATGAATAGTTATATACTGTGTGACAGTATGTCTTTTACTTTATGAGAAGCTAAATTGAATCTCACCAAGATAAGCAAAACCATGCACTTAATGAGGTTTTTTTGCCAAGGATTGTTCTAATTTAGATTCAAACAGCTATAAAATAAAGCCCTTGACCCTTTATTTATGAAGATAAGAACCAATTGTATAAAAAAATTAAATTGATGCCACACTCGAGAAAAAAGAGAAGATTATCAGTGATAAGTCAAGAAAGAACACCACAAAAAGTTCTAAAAGCTCTTTGAAGAACCAAAGAGAAAAGTTCTCATTGTTATTATAAATTTTGATCTTAAATTGCCAATAAGGTTACACAGTTTTATATAGTTGAATTTTACTAATGGAATAAGATTTTCTTTATTGCTAAATAAAACCTAAAGTGAAAAGGAATGAAAAGATCCTAAAGGAATGAAAAGATCCTAAAGTAAAAAGAAAATAAAAGATCTTATTTATCCTAAAGTAAAAAGGAAATAAAAGATCTTATTAATCTTAAATTACAAAAGAAATAAAAGAATTTTATTCCAAAACAAATTAGGAAACAAAGATTTTGCCTGATTTTTCTTCCAAATTTGATAAGGTTTTTTTATTTTTCATGCAAGTCACTCCCAATCAAATTTAAAAGCTTGAATAATATTGACAAACCATTGACTATCTTGAATACTTAATTTGGGCAGAATAATGTCTTGGATAAGGCATGAATTTTGTTGTACTCAATTAGTCTATTTAATGATTCCTTCATTTTCTTGGTTCTTTCCCTTATCATTAGACCGCCGTGGATACTCAATGGATTTTATGAAGCTTTATCAACATGGTTCTCATCATTCCCCTTCTCTTGAAATGGATTTATCCTCAAATCTTCACCTACATCAAAAGAAGACAAAATTAGTAACATTAAGGCTTGCACTTATATTATAATCACCTGGAAGATCCAACTTATAACCATTATCATTGATCCTTTCAATCACTTGAAATGGTCTATCTCCCCTCAAAAGTAGTTTTGAACACCTTTGAATAAGAAACTGTTCCTTCTTCATATGCAACCAAACCAATCTCCCGATTCAACTATAACCTTCTTACGCCCCTTATTAGCTTGGTTAGCATATTGCTCGATTCTCTTCTCAATGTTTTGTCTTACCTTTTCATGGATGTTCTTAACAAAGTCAGTTTTCTTCTTTCCATCTAAATTAGTTTGCTCATCCATAGGTAAAAGGGTTAAATCGAAAAGACTTAGTGGATTCAAACCATACCCAATTTCAAAAGGTCAAAACTTAGTTGTTGAATGCAAACTCCTATTGTATGCAAAATCTACATGTGCCAAGCATTCCTGCCATGTTTTTAAGTTCTTTTGTATTATAGCACGCAAAGTAGATAAAGTTCTATTAACTACTTCAGTTTCTCCATAAGTTTGTAGATGATAAGTAGAAATAAAGTTTAGTTCGTAATTTATCCCACAAATTTTCCAAAAAAATTTAAAAACTTTGCATCCTTATTTAAAACAATACTTTTAGGCATACCATGCAACCTCACAATCTTCTTGAAAAATAAATCAGCAATATATGATGTATCATCAATTTTATGAAATGGAATAAAATAGGCCATTTTAGAATGACCACAAATATAGAATCCCTACTCCTTTCTGACCTAGGTAAATCTAACATAAAATCTATAGATATATCAATCCAAGGTTCACTGAGTATAAGAAAAGGAGTGTACATACCCTGAGGCTTAACTTTAGTCTTAGCCTATCTACATGTAACATAATTCATTGTTCTATATCACATTTTATATAAGGCCAAAAGAAGTGTTCATGCAAAACGCTAAGGTCTTAGATATACCAAAATGCCCATCAAACCACCCCCATGAGCTTCATTAATAAGCAAATCACATAATGAACATTTAGGCACATATAACTTATTTTCCAGAAATAAAAAACCATTATGCCTAAAAATTTACCAAATGCCACGTTCTCACACGTATTGAATACATTACCAAAATCATAATCACCAACATACAAGTCTTTAATGTATTCAAAACTTAATATTTTTGCATCTAAGATAGAAAGTAAGGCGTACCTTTGAGATAGCGCATCAGCCACAATGTTTTTCTTACCTTACTTGTACTTCATCACATAAGGAAAAGTTTCGATGAATTCCATCCACTTAGCATGCCGTTTGTCTAGCTTATGTTGACTTTTTAAATGCTTCAAAGACTCATGACCCATATGAATCACAAACTCTTTTGGCCAAAGGCAATGCTGTCAAGTTTCTAAAGCCCTAGTTAATACATACATTTATTTGCCATATGTAGGATAATTTAAGGTTGCCCCACTTAGCTTTGCACTAAAATATGCAATGGAACGTCCTTGCATTAGAACAACTCCAATACCTATTCCTGAAGCATCATACTCAATTTTAAAAGTCTTAGCAAAGTAAACAAGTAAAGGTGAATTAGTTAATTTCTCCTTAATTAAATTAAATACCTTTTCTTGTTCTTTCTCTCACTTAAAACTCACATTCTTCTTAGTCACTTTAGTCAAACATGTTGCTAAGCTACTAAAATCTTTTTCAAATCTTCTATAAAATCTAGCCAATCTATGAAAACTTGTAATTGTACTTACAATTGCAGGCTTTGTCCAATCTTGAATTGCCTTTGCCTTTTCTTCATCTACCTCAATTCCTTTAGTACTAATAACAATACCAGGAAATACAAGCTTATATGAGCAAAAGGTACACTTTTTAAAGTTAGCAAACAATTTTTCTTTTCTTAAAACATCTAAAACAAGATTTAAATCTTCAACATGTTCATTTAAACTTTTGCTATTAATCAGAATATCATCAAAGCATACAACTACAAAGTTATCAATAAAAGCACGCGAAACATGATTCATTAGTCACATGAAAGTACTTGGAGCGTTGGTTAATCCAAATGGCATAACTAATAGCTCATATAAGCCATATTTCGTTTTAAATGCAGTTTTCCATTCATCACCTTCTCTCATCCAAATTTGATGATATCGGTCTTAAGATCAATTTTGGAAGAAACACAAGAACCATATAATTCATCAAGCTTGTCATTTAATCTAGGAATGGGATGTCCATACTATACAGTGATATTGTTGATGGTGCGACAATCAACAAACATCTTCCATGACCAATCTTTTTCAGGCATAAGCAACACTAGAATTGTATAAGGACTCATGCTTTCATGCACATAGCTCTTCTCCATAAGCTCACTCACCTGTCTTGAAGTTCTTTTGTCTCCTCGAGATTGCTTCTATAGGCTGGCCTATTTGGAATTGATGCTTTAGGTATTAAGTTAATTTCAAGCTCAATTGCCCTTATTGGTGGTAAAGCATTAAGTATCTTTTCGGGGAATGCATCTTCAAATTCCTATAAAAGAGAAACAATAACACTAGGTAAAGAAGGATTAAGTTCATTAGTATTTAAACAAGGCTCTTGTATAAAAGTACAATCATAGGTTGTTTTAAAATTAAAGCTTTTCTAGTATCACTCTCCTTGGCATATCAATTTACTTTTTTTCTCTCTTCTCTTTCCTCACTCATTAAAACTTTCTTTTCTTTTTCACTCTCTCTTTCTCCTTTTTTAGTTTTAGCCACTCTTGATTTTGAACTCTCACGCTTCTCTCACTTGATCATCGTACACTTGTCTTGGGGATAAAGGTACAAGAGTAATGGGTTTCCATTAAAAGAGTATCTATTGGTATAGCTATCATGAATGACATGTCTATTAAACTGTCGTGATTGCCCTAAAAGAATTTGTCCCATATGTACCAGCAACACAGCACACATAACCTCATCTCTATACTTCTCAATTGAGAATTGAACGAGCACTTGTTTGTTTACTTAACTTATCCACAATCATTCAACCATTGTAGCTTATATGGCCTAGGATGTTTTGAAGTTGTCAAATTTAATTTTTCAACTAAACGGTGCCAGCCACATTAGTACAACTCCCTCCATCAACAATCATGCTATATACTTTATTATTGACATGGCATCTAGTATTGAAGATGTTTTCATGTTGTACCTTCTCATCTTTTTTGATTTACGCACTAAGAGTTCTTCTTGCAACCAAAAGCTCTTCATCAACTGGATATTCAACATCACTTGCATCCTATAAATGCGGCATAGATTCATCATCAGATTCATCTTCAGTTTTAATTTCTTTATCATCCTTCAAAGTCATCACTTTTTTGTTTAGGCATTAAGATACAATATGGCATGTCCTGAAATACTTAAAACATTTGATATCTCTATTTCTAGTAGGTTAGGAATTAGATTCACCTTATTTTGGTGCACCTCTATTCTTGTTGTCTTTAGAGGTTTTGACTTGCGGCTTGAAATTAGGCTTTTTCATCTTTTTTGCTCATTTTGGTTTTCATGTTGAAGATGACCTTGAATTCAGCCCAATTCGTGTGGGACCCTTCTTCTTCTTTTATTGCCATAAGCACCATGTCATTCAACTCAACATAATGTTATAATTCCACTACATTTGCAAAATCACAGTTTAAGGTAACTAGGAACCTGGCCATAGTAGCTTCTCGGTCCTCCTTGTAATAGTCTTTGACGATTTTAGTCCCTTAAGTAAGGCTTTACACCTTTTGAAATAAGTCCCTATAGTAATGACTTGAAATAAATCTCTTCCTCATAATTGCCTTCATCTCTTCCCATGTCTCAATGGGCCTTTCACAATCTTGTCTCATATTCAAAATAAGTTAATCCCACCAAACAATAACATAGTCAGTGCATTCAAGAACGGCCAACTTTAACTTTTTCAATTCATAGTGGTTATGACAATCAAATACCAATTCTAAATTTTTTCCTACTCTAACTAAGCTTCAAGATTGCTTTTACCTTAGAAAGATGGAGTCTTCAACTTAATATTTTCCAAATTTTTATGAATTCTATCTTCATATCTCACCTCTCTATTTCCATTTCCTCGCCCAAATCTGCTTAAATTAATATGAGCAATACAATCTTCCTCATCTAGGTCTTCTCGTAGTCATCTTCATCAGCATACGCTCTTTGTTGCACATTAGGAGCTTTAGGTGGTTTCTCCTTTTGTGAACTAGATTCAACTTTGTCTATTTTCTCATTCACCTCATAAAATCTTAATTCCAAACTTTCAAATTTTTTATCTAAAGACTTATAGAAGAGTTTAAACTTTATCTTTTCCTGAGCATCATTGGAAATAGGCTGATTTTTTTCTTGAGACATGTTTAATAACCTGCAAAACAAAGTTAGAAATCCTCATGAACACTCCCTCATGTGTTTTTGCTCAAGGCTTATAGCATTCACACTCCCTTGCCTTTTTCTACTCTTTAATTTTCTCTTTTAGTTCTTTATTGAACGTAAATGAACTCAATCAACATTCACTTGCAACAATCCAAACTCAACAAATTAAAACTTAAACAAAGAATGACAAAGAATATGAATTTTGATGCAATAAGGATTGCCTTTTTTTTTAAAGTTGTATTGTATAAAATAAGAATAGGCTAGACTTTAGTATTAAGTTACTCATTAAGTTCAATTGATTTTTGGAAATTTTTTCTTATTATTGTTTTTCTTTTTCTTTTTTTTGTTTTGAATGAGAAACAATAAAACTTGAAAGATTAGGGCAAAGTTAGAGAAAAGAAAAATTAAAGAAGATAGGTTTATAGATTCAAACAAAAATAAGAAACAAGATTATATAGAATTAGAGAAACTAAATAAATTTAGAATAGATCTAATTCGATTTAGAACTTAAGCTCTAGTAGCAATTGATGTGAACCTCACCAAGATAAGCGAGATCCTGCAGTCAATGAGGTTCTTTTGCCAATGATCGTTTTAATTCAGATCTAAACAACTATAGAAAAAAGACTTTGACCCTTTTTCTATAAAGATAAGAACCAATGGTATAAGAAATTAGGGTTGATGTCACACTCAAAAAATAAGAGAGATTATGAGTAATAAGTCCAGAAAGAATATCACTAGATGAAATATTGATAAGTTCTGAAAGTTTTTTGAAGAACCAAAGAAAAAAGCTCTAACTATTATTATAAACCCTGATTTGAAATTTCAATTGGGTTACATGAATTTATATAGTTGAATTTTATCAGTAGAATAAGGTTTTCTTTATTGCTAATTATAATCTAAAGTAGAAATGAATTAAAAGATCTTGTTTATCTTAAAGTAAAAAGGAAATATAAGATTTTGTTGATCTGAAAGTAAAAAAGAAATAAAAGGTCTTGTTTTCATAAAAGATTAGAAAACAAAGATTTTGCCTGATTTTTCTTCCTAATTTGATAAGACTTTGTTTGTTCTTCACGCAAATCACCCCCAAACAAATTTAGAAGCTTGAACATTATAGACAATGCATTGACTTTCTTGAATACTTAATTTGAGCAGATTAATTAATCCATTTAATGCTTTCTTCATTTTCTTGGTTTTTACGCTTGTCATTGGACCTCTATGAATACTCAATGGATCTCATGAAGATTTATCAACACGGTTCTCATCAGAAGCTGAAATGTTCTTAGGCAAACTGATGACATATATTCAATTGTCATTTGCTCTGTGATAGTTGTTATGTGCTACACATTGTGTCGTTCATATGTTATGCTTTGATAAGAATATTATTTCTTTGAGAAAGGCAAACTATCTTAACATGTTGTAGTTAACGCATTATTAGAAGTTGGTGTCCGTGCAATCTGAAAAATTTATTCTAGCTCCAATATTGTACTCGTCTTCAAGCCTTGTAGAATCAAGTATGCGCAGCAGTTGTTTGCCTTGTATAATCAAGTATGCATGCAACTGTTGTTTGTATTCATCAGTTGCATCCGAAGATTTGTTAGGCTTTTCAATACTATGCACATGCTCATTATTTTATGTATCTGAGAAGACAATGCACATGCATATATAATCTACTGCTATATGTGTCAATGTGCAAGTGTACACAACAAATAATATATTGATGAGTATTCAGATTGTTTCCATGAGGATTGATGTTATAGTATTTGCTACAACAATTTTAACAGTGTGATTTCAGGCTAAGTTAAAAGAAGATAATTAATGACAGTAATGAACCAACTAAAGTAACAATGCAATAAGAAAATTTCGACTCAAACTCAAAGATGTACTCAATGGGAATGAATTAGTTGGATGATTAAACTCATTTAATGGTATTGATTTTTTTTTCCAATTAAGATTCTGTTGCTATAGCTTTTACTACAACACTAGGCAGAATCCTTGATGCATCCTCAACTGTCACCTTTTGAATAATATCTAAATGCAACCTAACAATGACCAGTTTTTATGCTAACACTAGATATAACTTCATGCGTTTCAGGCTCCAATTGCCCTACAAAATGAATCTCTATGTTTAGTTTTTCACTAATTTTACATCAAGCATGACCTTATTTAAATCGGGATTAACTCAACTTGAAAAACTCAATTTAAAATAATGTATTGTCTTAATTTATTCTACTAAATTAGACCTTTTTTAGGCTCCTTCTTAGCTAGTATCTACTAAATAGGTAGTCAATCAAAATAAGGATTTGCAATAAGTAAAATCAAGACAAAACACTGCAGCAAACTCAGAGCAACACCTATATATCAGTCAAATAGCCATTAATATTGTTTAACACTTAACCACAACAAAGTTTAGTTCATGATTTGTGATAAAACAATAACAAAAATTGTTTTAGCCATCAAATACATTCCCATAAAGATTAGACAACAACAAAATAAAGATGGAGAACTGCTTCTGGCTAGGTCTTTGCGATTTCTCCTTCTTTTTCCCTTGAAATCCCTATTGCAGCTCTCCACTCTCTCTTATTTTCTTCTTGTCTTTTATTTTCTCCATTATTTTTCCTTGAATGACAGCTTTTTTTTTCTTTTCAAGTGTGCTCCTTTTATATCTTCGAATTAGGGTAACCAAAAGCTTGTGGCTGCGCGTTTTCTATTTTTGGAAACCTTGGATCATAATCTTTCAGTAAACACACGCGAAATCTCATATGTAGTTGCTACAGGATTGCTGCAGAAACATCTACAACATTTTCTCTGCTCTGAACTTGTTTTAATTCCTTTGCAACCAAGTACTTTTGGCATCTCTGCAAGTCTGCTGCAGCAGCATTCTATCCATAAAACTTGAGCTTTTCGGTTCCCTACAATCATGCACATTAATTAGAGCACAAAGTATTCTAAAACACAACCAATTCATTAAAATTAAACTTAAACAACTACTCATGCAAATATAACTAAAAATGCAATAAAAGCACATCATTTACTCTTTAAGTAATACTGGCTTGAGTTTAAAAATACTATGATAACTCTCATTTCATAGCTTTATCACACCCCTAAACTTAAACCATTACTTGTCCTCAAGTAATGACAAAATTACTAACACTTCAATCACACAATCATGCAAAAAATGCTTAGCTCTATCATTAAGCTTGCTCAGATTCATCAACCCTCAGATCTCATTTTGTAATATGCACAATTACCATAAGTAGTTCCAGTTCTAGACTTAGGTCTTATTTTGTTCAAAGTGTGTGTGCGGCACTTTGATCAAATTCTAGAGTTGTTGCAACATCACACAAACATCAAATATAACTTAAAGATCAAACAACAGACATTTCCTCTTATGGGGGAAACAAGAATCAATAGATTTGCTTCAAACTATGCTACAACAATTTTTTTTTCATCAGTCAAATGCTCTTCAATGTAACATTGGTTTTTCATATGAACGCCTATCACTTGTAATGATGACACCTAATTACTTGACCAATATACAGATCATAGTTGCTACGGCAAAAGCATCTAAGATGCTATAACATAGTCTTATCTATAGACATCTTTAACTCAAGACTGAGTATGGGGCTTATGAACAGACCTGACTACTCAATATCTTAGACAGAAAACCTATCTAGCTCTCCTTCTCTCTTTTTTTTTATCAGTTGCTACAGCAATGCTCATAACTCCCGCTGCCTCTTTATTCAAGTCAGCATATAGGGTACATACTCAACCCTGGTTACTTAGCAACTAAGTCATTGGAGTATAATTTTATTTCATAACTATCACAGTTTGTGATAATTGTGAAAAAATCCCAAACTTGAAATATTTCTAACCTTATTGCTCTACCTAGTTTTTGTTATAATATACTTACAAAACTCAATCAAAGCCTAAGTGTTAAGACATAATTTCAACCTTTATCTATAAACTATCTCTACTTGGCAGTCATTTATCCCTTATTTTAACACTTAATTTGTCCTCATTGGGTTTTCTGATCCAAATACACATGCTAGATACATAGAGCTACATGCACAACACAGAGCTACATACACAACACAAACACATACATTCTTAGCCACATTAAACTATAGCACAACTGCCCAAACTTGAAAGATGTTGTGTCCTTACACGTACTCAAAATAAAATGACAACAAACATGCATATACTTAAAATAAAAAAAATGCAAAATAAATAAGATGAAATAAATAAAGAAAATAAAATTTCAGAAATTAAAAAGTGAAACTGGGCTGACAGGGGATACTCCCCTATTTTTAGAAGTTATACTACAACACAAGCTGTAAAAGGGTCACTTCTTCTTTGATCCAATTCTCAAACACCCTTTTGGTGAACTCAATGGTGCAGCAACTAATTATTTTTTCTTCTGGCATTTGGTTGGGCTGGTTGGAGGGGTTCCAGTAACTTCTGTAACTTTGGGCTGAGTTGGCTTTATTTTCTTCGGTTTTAGTTCTTCTGGTGCTTACAATGTTGCAGCGCTTCCAGAAGGTTGTGTCCTTTTTCTTGTGCTAGACGCCCTTAGAGTAGGAATAACAAATTTTATGGGCGCCTTCCTAGCAGCTAGTGGAGGAGTTGTTGTTGCAGGTTATTCAGCAGTGATGCTAGCAATGAGTTCCCGCAAGCTCTTCCTTGCTCATTCTGTTCTTCCATCAACATCCTCATTTTCCTCCGTCTCGGACTCCTCATCAATCAGTTTTTTTTCTTTACCCTTACTTTTAAGAGTCACAATTGGAGGCTCCTTTTCTTTTTCCTCTTCATTTTCCTCCTCTTCGCTTTATTCTTTCTTCTCTTCTTTTTTATCTTTAACGTCTTCTTTTTCTTACTGCTGCTCTTCTGTTGCCTCTCCTTCAGTCTCTTTTTCTGTACTTTCTTCTGCTGGTGCAATCTCGTCAGCTCTTTGAAACGTGAACAAATTGTTGTTGAACAAACTGCTGGTGCTCACAATATTGTAGCACCTCTAGAAGGTTGCATCATTTTTTCTTCAGCTCTCTTCTACTAGCAGGGGCTCAGGGAAATCTGCATATTTGCTCTTCATATACATGGCAAATCGCTGTTTTTGTGCTCAAGATGCTGCAAATAAGTCCAAAACCTCTAATTTTCCTCTTGCTGTGCTTGATACATGAATTTATGCTTTCACTAAGCTCTTACAGCATATTCTCAATCTCTAGGACTGTCTTTTCTTTAGCTGCAGTAGGGTGTTCTGGGGTTACTACAGTAGTAGATTCCACAACAATTCTTTTAACTATCCTAGCTATGATAGCACCCTTATTTTTTTCTCTCTTATCATTTACCTCAAAGTTCTTCTTCTTAAAGTTCCTCAAATGTCAAAGCCTTAATTTCTTTGTTGCCACAATAACTATTGAATCTCTCTGCTATAGCAAATCCACAACACTAATAAAATTACAGTCTTCAACATCATCAGGACTCTTTATGGTATCTAGCACATTAAATGTAACTTGCTGATCATTAACCCGCATAGTCAATTCTCTTTTTTGCACATCAATCAAAGTCTTTCCCATGGCTAAGAAAGGTTTGCCTACAACAATTGGTACATCTTTATCTGCCTTAAAATCTAGCACTATAAAATCTACCGAAAAAATAAATTTATCCACCTTCACCAACATATTTTCAATCTTGTCTTCTAGATAGGCATGAGATCGATCAGCAAGTTGTAAAGTTAGTATTGTTGGTCTAACTTTCCCAACTCCCAATTGCTTAAATACTGATAAAGGCATGAGATTGATGCTAGCTCCCAAATCACAAAATGCCTTGCCACTGTATTTAGTTTCTATAGAACATGGGATTGTAAAACTCTTAGGATCCTTTAGCTTCTAAGGGATCTTATTCTGAAGTATATGGCTGCATTCTTATATCAGAGCAACTGTTTTAAAATCTCCAAGACTTCTTTTTCTTGCCAAAATATATTTCAAGAACTTCACAAAATTTGGCATTTATTCTAGAGCTTCCACAAAATGAATGTTGATATGTAGCTGCTTGAGTACTTCTAAGAATTTGCTGAATTATTTGTGTTGCTTTTGTTTCTGAAATCTTTGAGGAAAGAGTGGTGGGTGCCTAAACTGTTGTGGTGTGGCAGGTTATACAAATTGTTTCTTTCTTCCGTGTTCTGTACTGATGTAGTTGGTGCTGCAGTATTTTCTTTATTAAGTGCTAGTTATCATTTTCTACAGATGTTGTAACTTGGCTGTTTACACCAGTGTGATGGAAAGTGGGATGTTATGGCTCCTCTTCAACTTGAGTTTCTTCTTGGGTTAAAATAGGTTCAACTCTTTTTTTGTGGTACACTAACTGAAATATGATAATCTTTTTCAAATCTTAAATTAATTACTTTGCAATGTTTTTTTCCTTTCCTTCTTGGATCCTCTATGTTGCTGGGTAAACTGCCCTAAGGTCTATTGTTTAATGCTGTAGCAAGCTATCTTAATATGATTTTCCAAGTTTCTTAAAGATACATCCTAGCTTTGGACAACCGCTTCATTCTTCATAATCTACTCCTTAATCAAAGCTTCAAGAGAACTAAGTTGCTCATTGTTGGTTTTTCTTTGCCCTTAATTTTGCTGGTGAAATCCAAGTGGCTACGCGGTCTGTTTTGATCACTGGTTACTGCAGCATGTTGATTCTGATTGCTCCATGAGAAGTTTAGGTGTTGTCTCTATCCAGGGTTGTAGGTGGTTGAGTAAGGATTGTTCTGGTTCTGTCTATTGAAATTGCCCACATAGTTTATTAAGGTAGAATTTCCAAGACAATTATCAAACAGTTGCGCTTCTCCCCAATATACACAAGACACTTCAACAACTTAGTTGATAGTTATTGGAGCAGTAGTAATAGCTTTCATCGTATTTGTTAATGAGGTTACTTGGGCTGATAAGGTTGTCAAGACATCAACATTGTGAACTCCTGTTGTTCCTCTTGTTGAAGCTTGTCTAGTCAATGGCGACTGATAGTTGTTATTAGTTATTCTTTCTAAAATTTCATAAGCCTCATTATAAGACTTAGATAGCAAGGCCCTATTTGTTGAAGCCTCTATCATCAATCTAGTGCTTGGATTGAGACCATTGTAGAACATTTCAAATTGCATATTGCAAGGAATACTATGATGAGGGCATCTCCTAAGTAATTCCTTAAATCTTTCCCATGCATCATATAACCTTTCATCTTCAAGTTGATGGAAAGATGTGATCTCATTTCTTAATTTTGCATTTTTTGTAGGTGGGAATTACTTGATTAAAAATTTGTTCGCCAAGTCGTTCCATGTAGTGATGAAGCCTAGTAGTTGAGAGTTCAACCATGCACTGGCTCGATCCCTTAGAGAAAATCAGAAAAGTATGAGTCTCAATGCTTCATGTGATGCTTCAGCAATCATGAAAGAACCAGTTTCTTCCAAAAATAACTAAAATGAAAATGAGGATCTTCTGAAGGCAGTCCATTAAATAGCCCTATCGTTTGAAGTATCTAAAACATCACTGATTCGAGCTCAAAATTACCAACTTGCACTTCAGGTCTAACTATTCTAGGATTTATGGCTTGAGGAGTCAACATTGCATAGTCTCGAATGGCTCTGTCTCTATTATCTACCATGTAGATAATATTATTGTTCTGTAGTTGCCTATGATTGTTTTGCCCATTCTAGCCTTTTTGTACATTGATCGGTTGTATTTCTTCTCAAGGGTTCAAATTTCCCATATCATGCAAATTATCCATCCTTGCAATAATTTTTGAATTTCTATGCTCTCTTCTCAATCTCATTTCAGTCCTTTCAATTTCTAGATCAAACTGGAATTCAACATATTTGTATCTATGCATAAAAGGGTTGCTAGAGCAATTATGTTGCTACAGTAAACTAATTAGAAGAAAACAAATATTTTGCACTAGCTAAATTTGACTCTGTAAATCACAATAAACATTTAATCCCCAACAACGGTGCTAAAAACATGTTATTCTCTTACTACTATATATTATAGGTGTCAATGTGCAAATGTACACAATAAGTAACATACTGATGAGTATTCAGATCATTTTCACAGGGATTGATGTTATTGAACTTACTATAGCAATCTTAATAGTGTAATTACAATCTAAATTAAAATAAAGTAATAAATGAAATTAAAAAAATGTAATAGACAAAATGCAATAAGGTAAATTCTCAAATAAAACTAAGAGATGTACTCAATGGGAAATGAGTAGTTGAGTGATTAAACTCACTTAATGGTATTGACTGTTTATCTAGTGAAGATTTTGTTACTACAACATCTACTACAGTGCTAGGCAGAATTCCTCGTGCATCCTTAGCTATTGCCTATTGGATATTTTATATCTAAATACAACCTAACAATGACCAGTTGCTACGCTAACATTAAATATAGCATTAAGCCTTTTAGGTCCCAATTACCCTATAGGGTGAATCCCTATATCTAGTTCTTCACTAATTTATATCAAGCATGACCCTATTCAATTTGAGATTTACTTAGCTTGGAAAACCCAATCTAAAATCATGTATTGCTTTAATTTGTTTCACTAAATCAAATCTTTTTTAGGCTCCTCGTAGCTAGTATCCACTAAATGGCTGGTCAGCCAAAATAGGGATTTGCAATAATTAAAATTAAGACAAAATACTACAACACATACATAGTAACATGCAAATATCAGTCAAATAATCATTAAGCTTGTTTAGCACTCATCCACAATAAAGTTTGTTCATGATTTGGGGTAACACAGTAATAAGAATCGTTTTAGCAATCAAATACATTCCCATAAATAAGTAAAAACAAGAAAATAACATAACCAATTGAGTTTCGCTTGATCTTGCGATCTCTCTCTGCTTATTCTCCTTCAATCCTCTGTTGTAGCCCTCAAATATCTCTTATTCTCTATTTTCATTTTGTTTTTCTCTATTCTTTTTTTTTTCTTGAGTGACGGCTCCCCGTTTTTGTTTTTCTCTGTTCTTTTTTTTCCTTGAGTGACGGCTCCCCGTTTTTTCTTTCCATGCATGCTTCTTTTATATTTTAGAATTAAGGTAACTAGAAGTTTATAGCCACGTGTCTACCATTTTTGGAAACCTTGGATCACAATCTTTTGGTTAACATGTACAAAATTGGTTGCTACAGCATCATCTATAATATCTTCACTATTTCAGACTTATTTTAATTCTTCCGTAGCAAAGTCCCTTTGTCTCCTCTACAAGTCTGTTGCGACGGCGTTCAATCCATAAAATTTGAACTTCTTGGTCACCTACAATCACACATAATCAAAGAACCAAATGATCTAAAACAAGATTAATTTATCAAAATTAAACTTAAACACATGCTTATGAAATATATAACTAAAAATGCAATGAAAACATGTCATTTACTCTCTAAGTAATATTGGTTGAGTCTAAAAATGCCATGATAACTCTCATTTCATAGAGTTATCATAAACCTTTGAATATAGGCAATCCATCAAGCATGCATACAATTTGGCTTTGAAGAATTGTTGAGAAATTTAAGAGCTTCATGATCACTATTTAGAACAAATTCCTTCTGAATTAAATAAGGCTCCCATTGTTGTAATGTACGAACAATAGCATATAATACTTGTTCATAAGTAGACCACTTCTATCTGACCTCACTAAGGTTCATATTAAAGAATTCTATAGAGTGACTTTTCTGAGATAGGACAGCTCCAATTCGAATCCCAAAAGCATCAGAGCCAACTTATTGAAATCTGAGAGTGCAAGAACTAGTGCAGTATATAAGCTTTCTTTCAACTTTCAAAAGCTCTGCTCTACCTTGTATGTCCAAACTAATTGCCTTTGCTTAAGGCAATCAGTGAGAGGAGCAGTAACAGTACTGAAATCTTTAACAAAATGCCTATAGAATGTAGTAAGCCCATGAAAACTTTATACTTCTCTAATATTTGTAGTTGTCGGCCATTCTCGTATCACCTTCCCTTTCTCTTTTTCTACTTTGATACCTTCAGTACTCATAATATAGCCTAAGAATATCATACTATCATTCAAAAAATTACACTTTTTCAAATTGACATATAGGTTATTCTCCCCTAAGCTTGTGAAGACGTCTCGCAAATGTTGTAAATATTCTTCTTTGTTGCGGCTATAGATCAAAATATCATCAAAGTAAACAATAACAAATTTACCTATGAAAGGTTGGACATCAAACTCATGAAGGTACTTGATGCATTAGATAATCCAAAAAGTATGACTAACCAGTCATAAAAACAAATATGATGATATCCACTCTTCAAATCAATCTTTGAGAATATCTTTGGCCCTTATAATTTATCAAGCATATCATCTAATCGAGGAATGAGAATCGATACTTCACTGTGATTTTATCAATAGCTCCGTTATCTGCACACATTCTCTAACTTTCATTATTTTTTAGAGTTAGCAAATCAGGCACAACACATGGGCTTATACTTTCACCGATTAGGCCCTTCTGGTGTAATTTTTCAACTTGCACTTGTAGGATCTCACACTCTTTTCAGCTCGTAGGATAATTAAGTGAGTTGGGTAGGCTAGCTCTAGGGATAAGATTAATTTGATGCTAAATAGGAGGCAATTTGTTAGGAAGTTCTTTAAGCATGATATCTTGACATTTTAAGAGTAGCAGTTAGATTTATTCAGGCACTGATTCCGCTTCAGCTACCTCTTTTGATACTAAAAGATAGGTTCCCTTGACTTTTGACTTTAGTAGAGGAAGGATAACCTTCATGTTGTCTTTGTAGAACCTATATATATTATCTTTCCCATGATGTATTGTATTAAGATCAAACTGCTAGGTTTTCCCAAGTAGCATATGGCAAGCATTCATGTCGACAACATTGCAGGTTACTTTATATTTGTATCTTCCAATGAAAAAAGGAATGCAGTATTATTCAGTAACTTTAGTCTCTCCAACATTTTTTATCCAGTCCATGCGATAAGGACAAGGATGTTTGTGAGTTTTAAGTTGTAACTTGTCAAACATAGTCTTGGAAACTAAATTCTTGATATTATCACTGTCAATAATCAGATCAAATACCCTCTCATTAATTGTGCATCATGTTTTGAAGATGCTATGTCTTTGAGTATCTTCTTCTTTCTTTAAAGTATAAAGCAAACGTCTTATTACTAGTGATGGTTCTTCATCTGAATATGTCCACTCTTCATCTTCTTCTATATCTTCATTGTCTTCATATGGTTCATCTTCAGGCTCTTCAGTTTCCTCTGCATGAGTTGCCAAATTGACTGTCTGGCTTCTTCATTCCAAACATTAGTTTGATGTATGGCTTGGTTTAGAACAAAGAAAACATTTGTCGCCTCGAGGCATTGTATAAGGATTGCTACTGCTGGGCGTATCATTTTTTGGTTGTATATTTTGTCCATTATGATTTTGTGTTGGCTTCCTAAAGTTTTCCATAAGAGCTTTTCTTTTGTTAACTTCACTACTTCCGTTTCATTTTTCAAGTTGCATTTTCACCTTTTTGGCTAGTCGAATGGTGTTCTACACTGTATGTACTAGTGGCAATTGAACTTGATCTTCTATTTTACGGCGTAACCCATCTAAGAGTCGACCAACTACCTGGGCCTCTATCTCGTGGAGATTATTTTGTTCCATAAGCCTTTAAAATTTGAGGCCATATCCTTCAACTGTAGCAAAGTAACGCCTTTGAGTTTAAATGTTACTACCTTGACTTTTGTTGATTCTATGAAGTTCATTGTTTCAAAGAATTGTTCAACATTAGATAACCAATCAAGGAACTCTTCAATGCCTAGTTGTCCATTGAATGATATGAGGTTAATTTTGATATGGTAGTCGTTCTAAGTTGTTTCTCGTCATTCATCATCTAGTTCCTCTTTATCTCACTCACTTGAACTTGAAAAATGTGGAGTAGCTTGAGTAGCTTTTGTATTCCTACTAAAGCTACCTATTTCCTTTGTTTTATTGTTTTTTTTTTTCCTCACTAAAATTATTTCCTGAATCAACAATGTCAATACACTTTGCTTCTTGATCACTTCTTTGGGCAAGCCTTATCTCTTTTAATTATTATCTCACTCTGATTAATGTTTCTTCCATTGCCGTGATATGGGTTTGTATTGACTGTAGTCTTGTCATTGTTTTGCACCATACTTCTGCTGAATGGGTTTGGGATTGTTCAATTCGCTTTATCCCCTTTATAATTCGATCTTCAAATTGGGTACCACTTTCTCTATAAAGCATTGTGTCTTTTTTAGGTTTTTTTGGGTTTTTTAGATTTTTTTTAAAGAACAGGAAATTATTAGGATATACCGTAATTAAAAAAATATTAGACAAATTTTGTAAATAAGCAAACAAGGATAGGTGGATTTGGAAGATTTGAGGTCGGTGAGTGTGGTGGTGGTGGTGGTGGTGGTTTGACTCAAATCATTATGGATTGACCGAAAAATTGAACTGAAGCGGTGGATGGAGAATAGTTTTGGTTTTCGGTGAAAAGGCGGTGGTTGGTAGTGGAAATGGGCTGGAAAGAAAGGGCTAATGATGGTGAACAGATTGCTAGTGGTGGTGGCTGTCAAATCACGGATTGTGGCGAATCGAGCGGTGGTTTAGCAACTATTTTGGCATGTTTTTAGTGGCTACGGTGACGATTCGGTGATGAGACAAGCTGGGCTTTAATGGGCGGCTTCTTCTGGTTCTGATGATGTTAGAGTTCGACAGCAAAGATAAAGAATAGCAGAGGCAGCAGCCGTGGACGGTGGTTATAGAGGTGGCTTTGGTGTTGCTGTTTTTTTTCTTTTATCCTAGTGGAATTAATGGATGATTAGGGGAAAATCTATGAATGAAAGGTAGTTGGTGGTCAGTAAAGCTTTGCTTGGCACAGAGAAAGGCTCTAATACCACTTGACACGGCATGAAGGCGATACTAGATGTCGTTCTAGCGTACGTTCTTGAAAACTCAAGAAGGAGACTCTAATAAAGGAGAAAATATCTCAGTTAAGAAAATACTGAATATTATTGATGAGAAGCTTGTGTCAAGAAATAACCATAACAAGCCTATTTATATTCATTAGTATTATCCTATTTATAATAAACTTATGACTCCTTATAAGGAATATGACTTAAGCAAGGAAATATAGAGCAAATCCTAATCAAACTAGAAACATGAATTTAAAATCATACTCCTACTATGACTCTACTTGTCCTACATCAGCATAATGCCAAATGGATTCTTGCGTAAGTTTTTATTTGTTCATTTTGTTTGGTTGGTGAGAAAATTTTGGGAAGTATAAAATTTGGCTATTTAGTATTTACTTATACTCGAACAAAATTGGCTCAGTTCTAATCATGAACCGGCTTGCAGTTTGAAGATGTATGAATCAATTTATATATTCCTTATTTATTGACATAGAAAATTAGGTTGTTTCGGTGTATCTTTAAGTTTCAGACGTTGGGCTTCATTGAAGTTATTTGGAACTTTTACTATAGTAGACACTTGACATAATATTGCAGTACAATAATTCAAGATTAAAACCTTTATTATGTGCTCATGGTAATGAAAGAAACCAAACAGGATTTGCCATTGGGCTGCAATGACTAGAAATAGAGGGTTGGATGGACCACATTTGTGAAGTTATTGTCAAAGGAATTAGACCAAATCTGTTGTCAACCTGATTACCCAACATTTTCGTTTTTTCACTGTGACACTGCTTTTAAACTAATACAATGCAATTACCAGACTTTTAAGGCTCATTATTCCTGTCAGTTTTGAAGAAACCGTGCGAATCTGATAGCCGAAAGATTTAGATGAGGTCTTAGATGTTCTTGATAGGGAATGAAGATTTAGGTGTGCATTACCATCGGCAAGAGTGGATGAAATGTCACAGACAGCTGACTTAGAGAATTTCACAGTCCAGAGCATTATCCAGTTTGCTGGGCTATTGGCTAGAACTTCTATTAGTACGAACTCCAAGTTTGAAGTGTGAAGCCCCAAACTTGTGCAGGTTTGTTTTTTCATTAATTTTCTTGTGTGTTCTCAATTATGCCTTATAGTTGATAAATATAATCAGTGACGCTATATAAGTGCCTTCCCTTGGTCGTGAAAATACACTAATTCATTCTCCTTTTAAGTTCCTAAAATCTAAATACTTCTCAAAGTTCTTGTTACATGTCCCTTCCCTATGCAGATTTATATATTTACGACCACATTGAGAGCTGTAGCTCTAGAATTGGTTCTAGATTACCTTTGCCTTTTTTACTCCTTTGTTCAGATCAAGTTTGAAGAAGGTGTCATCAGGGACTCCTCAGAAAACAAATTCACTAATATTGCTAGAAAATTTGGAATTCTTGGGACATCGTTATGAGCAAGAGAGGACATATTGGAACTAATTGGCGTTATTCGATATGATTCTAAGATTGCAAATTTTTAGTTTAGAATTTAAAGACTCTCTGACTCATGCATGATAAATGTCACTCATGTTAAGTAACTACCATAACATGCGTGCACTGCAATCACTTAGTGGGGAATTTTCTTATGCGCCGCTTAACTTCAATACTTTATTAATTAAACTGTTTAAAGATCTTGCAATTACTCAGTTGGCTTAAGAGGTGGCCTTGCATATGGCGTCTTTGAGGGGACAATCCACGGTCCAAACTCACCAAATTTGATTGTAGAACGGAGTTTTAAGAATGAGTTAGAACGGCCTTGGAAAGAGTGAATTTAAAGTTGTTAAAAAATAAATTAAAAACTTGATATGGTCAATTATTCTCTCATAGTGCTACAATCACTAATCAATGCAAGGAAATGAAATAAAAGCTAAAGTTCTGTGCCACACATGCGCATGTAAGGAAAGATCATTAAAAGATGAGATAAGTTCATATGATCATGAGAACGTGCTTTGATTTGGGACAAGTAGAGTTGTTGTAAGAGTATAAGTTTTCTAGCCTAATTACGAATTGCTTTATATTTTCTTATTTAATTAATATTCCTTTTTTTATAAGAAATGATAATATTCAGTATTTTCTTAGTTTAGATATTTTTTTAAGTTTTAAGAACATACACTAAAATGACATCTAATATCGCTTCTGCACTGCGTTAAGTGGTACCAAAACCTTTCTTTGTGCCAAGTAGCTCTTGCCCATCAACCATCTTCCATCCACAAATCCTTCCTCCACTATACATTAATTCCATCAATTTAAAAAAAAATAAAACTCAAACCATCTTCACAGCCGTTGCATGTAGCCGCTGTAGCCACATTTCTTTTCCTCTTTGTTGATCTTCACCCCCATCCGAACGCCCACACAATGTCCACCATACCTTTTGCCATCAAAACCACCAATCTGTCACCATTAGCAACACCAAAACAACCATCAAACTACCATGATTGCCACCATTCAATTCGCTACCATCTGCCGCGATTCGCCTACCTTTGCCGCCACTAAATCATTCCCTGTCATCAGCCTTTTGTTTCCAACCAATTCTTGCCGCTAGCCACTGCATCATTTTCTGGAATCGAAATAAACCTCCAAATGCCATTTCACTTCAATTTTTTTGGTCAATGTTCAAAAATTTGAGTCAAACTACCACTACCATCACACTCATCGACCTCAAATCTTTCAGATCCATCCATCCCCGTCTAAGTTTTCATATCACTATCGCCAGTAACTTTATCTTTTACCTATTTACAATTGTACCTTATATTTTCTTTTAATTACATTATTACCTTTTAATTTTTCTATAGTTATAAAAAAACCCAAAAAACCAAAAAAAAAAAAACAAAAACAAAAACAAACGGCAACAATGATCTCTAAAGAAAGCAGTACCCAATCTGAAGATCAAATTACAAGGGGAATAAAGTGACTTAGACAATTGCAAGACCATTTAAAAGAAGCATTGCACAAATCAATGAAAGCCTTAAAGTCCATGCAAGCCTCAATTACAACAATGGAAGAAACATTACTTGGCATTAAACAAGATTCAAAAAACTTAAATTTGAACAAAGAAATAACCAAGAAGCAAAGGGTATCGATAATGTTGATCCAACCAATACTTTCAGCAACCAAAAGAAGACAACTAAGCTAAAAATAAATAGATAGCTCGAATGGAGATACAAAAGCTACTTTATCCCCTCCAAGTTCAGAAGATTGAGACGAAAATGAAATAGAAGATGAACGACGAGAAATGTATCAGAATACTACCACATCAAAATTGACCTTCCATCATTTAATGGACAACTAGGCATTGAAGAGTTCTTTGATTTGTTTTCTGATGTTGAACGATTTTTTCAATCGATGGACTTCTTAGAATTAAAGAAAGTCAAAGTAGTAGCGTATAAACTCAAAGGGGCTGCTGTAACGTAGCAGGACAATCTACAATCTGCTCATGTGCTACAAAGAAATGGAAAGGTCAAGACATGGCATCGAATGCATTACTTGATAAGAGAAAAATTTTTGCCTCTTGACTACATACCAACCTTGTTTTGTGAGTACAACAACTGTCGTTAAAAGCCAAAACAGTCGAAGAATATGCCCTAAAATTTCAAAGGCCGATGGAATGAAATAATCTCCGTGAGACAAAGGCTTAGATAGGTGGTCGATTCTTAGATGGTTTATGCTTTGAAATAGAAGATTAAGTTGGGTTACAACCAATCATACATTGTAAAACACCTTCAACTAGCTAAAACGTGAAAATGCAACTTGAAAAACAAAAGGCTCATAAACAAACCACCTCATGCTCATTCACTCCTAGTCAGCAACCGAAGCAAAGGTATGAAGTTAACAAAGGAAAAGTTTCTACAGAAAACTTTGGGAAACCAACACAAAATTATAATGGACAAAACATATGGCTACAAGTAGTAATAATCCTTGTGTAGTTCCTCGAGGTAACAAATGTTTTTGTTGTTCAAAACCAAACCATACATCAAACCAATGTCCAAAAGGAAGACACCAGATAGTCAATTTGGCAACTCATGCAAAGGAAAGTGAAGAGCTGGAGAATAAACCATATGAAGACAATGAAGACATAAAAAGAGGAGGAAGAGTGAACATATCTAGACGAAAGAGTATCACTCGTAACACAACATTTACTATACATACCAAAGAAAGAAGAAGATGCTTAGAGACATAGAATCTCCAAGATAAGATGCAGAGTCAATCAAATGGTATGTGATCAAATTATTAACAGTAGAAGTAGGGAGAATATAGGTTCCAAGACCATGGTTGACAAGTTGCAAATTAAAACGCAAAAGCATAATTTTCTATATCGCATTGGATGGATAAAAAACATTAAAGAAACTAAAATAACAGAGCAATGCCACATTTCTTTTTCTATCAGAACATCCAAAAATAAAGTAGCCTATGATGTTGTCCACATAAATGCTTGTAATATACTACTCAAAAGACCTTGGTAGTTTAATCTTGATACAGTACATCGTCGAAAAGACAATACATGTGGGTTTTACAAGGACAACATGAAGGTTATTCTTACTCCAATGAAATTAAAAGTCAATGAAACCTATATTTTAGTACCAAAAAAACGTAGTTGAAACAGAATTGGTGCCTAAATAAGTCCAGCCACTAGTCTTAGAATTTCAAGATATTCAACTTAAAGAACTCCCTAACATGTTACCTCTTATGAGGAACATTTAGCATGAAATCGATCTCATCGCTGGAGCTAGCTTACTAAACTTATCTCATTATCGTATGAGCTCAAAAGAGTTGAGATCCTACAAGTGCAAGTTGAAGAATTACTCCAGAAAGGTCTAATTCATAAAAGTATCAGCCGATGTGATGTGCCTGCTTTGCTAACTTCAAAGAAAGATAGAAATTGGAGAATGTGCATAGAAAAAAAGGCTATCAATAAAATCATAGTGAAATATCGATTCCAATCCCTCAAATAGATGATATGCTTGATAAACTGAGAGGATCAAAACTATTTTCAAAGACAGTTTTGAAGAGTAAGTATCATCAAATTAATATCTTCCCTTATAATAAATGAAAGATAGTTTTTAAGACTCACAAAGATTTATATGAGTGGGTAGTCATACTTTTTGGACTATGTAATGCACTAAGTACCTAGATAAGGTTGATGAATCAAGTATTCCAACAATTCATAGGAAAATTTGTTGTTTACTTTGATGATATTTTGATTCATAGCCACAACAAAGAAGAACATTTACAACATCTATGAGAGGACTGCACAACCTTGTGGCAGAATAGCCTATATGTCAACATGAAAAAGTGTGATTTTTTTACTGATAGTCTAATATTCTTAGGCTATGTTATGAGTGCCGAAGGCATTATAGTAGATCAAGAGAAAGTGAGGGCCATACAAGAGTGGCCAACACCTATAGATATTAGAGAAGTTTTCATAGGCTTGCTACATTCTACAGGCATTTCGTTAAATACTTCAATACAATTGCTGCACACCTCATTAATTGTCTAAAGCAAAGGTAACTAGTTTAGGCAAATAAGGCAAGCCGAACATTTTAATGTTGAAAGAAAGATTAACTATTGCACCAGTCCTTACATTCCCAAATTTCAGTAAGTTATATGAAGTTTACCATGATGCTTCTAGGATTGGGATTGGAGATGTCTTATCTCAGGAAGGACGCCCTTTAGCATTCTTTAGTAAAAAGCTTAGGTGAAGCCAAACAAGAGTGGTCTACTTATAAACAAGAGTTATATGCTGTTATTCATACTTTACAATAGTGAGAGCCCTATTTAATTCAGAAGGAATTTGTTCTGAATAGTGATCATGAAACTCTCAAATTCTTTAAAAATTCTTGAAAGCAATATCGTATGCATGCTCAATGGATTACATTCAAAAGTTTACCTTCTCTTTTAAGCATAAGTCATGACAATTGAACAAAGTAGTCGATGCTTTGGGTCGCTGAGTAGTTCTTCTTACCTAGGTAAAGAGCGAGATTACTGACTTTGAATACCTATGGGATCTTTATGTGGACGATGATGATTTCTAGGATCTTTAAGGAAGCATATAATTCGTGAACTACTTGGCGGAGGATTAGGAGGCCATATAGGATGAGATAAAAGCATTGCATTAGTAGAGGCAAGTTATTACTGGCCACATCTTAAAAGAGATGTTGAGAAGTTCATTAAACATTGTGATAGCTAAAGGTCATACGCAGAATACAGGTTTGTACGTTCCTTTCCCCATTCCTAAGGCTCCTTGGGAAGATTTGTCTATAGATTTTGTATTGGGACTTCCATGAACTCAACAAGGAATAGATTTTATCTTCATGGTTGTTGATCAATTTTCTAAAATGGTGAACTTTATTATATATAAAAAGCCCTCTGATGCAAGGAATATTGCCCAACTGTTATTTCGAGAGGTTGTGTGCTTACATTGATCACTTAAGACTATTTTCTTTAATCGAGATAGTAAATTCCTAAGCTAATTTTGGAAGATAGGCAGATTAAAGTTGTTAATCACACATTAGGCAATATTCTGCAAAGCTTGATTCAAGAAAATCCTTGCCAATGGGATTATGTTTTACCTCAAGTAGAGTTCGCTTATAATAATGTGCCCAATCGATCAAATGGGAAGTCACCTTTTGAGATTGTCTACATTTGACCTCCCTTACATACCTCAGATTTGGTTCTTTTACCTTGACTATGTAGAATGAGTATCACTGTTGATCGTGCAATAGGCAAAGTAATCAATGTTCATGAAGAAGACAAGAATATATTTGAAAAATATGTAACTAAGTTCAAGAGAGACACAAACAAGTATAGACACTTCAAATCCTTTGCTATAGGAGATCAAGTGATGGTTCATCTACAAAAGGACAAATCTCTTGTTGGAGAATATAACAAGCTCAAGCAAAAGAAGATTGAACCATTTCACATCCTATAGAAAATCAATGACAATGCCTACATCATGTACCTACCAACCAACTGTAATATATCGAAGACCTTCAATATTCACAACTTGTTCGAGTATCATAGACCTGCACATTGCCATATGTTTGAGTCAACTTGAGGACGAGCTCTTCTAAGGGGAGCAGGCTAATGTAGAACAAGTAGAGTCATAGTAGGAGTATAAGTTTTCTACTTTAATTAGGAATTGCTTTATATTTTTTCTTATTTAGAGCAAATTCCTTTCATTATAAGGAATCATAATTTTATTAAGAATAGAATAATTCTAATTAGTATAAATAAGTTTGTTATACTTGTTTCTTTACATATGTTTTTTATCAATAATATTTAGTATTTTCTTAATTGAGATTTTTTTCTCCCTTGTCAGAGCCTTCTTTCTTGAGTTTAGAAATGTACGCTAGAACGACATCTAGTATCGCTTTTGCATTGCATCATTTTTATCCTAAGATATGTTTATGTTGCATAAATCTTTGATATTGCATAAATGACATCAAATTTGGATATAACGACTAAAGTATGATTCACTAAGAATCCTCTTGAATTTTCATGGATATCACTGAACAACATGATGTTTCGAATCCCACGTTCAGGGATAGAGTCACTTAACGATTCATAAACTGTTTTAAGGGGAAAAAAATGTCACAATTTGTTATTAGTCAAAAAGAATTATATTATATTTCAAGGCTAAACCTAAGATGCAGCTGCTGTAACTTACAGCAGCTGCAAAACAAGCATGAACAGTGTCACACGTGGGTACTGTTCATGCTTGTTTTGCAGCTGCTGTAAGTTACAGCAGCTGCAACTTAGGGATCCCCTATATTTCAATCCACTTTCAAAAGTGCACAATGCACAGCTAGAAAGAATTACGGTATATATATACGTATTTAAAAAAGAAAAATGATAAATAAACTGAAAGCTGACAGAACTAATGGTTCATAGAGATAAATACCTGATTTCTCCACGTGTCTGCCGTGTATTTGATCCACTACAATTAATTTAGATTCCACGCACACTTTATGTCCTTCAGAAGAGTTTTTTTAATTTTTCCCTTGGAACCTTTCGGTGTGTTTTCTGAGCATTTGCATGAAACTGCAATTGTTCGATTTATCATTCAAACAATCAGCTAAGCATAGAAACAAAGATAGATACTTTTCTTTTGCCCATTATGATAAATCCGCAAATTCATAAATTTCATGTTACAATGGGAGACTAAAGAATAATAAATTACTAGTGCACAATGAAAAGAAAAAAAATATTAGTGAAAATGACAGCCACACTCCCCGTTGTTTTGCAAAATAGTAAAGAAATTGTTATTGTTTTTTAGACCCATTATGGGATGCACAGACTCTCATTTTGAACAAATGTAATTAAAGTTTTATGTGCTGACTATCTAAACTATCTAAAAGTACAGAAGTGTGTCCGAAAAAGATGTTAATGTGACTAGCTATCAGGTCTATTCACACAGGTGCTAGCTGTCAAAATTTGAGTTCCGGGAAAAGTACCACTTTCTCCATCCACCAGGGAATTCAGGAGAGTAAGAATTGGCTTCAGTTAACGTGGAGAAGTTAGAAATGTCCCAAGTGAAATGCCATACACCATCAGGTTCCAAAACATCTTCAGGCACTCCCCTTTTCTTCTCTTTTCTACTACGAAGACCTCCACTCCAAACTCGCACGAATCATTCACTAGATATCCATTGGAAACATTGTTGAATATAGAGAGTGAAATTAATTTGGAAAAGCCATGTTCAGTTTTTCGTCCTGTGAAACCGTCTGACCTTCCCTTCAGAATCTGAAAAAAAATAATAATGAATGAATGAATTAATTAATGTGTGTAAGTATTAAATGAGGGAGAAACATTAGTTAATCCATGCAATTATGTCTAAAGATTGAAATATACAGGGGGGAGATGTGTGTACCTTGTTTGACAGGAACTGATCACGAATCTGATCATACACAAAGAATATGAAAGTTGCATTAATGTTTAATCCAAGAGGGAGAGTATCAATATCTGCTAATACCAAGTACGTGGAGATAAAACCCTTCCCATTTCTTTTCTTGTCTCCATCAGGATATAGTGACAATTTCTTGCCATGCATATAAATAATTCGAGAGTTTAAATTAATAATAGCAAGCTAACTTAGATATAGCCTGTATGTACATATGTATTTATTAGAAAATTAAATATGATATATTTTTTAGGAGTCAACTTCTAATCTGGAAATTCAAGACTTTAATAAAGTTTGACACGTGCTTATAATATTATAAAATATCTTTTTAACCATGTAACAACATTATAAATATGTTCGAGATTCCCAATTAAAAAGATTTCTTATTTTTTAAGTTTATATATATGTATATATACCATTTTTTGTTAGTGAATATGATGATCAAGCTGAAGAAGTATTCAGCATGAGAAGTTTTCAGTACGGCAGCACACACTTGACTATAGTTTGCTAGGTGAGGTGTTACTAAGCTGAGCTGAAGTGTTACAATTAGTTAGATTCTGTTAACACACACACCTTACAATTGTAACAACCTAGATAACTAGCTACAGCTAGTACAGACTTACGTTGACATTATAATTGATTGATTAAGGTTTTAGAAGTAGCAAGAAAAATTCTGTATATTTTTCCATTCAAAATTCTCTCTGTTTTCTTTCATTTTCTTCTTCATCATTTTCTCATTTTCCAAACACATTCAACTAAAAATTCTGTCAATTTGTAGTCACAAGCTTCAAATATCCTTGATTTATATTTTCTTTTCCTAATCGGGCCAACATTGTTGATAGGAACGAGAATGACCCAATTTCAAGTGAGTAGTGAGCTGGAGGTGCAGCTCTTTGATCTCGTAACTTCTGTTAATTAAAGAAGAAATACTAATTAGTCTTGGCCTCCTAGCTGGATCGAAAAACATATAAATATTGAACAAGATTGGAGCAAGTGATTATTAATTCTTACATTCATTTGGAACAAGTTTGTAAACATAGTACATACTCAAAAGTCAATTGAACTTTATATTATTAGTTTAATAATTATTCTCAGCTGATATGAGGATACTCCTTATCATTTAATTATAAGCATGCGTTAAGCCAAAATGATCCAAACAGACCAAATTGATTCCAAGATCGAAAGATTACAAACCAAAAATCATGTAATCAATGAAATTTACACATAACAAGCAAGAATATTGAATCTAACACGTACAAATGAAGAGAACATATCAAACACTGAAGAACACAAAATAAAAATAGTCAACTACGCCAAACCAGCATAAGTGAAACTAACTTTCCTGCGTTTGTTTGCTAACTCCACCTATGTACGAACTGGTCCACTAAGTTTTTAAGCCTCACAAATACACCCTATGTTATTTACGTATTTTGGGGGAAACTTTATGAAAGCACTACTAAAGCGAAATACCTATGAATATGTCTAAAAATCTACAAGAAAACAGAAGTTTCAATCTATTATACGCTAAAAGATATCCAACATGCGTATAATGAAGTTGATCTCAAGGGACCAATTCTTGAGAGATTAATAATAACAACAACAATAACAATAATAACAATAATAAACAAATCATTCTAATTGCATAAAATATGTTATCATCAAGGCGCTAAATCCAAATTATAATTAACCTGTAAAACTCATGATATAAAAGTCTAAAACTGAATACTCTCTCTTGAAGAGAATTGTATCCACCTAAAATTAGGAACTTTTAATTGATTGATACAAGCTCTGTACGGTATATAAACTGTATTAGAGACACCCTATAAACTACTAATATAGGAAATTACAATTTCGACTTTCAATTTTCAATTTTCAATTTAATCACCGGGTTATATATCTCGAATTTCCTATAAACAAAAATTAATTAACATTGGCATAGCCAACAACAACGGCAGCAATATTTGATTTGATCGTAATGACAAAAATCGTGTCGTTACCTAGATTCTTTTAGTTGAAGCATCTCTTAATCAAGGATTAAAATCAAATTAATAAAAGTACATCCGTACGCACGAATGCATAGAGATTTATGTATGTGCATGCATGTCTACTAATTAATTAAAAAAGAAATTAAGTTGAGAGGAGGAGAATGCATATAGCGCGCGCGCGCGCGTATAGTACATACCACTATCGAGTGTAGGAAAACTAGCAACTTGAGTTTGATTCTCAGCCTAGGGATAGGATGGTAGCATCTCTTCGCTTCCATGACAACACTATGACCAGTATGATATTAGTTAGATTAGATGATTAATCATGGATGATATGCATGATGATTGATCTACATACATATTGTCAGATTCATGATATATATATATATATATATATACATATAATACAAATTCCACATGGATTCAGTATTCTTAACAATCCGCTGTTTAGGATATTTTAAATAATTCAATAACAGGTATTGAAAGTTAGAGTAGAATTCAATGATGATTACTCATCCAATGTGAGATTTCTTGAAATTCAGTGGCTCAAAATTCATGTTAAAATTTTAAATAATATTTTTAAGTTTAAGTTTAATATAAACAAACCCGTACCATAAATCTGTTTGGCCGCATAATTACAGAAAAAATCTTTTTTTTAATTAAAAACCACCCAAGGGTGGGGGGGTTAAGCGGGACCCCTTATTTGTAGATTATTGAACTAAAAAATAAAATTACATATGGAGGGGGGTATAAACCAAAACCTCCAAGCAAATGAATGAATACAACCAATAAAGGGAAGGAGAAACTGAGAAGTAAAAGAGAATTAATTAATTTTAGCGCCCAGAAAACCGTTTACGATACTTACGACCAGTGACTAATTTGAAACATTTCCTAAAACTAGAGAACTGCGGAGCAGCAACACTGAAGTCAGGATCAAGGTCACGCCCCCCGTACTCTTAGGCTCAGACGCAAAATACTCATCAGCTATATGATTTTCATCAGAGCTAAACTCCTCATCAGATTGAAAAGGAATATTTGTAGGATGGGAAGGAAACCCACAACCATGGAGCAAATATCATTCATTACAGTCCTAAAAAAAGTAGAGCCTGCGAAAACCCTCAAAGCACTGGGATCATCCAAAACAGGACGATTAGCAACTTGTAAATGATCATCCATCGGAAGTGGGCAACGATCTGGACCATTCAAGTCAGCACCTACAGCATCAGAAGGCGGCGGGTGGCTATCTAGAACACCCGAACTAGAAGGGCGAATCTGCTCACCTACAGAAACTCTCAACCCTAAATCAACATGAACAGCAGCAGTAGGCACCGAAATAGGGGGAATCAAAACAGATCCCGAAGTCTGCCCCTGATCCACACAAGGCTGTAAAGAAGACATCTGAGGCTGATGATCAGCAACAACGACATATTGGGAAGTACGAGCCACCTGAGACTGAACAACAGATTCCGAAATTGGTAATTACCCTTATCTCGGGGCGCAGTGTCCTTGGGCTCACCAACAAATGGATTAGGCTTACGATGCCCGAGATTAGCAACAAAACATGAGTCAGCAGAATGACCCAAGTGCCTACACGAGAAACAGTAGAAAGGGACCCGCTCAAATACAACATCCTGCTAAAAGCCAGAATCCCCCTCACCAATCTAAATACGGGGTAGCAAAGGTCTTGAAACATCATACTCAACAAGCACCCTAGCCACCGAAGGCTTATTAACCGAGGCCGTGGCATGATCTACACGCAAAGGGGTAGCAATAGCAGTAGCAATAGAAAATAGAGAAGGCTTACAGTGAATAAAATAGACCGGTAAGTATGGCAATGATACCCAGACAGGCACAATAGAGGATTCCACCGAACAGCGAAAATCAGTACTCCACTTAAAAATACGCATGCCTCGACCTTCAACATACTAAGACTGCCTAACCCAAATATGGGAATAATCCTCCTCCATAAATAATTTTATCAACACATGTCGATTATCCAATAATGAAACCTAACAACTCCCTTTCAACCCCAGAGAAACAAAAAATTTGCGAATAATGTCCATAGAGAGGCGGGCGACCAAAAGAGAACTTACCAACCAATGCCAATTTAAATGGCTCAGCCATGGCTTTGATTTCCTCTGTGGAGAAGTGAATAGCAGGCTCACCATGATGTAGAGAAATCGGTTTAACCAGAATAGGAGACGCAACTGGGCCCTCAACAACATCAAGAAAAGATTTTTTAGGCCGAGGAGGGGCTGATGGATAAGAATTGATATTGGGTTTAGTACCGATGCATAGGATGGCTTGGGGTTAGGAACTGTGTTGCAGGTAGTGGGGTTAGGAGGGGCGGGCTGGGCGATGTGGCTGAGAGGGGCCAGCTGGGACGTCACTGTCGTGGAGAGTGAGGGCCAGTTTGGACTGAATCTCCATGGGTGGAGATAAAACCGGATGGCTTGGGCCCGCGCGGGTTGTATGGGATGTCCCCGGTGCATGAGGGCTTAGAGGGGGCTAAGGGGTGTAGGTATTTGCTGGCTTGTGTTGTGGCTGTAGAGTAGAAGCATGATTACCCGACACATGCTGGCCAGAGTTGGGAGGTGAGGCTGATAACCGGAAACCACCACAAGCGGCAGCCAAAAGCATTTGTATAGTAGAGGGATCAATCGCAGTCACATGTCGGCCTGACTAAAGGGTGGCAGGTGGTGGGGAAGAGGAGTCACCCGATGTGATGGGAGTTTCGTCGAGTGGGCATGCAGCGTCCCCCGTGCATGTCACGTGAGGAAAACCATGGTTTTTCACTAAACCCGATGGAGCATGCAACATGGGTGGTGGCTGGGGCTGTTTCGAATGCATGGTGCCTTCTGGGTGGATAGGGATGCTTGGGCAGATCAACTGGATCCTTCATCGACAGCCGGTAACGTGGCTGTAACGCGACTCGTTTGAGCTCAGTTTGCACTACGATGGGGAACCCGTGACTGGAGCAACACAGATTCATGTAGAGGGCTGGATCCATCGCAAAGAGAGGGCTTCGGCAAAGCATCACCACCACCAGTAGCAGCCATGGAGGCCGAAGCAACAAACTGTGGTAAAAGCCGAACGTGGGAGCCATGATGGACCCATGACTGGGGCAACGTGGAATCCACCAAAGGGTCGGATCCGTCGCACAACGAGGGCTCCGGCAGAGGTAAAAAGGCACTAGCAGCGACAGCGGTGGCAGAGGTAGCAAGATGACGACACTGTGTTAGTTCCCGTGCATTGGAGTCATGACGTGGATGAGGAGGCGGCTGACTTAAGGGCTGCCGTGACTGAGAATGGTTGCCGGCAGGGAGGGGGTGCTCCAGCGGTGGTTGGAGACCACCACCGGCGGTCGGTGAGGCCATGCCGGCCACCAAAAGTGGAAAAAGTGATGGCGGCAAGTTGAGAGAAAAAACCCAACCCTAGTGCCCGGTTTTTAGCTGAAATTTTCAAATTACAGAAAAAAAAAAAAAAAAAAAAAACTTAATTAGTAAAGAATAAACTTACACTCTTACCAAACATATCCTTAAACCCCGAATAGCAGGCCCTGCGAATAGGGAACCTATGGTAACACAGATTTTTCATTAAACCCTAGTAGTTAACGAAGCAAAGTCCTGCTAAATTTTTTCAGTGTCTTATAAAACTCGGCTTTGAACACACAGTTTAAACATCAATACAAACAGAAGAATGACACTTTATTTACACATTATGTCCTAATTTTCGAAGTTATTTAATACCCAGAGATTCTAAGGATCACAAAACCATGAGTGCATAACGAAACAACGATGGTGGAACCATGAAAAGCTTGTCAATGAAAGTTAAATGCCAACCCAATTTCTCTTGTAATCTTTTCCATTTCATGCACAAGCTTCTCTGTGCATGGCGAGCAGCCTGTCATGCCGAAGGAGAAGAAATGAACAAGGCTTTAGAGTCAGCCCTAAAAACTGTCAACTATTTTACTGCTAGCCTGATCTACTGGCCTTCCTTAGAACTTAGCAGCCAGAAAAATCTCTAGGTTTTGGAAAATGGCTAGCATTAATCTGAACATTGAAAACTCCATTGTGCAAACACAAGAACATTTAACAGAAATTACACTTAAAATTTTAAGCTACTTTTTGTTATGTACAAGTCTATATAGCTCCATGTTCTAGATGAATATTTGCCGTCCACGGAAACAAAGGATTATCATAATTGAATTCATCTGCATATTCAAAGAGAATAAGAAGTTGTAACACGGCGACAGCGGCACCAAAAAGCAGTCCCCCCGGCTCTGCCTCTGGCTATTGCAATTTCCTCATCAACGTAAAACCAGATGAAGAAAGGATCTTTGCTAACGTTGCTTGGTTCTCTGTTGCCTTTTTGGCCAAAACCAATCTCTAGAGGCTTCCAAGGTCCAACTTTGATGCGAATACGTTCAAAAATAAAGGCCAACATTCTCTTCTTCCAAGAAAATCTGCCTTCAAATGTTAAGCACCCAATTGGGCCGAGATATACTCCATTCTCAATCCTCTTTCCCTGATGATTGAGAGTAAAGATTAGTTCTGAAGCTGACGAAAAGATAAAAAGGGCTCTGTTTCTAAATTATTTAATGGTTAGAGCAATTGAAATGGTATAATCGAAATGGTAGAAGGTTTGCAACAACAACCCAAAAAAAAAAAAAAAATCTGCTTTAGCACACAGGGAAATCAAACCACAATTGGTAAACCTAGCGTAACTGCGTCAACATAAATCTGCACGAACATCATGTGAAGGATGAGTTAATCACAAAACCTGCGGGTGCACTTCCACATCCATATGCTTACACAATCACCCATTTCAAAACAGCTCAAAATAATTAAAATCACAGAAGAAAGTATTCTTGTTACCATATGAAAACTATCATCAGATTTTACACATGTTCTGAGGCTAATCTAAAACCATTAATTTCAGGCAACTTCAACCATGCTTTTTGAGCTAAAAGTACCAAAACATCATTAAGGGTTAAAAACAAGCATATGGCAACACCCTCGGGTTTATCATAGACTACATCTTGCAATATGAATGAGCGAAAAACACGTCAGAAAGCTTACAGCAGCATCAAACCTCTGAACAGCTGTAACAGGAAAGTAGCGACCACTCTTCAATTTCTTCTGCGAAGAAGAAATAAAATTATTCAGCATTTTAACATATTCAGAAAAACCAAAATGCAAACATAAGAATACAAATGAAAAACGATGAGACTTTATCAACCTCGGCAGTGAAAATTAGCATCCAGGTTCTGCCTGGGGATTCTGATCCACCAAGTGTCTCCAAAAAGCCAGAGGAATCAATTTTGGCCTTCTCAATAACAGAAAGAGCAGACAGAATCTCCTCTGCTGCAACCTTTCTTGTTTTTGCTGCTTTCTTTAAAATTTTCACACTATCCTCTACTGCCTAAACCATTTTGAATGAACAACATATAAATCATTCTCTCTTAAACTGCTACTAAATTGAGATAAAAATTGTTCAATCCATGCAATTTGTGTAACAAAATTTAATATACAAATCTTGTCAACAAACTAGAGGCATTAATCAAGTATCTTGACATAATCACACGGGACAAAACATCAAGAAAAGGAAAAGAGTACCCTGTTGGGCTGCTCTTCTTCTTGGACAAGAAGTGGGGTGGAAGGAGCAATATCATCTTTCTCACCCAATTTAGCTCTGGTCTTTACTTTGTTGTTTATGAACTTGAGACAAGGAAAATGTGTTGTGTTGGTTTTCAAAAGCAGTTTATTTGAGGGTGTCACAAAAATTTGAGATGAATTTGGAGCTGCCCACTTGAGGGAATAAATGAAAGAAAGGGATGCTGCTGCTGCCGATGCTGCTGCTTGCATGCCCATGGCTTCTGGCTTCTGCAGACTCTGGCGGCTGCTTTGGTTGAGTTTTGAGTTTGAGAGCCACCCATTCTTTCTTGTCCCTGCACTTTCTGTTTGTGGATTAGATTCGTCCGTTATTATTCTTATTATTTTTGTTTCCTAATTGAAATTTTTATTGGGTAATGTCATCTGGGTACATCAGTCTTGGTAAAATAACAATGACGGACATGATTTGCATTTAGTATAACTAGGTCCCTGGTTAAATATTAGAGTTCTTTTTTTTTGTAATACACTGATACATTACATTTAAAATTCTATTTACCCTTAATAATTCTACTAGAATAGAGAAATTACATTACATTACATTTAAAATTCTATTTACCCTTAATAATTCTATCCTCACATAATACTAGAGAAATATTTATTCCACCATGTTAACTCTACTACAGAAGAGCTCTGAATTTGTACCCTTACATAATTTCAGAATAATATCTATTCTACCCATATTAAATTTATACTATAAAATAACTCTAAAATTTCTACTCTCATATAATACTGGAGAAATATCTATTTCACCCATATTAATAGAACAAAAATTTTATTCTTTACCCAATTCAATTGGAAGGGGAATCGCGGGGACTCGACATGGTTATTAAATATTAGAGTTGAGTGAATAAAAAAATTTTGATTTAAACTAATGACTTAATTAAATTTACATTTACTCTATACCTAAAATCTAATCTAATGTTAGATGAATATACTCACAAATGTTGCTGTTTCACTTTAAATCCATACATTCAATTTTAAATTAATCAAATAGATGAAAATTTAACTTATTTGAGTCAAAAGTTTAAATTAACCCAACCATGAATAACAATGATACTACGACAATTAGAATAAGGAAAATTCTATAATGCCGTAATGAAAATTTCGGCATCAATACCGTGATAGATATAAATATTGTAAATTACACATAGAACTAGTAAATATAAAGTAAAACTAGTAAATTGATACAAGATTATTAATTATTTAAAAAAATAACATTGTTTCTATATAATTTTAGTGAAAATTTTATTATAAAAATATTTTCTTTAATTAAACATGGAAAAAAAGTACTCATTAATTAAAGAAAAAATTGTACTGAAAAAAATAGAATAAGTTTTATTGAATTGGTTTAACCATAAATTCTATATTTATTTTAGGACATTTATATACTTTTTTCCCCATTTTTTTTATATATAATATCTATTTATTACACAAGTTAATCAAGCGCAATTATTTATCTTGATGTGGAGCAAGCAAAAACAAAATAAAAAAAATTTTATATTACTAGACACATATATGATATGTCAATAAAATTAAATTTTATTTTGAGTTTTATACATACGTCGTGTAGTTTTAAATTTTTTACGTGTACTTAGAGACCATTTAAGGTTATTGTTGAGAAAGTGTAGAAAGATGCAAAATATTCTAATCTTACAACAACTATAAAAAATATTAAAATAATATTTTTTTTAAAATCTGATTTTGAGAATAAATTTCATCTTTAATAAAACACCATATGTATTACATAAATACAAAGTTAACATTATTCAATTTAAATAAAAAAAGGCAACAAATATATAAACTAATAAACATTATAATGAGATTTTATTTTACAATTATGAATTTTTTTTTAATAGTAACTCTTATATTAATTTATTCATTTTAGCTTTTATTCATAAGTTTTTGGCATAATTTACAAAGTTTATGTTTTATTTTGGACTTAATGTTGATTACTTGTTTTATGTTATATTTGTAAGTTTTCATTTTAGTTACTAGTAATGCATCAATTTACCAGTTTTATCGTAATTTACTTGTTTTACCTTTCTTTTACAAGTCTTACGTTCCATTTCCAAAATTTATATTTTATTTTACAGTTAGTGTTGATTTACTAGTTTTATGTTATATTTACAAGTTTTTGTTTTGTTTACTAATAACACATTAATTTTATTAGTTTTATATTAATTTACTTGTTTTACCTTCCATTTACAAGTCTTATGTTCCATTTCTAAAATTTATGTTTTATTTTACAGTTAGTGTTGATTTACTAGTTTTATGTTATATTTATAAGTTTTTGTTTTGTTTACTAGTAACACATTAATTTTATTAGTTTTATATTAATTTACTTGTTTTACCTTCCATTTACAAGTCTTATGTTCTATTTCTAAAATTTATGTTTTATTTTACAGTTAATGTTGATTTACTTGTTTTATGTTATATTTGTAAGTTTTTGTTTTGTTTACTAGTAACACATTAATTTTACTAGTTTTATATTAATTTACTTGTTTTACCTTCCATTTATAAGTCTTATGTTCCATTTCTAAAATTTATGTTTTATTTTACAGTTAGTGTTGATTTACTAGTTTTATAATATAATTGCAAGTTTTTGTTTTGTTTACTAGTAACACATTAATTTTACTAGTTTTATATTAATTTACTTATTTTACCTTCTATTTACAAGTCTTATGTTCTATTTCCAAAATTTATATTTTATTTTACAGTTAATGTTGATTTACAAGTTTTATATTATATTTATAAATTTTATGTCTTATTTACATAATTTATATTTAATTACGGTATTGATGCCGCAACTTTAATCACGGCATCATAGAATGACTCTTAAAATAAATCCCATCATTTTTGCCACAAGGTTCCTCAACTTGTTAGTCGTCCCAGAGAATTTAAACTTGTGAAGGAAGCTCACAATACTGAGTTTGTGAAGGAAGCTCACAATACTGAGTTCAGCAGATCTAGCTAGCATCTCAGATGTGCAACACCCCAGATTTAACACAATCTTGTAATATTGTGTGATAAACAAAGTGCAAGCAAGTTGGCTCAGAATGTTGTCTATCCTTGAGAACAAAGCATACTGAAATGGACAAATTGTTGATTTGAAATTTGCTGCACTCCAGTAAGCCAAGACCAAATTGTTGATGTCTAGCTTGACCAAGCCATCTGTTTTCACTGCCTTGTGCTACTTCAAAGCCAAGCTCAGTGTTCATCCTTGCTGCTTCAGCTTTTGCGCTGTAAGTCAGGCCACTTAATCTTCACATTCATTTGTTGTCCATGAGCAAAGAAAATCCAACACACTTTCTCAACAAAAGAAACACTGAGATTCTAAGCAAAATAGCAAACATTTGCTTCATTTCTAACTAAAGCACAGAAAGTGGGGCTCATACATATGTATATAACTATCAATCCTCCATTACTGAAAGAGTTAAGCAATTCACTGTACAAACTTCAGCCTCACAGTTTGCAGGTAGAGATGAATTTTCAGCAATTCTCACATGCAAAAAATGGGGCTGTAGTGGGGAAGGTAAAATAGCATTCTCATTTGTAAGCATTGAGGCAACTTCCAACATGGTTGGTCTGTCTTCTGCATTCTCTTGAACACAGAGCGGTGCCACATTAATGTATCTCTTCAGTATCGGATATGATGTATCGTTTTGCAATATGGAATCCATCAGTTCCCAACCTCTACCATCATTCCACAGATTCCATGCCTGAATACAGAACATTCAAATGCTAAATGAATGAGCCAGCTCTCTCACATACATTGATTCTACTGATGTTGGAAACTCTTTACTTTTCCAGTTCAGTAATTAAAGCTTAGTTTGTTTAGGATTATTACTAGATTCATCTTAAAATATAAAAAAAATCCCAAAACAAAAAGCCAAAAAAAAAAAAGTGAGAAATCTTGTTACTTACATGGCCAAGAAGGGTGAGTGAATCAGTATTATAGAAGTGGGCATTCTTCTTGCTACTCAATGGTTCCAACGGCAACACTCCAAAACTAAAAATATCCAATTTGATAGAGAAGAGGCCTCACAGAGCATACTCGGCTGACATATAACCACTGAAATTTATTGTTTCATCACATATTTTTACTGTCTAGAAAGGATTTATGCACACAGGCAAGCAAATGATATTTGGATGAGGATTTAAATAATCACAGCAAATAAAATAAACGTACTAAGTTCCAACTATCCGTTTCCTATTTGATTGCAACTCATCACCACCAAACATTCTTGCTATGCCAAGATTTGATATTTTTGGGTTCATGTCGCTATCTAAAAGAATATTACTTGCCTTGAGATCTCTGTGAATAACTCTTAATCTGGAATATTCGTAAAGATATAGAAGCCCTTAAGCAATACCTTCAAGGATTCCAACACCCGTTTCCCACCCTTAAAGACCTGTTTTGGTGGGATCTGTTGTTTTAAACAATTATATGAGGTATATCTGTAATCATAAATGCTACAGGTTAGAACAAATGCTGATGGTAAAAGGTAGTCAAATTGTTTTTTTTTTTTTTGTTTTTTTTGTTTTTTAATGAACGACAAAAATCACATACCAAAAAGGTTACAATCCAAGCTTTTGTTAGGCATGTACTCATAGATCGAGATCTTTTCGCCGTGTTCAACACAGCAACCAAAGAGTCTGACAAGGTTTCTGTGTTGACGTTTTGCTATAAGCATCATCTCGCTTTTAAACTCTTCCAGTCCTTGTCCTGACTGACTTGAAAGCCTTTTAACTGCAACTTGCTCTCCATTATTTAGTTTTCCCTGCTTCCAATTTCGTATTTCAACACAACACTCTCTACTCTGTTTATTGCAGTTAAGGTGATTAGATTGCTACCTTGTAAACAGGTCCAAAGCCACCCTCTCCCAGCTTTTTTTCCACAGACAAGTTATTTGTAGCTGCAGTTATGCTGGCCAAGCTGAAAAATGGCAACCAAAATTCCTTACTGTTACCTGTTTCTTGAGTTTCTCAAGTCACAATGCTCATATTTGTGTCAAGCAATAATATATCCTGGCTTATTTCAACTTTCCTTGTTTCCGTAAAATGGTTTTAAGAAAAGTGAGCATAAGTTTTTCTCATTTGCACTAATACACTCATAGGTAGACAACAAATATGAGAATGATATTAAAAGCAGGAAAGACGGTCACCTTTCTCTTTGAATTTTCTCCTCCATCGATAAAATATATAAAAAGCAGGAAGAAGTACAGTCGTAAGAACAGCTATTACAATTATCCATAATAGCTTCTTGTTTCCTAGATCGAAAAACATATACCAAAGTAAGTCAAGCAAAAGAAAGTAATATTTGTAGCAAAATTTGTCCAAAAATATGGGAGAAAGCCAAATATCATTGTGAAAACGCAATCTTGTCCCAAGCATATGGCTTACCATTTGAGGAGAGCCTAACATTTTAAGCCTTAAAGTTCAATATATGTTGCCAAAAGTACAATCGCGTAGAGCTTGTAATATAATCACTTCTTTGGATCTCGACTTGCGAGCTTACAGACTAACACTCAGAACTTCAGGTTGTTTGATATCATTCTAATCAATTACAGTGTGTGGCTAGTGTAGGTTTTTGAGCAAAGCAAAATTATTTAGCAGAAGTAGGCCAGCATGAGACCTCAACTCAGATGAATATGACCTAATTTTGATGCATAAATAATATCCCATGTTAAGCTAGGCACTAGACTCCTAGGAGGGTAGTTTGTCAAATGTGCCCCGTGCTCAACTAAAAAACGTGAGAAACACATGTTGAACTGTAAGAATACTAAAATTTGAGTCATCAATTCAATTCCAGAAACGGGTGCGCTTGCATGCATTTTGATTCAACAAGAAGAATAATGGATTTAGTAAAAAGTCTGAATGTAACAAAGAAGTGAGAATTTTGTGCTATCAACTTCAAGATTGCAATAATAATTGTACCTGGTCCAGAAGCGGGTACTTGTATGTAGACACTGTCCGGTGAAGTCTCCTAGTGTCTTACTGATATCTATCAGGTCTCCAAACCACATTAAACAGCCACTTCCTTCTGTTAAGTTCGAATTAGCATAAACTCTACATGTACAGTTCTTCAAGCACTCAGCCTCACATTGCTTCGGATCCATATTGTCATTTACAGAAACCTGCAGCAAGTCAGGCGCTGTGATACCACCAAGCTTTATAAACTGATCTCCACTTTTGCAATATGATGAATGACTTCTCTCACGTTTTCTAGGCTATGTCTGGTTGTCTTGTGACTTGAGTTTGAATCCCTTCAAACACTCACAATTAGGAGCCTTGTCGAGGATGCAAATACTATTAGCACCATACTTCCCATAAACTCCGCATACATTTGGAGCTGAGTACACAACATCCCAAGCAGTTTTCCTCTCGTTCCATATTAGATTCTGGACCTTACCTGATGGGTTGAGTTTTAACATCATTATGCTTGGACTGTTGTAGGACTCATAACTGAAATAAATTTCATCTTGATTACGCTCCAACTCTTGGTTATAAAGCAAGTTCATATATGATGGCGCAGCCACAAAGGCAACTCCATTCCATGGTCTAGTACAGAAATATTTTACAGATCCATTATAAATACATATTTGAGGTAACACGTGAATTTCATGTCTGGAAGTAAAATTTCCAGGGGATGGATCATCAGCACTTATCCACGATGTTAAATACCATTCCAGTCCAGTCTTCAAGTTCCAACCCAACTTCGTGCCTGGCAATAGAGTGTCTGATGGGTAGTCAAAGCTCTGCCACAGATAGCTTTCAGAAGTATTCTTTCTGAAAATATCTACAAGAACAAGGTTTCCAGTATCTTGAAGTTGTGCTACTGGATTTTCTACTTTCCAAGAAATGTTGGAAGACCACATAATGCCCTTTGTTACATTGAGAAGAACAAGGTTTCCATTGCTGCTAAAGGTTAATACAGCACTTGGGTCCAAGATTGGACTATTTCTATTAGCAACCCACACAATTGTTTCAGGGCTCTTTTTGTAACATATTCCCAGGTACTTGCTGTTCTTTGAGTTTCCAGGAGAGAAGAAGCCTAGCTCAAACCTTGTGATGATGAAACTAACTTCTCACCATCGCGAATGGATGTTGCTGGAGTTATTGTATCAGCTGCTAATGACAACTTAATGATCGAGAAGAAGATCAAAGAACTGAAGAAGTAGAAGCAAGGCAGATTCATATCACTCACCTTTGGCCCATTGGTTAGGGCTGCTGCCCTCAAATGAGAGGGCAGCAGTTCGAACCCCCACAAACGCACTGCAGGGGCAATTTCTTCCTCAATTAATAATTGAGTGAAGGCAGTCTTCTCCCTTACCCATGTGTGAGTGGAGTAGACATTTCTCGAATATTAGAGATTCCTTACCCATGTGTGAGTGGAGTAGACATCTCTCGAATATTAGAGAGTTTTAAAATTTGGGCAATGCTTCATAAGAATTGATGTCTAGTCCCAGTAATAGTCTGATTTACCTATGTATGAGTGGAGTTGACATCTCTCGAATATTAGAGATCCCTTACCCATGTGTGAATAGAGTAGACATCTCTAGAATATTAGAGAGTGTTTAAAATTTGGGCAATGCTTCATAAGAATTGATGTCTAGTCTCAGTAATAGTCTGATTTACCCATGTATGAGTGGAGTAGACATCTCTTGCATATTAGAGATCCATTAATCATGTGTGAGTGGAGTAGATATCTCTCGAATATTAGAGAGTGTTTAAAATTTAGGCAATGCTTCATAAGAATTGATGTCTAGTCCTAGTAATAGTATGATTTGTAAATATCAGTTATAGTCTCATGTAATATGAGTTGTAGTTTGAACTCATGTAATAGAAAAAAAAAAGGTATATTCTCAAAAAAGTAAGGCATATTCTCCATTCACAAAACTGGAACAGGACAACTCAATGTTTATGAATATAAAAATCTAGCTTAGTATTTGCATAAGTTCTGTTTCTTGACAATTTTCATGAATCATTGTACATGAATAGGAAAAGGAAAGTTCACGGAACGCCAATCACTTTCAAAAAGCTATCTTTAGCTTGTTATTCTCTACCCAGAAGGAGGAGCCCCCACCTCAAAAGGAGCCGCCGGCAGTGTTTTTCATGTGACAATTTCTAAGAGATGATTAAAAGTAATGAGCTACAAAATAAAACCACATACTAATTCCAAACAACCGAAAGGAAGAAAACATAAATAATTGACCAAAAATCTATAAAGAGAAATCAAAACTGCTAGTGATATGTTCTTTTAATTAGAAGTGGTTTTATGTTCTGTCGACAGATAAACTGAAAAAAAAAAAAAAAGAAAAAAAAGTCTTAAGACATCATCAACTCAAACTTTCCATCATTTTTACATTTGCTTGATGATGTCTTCTCTATAAACCCAATTACTCCAATACTCATATGAAAAAAAAAAAAACTTATAATCCAAAAAGAGTTTACTTTCTTTTCCAAATCTTGTTTATTTTCATACATTTGCCCAGCCAAAACTTGACAGAATTGGGAAGCTACCTGGGAAGAATTTCTAAGTCAACTTTGAGGATTAATCTGTTTATGACATAGTCATGAGTCTGGGTGTGTCTCTTTTATTGGCTCGTTGAAGCTGTTGAAGATCCTGATTCCAAATCTTTAGTGCTTTGTTTGCTCAACGGAGGTCTGAAAACTAAAGCTTTTGACCTCTTTTGTGTTTCCACTTTCGTTTACCCATTTTTTGTTTTGTTTTGATTGGATTGTGTTGTTTTCAACTCCTTAACTTTTCTGCTATCCAATAATTTACTATTAATCTGTACAATGTTCGTTGGTCGGCCTCAGCTACGATGTAGGGCATAAAATCCCCTGTATCATGCAGGGCATGCCGTAAAGCCGTTGGATTTTTGTTTGCATGAATCCAACGGTTGGGGTTTAAAATTAAAAAAAAAAGCGAATAAAAAAAAAAAGGCAATCGGTTGAAGTAATAAGAAAAGGAAAACATTTTCCCCCTCTCTTCCTTCCCCTCTAGATTGTTGACGACAAAACCCTCATCTTTCTTCCTCTCAATCCCCACATTGTCTTACTCTCGCTCTTGCTCAGTCTCTTACTTCTGCTAAAGCTCCCGCTGATGCTCACCCTCACATTGTCGCTCTCGCTGTTGCTCTTGCTCTTACTCCTGCTCTTGCCCTTTCTTCCCACTCACACTCACGCTCACGCTCTACCTTGCAGTCACTCTTGCTCGTCCTCCCGTATCACTTTCACTCTTTTCATCGATGTTACTCATCTTTAAACTTGGCCTTGTAATTGTTAAAGTTAGTAAATTTGTAATTTGTTGTATTTGGGGAAAACAATTTGTTAATGATATAGTGTAAAAATACAATGCACACATAATATTCGACAAAATGCCACAAAGAACTATTTGTTTTATTCTTTTAAGATTGTAGGTTGCCTTTTTTTTTTTTTTTTTGACAAAATGTTGTGGTTGTGTTTATCATTGGATTCTAATAATTTGATAATGAAAAAAAATTAGCCTTGGCCCCTCGAGTGTGGTAGTTTTGTGTGATATGCTGGTATATGCATTCGTTTGGTGCAACAGACATCACGTGTGTCTTTGTTTAGGTGCGTATCAGTTGATGCCTATGGCACCAGTGAGCTATGTTTTGGTGCGATAGATAGTAATTATTCTTGACTAAGTGCTTTCTTGTAGTTTTTATACTCCGACATGGAATATCATAGGAAAAAATCGAAAGAAAAATCAATATGGCAGGAAAAGTAAGGAGTGAAAAAAAATGCATGGATATACTATTTGTAAGTATAAATTATATTCATTTATGTACCCATTATGTTAAAAGGTATAATTTATTTTATTAATGTAACTTTAAATATTGATGACAGCAAGGCAGAAGCAAAACGACTAAGGCTTAGGGGTTGAAAAGGTGAATAAAACAGTATTTAATCTAAATATAACCTGCTGAATATTTGATTTTATCTGACTTAAAATAATATGGCTCTGAACATATATGCATTACATTGTTGTAGGTTAGAGCTGATATTTCACAAAATTGGAAGAAATTGAACCCTGAGAAGAGGCATCAATGGATGCTTAATAACATGAATGACATATCTACCTCAAATATCGATGAAAATAGCGGTGAGGGTAAAAATATTGAAGAATCTGATGAGGACAAGGTTGAATGTGGGAACCTTCTATCTCAATGTCGTGTAGGCTCGTTCTCAGAGATTGTTTCATCTTTTTCAAGTGATCAACAAGCAGCAGTAAAAGAAACCGGCTTTGGAAGTCTACTTCACCTAAAATGTGGGCGGTTAAGACAAGAATTATGTGCATGGATGCTTAATAACATGAATGACCCTGATTGTCTTCATCAGGTTGAACAGGCAAACGTTCTGGCTAGAATAATGTTAATAATGATGCTTTTCAGTTACTAATGAAAAGTTTTGGGTCATTTTGCGACTAAAACAAAGAGTCCTTCCAAACCCTGGAACGAAGATTGGAAAACATTGAAAGATTATTGGATGAATTGACATCAAAGTATTATGAAGGATCAACCAAACAACCATCCGCTCTTGATCCACCTTCAAGTCTAAAAATTTGAAACCTTACATCTATAGATGGAAAAACAATGTCAAAAGCTGAAGGAAAAATGATTTTGGTCGGTGATGATGACTCTATTGATCATAGAGTGAAAGCAGGATTACGAGCCTTTGATGCAATGTTCGGCTGTGTTGGGACTACTGCACAAGCTAGCAAAACTCTACTTGATTCATTTCAATATAATGGGAGTCATGGTCCTAAGCTAACTCCTCTACCTTGAGAGGAATGAGAGGTTTGTCTATGCGATCTTTAGTTGCAATTTGATTTCAATGATAATGAATTAATTTTGAGCTTGTACTTTTATAAAATTTGGCAGAACCAATTGACACTAAGCAAGAGTTCCAGACCTCCACTACCATGAGTGTACCGACAACTAGACCAGCAAGGAACAGGAGGTCTGGACGATATCAATTTTCTCCTTAGGATAAAGTGTCTCGGGTAGCGAAGGTTAAGTTTAAAGCTGGTCCTTTTTATGTAAACAACCCTCCTTCTTTTGACCAACTGAAGCTCATTCAATATGCATTTGATAGAGATGGAAACGAAAGGTACTTTGTGGTTTATATGGATTTTTATTTGTTATTCCCCTGTACATATGTCTTGATTACCTAACACTTTATTCCATGTTTGTGATTTCAGTGAAATAATTGTCACGACTGATGATCAATTTATCTCCAGGTATAATTTCATGAGCCTTTTGCCTAACACAGCTCTAAACAGAGAGGTATGTGGTGTATTGCCACTGACTTTACATACAATATATTTGGATGTCTTATTATTGTTTAATAATAAATTATCATTTATCGACCACTGTTTTAGATTATTACCATGATAACATATCATCTCACACTTTGTGAACGGGCTAAACGCGATGATGAACCAATAAACTGGTATTTACTGACACTATATGCAGTAAGTATCTAGTACTATTATTTCTATGTTAATTGAAGTTGTTGTTTATCTATAGTAATTATTAAGACATATTACCTGTTTGCTTACTATTTTTTGTAGTAATCAGTGCTTACCGTTGTAGCTGATGTGGATGGGTTTGTACAAGCAGCTAGTGTTGGAAAACCTTTTATGCCAGACTTTTGAAGGTGCCAAAAGGTTACTTTTCAACTGTTAATTGATTGATTGTTTACTTATTGGTAAACAGCTTTTATGAGATAGAAACTGAAATTTTATTCCTGTAGATTTATGTTCCAATGAATAACGGTGCCTTTCAGTGGTTCATGTTCAGCGTGAATGTGAAAGAAGGAAATGGTGAGATTTGAGATCCTCTTCCTGATGGTCGAACCAATCGAAAACAGGAGCAACAAGCCGAACGCATAGTATGTTGCATGTGTATACGTTGTCGTTCAATTCGTTATATGTATTAATTGACCAAATTTGTTATTTTGTTTTCAACTTGACAGTTATATTCTTTTGATTCCATATTTCATTCTAAATTGCCTCAAAATGCCAAGCCATCAACATGGTTCATTTGGTTCCCTATCCAGTCTGGTGAGGGAGTTCCGAAACAACCAAATGGGTTTGATTGTGGAATTTATTTCCTCAAATTCATGGAGACTCCAGGACTCATTCTTAACAAGTCATATGGTAAATATTACAATTTTTTTTTTTTATAATTCATAATCAACTTGTTGTTTTGATAAAGCAACAAAACTTATTATGCTATTTTTTTTTTGTAGCATGATTCTCAAGATGTTCGTGGAAGACTGGCAGTTCAACTCATAGACTCGGCTTTTAATGAAGCACGAGCCTGATTGCTTGCTCAAGCAAATGTAACATTTGAGGAACATGCTGCGAGGCAAAACCTATAGCCTCTACGTAGAAGGTGAAAACATATAAATTGGGCACGAGAGGTCAAGGGAAAAGCTGGAAAAGAAATTCGAAAAGAATACGGGCATAAACATGATAAAGGTTTTGTTAATGAGATTTGTGCAAAATTCCACATTTTGTTGTACTGGTGCTGAGCCGTGAAATTGAAGGGAAATTTTTCTACACTAACTTTTGTAGTATACATTACCTATAAACAAAAAGAGAAGCACATTTTAGTTTTTATTATTTTGTGATACTTTTTTGAAATTAATCATGTGACAATGCACCATATATTTATATAATCTTTATTTTGATAGTTAATGTTTTGTGGTTGATGGATATATTATGATATAAACGTTTTTGTTGCATGATTAAGGTTTGCGCTTCGCAAACCGTCTCCTATTTTCTCCTTGTTTACCAAAACACCTTATTGTTGCTGGCAACTGGTGCGGCGTGTGCATGATAATCAGCCACTGGAGGCAAGCGGTAGGCCGCTTGTGTTAATTGGTTTGCCATTTAAATAAACCTTATTTAGTTTGTATGTAGTAAGCGGCCCACCGTTTAAACGTAGGATGCTTTCTGTTGCTAACCAACTGCCCGATGTACATTAACAGTAAACTAAATTTATGCGAATGTGTCACTGGACCTATCCGGTAATTCGCTTTATTCAACCGGTTAGCCATTTAAACGGAGGTCGTTTCTGGAGACAAACGGTTAACTGCGAGAGTCAACCGGTCAACCGTTTGAAAGACCATGGTCTCTGCCGCTAAATGGTGTACTGAAGGACACAATCGGTTGACCGGTTGTTAAAATAGTTTACTGCATTTAACCAGTAAGCCACTTTCAAAAATCGGTGAACTGGATAAATAAAATGTGCTTTCTGGAATGAACCGGTATGCCGTTTAACATAAACGACTAGCCGAATCTATCGATTACTTACTGCTCTTGCCATCTGTTTTCTTCATTCGGTGAGCCGTATTTTATCTCTCTCTAGGAACCGTCACTCCCTCACATAAATCCTTTGATTTCTTCAATTCCCACAACAAATCACTTGAATCAACCCATTGTTCATCACTTTTACATCATAAATCCATCATTCAAACTCACTTTTCTGATCAAAATCCAAAAATCCCATATCTGAGCCTAGGTTTTCTCTCAAAACCTCTCACTTCGATTTCATCATTTTGTAGTCATTCGTTGCAGAAATTGAACCCAAACATCATTTCACAGCATCATTCCCCCTCATTTAATCGGTTCAATTTCCTTTAAATCTAACTTCCCTTACTAACACCATTGTTGTTCAATTATGTCAAGTTCAAGAGCAAGAACCAGCAAGGCGAAGAAGGAAGCACCTGTTCCGAAATCCAAAAGGCCACGAACTGATAAAGGAAATGTTAGTCAACCTGATTTTCAGTCATGTCATTTTCCAACCGAGCAGCTGGCCAAACAGGTCTTCCTCAAGTTCATGCTTCGTCTAGTACCTTCTTCTTCATTCTATGTTGAATTGTCTTCCCCTTTTGATGGTTGATATGAGCAGTATGTATAGAGGCATTTTAATGCATAAGTAGGAGAAACGAACTATATAGGGTATTTACTTCATGAAACAGGAACTTTATTTTATTCTCGGAAGCACTTACGACCATTACAATACGACTTTATATCCTAAGCTGTTGAACTTTTCATTACAAGGTTTTCATGAAATCTACGGGTAATATTTATGTATCTTGAATAGTAAGGCCAATCGTCCATTCATCATTCAAATTACAGTGGATGTTAGGAAAAGAAAGAAATGTCAATGTATCTCCTCCCATTGACAGTGACCTTCTTGAATTATTCCAAGAATAATGATTGGATTCTGGTAACAGATTCCAACTACTTCCACATTCATTTTGCGTTCGAAGTTTGTTTGAAGCTTCACTATTGTTCAATGAAAATTGTTCACTTGAGCGAGCAAAATTATAAGTAACACGGCCATCGTTGTTATTAACATTGGCTTCACAACTCCTGTAAATAATAATCGTATCATGAATGAAATGAAATTGGTTGCCAGTAATTATAAAATACCATTTCTAACAATCGTAAATGTTACATATCTGATGCCATTGAGATTATTTTGACACCTTGTTGCAGTATGACCAGGCTCCCTACAAATGTTACATTTCCTGAAGTTTTTGGTTGCTTTTCTTGTGCTTCGTGCAGCACCTTTTGTTGTTGCTACTAATGGATCTAGTAACCTTGAATTTCTTTGCGAAACATGTGCAGGGCTTCGGTTGGAAAATCCTTCTCCCCCAAAGACTTGTTGAAATTTCAATGTCAATTGATTAATGTCAGCTAAAGCCTCTTTATATGAATATTCACTTTTTACGTCATAGAAGCACATTTTATTACTAGCGGTAGATAAAGCACTAAATCTAGCAACATCAGAAATCTCACTGTCAACTTGTCAGAGTGCTAAGGTGCATGATGTATAATCATTCACCTCTTTTGTCCATCGATGAAGGACCATATTATCAGGAATTTTTACAAACTGTTCCACTTTTATAACATGGAACATGTGTCGACATGGGATTCCAGCAGAATCCATTATCTGGCAAAAACAAGCCAACTTATTTTCTTGTTTACTGTATTCTACTGTCCACTTTAAGTCCACATTCTCAAACTGTGTGAGTGTATAATAGTGTATATCAGTGCAATTCAAGCCATCAAACTGAATTAATGTTGCTTCTTACCAAATTTCTTCCCTAATCCAGTGGAAAACCCTCGTTGTAAAAATTTCTGTAGCATGATTTTCTAGGCTGTGTAAGTGTGTGGTCAACACCAGAGTACTATATTTACATTTGAACTCATCTTCGGTTTCCGTGGCACGAATGCTACGGAGTGCATGATCAATTTGTTGCACGAATTCATATAATTTTAACCTGTATTGGAGAAAATGGTTGAGATAAGAATTTATGCTCTCACAGCGTTGAGTGCTTCGCATTCCAGGAAAAAATATTCCTTTCAGATAGGCTTCAGCCCATTTATGTCGCTTTGCATACATTTTTTTCACCCAAACATTTTTGCACAGCTTCGACTCATCAAGCAAAGCAAACCACCATTAGTCAAATTCAGATGGACTCAGGGTTGTCAACATAAGATCACAAAATTCTTGAGTGATGTCTTCATTCTTAATATTTGCTTGTACATTTCTCTTTAAATGCCAGCAACAAAGACGGTGAGTACATACAATAAAAATTGTTTTAATTGCCTTCACCATTGTCTTGTCGCCATCAGTAATGACAGACTTCGGCTTCCGGTAACCCATGGCGGACAAAAAAGTTTGGAGTAGCTACGTGTATGATTTAACTGTCTCATTTGTGAGTAGGGCAAATCTAAACACGATGGTCCGACGATGATGGTTGGTGCCAACAAGGGTTACAAGTGGCTTATGATATGCATTAGTTTTGTATGTCGCATCAAATGCCAAAACATCACTGAAGCATTCATAATCATACCGTGCCATATAGTTAGTCCAAAACAAGTTCCTTAGCCTATTCTCAGCGTCTAATGTGTACTCATGATATAGCCTAGGATCATTGTCAGATTTTACCATGAAATATGCTATAATTGCCGCAGAATCACTATCACCAAATTCAGCACGTCTATCTGCATCTAATCGATTTTGCAATTCCTTATGTTTGAACTTCAGATTTTGTGATCCCCCAACTTGATCACCAGTGTAATCCACAACTTGGCAAGTCTTAACGCCAACATGTCTCAATGCCTTGGCTTGGGCGAGATCTCCTTCACTAATATTTCGATGTGAACGAATGAGATGTACTTCGTTTGGAGAAGCCAATGGATGATTGTGCTCATATTCTGAATTCTGTCACAGTGTACTTCCCGCTGGAATTGTCGTAATTCACTCGAAACGATTCTTTACAACCTATATTTTTTGCCCTATATCCTTCGAAATTGCAAACCAACCGATGGATCGTAGTGCGGCCAGAATTCGCACGACGAAGCTCATTTTTTCTAATAGTAAAATCAACCATTCTTAAGTAGTTCATGTACCATGCATCTGCATCTTCTACTGAATGAAACTGAGCTCCGAGTACATTTAATGGATGTAACTCAACAACATTACATGTAATACTCATCTGTTAATCCTATAAAGTAATACCATTAAAAATGGATGTAAAAATCAAATACAATGACCATGGGTGTATTCACAGAGAATCATCCAACACCAATGTGCTTTCATCTTTTTAAAAAAAGTTAATAAAAACCCCCATCAACATCAACATCTACTTTCCATTACACAAAAAAAAAAAAAAAAAACCAATGTTTAGAGATAAAAAAAAAGTATTTTTTTTTTATCAAAAACACTTACTTAAGAAACAACACAAATTTGTTCACCAACTTCCAGTTTCACCTGCAGTAGCAATGGAGGGAAAAAAATTTCTTGGTTCAAGGTGAGTTATGGTGGGAAGGTAGCATTTAAAAAAGAGAAGAAACAAATATACACAGACATGGGGAGTGGCTATGAAGGGATACGGGTATAAAATGAAAAACAGTTAATGAGTTATAAATGCAACAATAAATTTCTAAAGTTGGTGAAAATTTTGAGGTTATTTTGAAAATAATTACATGAAACATTGAATGACAAACATAAAACGGCTCACTTAAAACATGCAACAATAAATATAAAATATGTGTACATTCGTAACTGTGAACATAAAACGTCAGACATGAAATAAAGGACTGAAAACATGAAACTTAAACGTAAATATGAAACGGGGTCAAAAAAGAAATATTTCGAGGTATTTGCAAAATAATTACATGAAAAATTGAACGACAAACATAAAACGACTCACTTCAAACATGCAACAATGAACATAAAATATGTGTACATCTGTAACTGTGAATATAAAACATCAAACATGAAATATAGAACTGAAAATATGAAACTTAAACGTAAACATGAAACGGGGGCAAAAAAAAATATTTCAGGGCATTTGCAAAACAATTACATGAAACATTAAACGACAAACATAAAATGACTCACTTCAAACATGCAACAATGAACATAAAATATGTGCACACCTATAACAGTGAACATAAAATGTCAGATATGAAACACAGAACTGAAAACATGAAACTTAAACGTAAACATGAAACGGGGGCAAAAAAGAAATATTTCGAAATATTTGCAAAACAATTACATGAAACATTGAACGACAAACATAAAACGGCTCACTTCAAACATGCAACAATCAACATAAAATATATGTACATCTGTAACTGTGAATATAAAACATCAAACATGAAATATAGAACTGAAAATATGAAAGTTAAACGTAAACATGAAACGAGGGCAAAAAAAAAAAATATTTCAGGGCATTTGCAAAACAATTACATGAAACATTAAACGACAAACATAAAATGACTCACTTCAAACATGTAACAATGAACATAAAATATGTGCACACCCATAACAGTGAACATAAAATGTCAGATATGAAACACAGAATTGGAAACATGAAACTTAAACGTAAACATGAAACGGGGGAAAAAAAAGAAATATTTCGGGGTATTTCGAAAGTAATTAGATGAAACATTGAATGACAAACATAAAACAACTCACTCAAAACATGAAACAATGAACATAAAATATGTTACTTCCGTAACAGTGAACATAAAACGTTAAACAGTACAAGATCGTACTACTGATTGTAAATCCTGAGATGCTTATCATTCCATATATGTCCCAAGATCTTTCGACCTAAGGTAGACAAAATATAAGTTCCCGGCCTAACTACTTCTCTGATTATGTAAGGCCCTTTTTAATTAAGACTCAGGGTGCCAACCCCTGGCTCCTGAGTGTTAGGTAAAACCTTCTTTAGAACAAGATCTCCAATTCTGAACTTTCAAATTTTGACTTGAGCATTGTAGTAATGGGCTACTTTACCCTGATAGGCACACCTTGTTCATAGCATGATCCCTCTTTTCTTCTAGGAAGTCTAAACTTTGGCACTGCAGTTCATTATTGATGATGGGATCAAAGTGTTGTACGCAAGAAGTCGGTCTTCCTATTTTAGCAGGGATGACAACTTCTGCCCTGAATGCCAAGGAGAATGGAGATTCTCTTGTAGGAGTCCTTGGAGTAGTTTTATAACCAACTCATCTAGCCATGCTCTTTTGGCTTTTTTCTAGCTTAGCCTTGAGAATTTGCTTAATGACTCGATGGGCAGTTTCCACTTGTCTATTTGCTTGAGGATGGGCTGAAGAAGAGTAATAATTTTTTATCTTAAGTTTTCTACAAAACTCACGAAAATTGTCATTGTCAAAATGTCTCCCATTGTCAGTAATTATAGTATGAGGTACACCATACCGACATTTGATGTTCATCTGAATAAAGTTAGTCGTTCACTTCTCAATGACAGTTGCCAAAGGCTTAGCCTCCACCCATTTTGTGAAATAATCAATGGCAACTATAGCAAACTTTACTTGTCACTTTCCTTTTGGAAGAGGACCAATTAGATCAATCCCCCACTGGGTAAACAACCAAGGAGTGAGGAGGGAAGTTAGCTTCTCTGAAGGTTGCTTTGGTATAATGGCGAACCTTTGGCACTTATCACAATTTTTTGCTAGCTCCAAGGCATCTCGTTGCTTAATTGGCCAAAAGTATCCTTGTCTCATAACGTTATAGGCAAGTGCTTGACCTTTAGAATGATTTCCACATATCCCCTCATAGATTTCATGTAGGACATTATCTCCATCTTCGAGGTGTCAAACACTTGAGAAGAGGAAGTGAATATTCACGTTTGTAAAGTTGATTATACATAATCACATACCTTACAGCTCGATATCTCACCTTCTTTGATTCATTCTTGTCCTTAGATAAAGCTCCATTCATAAGATAACTCATGATTGGGTCTATCCAGGAACTTCAACGGTCAATGGTTGCCACTTTCTTTTCTTCAGATTTAATTATACTTGGCTGAGGAATGATAATTACTGGAACTGATCTTAGTAAGTCTTTCTCAAGTGAGAAAGCCAATTGAGCCAATGCATCGGCTCGTGTATTTTTCTCTTTGGGAATTTGCTTCACCTCATAATTGAAGTCCCTTAGTAACTCATTAACTCGATCAAGGTATGCAATCATGTTGAAATCCCGAGCTGTATAATTGCAATTTACTTAATTAACTACCAACTGAGAGTCACTAAAGACAAGCAAGTTCTTCGCGCCTAATGCCCTAACTAGCGTAAAGCCAACTAGAGGAGCTTCATATTCTGCCTCATTGTTGGTAGCATCAAAGCCATACCTAAGAACACATTAGATCTCAACATTATCTAGGGGATCGTTATAAAACCTCCACCACATCCTCGTTTGCTAGAGGATCCATTGACGTAGAGAGACCATTTATCACGATGCTCCTCTTCATGATTAAGTGATATTATCTCTCCTTCAGTAAATTCAGCAATGAAGTTTGCCATTGTGATGTCCTAGGATGATATAAGATGTCAAACTCTCCAAGTTCAATAGCCCAATTTGTCATCCTTCCTAAGATATCAAGTTTAGCTAAAACTTGTCTAATTGGCTAGTTAGTGAGGACAATTATGGTATAAGCATGGAAGTAAGGCCTTAGCTTTCTTGCTGAAACAATCAAAGCTAGGACAATTTTTTCAAGACTTAAATACTTTGTTTCTGTGTCAGTGAATGTTTTACTTGTACAATATATAGGCCTTTGCACTCCTTCATCTTCTCGAACGAGGATAGAGCTAGACCACTAGATTTAAGAAGAATGACTCACCTTGGATCAGCTTTACAAATAAAAGGGGGCTTCCTAAATATTCCTTAGGCTTTTGAAATGCTTCTTCACATTCCTCAGTTCATTTCATCTCTTTTCCTTTCTTAAAAGCCTTAAAGAAAGGAAGGCAATTATTTGTGGCTACAGAGACAAAGCAATTCAAGGATACTACTCGACCCATCAAATTTTGAATTTCTTTAACATTCTTTAGAGATTTCATGTTAACTAATGCTTGGATCTTCTCAAGATTGATCTCGATACCTCTTTGATTTACAATGAAACCAAATAATTTTCCTGATGATACGCCAAATGCACATTTAGCTGGATTCAGTCTCATTTTGTACTTCCTAAGGACATTAAAGGTTTCCCGTAAATCTTTTACATGATCTTTAGGCTTAAGGCTCTTTGTGAGCATATCATCTATATAAACCTTTATGGTATGCCCAATTTGTTGAACGAACATACTATTTACCAACATCTGATAGGTGGCTCCAACATTCTTCAGTCCAAAGGGCATAACCTCATAGCAATAAAGACCTCGATCAATTGTAAAAGTAGTCTTTTCTTGGTCAAGTTCATGCATCCTTATTTGATTATATCCTAAGTATGCATCCATGAAGCTTAACAGTCCATGCCCAACTGTAGCATCCACAAGTTGATCAATCCTCGATAAAGGAAAACTGTCCTTAGAGTAAGCATTGTTAAGATCAGTGAAGTCAACACACATCCTCCACTTCCTATTAGCTTTCTTCACTATCACAACATTGGCTAGCCACTTACGATCTCTTGCCTCCTTAATGAAATTAGCTTTGAGAAGTTTATCTACTTTTTCCTTCACAGCCAAAGATCTTTTGGCGTTCAAACTTGTTCTTTTTTGTCGAACTAGTTTCATCTTTGGGATCCATGCCAGGCATATCCTTATGTGTCCAAGGAAACACATCATGATATTCTTTGAGAAAGTTAACAAGTTGCTTATCCAACAGATCAGGCAATTAGCTTCCATTCTTGACTACTTTACTTGGATCTTCACCAAGTGGAAAATCTTCCAAATCATCAACTAGGCTCGCCCTTTGATCATCTTTCACTGTCCTAGGATCAAGGCTTGTGATTTGAAGAGTTTCTTTGCCTATTTTGAACGTTATCTCATAACATTCCCTTGCTTCCTTTTACTCTCCTCACACAACTCCAACCCCGACCTCAATTGGAAACTTCAATGCATAATGATAAATCGAAGTTTTTGCTTTTATTGCATAAAGGGCCGCCCTTCCTAAGACAACATTATGGGAACTTAGTTGATCAACTACAATAAAGCTAATCATAGTGGTTATTTTGGTTTGGCTTTTTTCAAAAGACACTGTGACCTTTATAACTCCTTCAGGAACTACATTTCTTCCGGCGAACCCATGCAGTGGAGTGGTCTAAGATTTCAACCGTGATCTTTCTAATCCCATTTGAACAAAGGATGATAAGAATAAAATATCAGCTAAACTTTCATTATCAATGAGAATTCGATGAAGTGGTTTATTTGCCATAGGGAGAGTGACCACTAAAGCATCACAGTGAGGATGATGAACTCCCTTAGCATCATCCTCAGAGAAGATTATTGGAATATCACGAACCACCAATCCTTGGGATTGATTAGTCAAATTAATCTCAAGACGATCAGTTTCATGTCTTGCTTAGCGAGCTAAATTCCTCCTTGACTTCCCTAAGTCTCTTACAGTTGGTCCTCCCCAAATGTGATTGAAATCAAACAAGTTTTCATCACTATTTTCCTTTTGCTTTCCTTTTTTTTCCCTTGAAGACTCTAGTTGGTGACTCTTCACTCGATCCTCAGAATTTCTTAGATACTCTTGTAGTTGTCCTTTACGAACCAAGATTTATATTTGTTCCTTAAGCTTAAAACACTCTGAGGTATCATGTTCATGATCTTTATAAAAATGACAATACTTAATTGGATTTCTTCAAGACGGATTCATCCTTATAGGAGGTGCGGTCCTAAACAAAGTTGGATTCCTCACTTGTATGACAATTTGTTCCTGAGGAGTATTAATCTCTATAAAGCTAGTGAATTGAGAGGCTAAATGAGATCAGGTATCTCGAAATTTAGAGTGCTCCCCGGGATGAAATTGATCTCTTTTTGAAAATTGATTAGGTCTACTAGCCCTTCTTTCTCATTGACTATCTTTCTTTTTCTTTCCTTTGCTTGGCTCTCCTTTCTCTAGATTTCTATTCTGGAATCTTTCTTCAGCATTGGTATACTTTTAAGCTCTTGCAAGCATCTCCGAGTAAGAAGTTGGGGGCTCTTTTGAAACTGACCATCATAGTTTTCTCATGCTAAGCCCTTCCATAATAACATAAAGTACTATTTACCTGGGTGATCTTATTATTGTACCTTCTGATGCAGTCTCTCAAATACTCCCCTTCCTATTGTTTCACAGTCAAAAGGTAAATCACTTATTTTCCTCTTTGTCGAGTACTTCGGAAGTGAGCCATAAATTCTCTACTCAAATCTCCAAAGGATGAGATGGAGTGTGGCCTCAACCTTCTAAACCATCTTTGTGCTGCTCTTACTAAGGCAAGAGGAAAAGCTCGGCAAAGAATTGCTTGTGATGCTCCTTGCACTTCCGTAAGGGTGCGATACAATTCTAAATGCTCAGTGGGATCCCTCTGTCCATCATAAGGCTCTATCTGGGGTAGACGAAACCTAGATGGATTTGAGTGATTAGGTGATTTTTCAACATTCCTTTCAAGGGGATACAAATCGCGGTTCAAAAATTTCAAGAAACTTATTTTCTTCCAATAAGTAGATTCTAAATTTGGATATTCGGCTATCATTATATCATGAGTAAATGGTGCCTCAGGTTTTGTCGTTGTGTCATCAAGTGGCCCCATTTCTTGAACCATTTGCTCAAGTCTCTGCATCCTCTCTTGTAATCGTCCGTCAACTTCTTTTCTTGGTCTAAATTTTCTCTAGCCATTCTCCTCTTAGATCTTCACTGGTTCAGAGAATGCCTGAGGTCATCTTCAGTCAGTTCTTTTCTAGACCTTGTTCTGAAGGAGCCTGAATCAACTACATTGCCTCCACTTGAGCTTTCTCCTTCCTCAGCTTGAGATTGGAATTGGCCGAACATTCTATTGAAGTTACTAGCCAACTAATCTACATGTTGTTGAAGTTGAACAACACAAGGTTGTCCTTAACGTCTAGCATGGTGACGTGGATTCAGCTGAGGATTTTAGGGAGGATGGATAGGCACCGTATCATCATCCTCAAGATCTCATCGTCGTCTTCTTCGTCGAAAGTGGACTTCCTCATCCACTCCGGAGCTGTTATCATCAGTCTCTAGGTTATAATACTCACAATTTACATCCATACTCATGGTAGGGCTTCCAAGACTTTAGTTAGAATTCCCCACAAACGGCGCTAACCTGTTGGAACAAAATTTTCCCTAACTTACTAGGTTAAAATTCCAACTGAGGACGGCCCTCTTAGAATTGGGGTTCCTCTTTATTAGATCTAATGATGATGATGAGTTTACCCTTTGGGCTGATCTTAATGGACTTTTAAGTCTCCTCATCTGAGTTTACTTTCTTGGGAGGTCCAAATATCCTTGTCCAATGATACTCTACAAAAACAAGAAAAAGATCAGAGGGCCGGCTTTGCCAGCGTAGACCCTCCAATGGTCAAGTCAATCATCGAATATTTGGAAATATAAATTTAAAGAGAGAAAGACTGGAGAGAAAAAGTCAACATTTTCCCTTTTGAGTTCATTTTTTTCTTACCTTTTAGTGAGAATGAAATGCATATTTATAAGCGAAACTAATTTGACTTGAGTCCTAGTTACTTTGATGACAAGTCTCATTGTTCTTATAACATCTGGTGACACTTGTTTGCTTGTGCCCATGTTGATTGACATATGGATATGCAAGTTTATCTACAAATTAAAGAAATAAGCGTTTTAACCTTAGGTCGTTTTTACTAAGACTCCAGGATGATGAGAACCTTGACACCTACGAGGTTTACCCTAAGTATTTTGTCTTAGGATGCAAACCTAGGACCTCTGTTCCTTTTGGGCTTTAAAGCTTTGTCGTATAAGAGGATTACCCTAGGTGGTTTGTCTTAAGATAGGATTCTATGTCTTTAGAACCTTTTAGCCTTATACCCTCGAACCTTTTGGGCTTTGAAGCCTTGTCACCTAGAAGGATTATCCTAGGTGGTTTGTTCTAGGATACGACCATAGAATTTTAGAACCTTTTGGCCTTGGATTTGGAATCTTTTGGGTTTTGAGGCCTTATCACCTACAAGGATTATCCTAGGTGGTTTATTTTAGGATAGAATCCTAGAATTTTAGAACCTTTTGGTTTTGGACCTTGAAATTTTTTTGGTTTCGAAGCCTTGTTGCCTAGGAGGATTATCATAGGTGGTTTGTCCACCACTTCTTAGGCCTTTTTTTTTTACTAAATTTATTGGGGCCTTGATTGGGCCTATTCTATTTTTGGTCCAACACTATTATTTATAATTTGTTTCCACCATATTTTTACATATTTTAATATTAATTTGATAATTAATAACAATTAATAATTATTATAATTTTGATATAATTAAATTTATTAAAATAATAAACATTTTGATCATAAAATTCTAACCAAGACCAAATGGGTTAGGTTGGGTTAAAAATATTTAAGTTGAGCCTAAATTTTTATAGTTTGGTTTAGATTGATTTAAAATTCAACCCAAATCAACCCATACCCAACCCTATCGATAATAATAGAGCCAATTGGGTCCATTATTGGAAAGTTATACACCTATAGGTCGAGAGACATAAAGGGATTGTTGAGTAAAAGGAAAAATAGATTGTGTAACGTAATAAGAGACAAATTTTTTTTAGTGACAGGATCATAACATTGATATGCTCTTTGGATGAAGAAATAACTAAGGAAGAACAAGTTTGCGAGGTCCATATGGTCTTAGCCACGGGTAACTAAGGCAACTAAAAAATTCTAAAATTTCGTGCAATTTGGTTGAGTGCCAAGTAATTTTCGAATGAACCTTTCATAAGCAAGGCAATTTTTAGCATGCGATTAACGATGTATGTGGTGGTAGTGAATACATATAGTGAATATATGAGGGGCATGTCTGCATGATGAAGTAAATTGAGTTCAATTTCGACAATGTGGCAACAGTGACATTCAGAGAAGCCCTTGTGTATAGGGGTGTGCGGTGGTGTGGTAAGGTGGGAAATGTCGTTAATAGCAAGAAATGATTTTGAAGTCGTGCATTCGGAATGTTTAAAAAAATTTTTCAACTAATCCTTGAAAGTGAATAAATTTGTCATGGACATCGGATTTTTGTTTACGATGATAAGACAAAATATAGCTAGTGAAATAGTCAACAAATATGACATAATATATATAAACATCATAAGAAATAATTGGAGATGTACATACATCAGAAAGTAATAATTCAAGCTGATAAGAATTTGTAGGTGAAGAAATGAAATGATAGCTTAAGATTTTATTATAGTGAAAAGAAGTAACATTAGATACTATGAAGATGATGATAGAGATAGAACTTGACCGGAAATTAAATGATGCAAAACATTAGAAGTTAGATGGCCAAAGCGACGATGCCAATTATCAACAGGAACTTTGATTGATAAAAAGGCAAATATTGGCTTAGTTTGTGATGATGAATGCGATCTCTTATAAAAATGCTATCTCTATTTGCTGCTTGCAGGAGTGGTGCCCCCATGCAAAAATTCTTCACATAAAAAGAAGATGGTAAGAATTCGATAGACACATTATTACTGGAACAGAACTAAGAAATAGAAATCAAAATCTTTTTCATAGATTGAACACATGAAACATTGTTTAATACAAAAGATAGAGAAGAAGATGATAGAGTTGGCGAGTTGGTGTGAGTAATATATAGGCTAGTGCCATGTCCAATTTGAACGTTTTGAGGGACAGGGTGCTCGGAAGGAGAGATAGGTTCCGGGGATCTTCTATAACACAGTGAGATGCGCCAGAGTCTAGAAGCGATTCAGTTATAGAGGGTAGAGGAGGAGTTGTTAGGTAGGATGAAGAGGCAGGTGAATAGGATGATGGATTGCGTTGACAGTTGGCTGGGGATTTTGAAGACCAACTTGTGTGCTTGAAGTTTGGACAATGTTTGCAGAGTGATTTTGTTGGTTACAAAGTTGATACTTGCCAAGGTAGACGCGGTTGTGCAGTGGGAAAATTAGGTGGAAGTGACGAGGATGGTGACGTGTTTTGAAAGAAGGGTGGACGAGATTACAGCAGGTTTAGGTAGGTAAAATGAATGATTCTGTGGTTAGTTTTTAGGTGGGTTTCGAAAGGCTCTTCGAGCTGAATTAGTGGAAGCGAGCATGTTCAACAAGGCAGCTTGCTTTCCTGGTTCATAGTTAAGATGAGCTTCAAAGTTGTTGAGTTTGTCATGCAGTTCATTAAATGTAATAAGACTTTCACAGGCACGGATGGCTGAGCAGAGGTCTTTGTGTTCTTCATTAAGGCCACCCAAAGATTTTTAATATGAGAGCCTCATTGTCAACAGGAGCGTTAACCATAGCAAGTTCTTCAGCTGTGATTTTGGCGTGTAGCAAGTCGTTAGTAATTGTCTACGTGCATTTGTGGAGGAGACAAAGTTCCTCTTTTAATTGTGTGAGTTATCATTGCGAGAGCTTGACATAAGTATAGGTTAGAATGGTCTATGCTTTTTAGTAGGGGTCTGCAAAAACGGAGTCAGATAAGATTTGGATCGATAGGATTTCGGATTGTTCGAATCGGGATTAAAGCCATCCAAATATAATCCGAAACTTAAATCCGATCTGATCTTTCAGATGCAATGATTATTTCAGACTAATTCGGATTTGAATTTTATAACTTCGAATTAATTCGAATTATATGAATATATAAAGGAAAAAAGAAAACTAGTTAAACAAAAAAATGCAAACACCCTGTAGCAACTGTGAAGATTAATAAAAAAACACAAAAGAACTGAAGATCAGCAGACAAGAAGCAGCAAGCAGAAAGATGACAACAGTTAGCAAGAACTGAAGATGACAGCAGCAGACAACGAGCGGTACTTGCTGTCATCTTTGATTGGTTGTTGTTGCCTGGGATGTCATCGACGCACGGGAGGGGGCATCATTGGCATGCGATTGGCCGATGGGCGCAAAAGTTGAAGGCTAGGTTGGCTTAATTCGGGCCTTTGTGGGCGGCTAGGTTCAATTTGTTTATGATTTAGGAATTTTGGGTAAAATAGGTTTGTCTTTTAATCTTTTAACTTATTTATATTTAAGTTTCTTTCTTTTTTTTTTAAGTTCAATCAATCTTTTAACTTATTTATATTTAAATTTCTTCTTTAAAACTTTTTTTTAAGTGCAATCCAATCGGATTGATACGAATCTGATCTGATTCAAATCAAATACGATCTAATTGAAAAGTTTCTATCCGATCGTATTTGGAGGTCATCCGAATTTGATCCAAACGTGTTCAAATCGGATTAAATTAATCCGAATCTAATCTGACGCCCACCCCTACTTAGAATATATATTTTATTTGCATCTATCAGCTATTGTATTTTTTTCTTAGTTTTATTCTATTTATTACAAAAATATTGACCATAATCAAAGGGTATTATAATTTAAAAAAAAGATATGTATAACCATTTTTAAAATTAAGAGAGTATATATAATCATTTAAGCAAACCTTCGAGGTATAGATAGTTTTTTCCTTATAATTTATAAAGTAGAATTATAAAACTTCTAGCCAATATAATTTTTCTTTGTTACACTATCTTTGTTTTATTTTACAACATATTGAAATGTTTTTGAGTCAATAATATTTTCAGGAATAGGGTGTTAGAAAAATTACAAAAGTATATTTCAAAATAATTAAATTAAAAGATGTGTAAAAGTACCTTCCCAAATCAACATTATCATTGTGCCTTAGTATCTTCTTCAATTTCTCTAAATATAATAATTGATTTGTATTCATTATTAATAATTGATGGATTCCTTGGCAAACTAAAATAATCGGAATAGATTGTCAAGGATTTTAGTTTGTCAAGGAATCCACCAGTCAGCCCACAGTCAATTATTAATAATGGGATGCTAGACTGGTATACTTAATTAAACCAACGTCCAATTCCAAATGATTGCCATTACTAATTGGTCTGTGTTTTTTTTTTTTTTTTTTTTTGTATGATAGAATTTTATTGATATATTTCCAATGTGTTTATTACGCATAAAAAAAAGCAGAGAGAGAAATCAAAACTCATCCAATTATATATTGTACAATTATAATTAAGCTATAACTATCTTGGAGTTGTTTTAAGGTAGAATATGAATCATATTCACACATGTAAAGTGATAAATAGTAAAAAAACACGTTATAACATTAATCGTATAGTTATGAAAAAATGCTCGAGGGATTTCAACATAGCCAGACCTTCATAATTAAGAGAAAAAAGAAGAGTCTTAAACTACCATCACAACGCACAAGGTTGGGACTCAATTCTATGCTCCCAAATTTAATTTGAAAGCACGGGAGTTACGGATGGCAAAATCCTCCACGAGTTTGGAGTCCCATAGAGCCTCACCTCAAATGGAGTGAATTTTAGATAACTTCTAGGGAATTGGGTGGGGAGATAGGAAAAAATAATCCATAAATTCTTAACGATGTGAAGTTTAGTTTTATACTCTCCACCCTAATCCCATTATATATAAATATTTATTTAATTTTTTTAATCATTTTAGTTTTATCAATTACAATGTTGGTTAATAAATCATTGTTATTTTTTTTTTTTATCTTTCAAGGAGCTGCTCTCTTTAAATGTTTTTTAATTTTGATATTATTTCAAGATATTGTTTTAATTTTTTAGAATTTTTTAAAATAATTTAAATATTTTATAATATAGTGATGATTTAATTTAAGTCTCTAATTTTTAATTTACTAAAATTATTTATTCATACTTAATATAATAAGTAAATAGAGAATATAGTGGGAATAAGAAAATTACTCCTTTCATGAAAATTCTTCATCCCCACTCTATTAAATTTATTAAAAATGAGATAAAAAATAAAGATAAAATTTTAATGAAACAAAGAATAGAATAGATCTCCTCAACCTTACCCCACCTCGTCCTATTGCCACCCAATGGGAGCAGTGGGACACTGTCAATTAATTGGGGTTAATTGCTGGATTCCTCGTCATTGTATTTAAATATTTTATTTAATGCGTTTGTGAAAATCTTCAAGAGAACCCCGTGTACAGAAAATTCTCACCCCGCACGGCTAACCACTCGACCCACTGGGTTATTCTTTCCAGAAATTAAACGTCAACAATATCGACCACAAATTAAATATCAACATTCAATCACATTGACAGATGTAACTTTAGCTAGTGCCCAAATTTAGCAAGTTTTTCCAAAACAAAATATAAGGGGGTGATAAGAGACTATCAAATAATTTTAATTTTATATTGATATATACTAATACAAGATAAATTTTTATTTTTTCTGAAAAAATTCTATAATCCTAACTTGAGTGCTGAAAGGTTAAAGTTAGAAAAATTTCTAGCACTTTTTATTGTGCTTATAAAATTTAAGTCACTGCGGCATTCATTTAATCCAATGGTGGATCTGTGGAGATGTACGTAAATGCTATTTTTTAATTTTAAATCCTTACTGTTAGATTTAGTGAATCAAATATATAAAATTTTCAATCTGAGATTAAAGTTCGAAACGAGCTTACAAAATTGTAAATCAGTGAAAAAGGTAGATAACAACTTTGTAATTTCCCGCCAAATTTTAATTATGAACCTAAAGTTGACTACATAGAGTAATTTTTTAATTTAAGATTCTAAATTTGTTAAAGTCTAAAAAAATTATTAAACCACATAATTTAATAACTTTATCAAATTTAATAAAGTTTGGGATTCTAAATCAGATAAACACTATATATATACTTCAGTGAGATTTCCCGCACTTTATTAAAGAGATGAACTGTCACAATAGCATAAAAGTCCATTCTGTAGTGGGGAGAATTAATCAGCTAAATTTTTTTTTACTTCCGTCAATCCCTTTTTTTGTTCTAACTTAAATATGTTGACCTTTTTTTCTAACCAAAGTTATTTTAACATAATTTTAGTTTGACTATTTCTCTATTTACAGTTCCATTGGAGCTCTTGGCCAATTGCCCACTTGCCTGTCAGTCTGTCACTGTGCCGGCTGGACCACATAGACATCTTTCTGCTAAGTCTTTGAGTGAATACTAACTTCGTACTCTCCATTTTCTAGTGTATATGTATCTCAATTGTGGGGAAGAAATTTGTAACAATTCACTCCTACTAATAGATCATAATTCAGTACAAGTTCATGCTAATCATAATTTGTAATAAGATGTCCGTTTTCCAGCAATTGTTAAACTTGCAAACCTTGTTCACAATTGCAGCCTGCATCTTTACCGTATTTGCCCTTTTCAAATGGTTTCTTATCCAACCAATTAGCACCAAGAAATCACTACCGCCTTCTCCACCAAATCTCCCAATCATTGGAAACCTTCACCAACTTGGCTTGTTCCCTCATCGCTCACTCGGTGCTTTGGCACAATGCTATGGCCCTCTCATGCTGCTTCACTTGGGCAAAGTGCTAGTGCTTGTTGTCTCTTCTTCTGATGCTGCCTGCGAGATCGTTAGAACCCATGATGTAGTCTTTGCAAATCGACCAAAATTAACCCCATTTGTAAAACTTTTAAAGTTGTATAGACGTCTCCATGGCACCTTATGGTGAGTACTTGAGACAAGTTAAAAGCTTATTTGTCGTACAACTTTTAAGTAACAAAAGGATTCATTATTCTTTTCGTGATGTTAGAGTAGAGGAGGTTGCCCTTATGATCCAAACCGTTTGCTTCATCTTCTTCGCCAATAGATTTAAGTGACACTTTGTTTACCCTAACCAACAATATAATGTTTAGAATAGCTTTGGGAAGAAAATATAGTGATCAAGGAGAAGTTGGTAGTAAGTTTAGGAAGCAGTTTAAGGACTTTATTGAGTTGATGGCTACTTTTCATGTGGGAGATTATATTCCATGGCTAGGTTGGTTATGCTATTTCAATGGCTTGAATGCCAAGCTTAAGAAAACGGCAAAGGAGGTTGATGGCTTTCTTGAGGTAGTCATTCAAGAACATGAGAATAGGATGAGTAGCACTTCTCAAGTTGAAGATCACAAGGACTTTATGGACGTCTTGCTTTGGCTTCAGAAAGCGAATATCTTAGACTTTCCTATTGATAGTGCAACCATCAAGGCTCTGCTTCAGGTATGTAGATCTCTTTTCTTTAAGAACTTGGATTTAGTATTGATATCAGTTGTGCTATTTTTTTTTTTTTTATTTTGTGCTACGTATACATTAATCTCAAACAATTAAAATTTAAGTGCATTCATATACTTTTATCAAATATTACATCTTTTGACATGAAATTAAAGATCCTTTAATAATTTGAAATGTTTTTGCCTTTTACGAATCTTGTGCAACCTGTCTATTAAAGTTAGTGTATATTTAACATATTTATATTTTTATCATATATTGTGAGAATAACTTGATCTTTTTAACATGTTTTGATTTATTATTTGCATGTATTTAAAATATAAATATCTTTTTTTTTCATGTAAACTATAAGTACCTGAAAGATAATGATAGGGAGAAAAAGTTTTGTACAAACTTTGTTACATAATAATTAATTTGTCAATACATTATTAGTTGGATAACATTTACATGGTGGCCAATGTAACAATTATCTAATCAATAGTGTATTGACACTTTAGTTTATTAGAAAAATGGTACAAAAATTCATAAACCCAAATATAATTCATTATCCATATATTTGAATTAAGTGTACATTTAACACTGTAAACAATTAATACCATAGTTAATAGAGACAACTAATATTATAAACTCATAATTTGCAAAAATTATCCGGCTAGTAGTGTATTGGCACATGAGTTTATTAGGAATAAATTTCAAATTACTCTCCTCATGAATTGACTGTCTTTAAATCACAATCTTATTTTTAAAAACTTCAAATTAGCCCTATTTTTTATCAAGGAAAAAATGGAGGCGGATTGAATTTTTTTTAGCCTTCTTAACAAAAATAGAGGATAAATTAAGATTTTTAAAAATAAAGAGGATGATTTAAAGGTAATCAATTCATGAGAGAAATAACTTAAAATTTACCGGTTAATTAAAAAAAATTGTACAAGATTCATATTTGAACAAATAGTGCATTTAAACACTCTACCCAATTAATACCATAGTAAATAGAAACAACCAATATCATAAACTCATAATTCAGTTAATTTTTCCTTTGATTTTGGTTTCTTATAGGATGTGTTTGGGTCCGGTACAGACTCAACACACACAGTCCTGGAGTGGGCAATGACAGAGCTTTTAAGGCACCCAGAGATGATGAAGGAAGTGCAGAACGAAGTTAGAAGAATAGTTGGAGAGAAATCGGACATAACAGAAGAGGATTTGAGTGACATGCATTATTTAAAAGCCGTGATCAAAGAGACTCTTCGGTTTCATCCCCCAGTTCCGTTGCTAGTTCGTCGGCAATCAACCCAGCACAAAATCAACGGCTATGACATTGCTACAGGAACACAAGTCTACATTACTTACTGGGCCATTTCAAGAGACCCTGCGTCTTGGGATCGAGCAGAAGAGTTTCGGCCAGAGAGGTTCTTAAATTCTTCAATAAGTTTCCAAGGACATGATTTTCAGTTCATTCCATTTGGAGCTGGCAGAAGGGGCTTCCCAGGTACTGATTTTGCAATGAGAATGATTGAGCTAGCATTGGCAACTCTTTTGAGAGAGTTTGATTGGTCATTCCCTCACCAGGAAGCAAAAGGACAACAATATTTGGACTTACCAGAATCAAATGGATTAACAATCCATAGGAAATTTCCCCTTGTTGCCATTGCAATTCCTCGCTAGTTCTTTCTAGCTAGAGAGAGTGAATTGAAATTAATTCCCCTTGTTTGCTTTAATTTCTGTTCCCCTCTTTGTGGCGGTTGCAGTTTTTCACTCTCTTTGGATTTTCGTTTCCTTGATAAGGTTGTATTGTTTTTTTATCTAAGCAATAATATTTAGACGACTTCTAGACAATTCCTTAATATCTTGTTATAATAAAATATTTTTATATTATTTCACCAATTGAGTCATAGGTATCTAATATATTCATATTTAATAATTTTTCACAAAACATTGATCAAAGGTATAATTTTCACAAATTTTTCTTTTTTTCAATTTCATCTGATCTATTAGTTCACAGAGCTATTTACAAAATATTGAAAGAAACAAAATAACTAAGACCAGATCTAATTTACTTTCTGAGCTGTCAACTTTTAGTCTCTTTAGCATTTTGTTTTTCGTATCCTTCTTTTCAACGAATAATATATAAGTACATGTTTTGAGCGGTATGATATTATATTAATCGAAATGGATCATAATATAACTCTATAGTTCCCCGATCATCAATTACCCAGCAGGACGTCAAAATCATTGGCTATAAATGATAACGCTGCCGGAACAAAAGTCAATAGATTTTTGGATTCTTTTACAGATTTCAATTTAGAAGATTTTCTGTTCATTCATTTATAATTTGCAATAAGTCTTGATGAGGGAGTCAATGGCATATTTTTCGAACTTGACATGACGAGGATGTTTCCATGAGCTTGAAATGGAAACACTAGAAACACTAGCATTAATTTCCAACAAATTTCCAACGGAATGCTGCTAAATGGACAGAGCCAAGAGAGAATAAAGGCAACAATTTATTCCTTTTAACACCTTCTTTTTCTTCTAGTTCTCTTTATTTACTATATATATTTTTGACTTTCCCTATTAACCCGTTAACGACTTGAATCTGGATTCTAGTAATTAGAATTCCCCTATGCACTATTCTACGTTTATTTTTCAAATATTCTAATATTTTTTTCTAATTCAGGTTTACTAAGTTGAGGATAGCGGAAGGTAGACAATTCTAAAGACTGAATATTTATAATATTTCTAATTATAATTTCTTCTAAACTAGTCATTCAGGATCGATGTTTCCTATTCTTTTCCCTATATTATATCCTTCTTTATATACTATTTTTAATCTTCTATTAGCAATAATTCGTAACTTAATATTACAATCTATATGGCTCCCTATTATGGCTAGTCTTCATAAATTATCAACTTATTTAATACACTCATAAGATCCTTCAACAGAACCATTTTGTAAAGTAAAACAAGTATAATTATCTAAAGGCACGCAAGCTAGATTTTAGATTTAAAAAATCTTATAAATAGTTGTTCTTCTCTGCTAGATCCTCCTTGATTCTTTAGCAAACTTGTGTCGGACTAACTGAAAAATCAAGTGTTTTGTTATAAATGCTAACCAAAATTGTATCCTTTTTTTTCCATTCTTTTCCAAAAGTTCATCAAAATATGAAATCAAACTTTTTAATTAAAATGCAAATTTTTTAAAATCCTTCTTCTTGTTAGGGGCATAGAAATCCCAACACAAAGCCTCCCTTCTTTTCTAAAACACCTATCTTTTGGCTAAAACGGTGCTTAGAAGTAAAACTGACCACTCAAAAGTCCTTCTTCAAGGTTTTGGGTTTTTGTAGAAACCTAAATTTTGCTCTAGAGTCTAATTTTATTCTTCATGGATTGAAAACATTCTCTATGACCAAATAAAAGGATTCATGATTTTTAATGAAAGATTTGTAGCATAAAACTCGTTCATTTATAAACACATATAAGTTTATAAAAGACTGATTTTCTATTAGAGAAGAACTAAGTAACTTAGCTACAATTCATTATACAGAATAAAAGAACTTACTTGAAGTAACTTCTAAATATAATGGGAAATTGAACAAGAGCTTAAGAGCTTTTACAGATTATAATTTGCTACAAGATGTTTTGCTATAATTTTTTTTTATCTAATTGATCTTTTGGATCTTCTCTTTTGTGATCTGATTGATCTTGTGGATCTTTGTCTTATTAGACAAAAGAAAACTCTTCCAATTTATAGAGCTCTTCCTAGCTGCTTATCCTTATCTTCTGCTGCTTTCTAATCTTCTACTTTCCACGTTGTGAACAAAAATGCTTCTTTAATATTCATGTGACTAAAGGGAGTGTCAACAGAATAACGACCATAGCTTTTCTTTCTTTAAAGTTGAGCGTTAAAAAAGGTAGTGAATTAAGGGTGATTAATTGAAGAGTGAACAAGTTTGTGGGCCTCAACATCATCTATACTGTCGTAAAAATCTCTCCCGTCATCATCTTTTGATTGTTCTTCTAAAAGAGATCTTAATATCTTTTTCATACCATTCATGATGGAAATCTATAAGCTAATTAGTTGTGGTCCTAGACAAAAATGGGATTTCGTTTATATTTTGGTGAGAATTTTTTTTTATTAAAATCTTTAACAGTTAGCTTACGACGATCAGTGAATTCTCTAATCTCAAATTTCCTCACTATTATTATACTTCTCCAATGTCTTATTTGCATGGTTAAAGAACTAGTTGTGCAGATCCAACGCATAATTAAACCTTCTAAGTCTTTAAGTTCTCTAATAGTGTTAGATCCCTTGAGAAAAACAGAATGTTGGGCTTGAAATTCATAATATACTTCTTCCATTGAATCTCCATTCTAGTGATTTTGATTTGAAATAAGCCACTATGAACTTTTTCTTATTGCCATTAGGTTAAGCATGGCTGATGCTAACTTTCTTCCAAATGGATTTGTTTTATCTAGATCTCAAACAATAACTTAATTACGAAAACTAAAAATTAATAATAATTGTGAAGTTAATATTAGTGGTTCATATCTGAATTTTAGTTCTATTCACTTGTATAATCCCAGATAAATACTGACTTTTACAATACTATAGGTGAGATGACACTCACTATCTGTATATAGTAGAGGTACTTTTTAACAAAACGAGTATACATTTTAAGTATTGCCATAATGAATCTCTCATTTAATAAGAAATTCGGGTGTTTGGTGTGCAAACTCTAGGGTTTCATAGATGTGTTTGGCAGAGTCTTGGAGAAAGCTCTGAATGGACTTCATTTTGTTGTTTTGCATTTTGGCAAGGTATTTTTTAATAATAAGTCAGCCATAGTAGGGTGGTTTTGAAAGTTCAGTATGTGTAAAGAAAGAGGTTCTGCTTTCTCTCATTGCAACTTACTCGGCTTAAGTGTTTTAAACTCATTATCTGCTTTAACTAGTGGGGTTAAAGGTTTTTTAGCTTTATTTACCAATGGGGCTAATAAAGTCTTAAACTTATCCTTTAGAGAATCTCTTTTTTCAAACAAATCTTGGTATCTGTCATTTAATCTTTTAGAGTTTCCGACCATTGTTTTGCAACGATCGCAAAAAGATATAGTATTAGCGAAAGATGAAGCAGCTCCACTACCTGAGCACATGGTGGTGTGTGTTGAGGAAAAGATGTTATACTTCTAGCTATATCTTTTGCTAATGGGCTTATGAAAAAATTCAGGCCTATTCACTGTTTTGCAACATCAATGGCTGATTTGAAATCATAAAATCCTTAATGATCAGGTTTGTAAAAATTTATAATTTTTCTTAAAACTTCAGGCCAAGTATGGTAGATACCTAGTTTAAATCCTTTAAAAACTACATAAAAGCTAAAATTTTTTCTTAAAGGTTTACTTTGAATTTTTTTAAAATAAAATGTCAATACATTTAAAGCTACTAAAATCTTTCTATTTTCACCATTTGCATTTTAGATGTTGTCTAGAAGGCATTGTTGCGATTCCTCTATTTGATTACCAAGTAGAGACTTGAAAGATAAATTTGTCCCCTTTGCAAATGTTGGTAGATTAATCTAACTGTAAAATTGTAAAATATATTAGAATAAATTTCTCTACTTAAGCATTCAGTTAATAGATATGTACAAATTCTACTTTGTAACCATTTTCTACTATGGTATTAACAAAATTTAACCATCGTTTACTACATAGCTTCCTTTCATTAGTCTTATTATAAAATCTTACCATTACTTCACAATATGTCCTTATTGTGAAGTGTTGATTTAGAAATAATTTAAAACTATTTAAAGCATTAATGACTTCTAAAATTTTGTAATCTAAACTAGTCAAACTATTTTTAGATTCTTTGCAGAGACATGATGAGTTCTACAAATTTTCTCAGTATTCTTACTATCATATTTACTTGGTTTGGAGGATAATACTACTTCTTATCCGTGCTAACTAGCATCTATTTATTTTGAGAAAGTAAGCCTTTCAATACTCCAACTAAGAGAAAACATATAAAATTTCATGTGGGAAGTTCTCCATCCAAACGACAGATTCATTTTTTCCTATAGCTATCTTAGCTAAAGAGTGGGCACACTCATTACATGATCTAGGAACATACTTTGCTTCAAAAGCTTTAAAGTTCTTCTTTGATGCTTGAATTTCTGAAATGATCTAGTATATTTCCGTCAAGCTTACTTCTCTATTGTTTATCAATTCTGCTACTTCATGAGAGTCGGTTTCTAAGATTACTGACTGCAAACCTGCTTCCTTTGCTACTTAGATGCCCCACTCAACTGCTTCTGCTTCTGTATAAGTAGCATCTTCCCAAAACTTTGAGTGTTTTGCTGCTGCTAAGCACCTTCCAGTGGAGTCTCTAATTATTGCTCACAAGCCCGAGCATTCTCTTTTGGTATCATCAACATTAATCTTCAGCCATCCTTGGGTTGGAGGAGTCCAAGCTTTTGGTTTTTCCTTCTGTAATTTTTCTTGATTCAGCAACTCTGGAAATTTTGTTCTTCTAAAGGCTTCACTTACTGCTTCAGCTTTGGCTATTAGTAAACTTGAATCCAACTTCAAACCTTCAAAAACAAATTTATTCCGAACATGCCAAATCATCCACCACATCGTCACCATAAGTTCTAAGTCAGCTTTACTTAGTTTCTTCTGTAACATTATCAAATCCCCTAAGAGATCTGGGTTTCCCATCTGCCGAATTTCCTTTGCCATAGGTGAAAGCTACCAAACCTTCTTTGTTGCTTTGCATGCAACCAAAGCATGTAATGTGTTTTCCAATCTATTCCCACAACGCTTACAGTGAGTTTCCTGAATAATTTTATGCTTTCATAAATTCTCAACTGTCGGCAGTAAGTTTTTGGCTGCTTTCCAAATGAAAATTTTGATCTTTTCTAGGATGGTAAGGGTCCATATAATACTCTAGTTGCTACTCTTACTGTTGGAGCATTGTGGTGAGTCTGGAAATTTCATATATCGAGCCACTTGGTATCCACTCTTGACTGAATATTTTCTTTTTCTGTCATAGTGCCAAATAATTTGGTCCTTTCTTCTCCCTCTTGGCAATGGGATGCTTACGATTGCTTCTGCTTCTTCCTTTAGGAACATCTGCTGAATTAGATCAGTCTTCCATATGTTTTCATTGTCTATCAACACTGATACTGTGGCATTAAGAGGCATTCTTGGACTAGAAAAGGGTTTGAATGTGGATGGTCTTGGAATCCAATTGCCTTTGTACACTGAGATATTTTCCCCACTACCAATTCTCTAACTATATCCATTGAGAATTACTTGTCGTCCCCAAAGTAAACTTCTCTAAATATAAGATGGATTTGAAAATCAGTCTTTTTAAAATACCTAGCCTTCAAGACTGTCGCTGCAAGGGAATTTGGATTTTGAATCAATCTACATCCTTGCTTAGCCACCATGGCTTGGTTAAAACTTGATATATCTCCAAATCCCATCCCCCCTCGGATTTTAGCTTGGCTCATCTTCTCCCATCTGGTCCAAGCAATACCCCTCTTTTCCTTCTTTTTGCTCCACCAAAACCCCGCTATTAATCGCTGAATATCATCACACAAACCAATGGGTATCTTGAAAACACTCATGGCATAAGCTAGAATAGCTTGTGCCACTGCTTTTATTAAGACTTCTTTTCCTCTGCTCGAGAGAAGCTTCTGCTGCCAACTGGAGATCTTGCTCTGGACTCTTAGCTTAATCTCATTGAAAAAATTCTTCTTTTCTCTCCCAATCATTGAAGGCAATCCCAAGTATTTCTCGTGGACTTGTCCAGACTTATCAAAATTGAATATTTGTCCAGAGGCGGTGGCATAGCAATCAAACAGGTCTTTGAGATGTTGGCAATCTTTAATTGAGGCTCTGGAAAACACTAGGCTGTCATCTGCAAATAAAAGATGAGAGATGGATATATGCTGACCAAATCTCAACCCCTGTATTAGCTGCCTCTTCTTGGCCTGTTTTAACATATTCGAAAAGGCTTTTGCACATATTATAAACAGATAAGGAGATAAAAGGCATCATTGCCTCAATCCCCTTTGAGGAATAATAATACCCTTCGGTATTCCATTTATGATTACAGAGAATGATGAAGTAGTAATACAGTTCATAATCAAATATATCAACTTCTCAGTAAAGCCTAATGTGATCATTGTCTGCTTTAAAAATCCCCACTCCACTCTATCATAAGCTTTACTAATATCTAACTTCAAAGCTACCAAGCAATATTTTTTTTGTCTTTGCTATGCCTAATCTTATGGAGATATTCATACCCAACAATAATATTATCCGTTATCATTCTATTGGGGATGAAAGCGCTATGTGATGGAGCAATTACAACATGCAGGATAGTTTTCAATCTATTTGCAATAGTTTCAACAACAATCCTATAAATGACATTACAAAGACTTATTGGCCTAAATTCGGCCACTTTTCTAGGCTTTGCATTTTTGGGAATTAAAGCAATATAGGTGTGGTTCAGGGGGGTAATGGTACCTGCTTCGTTGAGGATGTGAAGACATGTGTTGATAACTCATTTTTTGACAGAAGGCAAATGCTTTTGATAGAAGGCAGCAGGTAGACAATCAGGCCATGGTGCTTTGGTTGGGCACAAAGCCTCCATTATCTCCTCCTCTACATATGGTTGACTCAAATAGTCATTCATTTCTGCTAATACTTTTGGGGCCATTCCTTTTAAAGCATTCTCCATTTTATTTTAAGTAGGGCTGGAAGTTGAAAATAACTTTGCAAAGTACCCACAGAATTCTTTCTCAACGCCTTCATTTTCTTCTATCCATTTTCCGTGCGCATCTTTTATCCCCCAAATGTTGTTCTTCCTCTTTCTAGATGAAGCTTTTGAGTGGAAGAATTTTGTGTTTTTATCTCCCTCCTGAAGCCAGTCAGCCTTAGACCTCTACTTCTAAAAAATCTCCCCATCTAGTAAGAGATTGTGGATCTGCCTTTCAATGCTTATAAGCACTTCACCCTATTCCATTGTTTTTTTAGCAGCTGAAACTCCTTTATTCTGTGCATCAGCTTTTCCAATTTGGTTTTGCTGCCATCAAAAGTTTTCTTGCTCCAGTGCATTAATTCAGCGAGCGAAGATTTACTAGCTTGTTTAAAAGACTGCACTGCGTTATCCCCTAACCAGTCACCATATTTGCCCCATTCTTTCTTAACAATGTTCTTTCTTAACAATGTTCTTACACTCATCGTAGGAGCTTCACATGACTTCGTAATAAATTCTCAAGAAAGTTCTTCTACTGTATTCCTTTCCCTTATCCCTGCTTGTTGCTTCCATCAAGATCGAATTATGATCAGAACATCAGGTAACCAAGGTTTTTTGCAGCCTGGTCTTGAAAGAAATTGGTCAAGTCTTTGCTACACAAAAATCTATCCAGACGTTCTTCAATAAAGTGGCACCCAAATCTCCTATTTGACCATGTAAAAGGATAGCATGTATAGCCCAAATCTCTCAAGTTACAGTCCAGAATAGCATCTTTAAAATCACTTATCTTATTAAACTCCTTGTCTTTTCCTCTATTTTTCTCATCAAAGTGCATAATCTCATTAAAATCACTAAAGCATAACCATGGAGATGAAGACAAACCTGCCAATCTTCTTAAAAGAGTCCAAGTGTGTTTTTCTGACTCGTTTCTGGATGTTCGTATATCCTAGTGCATCTCATCTATTTCCCAGTTTCAGTTTCTACCTCAGCATCAATGTGGTGGTTGCTGAATGAGGTGATATCCAACCTTGTTTTAAAATCCCAAAGCATAGCTAAGCCCCCACTTTTACCATAACTACTAACAGCTAAACAATTCTCAATCTTTAGTTTCTTGCCCACATTGTTCATTTGTACAGACGTCAGTTTAGTTTCACATAGGAAAATTAACTGAGGCCTATACAATCAGAGGAACTTTGTAAGAGTAATGAACGTCCGGTCATTCCCCATCCTCCAGACATTCCAACTTAATATCTTCATGGCAGTCGGCGGGATTGGTACTCAGCCTCCGCCTATTGAGTTGCATTGTGGGTGGTTTCAGCATTTTCCACCATTCTTGAGCCATCCCAATTTAGTTTGAAGCTGCGTGGAGATAGATTGTAAGTGCTTATTTTAGTTGTAAAGTTTTTGTAAGGGCTTAGAATTCTTGTTTTCTTATGGTCTGGACTTGACTTTACTAATTCACAGCCTTGCCTTTTTCCCCAATTTGCCTATCTTTCATGTGCCCCTTGATGCATGCACTTCTAGCCTGCACCTTCCATTTTCTCCTCTTGGGCCTAGCATTTTTGGTTGCAGGCCCATCATGTACTATTTCATCTGGACTGGAGTGGCTTTGATCCTTACTAATTACTATGGCTTGTATTTGCGGTTGAATTTGGCTCCGAATTGAGCGCCAAATTGCAATTTATTCCCTCCCAATCCTCTGTTCCCGCTTCTTCTCTCTTTCCCATAATCATTTTGATTGTCAGCTACATTTTCAGTATCAGCCATGCCTGATTGCTTCTGACTATTTTCTTGCTGATTTCTCGGTTCCAGAGACACTTGCATTAATTGCCCCCCTGTTGTCCTTTTTTGCCCATCATTTTCCCCGGAATCGAATATAACATTATATTTTCTTTTTAGTGGTAAAGTTAATTCTGGTAATTCTTTACAAATTATTTTTTTTTTCTAACTTCTATATTTGATGAATTAAAAAACTTTAACCTCTTAGTTTAATTTTACTATAAAAAGGTCCTATTATCTTACTAAGGTCATTTATATACATTCTAGCATAATTTTATATTCCCAAAATTGTAATTTTTTAGTATCTTCTACTTTATCTAGAAAATCTAATATTTTTTTTACTATGTCTTCCTATCATTTTATCTTTCCTTCATTCCTATCACTCTATCATTTACTATGTGTTTCTAAGTATTCTTTATAGAGTTCCATTTTCTTCTTACTAATTATAAATATGTTATTGATGAACTCATTAAAAATTATAAGTAGATGATTATAATGTTCTTCCAAATTTTGACTAAAAACTAATATGTTATCTACATATACTAAAACAAATTTATTATATTTTCTAAATATTTGATCCATCTTACATTAAAAATAGAAGGGCCATTTTTCAGTCTAAATGGCATAACAATCCATTTGAAATGTCCTTAAGAGCAGTTGAACCATGGAATGGAGTCATCATCATCCATTTTAGTTTGCCAAAATCTTGATTTACAATCAAGCTTGCTAAATATATTTGCATTTTTTATGCAATTTATTAACTGGTCTTTACTAGAAATCGAGTGGTGATATTTAATCTCCTCATTATATCTCACCAACCTTTACTAATTACTTTTATATTAAGACCTATTTTATCCTTATATAAAATGACTTAACTTAAAAGGGTAAATAGTTTTTAAGTATAGCCACATCATAATTTCTATTAATAATTAGTAAAGTTAATCTAATTTTTTAAACCCTAATTTTTTAATTTTTTATTCTTTTTTTTGGTGAGAATTGATTAAACCTTAATAATAATGATCAATAATATTTTTAGTCCAACAGTTGCTTTGTTAAATATTCAATCAATTTAAGACAAAACATCTTTTAACAATCCTTGAGAAGTAGAAATTTGCTGCAGGCATCTCAAATGAAACAAAAAGCCATTAGGATGGTCTTGGTACCCCTTTCCGATGTTGACAACATTTTAATCATTTAAAGTATTTAATGACACCAATCTCTTTGGCATAACTACGTAAAGCATTGTTTCCAGCACATGAGCCCATACTACCTATATTACCTGATTATCACATGATCTCACAAATCCAGCAAGAGCGAGAACTGGGCCTACAAGTCTTGGGGTGAGAGTTCCAAATGTTGAGTGTGCCATGATTGATTGTTTTCTTCGTCTAGCAAAGGAGCAAAGGGAAAAGCGGGTTCGCTTAAGCTTGTGCAAAATCCTAGAATCTAAGTTTTTAAACTATTATCTCTTCTCAAATATTATAAACTCTTTACTTTTATAATTATAGAAGAAATTAATTTGCAGTACTCACTAGAGGATAAAGAAGAAGTAAGTTTAAAGTTTTTTTCCCTTTACTTTTTATACTCTATTTATTTTCAACAAACAAATAATTTTATATTTCTAACAAATTTTAGGATGTAAAGCCTACTAATCATGGAAACAATATCATAAAAGAATGTAGATGATTGTGCTTGTGTTTTTACTACTGATACATTATATCGCTAACTTTCACTTTTTAATTTTTGTTACTTATTAATTAATATTATTTTACACTTTCTAATTGGATATATTATAATTGTGTTCTAATTAGGTTTTTAATAGCAATGAAGAATTAATTGAGTGGACACAAAATGCTGGCAAGAGAAATGGATATGTTATTATAATAAAAAAGTTAGATGTAAGTGCACAAGGTAGAAATCTAAGAATAATTTTCGCCTGTGAAAGAAGTGATGCTTGTAAGTGTGTTTCTAGTCAAGGTCAAAAGCCAAAACATCCTAAGGCAACTGGAGCAAAAAAGTACAATTGTCCGTTCAGATTGAAAGGGCAAAATTTGGTAGATGACAATCGTTGGGTTTTGAAGGTGATGCAGAACATAACCATCCTACAGCAAAACATCTGAAGGGGCACTCATATGTAGGTAGACTTACTAAAAAGGAGAACAACGTATTGACTGATATGTCAAAGAGTCAACAAAAGGATATACTATATACGATAAAGCAAAGAAAAATACAATGCTACTACTATGAGGTACATTTACAATGCAAGACACATATAAAAGGTTAAAGAACTAGCTGGTAGGTCAAAGATGCAACTACTCATGAGCAAATTGATGGAGCATAACTACATTGAGTGGTATCAAAGTGATGCTAATGCAGACAATGTTAGGGATTTATTTTGGGCTCATCCTTTTGCAATTGACCTATTATAAGTATTTCCACATGTGTTACTTATGAATTGTACGTACAAGACCAACATGTATGATTTTCCATTCCTAGACGTTTTTGGCGTCACCTCGACTGAAATGACATTTTCAGTATATTTTGCATATATTGAATAAGAGGGGGAGGATTACTACAATTTGGCACTATATAAATAGAAAGGTTTGATGGATGATAATATGTTACCGAGTGCTATTGTGACAGATAGAGAGATGGCTCTAATGAATGCTATTCAAAATGTTTTCCCAACTGCAACTCATCTTCTTTATAGGTGGCATATCTCAAAAAATATTTTAGCAAGCTGTAAGAAGTTATTTGAGACTAATGAGGTATGGGAGGCTTTCATTACTAGTTGCAATAAATTAATACTATTGGCCACAACAAACCATTATATACAACACCTAAGACTTTTGGAGACTGAATTCATTAGATATCAAAAAGCTATTGATTATATGAAAAACACATGGCTGGATAAGTACAAGAAAAAAATTGTTGCAGCTTAGACTGACTTAGTAATGCATTTAGGAAATATAACCTCAAATAGGTAAATATTCATTGTAAAATATTCTCATATTTAATTTTATTATTGAAAAATAACTTTTTTTTGGTATTTTCTTACAGGCTTGAGACATGTCATTCAGCATTAAAGAGGCAATTGCAGTCATTGCAAGGAACTTTCAAGATGTTATGGACTAAAATTCATGCTTTATTAGAATTGCAACATTTAGATATTAAAGTTTCATTAGAGAGAAGTTCAACAATAGTGCAACATGATTTCTGAATACATTTGATCTTCATGAATACATGACATATATCTTTCACTATAATTATGATATAGCAATAATTTGCTGAATAAATTTTCCTTTTCATATATGATATTTGGATTAATTAAATCTAAATTATTTTGTCTAAACCTTTCTATTTGTTCATCTAGACCTAAGAGATTTTTTATTTTAACATCCTCATCATCTTGTTTTTTACTAAATATTCTATTTAAATAATTATCTTCTAATTTACTAGTACTAATTATCTACTTACCTTTATTCATTAATAGTATCTATAGCTCTTAAAGTTGAAGGTTTCCTATACCTGTGTTAATTTTAATTTTTTCAAATCTTCCTATCAAATCTTCCAATTCTGAAATTGGTATAACTTTTGAATCCTTATCTTTATCCACTTGTTTTAATTTTAATCTTCCTTCTCCTACTCTTGAAATTTTATCTAACTTTACTATATTTTATCCTTTATAAAATCTAATTTTTTTTTTAAATTCTTAAGACCAACTCTATTTTCTCTTAAATGATGTAAACCATCTTTAAATTCTTGTTTAATTTATCAAACTCTATTTCAAATTTCCACCTAAATTGATTAGTAAATCTACTAAACTATTTAACTGTGAATTTTTTGTATGCAAATCATATCTAAAGTTTCCTTCTATATTACAGTCTATATTATATCTATGTAAAGTTACCTTCTTACCATGATAAGTACCAACTTCTATTCTCAAAAAATTCTATTCTTTTCATAGGCTGTTGGATCTTCTAATTAGAATTAACTAATTAAACCATGCTTTGATGCCAAGTTCATCCAAGTCTGTCTAATCAACTTCTAAAAATTTATTATAATTCTAAATTATTATTCTTTTAAGGGCTGAAATAAAATTTCTTATATCTTCTATCCGTCTTCTTTATGTTTTTTTTTCTTTTTCCTTTCCAACGAGAGAAACTACTCACTAGCATTAAATCACATCTCTTATATTATAACAATGCAATTACATTAGCTAATATACAAAATGTCAATTTCAGATTATCCCCTCATGAATTGACTATCTTCAAATCGCTCTCTTGATTTTTGAAAACCTTAAATTACCCTTATATTTAGTTAAAAATGAAGGGAACAATGGAGGTGGATTGACGAATATTTTTTTTATATCTTCTTAATAAAAATGGGGATAAATTTAGGTTTTTAAAAATAAGAGATGATTTAAAAATAGTTAATTCATGAGAAAATCCGAAATTAAGCCATATAGATATAGTGTCATGTAACGAGAGTTGTCGAAAAAAAAGGTTGTGTCAACATAGAATTGTGGTTTTGAGCGTTCGCAATATTAAGGATTTCAAGTGAACGATGCAGATAAAAAACATGTATAAGTTGAGCTCGTAAGCATTGATTGGATTAAGTTAATTAACAACAATGTGGCTTTAATCACTAGATGGAATCTCAAATTTAGCGTTCCAAAAAATTATAATCTCTATAAGTTAACGAATTGCTTAATGCGTGTCTGCTGCACAAATTGCTTAATGGCCGGGCCAGCAGTGAATTAACTTTTGTAAGATCATGATGAGACATGACCTATTAGTTTCAAAAAACTAATACTTCACTGGAAATATATAATATTGTGTTACATGTATGGAATAGCTCCTTAAACATCGAATCAAGAAGCATTCAACTTACTTAAGATAAATTTGATTGACGCCTTGATGCGTGTCACTAATGTACACAGAGATTATTAATCAAGGAAAAATCAGAACTCCACTTATTTCAAATACAATATGCAATATATGGTATGACATCACCATAACTGCTTAACGCTTAAAAAAATGCCCAATTCATATGCATATTTGTGAGCAAAAGAACCATGAAAATACCAATTCGTCGTAAAAGAAAAAATAATAATAAATCGGCCTAAATCCTAAGACTGGATTTAATTGCTAAGAAAATGATAAGAAAAGTTTTGAGCAAGACAATCAGAATTAAAAACATAAATATCTGGCTATTAACTTATGAAATGTTGCATAAAATGGTCAACTTATAAAGCTGGAAAATTTCTTTAACGAATTGATGATAAGAATGTTAGCTGAACCATGATGTTGCATAAAACGTTCAACTTGCAATATTTTCTAACAAGCATATTGGGAGTTTAAAAGGATAAATATTCATTTAGTACTTATATTTTGATTTAAGTGTTCGTTTAGTTCTTACATTTTAAAAAGTATTTCAAAATACTTTTGTAGTTAAATATATTATATTATTACCTTACTTTTTCTTTTCTTTTATAATCATCTCTTTCCAACAATATTTTTTATATTAATTAATCTATCTATAAAAGAGTTCAATAGTAAATTAACCATTAGTTATTTATTAACAACTAACTAATAAATATCAGCATGAAAGAATTAGTAGCAATGTTTGATATCAACCAACTAAAAGCAATATTTAATATCCTTACAACATTATTATTAATAATTATTTTATAAAAATCAATTTATCAAATTAATCATAAAAATAAATAATAATATAAAAATTTGTGTAAATTTTTATGTTACTTTTAAGGTTAATTTGATATATAAATTATCATTTTTTCATTAATATCCTCAAGAATATTTTTACGAGGGAATTATTGTGAAAGGAAAGAAAAAAATAATAAAGACTAAACAGAAATTTAACTAAAAATATAGGGATTAAACGAGTATTTATTTGATTTTCAAAAATTTTCATTCACCAGCTGAGAGATGATAATTCATATGAATCCACATCAAAGACATTTCCCAATCAAAATATATTTGGCAAATATCCTTTATGACACGTGGCAAGAATCATTGTCATTATAACGTGCATATTGAAACCTGACCTAACAGAATAAGGGTGAATTTGAGTTTTAATAATTTTTCCAAACAACAATAAAATTCAACACTAACCACCAAACCTTTGGGTCAATACATATATATGGTAAGAAATCACAGGTATTATGAATCATATATATAATTGGAAAATGAACCCTTGATTTATGATTGCTGATTATTTATTTTTATATTATTAAACATTTTGTATAAATTAGGCCTTCGAGCCATTTGAAATCAATAAGATTAATGTTTATCCACATATATTCTTTACCATTCTCAAAAGTTTTTAGGTCCCATTGTAAGTGATTTAGATTTAATGTTTATCTAAGCTTTTTACTACGAGATAAGTATTTTGTACAACACACCCGTACGGTACTTAAACAACTATCACCAAAAGTTAATAAGTAAGCCTTAAGCTTCTTACTAGTTAAGCTAGAATACTTATGGAAGAGCTAGAAAGAAGGAACAATTAGAGAGCAATTGAGCCAAAGAAAGTTTATATTATTCACAAGAGTGCCCACAAGTGAGATGCTATACAATGCTTGAGTGTGTGGAGAATGCTTGAAATGAAATGCTAGGTGGCAAGCCTATTTATAGGGAGGCTTGCCACAATCCACCAAATTCTAGAATCTTTCTATCAAGAGAATTCTCATGGCATAGAGAACTCCTAATTTTGGCAAGATCTAAAGTGTCTTAGTCCTATTACTATCTGCAAAAGCTCACATTCTACCACTCTTCATAGGATTCTTGAATGGGAGCTGCTAAGTTACAGCTTATGTAACTTACAGCCGCAACTTTTTCGAGTGAACAGTAATCATGTGGTGTTACTGTTCACTCGAAAAAGTTGCGGCTGTAAGTTACAGCAACTGTAACTTAGAAAAATCCTTCTTGAATACTTGCAAGAGATGAAAACTTTTAGAATTAAGGGTTGCAAGCTTGGCCTTATCTAATTAGCCTCCACTAAAACAAAATTGTGTTTCTGTGACCAACTATTTTGTGACTATTAAATTTTTAGTCATGTAATAAATTATCCTATGACTAACATAAATATTTAGTCACGCCATCTGCAGCCCCATTCTCATAATTTTTTCCCACTATCATTCATATTCTATGACTCCTTATTTAGTCACTGAAGACTACATTAGGTGACAAATAGTCAATTAGTCTCAATAAGGAGCTTACCTATTTATACTCCAAGTGACATCACATTTTGATACTAAGCAAATACTATCAACAACTAATACATTAGACATTGAAACATAAGCTTTTGCCACTAAATAATTCAGTCAACTTATATAGCAGAAATGTTTTTCAAACGAATGATTATTTTTTTTTATCATCATTAACTAGTTATAACTATATGATATAGTCATCCAATACTCTTTTAAGTGACCAATTTGTATTTAGTCACAAAAGGTATACATTTATAATGGAAATTGGGTTCAGAGACCAACATATTTAGTTGCAATCGAGGTGCTTAATCAACTAAAGCAAACAATCACTGAATATAATCAAATTAGGTGTAGAAGATGTGGTGACTAATATAGTTAGTCACAGACTAAAATATAATATAGACTATATTAAGAATTAGACACCTTAAGATGATCTTTATTTATCTACTTTTCTTGTCTAAATGACATTGTCGCAATAAAAATTACGGAACGACTATAGTTTATAGTCACCAAATAAAATTTAAATATGTTAAATTGTGTTTCTTTATTGTTTAGTGGCTAATTTCATTTGTCACAATATCAAAGTGTTTTCAATTAATTCGAGAAGACATAATGCTACTAATATTCATAGTAACAATATGGAATAAATTTGGGGACTCAAGTTAAATTGGTTACTTAATATAAAGTATATTTGGTGCCTCCTCTCTATGCCGTAATTATATTTGGCGCCCATCTACAAAAATGGAGGACGAAAAGTGTGTATAAAATTATTGAATTATTTGGGATTTTTTTTTTAATTAAGTAACCCCATCAATCTTTATTTTTTGTGAAATTTATAAAATATTTAATTAGCATGCAAGATATAAATAATAAAATCATCATTCATCAGTACTATCTATATAGAATATTGTTGACAAGAAATTGGCTATAAATTATGAGAAATGTCAATAACCAATGAAGGAAATAAAATGTCACATACAAATTTAATAAATTGAATTAATTGTTTTCGTTATCACTTAACATCTTTTTATATACAACACCTTCTTCTGGACAAAAATTGATTATAAAGTACTGAGACAATCAATCGAATGCATGTATGAGTAGTTTATATGGACCAAATGTTACAAATCTAATTTTCCTAGCAAAAGGAAAGCGTAATAACTATTTCAGTGAAAAGGATTGATTCTAACAAGAAGAAATTATTCATCTTAATTAGCACTAATCATTTATGTTTTGATCTTTAGAATCAATAGTAGGCATAGGCAAATTCAATTTATGTAAACATGCACTTAAATTTATTTTTATTTCTTTATTTGTGTGATATTGAAACTCTTTCATTGTATAAAAATTAATCCATAGGTTTTTTAATAACTAGCTTATATGTCTAACTTTGTGAAAAAAGCATATTATCAACTAAATAACAACTCTATATGATTCCTATCAAAATTATCTTATAGCTCAACATATGAAATTATGAATATTATAAACTGCTATAACATTAGTTGTAATTCACTCAATGTTTAAATTAATCTTTCTTATTTTACTAATTTGGATCTAAAATATTATGAAGTGATTATTCATAAACATAAAGCATATTAATGTATCAATTAATATCTTTATTACACACACTTATTCATATTTATTTTTTAAAATATTATTCATATGCACTTAAAATATATCAATAATATTTAAGGTAATTTTTAGAAAATAATTAGGATTGACTTAAAAAAACTCTCACGAACACACATTTTATTGCCTTAGAAAAGAAAACCCAAAATTGCCTATAACTTTCCAAGTATACAACTAGACCTTAAGGCAGTGTTTACTTCATGGATTAAAGAATCGAAGTCTAGAATCAAAATCATTGATAGCGTTTACTTCGTAAAATAGAGATGGGATCAGAATCCGAATCGAAATCGTGGGCCTCGTCCAAATTTGGGAATGGGAAATGGGAGATTGATTCCCAAGCACCCCCCACCCCCCACTTGGGATCATTCTCCCATTCCCTAGATTTCTCATTTTACCCCATTAAACTTTTATAGTTCCCAAACTGCCTAAATCAACTTTTATCATTTTTGCATTTTGGTCCTTGTAGAATTTGTGAAAATATCCAAAAGTTTTAATTATTTGCAAATAGGTCCTTTATTATTTAATAATAATAATAATTAATAATGATGATGATGACGATGATGATGATGATGATGATAATAATAATAATTTTATTATTATTTTAATATTATTTTACTAAAATTTATTAATTTTAATGCTGTTTCTTTGATACATTCTGAGATCTGACTAGGCACATGAGGTACCTGGGAACCCTTGAGCATAGATGTTAATTGAGCTATCTTTTACTTCATAATGGAGCAACCCAATTTCATCATTAATACGGTGATTCATCCAGATACACTTGCTATTTATCTTTTAGGAGGTTATGACGATTCTTAACACATTTCAGTAACCAAAGAATGGGCATGACAAATTCATGAGGCATGTAAATTCACAATTGGCGAACTTATTTTTTTCTCTCCTTGAGGTTTCTTAAGGTTCCTCTTGGTGTATCTGAGGAATGTCTTTTCGGCATGAGGTACCTCAGGTACACCTAATCTTACTGCATCAGTGTATGGCGATTTACTTAAGCATGATTTTCGTAAATCTTAACAAGAATTGTGGCAAATCTTTTTGCGAGATGGTCAAAAAACCTCATGATCCGCCATTCGCTATGAATTAAATATGCAAAAGAAACAATGATAAAGGTGGCTGCTCGCCTACCCTTATGCAAAACAGTCGAAAACCTTATGATCTGCCATTCGCGTGGAATCAAAAGTGTAAAATGGATAGTGATAAAGGCGGCTGCTCACCTACCTTTGTGCGAGATGATCGAACACCTCATGATCCGCCACCTCTTTGCGAAATAGTAAAAAATCTCATGATTTGGCATCTGCTCTGAATCAAATGAACAAGATGAATAATGATAAAGGCAGGTGCTTGCCTGCCCTTTTATTGGGTCTGACCTCGAGTAGATCGTCATGATCAGGATAGGTTAAGTACCCCAGTTTCATCTGGAAACAGGTGATCTTTGAATACAATATTGCGCCATAATAAACATTGCACAACGATATACATGGAGTTAGTTTAATGGTGAACATATTCTTATAACACTTCAAACTGCTTCATCCATATTAAATAATCAAAAGGCAAATGAAAGAGCACATATCATCATATTATGTAAAGAAAATGCATTCATAAGTAATGGAGGCATAAGCATTACATGACAATGCTTTGTTATCATAAGGGAATAGGGATTTCGAGATCACCCATTCTTGTCATTAGAGACTTGAAAATTTGAAAAGTGCAACTGACTAGTTTAGGGTACTTTGGGTACCCCACACGATTGATCAAATATTACAAATACATAAGAATTAAAGAAAACAAATAAAGTAAATAGAAAGAGGAAAAGTGCTTCCCTTTATTAGTAGTATTTCCTCAGTATAGTAGCATTCCATAGGTGCTTTACAATTGTTCTTTTTATGTGATGTAGCATGTGTGGTCCATGTCCCACCGACTTATCCACGAGGTATGGTTCATCTCAGTTTGTCCCTGGTACTATGGGTCGTTAGCTCTTTGGTTTCTTGAGGTACCCTATAATGGTGAGGTACATCTTCAAGCTGGCTGGTGATCCCCTTTGATAGTGATAACTTCCTGCTGGTGAGGTACCCCTTCAATTACGAATTAAAGGTAATAAGTGACCATGGAGGCAACAGAATTGCATCTTCGAGCTGACTGCTGATCCCCTTTGATGGTGATAACTTCTTGAGCTGTTAGAATTTTCATTGCAAGGTAGTGCATGGATATTAGTGCTTTAGTTGCTGTTAGGAACGGCCTACCCAAAATAATGTTGTAGGCACCAAGGTGATCCACAATAAAAAAATCAATCATATGAATGATATGGTGGGGTACCTTACCAAGCGTAATGGGCTGTGTGATGATGCCCTTAGGGATGACTATATCCCCGGTGAACCCAATAAGTGGCGTAGCATATGGAGTAATTTTTTGTGATTCAATCGATAGTTGATCCAAGGTACTTTTGAAAATGATGTCCACAGAGTTGCCAGTGTCTACTAGTGTCCTTGCCACTATGCTAGTAGCAACCATTAGTGCGATGACTAGAGCACTATCATGGGGATATGAGGTACCTTCATCATCTTTTTTGGTGACAAAGATTGGAAGGGGTGGTTGGGTACCTCATGTGTACCGTAGTGGTCTACCATGGATTTCTCCACCAATGATGGTTGGTGACCGGAGTGATCTACCATAGCTTTTGATGGCTCTTCTAGACTGGCCAGCTAGAGTAGGTCCGCCTGCAATTGTCCGAACATATACGCTCCTCTTGGATCCCTAGGGTGCCTCACATTCGGAACTATTGTCCATTACGTGCTTGCCCTTGCCTTGCTCCATGGATTTCTAAGGTTCCCTCATTCCAGCAACAAATTCCTTGAGGTACCCACTAAGAATCAATGACTCAATCTCCTCCTGCAAACTGAAACACTCGGTGGTGCTGTAACCAAAATTTTCCTGAAACTCGCAATACTTTAGGGTACGCTTCATATTAGGGTACTTCTTCATAGGTTTGGGGTAGTAGGCCACTATACCAAATAAGATAAAAGATCTACTCCGAAGAGTGATTTGGTGAGTGATAAAACTCGTACTAAGGTTTTGAAGGTGGCTCTCACTGTTCTGGCGGTAGAGATCTAGGAAAGTGGGGTACCCCGGGTACACCAGGAACATTATACCCTCGATCTCACGGGGTAACCTGCACGAGACTTCGACCCCAGGGTACCCTTGGTGCAGGAGCTTCTGTTTTCTTGGGTTTCTTCTTGCTTTTTATAGTCTCGGCTTTGTCCTCTTGCCGTTTCAAATGACATTTCTCGTCCATCTCAATCTGTTGCAAAGCTCACGAATGGGCTTTCCCATACGAAAGTGGGCGTTGCTTTTGAAAAGAAAGCCATGACTTGCCCAACCGTAAATTCTTCTTAAAGTGGGTCAATGTGTACTAGTGACCAAATGTTCCGGAGCGCAACACCTCTTGGTGGAAACGACTCACATATTTAGCCAAAGGCTCAGATTCCTCTTACTTGATAAAAGCTAGTTTGGAGGCTGCCCTATCTTGAGTGGAAGCATAGGAAAACTCGTGAATAAATTCAGATAGCAGCTGGTGTATGGAGGAAATGCTACCTGCCTTCAAAGACCGAAACCATGACTTCACGGGACTTGTAAGTGTGTGTGTAAACATCCTACACATGGCATTCTTGTCAACACCTTTGATAAGCATTTGGTCGTGGTACAGTTCGGCATGCTCAGAGGGATCTTAGTACCTGAATATTGGGGTATCTCAAGTGTGGTAAAAGCTTCCGGGAGAGCTGCCATCCTAATTTCTATGGTGAATGGCGAGTGGTACGTCATTGGTGTTGCAGCAGAGGTGATGTGTTGCTTTTCAGACAAGAGCTTCACTTGACCTTCTGGGTGCTCCATTTTCTCAAGGAACTCGCAAGGTACCTCAGGCGTACATGTTGATGTAGTAGCTACCTGAGAAGCCCTTTTGGCATTTAGCTTATCTTGGAGATCCTTGCGGGCTTGTTTTCCGAGTTTGGTGCCATGGTTGTCGCGGGAGTTGCAAGAGGCAGTGGAGCGTTCATCTCGAGAGCCCCAAGTTTGAAACTTAGAACGAGTACCCGACAGCCTATGTTTTGGCCTGCTGCCCTCAGGTATGTCAGTTGTTGGCTTGACTTGATCTGTTTTATGTGGTGGAGCATCTAAAATCACTGGTGGAGGTGATTTTTCAGGTACCCGGGATCCCACTGCCCTAAGGATCGCATGAGCGAGATCCTCAAAGCACTTGTGAGAGATAGGTTCTTCATCTTGACGAATGCCAGTTGATTGTTTGACCGACTTGCCCTTGCTGACACGGGCTATTCTCCTTGTGGGGTTGCTAACTTCATCACCGCTGTCGTCTCCCATTCTTCCAGGATTTCATATTGACAAAGTAAACACATTAATGGCAATCCAACTCATTCGGATTTCAATTCCTACAGTTCAAGTAAACAACTTATTTTGATTCCCATTCTCCACTCTCATTCCAGCCCATTCTTATTCCTGCCCATTTCGATTCCAGCTAATTCCGATTCCAGTTTAGTAAACGCAACATAACTCCTTGAGAATAATGAAGTCCACGGCACAATTAGATTCCTACAAATTTAAAGTCCCTCTTATTTTAGTGAAAAAGGTACAAACTCGTTCACTATTGATTGCATTTTATATGTATAAAATCTTATGTTTCCCTCTTCTTTTCTTTTTAACTCTTTCAATATAAATTGGGGTCTTCATATGCTATATAGAAAGTTCTTCTCAATATGATTCGGTTTCGAACTGAAGCTTAGATTGCAGGTTAATTTGGTTGATTCGCAATTATTATTAGAAAAATTAGTCTATTAATTTTATGTACATTCAGTTCGTTGTCAATATACTAAAAAAAAAAAAAGAAAGAATTTCTTTACAAGTGAAGTTCAAGTCCAGTATTATAGATTTTCTATTTATTCGCAAGGTTTGATTAAAAAAATTTTGTGAAGTTTGTGCTCTGTGTTTGTCTTCAACCTCTATCTTTGGTTATTGTTATTGTGGTCCCTTGTGGTTTTTGGGATTTCTTTAAAGCAATTGTTTGGAAGCATGTAATTGTATCTATAAACTGGAAAAGGGACCCATGTGTTTTCTAAAAGTTATTTTATTTTATTTTGCTATTGGGTTACTTATTTATGGTCCTGGAAAGGCATATGGCAGCATGTGGAGCAAGTTTTATTTGCTGCCTATGAGTGAAAATCATGTTTTATTTGTTTAAGGGTTTACTTTAGCTTCGTGTTTTATGGTTCATAGTTTAGCTTTTGAATAATCAACATTCATTTAGTCATTTCTTTATGTAGAAAATTCTAAATTGAACACCATAAATTTCTTTGAACTCCTAACTTACATAGGTGATATGCAGCATGCTCACTATATCTTAATGAATTGTTGCCGGTAAATTCATAACTTTTGGCCTTGTGTAGATTCCTGATAATTGTGATATTTGTTGACAAAGTCATTTGTTTTTTTGACTTAATGACTTAATTGCAATCAGTTAAGTCATTAAATCCGTTTGTTTTTCAACTTAATGAAAATTTTTAGTCATTAAGTTATTAAGCTATTTTTTTAGCTTTTTGCTTAATTTAAATAGTCTAAGTGACATCATTAAAAGATATTTTTTGAAATATCCATATCTAATTAATCAATTTTCATCTATACCTAAATAAGTTTAATAATTAGCATTATTACCCTACTCTATAACCTGTAATAATATAGTGATAGATTATTATTATTATTATTTTCATTTTCTTTAAATTAGTATTGTTTATGTTTATACATTTTAATGAATATTTTTCATATAAAACATCATAAACAACGATAAAATTGATTAACACATACTAATTTGGAATATTAAAGGGTTGTATTCAATTAAACGTGATTATATTATGAAAATATATTATCTTATTTATATTCTTTGAGATGTTATTAATTGTTTAACATTTGTAATTTGTAAGGTGTTTAAAGTAGATTTTGAGATGTAATAAAAACAAAGGGAAAGCTAGTTAAAACAATAAATTTATATTTTGGGTAGTTAGAGTACTTCACTTGGTCGTTGTGTATGGTATATTGAGATTTATGGGAGATGAGAAAGAATGGTGATGGTGGAAAATCGAAATCTGAAAAGATGGGCTCTCGGAGATAAGTTTTGATCTTGCAAAACAATAGAAAATGAGGTTAGAGGTGGAGCTGGGTAGCCGGCGTCCACTCTCTGATACTTAAGTCAGCTACTCGAGCTTTTTTATAGTGATAAGAGCTTGCAAGCCCTCTAAAAATGGTGGCTGGAGGTTGATGAATACCTCAACCTTTTTGGTGTAGTATGTGTATGTGTGTAATGGAATAGCATATGAAAGTGGAACCTAGGTGTCTTTATATTTGGTGTACCCAGCCGCCATGCGGTGCATTGTTAATGGTTATTAGCTGTCAGGTTTTATGATTTTTAGATAGTTATAAGTATGCTCGGGGAGCAAGAAGAGTATCTATGGCGTATTTTATTCCCTAGGGCACACGGTGCACGTGGTAGGGTGGTCCAGGATACCTCAGCAAAGATTGTCTGGCATGGTTGTTGAGGACCACAGCCTTTTTTGGTACGTTGCCTATCACTTTTGCAGGGATGTCAGGCGGTTGTCCCGTCCTTTTTGACAAGATATTCTAATATTTGATTCAACAAATCGAATATTATCTTTTAGGTGATGGAGACGTTCCCATTGACTGAATTTTAGAGATTTGACTGTTTTGTATTATCAGATGTACCTGGTGTAGGAAGGTTATCCTGGGTACTGAATTTGATGGTGTAAGAAAGGTATCTCAGATATCGAATTTATCGGTATAAGAAGGGTATCTCGAGTACCTAGTTTGTTGGTGTAGGAAGGGTATTCTGGGTACCGAATTTATTGGTGTAGGAAGGATATTCCGGGTATCGAGTTTGTGGTGCAAGTAGGGTATCTTCGGTACCGAGATTGTGGTGTAAGTGGAGTATACCGAGTACTGGGATTATGGTACAGGTACGGTACCCTAAGTATCTACAGCGATCACTTAAAGTCATTACACCATTTATCGACATGTAACGCTTTTTACATAAGGGTATAGATGTAAAAATATTGATTTTTAGATTCTTTTAAGTTAAAAAAAAAAACAACTTAATGCTCATTTGTAGTGATTCAAATGAAAAAAACAAACATATCATTCAGATTTAGACTAATTCAGGTTTATTTAGATTTCAGATAAGAAAACCAACGTCACCTAAGTCTTGAATATCTTTAAGAATATAAGTCCAAATTTGACTTTATAAAATTCTTTAAAAACTAGACACATTTTTCTTTCCAATCATACATAATAAAAAATTTAAGTATTTCTTAATCAATACAATTAATTTGAACAATTTGAATGATAAATTTGAAAATTTTATTGTCTGGCTTATCTCGTCTCTCATTCTATTTCATTGTCTATTTTCAGATTTAGTAAATCGGAAAATACTTTACTTTAATTTCTAATGCAATTTTAATAAGAAAATGGGCTTTTTTAAAAAAAATAATCTATTATATGTTTTATAGGTTTCTTGCATCAAGGTTTTGAGGAAATATAACGTTTGTTAAATATTGAAATTGAGGTGACTATTTATAAAGTTCACTTCCCTATTGTTCATGTGTTAAGTGAATGCCTATTTTAAAGATATACTAGTTGATTGTTGGAATTTTTTTTCCTAAATTGTTAGCCTTAATTCTATTGAAAATATTAATAAGTATATGAATCAATTTTTTATATCGTTATTAAGATGGATCGAAGTTGAATTCAATTGCCAAGTAGGTTATGTAAAGAATATGAAAATTGTATTGCTTCATTCATTAAAATTGATGAATAGCATTTAAATAGTAATGGTAAAACTCATTGCCCATGTAGAGATTGCTTGAATGCAAGGTTGCATGATATAAACACCATTCAACGACATTTGGTTGAACATGGGTTTTCATTAAATTATGACAGATGGACTTTTCATGGGGAAGATGCAAACTCTCCAACTAATACCTTGAATGATATGTATGATGATAACATTGATGAAGAAAATGAAGATGGTGATAATGATGAACTATTACACATCTTAAATGATGTAATGGGACCAATAGAGATAAATGCAGAAATGAGTCATGAAGATTTTGGTGTTGATGTTAATAATAATCTAGATAATGCTAGTTTTGAAAAATTTGACAAATTATTTGAGGAAGCTTGACGAGAACTATATCCAGTGTGCTTAAAATTTTCAGTGTTAGATTTTGTGGTCAAAATATTACTTATAAAAATGTTAAATCAGTGTAGCAGTAAAATAATTGATATGTCACTCCAATTGTTGAAAGCTACTTTACCTGATGAATCTAATATTTTGACATCCTATCATGATGCTAAGAAGATGTTGCGTGAATTAAGATTAGGTTATGAATCAATTCATGCATGTAAGTATGATGTGCGCTATTTTGAAAGGAGCACACTGGAGCTGATAAATGTCCTGTATGCAATGAACCTAGATATAAAATTAATGATGGAAAGGGTAAAAAAATTAATGATGGAAAGGGTAAAAAAATTCCACAAAAGTTATTATGATAATCTCCATTGAAACCTAAATTGCAAAGATTATTTATGTCTAAACATACTGCTTGTCATATGAGATGGCATAAAGAAAAATGTGTCGATACAAAAGGTATCTTAAGACACCTAGCAGACTCTTAAGCTTGGAAGGACTTTGATAAACAAAATCCTGAATTCACTCTTGATTCTCGCAATATTCGATTAGGTCTTGCAACATATGGTTTTAACCTATTTGGAAATATGAGTAATGCATATAGGATGTGGCTAGTTGTACTCATCCTATACAATTTGCCTCCATGGAAGTACATGAAAGAACAATATTTTATGATGTCATTGCTTATTCCTAGACCAATCGCACCAAGAAGAGATATTGATGTCTACTACTTGCACCCGTTAATAGATGAATTGAAGGAATTATGGGATGATGTGTCCAAACTTATGATGCCTATGGTAGGGAATTTTCATTTACATGTGGTTGTTACGTAGACAATTAATGATTTTCTTGCTTATGGAAATTTGTCTGGTTGGAGCACAAAAGGTTACAAGGCTTGCCCATTTTGTAATAAAAATATAGCATCACAAGCAATGAGAAGTAAAATATGTTACATAGGCCATAGATGGTTTTTACCTGCCAAACATGCTTGTAATCCTCTGCCAAAGGCGCTATCTAGAGAACAATTATTAGAGCAATTGATTGAAGTTCTAAATGTGAGTTTTGGAAAGCATCTAGATCATGTAGCTTGGAAAAAGAAGCAAACGCGTGGGGAAAGAGAACTCAATTGTTCGAAAAGGAGCATGTTTTTTAGTTTAAGTACTGGTCAAAACTAAAGATTCAATATAATCTTGATGTAATGCACATTGAGAAGAACATATGTGATAGTATTGTTGGCACTTTGTTGAGTATTGATGGAAAATCAAAAGATACATATAAAGCTAGGATGGATTTGTTTGATTTAAACATTAGGCCAGAGTTGCACTTAAATTCTCATGGGATAAGGCTTGAAAAACCATATGCATGTTGTACACATACTGTGGATGAAAGAAGGGATTTTTGTTGGTTTTTAATATCTGTTAAAATTCTAGATGGTTATGCAGCAAATATCTCTAGGAATGTTAATGTCAAGGCTGGTAAGATATGAGGATTGCCATATGTTGTTACAACAACTTTTACCAGTAGGTATACTTCAGTATTTTCAAAAGGATGTATGTACTCCATTATTTGAATTATCTCATTTTTGTCAACAACTATGTTGCAAAACTTTATCTGTAACTAATATGAATAAATTAGAGAAAGACATAGTTTTAATACTTTGACATTATGGCCCATTTGGCTGTTCACCTTCCATTGGAGGCTAAAATTGCTGGCCTTGTTGGATATCAATGGATGTATCTAATTGAAAGATATTTGGGAAAATTAAAAAAATGTGAGGAATAAAGCTCAACCTGAAGGCTCTATTGCAAAGGCCTATATTGTAAATAAAACATTGACCTTTTGCACAATGTACCTCCAAGTATAGAAACAAGATTTAATTGGGATGAGCAAAATGATGGTGGGGTATATGGCCAAGAAGATGGAGGGTTATCAATATTTTCCCAAAAGGCTCGTCCATTTGGGTCACGTCAGCTAATACAATTTTCACATGAAGATGTTAGAAGAGCTCATTAGTATTTAATGAATAATTGTGAAGAACTATAGACATATTTAGAGTGCGAGACAATAGGTTTCTTTACTTTTTATATATTGAATATGTTTTCTTTTTTCGAATAGATTAAAAAAATTATTTTTATTATAAAAATACATTTATATATAGGGAACACATAAAGGAGTTGGAAAAAGAAAATTATGTCAATACACATCAAAGACAAGAGCTATTATTTCCTTCATGGTTTAAAAATCATGCAAGTTAATAAATTGCCTTACATTATACATCTTTAAATCTAGAAGTTTCTCTATGCTGGAATATAAACTCAATACTCACGACGATGTGTCAGATGCTCATTGTATGTGTGTATGCTATGTCATCTGCAAGAGGTTTGAAGCAAAAACGACATGATCGAATTTGTCATACAGAGGCTTTAGTATTGCACATGATGGCTTATTCAAGGCATCTTGAAACAACATAGAACATGGCGTTTTGAGGTCACTTATAAGTCATGAGTCTTGCACGTGCATGAGGTTGTTACTAGCAATCAGTTTTGGTAAGAAATCAGTTGGAGTAACAAACCTAGAAAATAGAATATAAAATCTAATTCTGGGGTCATCTTCCTAAATCATGAAAGATAGAGTAGGTTGAGAAGAGAGAGAAAGTTTTAGTCATTGTTTGTTATCTATAATCATCATCTATTCTTTGTAGCCTTTGATCTCAATAATAGTGAAAACTTGGTGCTTGATTTCTTAGTGGATGTAGGCACCAACACTTGGTGCTAAACCATTTCCATATTGTGTTTTTATTTCTGTTTTGTTTTGATTCTTGATCTAAGTATTATGTGTGTAAGTCTCAATTAATTAATCTTACATTTTGGAATCAAAATTAGGTCTTGAGGTCAATTTGATCAGTTGTACAAAGTTCAGGTTCATAACAAATTCGTATCAGAGCCTTGGTTCTGATTCAAAGTTCAAGAAATGGTGACCAAAGTAGATCTTGTGAAGTTTATTCAGCAGAATGACTTTAATATGTGGAAGATCAAGATAAAGGCTTTGTTGATCATAGAAGGTCGGGAGAATGCCATTGAACCAGCCGCCAAGAGTTAAGGGAAAGAAGCTTCATTTTCAAAGACACCAGAGCAGGTGGTTAAGGTTGATAAAAAAGCAAGGAGTACCATCATTCTCAGTATTGGAGACTCTGTGATAAGAGAAGTTGCTAAAGAGAAGACTGTTGTTGGGCTTTAGGCAAAACTAAAGCATTTTTATATGATAAAATCTCTTACTAATCAACTCTACATCAAGAGAAAAATGCTTTCTTTGAAGATGGTTGAAGGGTCATTCTTTGATTATCATATTGATGAATTTGACAAGGTATGTGATGACCTGGACACAATTGATGAAGGGTTGAGTGATGAGAGTAAGGCACTTCTATTGGTCAGCTCTTTACCAAAATCATACGAGTATTTTGTGGATACCTTATTGCATGGCAAACAAACTCTTTCCTTGGAAAAGGCTAAGTCAGCCCTTAGAACCAAGAAGCTGAAAGACAAGCAATAAAGTTTTGAGAATGAATCCAGTGAGGGATTAATGGCAAAAGGCAGACCTAAGAAGCAGCAAAACAAAGGAAAGAAACAAGAAAGATCAAAGTCAAAACAAAAGCACTTGAACTTCTTCTAATTTCATAAGGAGGCGCATTTCAAGAGAGATTGCCCTGAAAAGAAGTCTAAGGTCAAAGATTCAAAAGAAAAAGCAAAAAATGCAACCATTGCCAAAGGAAAAATCAATTTTGAAACTATTGGGGCACTCATAGCCTCAAAAGATAAGGTTCAAGGTTAGTGGGTTTTTCACTCAAGTTGTATATTTCATATGTGTACAAATAGAAACTATTTTACTTCATCTTAGTCAATTAATGGTGATATAGTTTCAATGGGGAATAATTCTATGTGTAAAGTAGTTGGTATTGGGTCTATAGCCTTAAAATGCTTGATAGTGTGGTTAGAGAGCTAACACAAGTCAGACATGTTCAGGATTTAAAGAGGAGCTTAATCTTTATTGGCATACTGGATCAAATGGGGTGTGTGGTTAAGGCTGAAAAATGAGTTTTGAGGGTTATTAAAGGTTCAATAGTGATTATGAAAGGCAGCAAAGTGAATGGCTTGTATGTGATGGAAGGACAAATAGTTGTTAGTGAGGCTAGTGTAACTAATAATGGTGAAAATAGGACAAGGTTGTGGCATCAAAGTTGGGGCATATGAGTGAAAGGGGATTAAAAGAATTCCAAAAGCAAGGTGTGTTTGGAAATAACGAGCTCGACATTTGGGATTCTGTAATGATTGTATTCTAGGCAAGGCTTCTAGGTTAAAGTTTCAGGCTGCAACTCCTACTACCAAAGATAAGCTTGGTTATGTAAACTCATACTACCAAAGATAAGCTTGGTTATGTACACTCTGATTGGTAGAGGGCCTGCATAAGTGACATCATTAGGTGGCTCAAGTATTTTCTAACCTGTATAAATGATTTTTCAAGAATGGTCTGGGCTTATGTGACCAAAAGTAAACATGAAGTCCTTGAGAGGTTCAAAAGGTGGAAGATTTTAAGATTTTAGTTGAAAATCAAACAAATTTGAAGGTGAAGGCATTAAGGACAGACAATGGCCTAGAATTTTGTAATAAGTTGTTTGAAAATTACTGTGAAAGAAATGGCATTTTGAGGCATAAAACAGTCACATATATACCTCAACAGAATAGACTTGCTGAGAGGATGAACATAACTTTCATACAGAGGATGAGGTGCATGCTGATCCGCTCAAAGCTACCAGAAATCCTTTGGGTAGAGGCTTTAAACATTGCCTGCTACTTGGTGAACAAAAGGCCATTAACTATAATAGGTTGCATGACACCAATGGAGGTATGGTCAAGAAAAGTGGTTGACTATTCGAAGCTTAAAATATTTGGCTGTGAAGTATATGCACATGTGAAGCAAGGGAAACTAGAAACTAGAGCTTTGAAATGTAGATTTCTGGGGTATTCTGATGGTGTTAAAGCCCATAGGTTGTGGTATGTTGATGTTAAACCTCCTCAATGCATAATAAGCAAGGATGTAACCTTTAATGAATCAGAGATGCTGAACAAATCAAAAAACTCTACAACTAAGGAGGATAAACCAATAACAAAACATGATACAATTTAGTTTGAGATAAAGCCTGTGGAGTACAAGAAGGCTAAACCACTTGCTGAAGAAGAATTTGAAAATGCTCTAGAAGAATCTGATGTTGAAGAAGAATCAGAATCGAATGAAAGTGAGGGTGATACTTATCAATTAGCAAAGGACAGAAAAAGAAGAGCTATCAAGCCACCTAAGAGATACACTGTTGCAAATCCAATTGCCTATGCTTTATCTACTGCTCATGAGATAAATGATGATGAACCAAGAACCTATCAAGAAGCAATTACAAGCAAGAATAGACTGAATTGGAAAAGGGCAATGGATGAAGAGATTAAATATCTAATGAAGAATGAAACCCGAAAACTGGTAAGAAAACCAGAAAAGAAAAAGACAGTAAGTTGCAAATGATCTTCAAAGTAAATGAGGGAATACATGGTGCTGAACCAAGAAGATTCAAAGCTAGATTGGTGGCAAGAGGCTTAACACAAAGAGTTTTCTCCCTAATGGTGAGGCATGCATCCATTAGAATCATCATAACACTTATTGTTTAGGATATGTTTCTTGAACATATGGATGTCAAAACACACTACTAAAAAAACACATATCTATGGCAGAATTTTTATGATAGATAATATTAAGTCACGATTCTATCATGAGGAGATGACATATTCGTAACATATAATCATATATCAAGATTTTGATGATATATTCATGACTTATAGCTTACCAACATAAACAAATGATAAATACATGTCATACTTGAATTTCTTTATTTTTTAGGATTTAAAATGGCAAGCCATTTTACAATGCAATCTGATGTCGTTTGCTAGGCACAATAGACGTCTGTCATGGATTGAAATAACATCTTATTATAAACGTTGTCGTTCAGAGTTGGTATATGTAGTATCTAACACAACACTTAACCAAAATATTCAATCCCTCTCATTTCAGCCCTAAACCCCCAAATTTTGTTCTCTCTTTCTGTCCCTCTATCTCTCTCGTTCGCTCCCAAATTTTGCTCTCTTCCAAAAATTTTCAATCCCTTACCTTTACTTTGTCAAAAATTTTCGCTCTCTCATTTTCCATGACCTTTCCCACTCTAGCAGTCAAAACCCTAACCCCAATCTCCAAATGGGGGGATCAAAATGGATTGCGGTTCCCCAAGAATTTCATTGTTTGAATTGAGGCGGGGGACCAACACAGTGAACTTGGCTGCATGAAGATCCAAGAGTTCCATCTCAATTCAATGTAAGGTCATTTGAATAGATTTGTTTCCATAAGCCTTCGCTCTCTCTAATCCTTTTCTTCGGACTCAATTTCAGTAGTCATGAATAGGTGTTTTTATTATTTTTAATTTTGGTGTTTTCTCTTTCCAAACAAAAATTGGAGTTTTTTATTTTAAATTTTGCTTTGTCAACAACGCTTCAACACTTAGCAAGATTTGCTAAGTGTTGAAACAATAGAAACCCTTCTATACCCTTCTTTCTTTCTTTTTTTGGGTTCTCTCTCAAGCACAGAAGAAGCATTTTGCACAGTCCCTATTTTTCGCTCAATTGACAAAAATCCTAATCACCCACAATCCCTGACAGTCTAATCACAACTGAAGAAAATCAATTGAATGAAGCCCATCATAGCCGCCAAGCACCCATCACAAATTTACAGAAGCACTCGAACTGCCAAGCCTTTTGCACTAACACTTATCAGCCGTCTCTCAACAGCCCCTCATTCAGAACACCAACTGTCATTAGAGAGGAAAGAGAAGAAGGAGAAAATGTAGTTAATGAAAGCCAACAGTCAATTAATTTTTTAATTAGTTTGCAGATTAGAGTGAGGAAACGACGTCGGTAATTTTTTAATTTGTAATGTTGAATCCCTAGTTGACTTTAAGTGCAATCTTGAGGACTTCTTGTTATGGTACACATCAGAACCAACTCTTTTTTCTTTTATTTTTTTTTAACTTTTTCTCTATTTAAATTCATTTCCAAAAAATAAAAAAGAAAAGCTAGAATAAAATCTCTAATAGGGTACAATACAGAGGAAAAAAAAGTTTGATCTAGTTGGATGGTCCTGATGAGATGGCTTCGTCTCTTTCTCAGCACACTCATACTCCCCTCTTTTCAGACCCTCATAATCAATTAATTTAATTTACATTTATTTTTTAATTTCAAACAAGAATTTTAATTTTTAAAATATAGGTTGTAATTGGGCAGTTGCGAATCTTTAATTAGGGATTGCTTGCTCATGTCATTAGATTCGTTTTCATTTAGAAATTTTGTATTTTGAACTTCCTTTGTGTTTGGTTACTTAGAAAGTTTATGAAGATGAAAAATTATATTCTTTAAGAATCTTGAATCTATGTGGAAATGGAGATTTTTTGGAGGCAATTTCAAATTAACGCACTAATTTATTAGATCACATTTATAATTTGTTTTCTTAATTTGTTATAAGCAACTGATATATTCTTTTTTGAGTTATTGGTTGAAGCTTTGTTGAGTTGCAACATTTTTTTCCACTATCTTTTTTCTTATATTTCATATGGAAAGCCCATAATTCAGTGATTCCAATCCATATTGTGACCAATGCTTCTCAACTTCCTGCTGAATTCTTGGAACCGTCGTCTGAGAGGCAATTGGTCATTGGTGTTGACTCTGAGGAAGTTGACTTTATCGCCATGGAAATCTTTATATGATGTAGGTATAATGTGTTTTGTTGTCCTGTTTGATCCATCTACTATTTGTGCTAAATGAAATACATTTTTATGTTTGTTTGTGTTTTAATAGGAATGAACCAAACCCCATCTACTATATGTATGTGAATTTGATTTATGAGAAAATTTATAAACTTAAGTTTTGTGCTTTTGGGCAACTAGCATTTCTAGATGTTGTATACCCGATTGACGCCATTTAGGGTGGGGAGACATTTGGGAAAGCCTGCAAGCCTACACTTGAGTCTAGTTACATCACAAAAAGTTATTCACGATTGCATCATGGCATATATGATATGCTTGGCAATACGTTATTTCTGTTTTTAAATTTATTTGTTTGTTTTTGTAGGCATTATATTTTCAATTTGGCATTAAGTTGCACTTGCGCAATGTTGTGGATGCCCAGGTAAATATCCTTCATAACTTACTGAAAACTATTACAGGATTGTGTGCCCTTTTAGTACTTTTTCAAAATAAATAAAAGGTGTCCTATTTTGATTTTGTTTGAAGATATTAGCAATGGAAAACAAGTGAAGCTTTGATCATGTCAAAGTTTTTGTTTCGTTTTTACCTAAATGCTTAACTTACCTTCATTTATGGATAGGTCAAGATTGAATCTCTTGCACATATTATTGGCTATGCCTGTTAAACTATCATTGCTTTATATGTTATCGGTTGGAGAGATCTTGTATATGTAGAAGGAAAAACCAAAAACATTTCCCACTTGTATAAAAAAATTTTGCATTATCAGTCTGTAATTTACTTTTGAAAATGATTTATGGAGTTATTTTGGAAACCTGATAAACTACAATTAGACTAATGATGGAGAAAATTTACTTTCAAAATCAAATTAGTTGTATTCTTGTTACCATTGCCTTCTCACTTATTGTTTTTTCTTGAATGTTAGTTGCTTATATAAAAAAATTACAGCTGATAAGATAGGGAAATCTTTTGGCTTCGTGAATTCTGGTCATGTTAGCCTCAATAAAGTTGAAAATGCGCTTAAAACGCTTATAGCGAGGCACAAGCAATTTATGACTGGATGAACTATGTCCGAATGCTCTTATAAAGTGAGGACTGTTTATTAAATACCTCGGTTAGTTTAGGTCTGTTTTGAGTTTTAATGTTCATTTACTTGGCTATGTTAGGTTGGTTTGATAGCGAATTTTGATATGTCAATATAATTTATAATCGTTTTGGGTTGAGCTTGTAATTATGCTAGATTAGATTGGTTTGGTTTTGGTGCTTCGTTGACAGAACACTGCCTTTTTGGAAATTTTGAATGTAATGGCAATACGAGACTACATTTAGTTTAATTGAACATTGTATGTAGTTTAATTACTAGAAGTGTGAATAAGTGGCATTTGGTTTGGTTTATTTGTTCTCCAGAATGGCACCTGCATTTGGTTATGTTGCATATGTTTCACTTGCATTTGATGGTAGTATCAAACTATGTTTGGTTTTGTGGCATTTGACGGCGGTTTAGTCTGTTCTTTTTGTGCCGATGTTAACTCCAGGTGCTTGAATTAGCTGGTGTTGTTGGTTTATTCAGATGGTTGACTCAGGCGGTGTTGTTGGTTTTTAGTGGTATTGCTAGTTGATTCAGATAGCTAAGTCAAGATTGTTCATTTAAGAATTGTAATTATAATGTTAGGTACCAAATTAAGATTAATGAAGTATTCATTTGACTATAATTGTTGTTGTTATTTTATTTCATAGCTGAATTATACTCTATGAAACTTGTGAATGGGTTTAAGAATTATTTTATATGAATTATATATATATATATATATGTGCGTGTGTGTGCGCGTGTCTATATATATATATATGTATGTATGTGTGTGTGTGTGTATGTATAATAATTTAAAGATTATATTTCAATTCCTGCAAAAAAATATATATATAAACAAAATTGGGGCCAATTTTACTAATTCCCGCCAAATGATTGAAATATATTTTATTTACCGCCAAAATTTCACATATTAAAATTTCAGTTACTCTTGCCAAATTTAATAAAAATAATTTTAAGGAATTAGTATTAAATTAAAATAATTAAATAATTTTATTATTTCAATTAAATATGTCATGTTCATATGACAGACAATAGTCATGAATGGAAAGTGTTTATGACAGATATTAATCATGCGTGAAAATTTTTCATCGAAGCAATAATGACATAATCATAATAGATAATATATCATGTATAACATGACACAAAAGCAATCATATTATTTTCTTGACACTGGAATCAATGATGGTCGGTCAACTGTCATGTCATAGGATAGATGACGGGTAATAACAGTCAGAAAGGCCTTTTTTTCTACTAGTGATAGTTTTTCTGCATGGTGAGCTACAAGAGGAGATTGTAATGTAGCGAGATTGTAATGTAGCAACTTGAAGGGTATGTGGTACGTGGTAACATTACAACTTGAAGGGTATGTGGTACGTGGTAAAGAAGATCATGTGTGTTTGCTTAGAAAGTCTCTTTGTGGTTTGAAAGAATTACTTAGACAGTGGTATTTAAGGTTTGATAGCTTCATGATTAGTCATGCCTATAACAGATGCAGCTATGATTGTTGAGTATACTTCAAGAAGATATGTGAAGAAAAGATGATATACCTTTTGCTGTATGTGGATGATATGCTAATAACGTGTCATAATAAAGGAGAGATTGATCATTTGAAGGGTCTATTGAGTAGTGAGTTTAAAATGAAAGACCTTGGAGCTGTAAAAAAGATCTTGCGGACGGAAATAGTCAGAAATAAGAAAGATAATACTATGTTCCTGACACAACAGAATTATCTCAAGAAAGTTCTACTCAGGTTTCGTATGTATGATTCCAAACCTATTTAAACACCATTGGCAAGTCATTTTAAGTTGTCTACAGTTTAGTGTTCTTAAAAAGATGTAGAACAGCAGGAGATGGAAGATTCCTTACTCTAATATTATGGGGAGTCTTATGTATACAATGGTGTACAGCAAACAAAACATCTCACATGTTATGAGTATGAGTATGGTGAGCAGATTCATGACAAATTCAAGGATTGATCACCGGAGGGCAGTAAAATGAATAATTAGATACCTGAGGGGAACATTAGAGTATGGTTTAGTATATGGTGGGTTGAATGAAGAAGGAAATGTCTTGGCTGGCTGTGTGGATTTTGATATTTGCTGAGGATCTCGACAAAAGGAGATCACAAACTGGCTATTTGTTTTCTTTAGGAGGTTGTACTGTAAATTGGAAGGCAACCACAGAAGCTGAATACACAGCAACGACAAAAGCATTCATGGAGGTCATTCGGTCAAGAAGAATGGTTGCAGAATTGAGGGTTGAACAAGGCTCAATAGCTATGTATTGTGATAGTTAAAACGCCATATACCTCAGTGAAAACCAAACACATCATGAGAAGACTAAACACATTGATGTGAGGCTTCATTTTGTAAGGCTTGTGGTGTTAAGAGGTGCTGTGAAACTGCTGAAGATAAACACAGAAGAGAATCCAATTGACATGCTGACAAAGGCAGTACCAGTTGCTAAGTTTAGTCTCTGCATGAACTTAGCAAGAATCTACAAACTTTAGGGAATTGCAAATGTTGAGAAAGAAAGCATTGAGGTGTAACCAGAGCATTGAGTTCAAGGTGGAGACTGCTATAATTTGAACTCAATACTCACAACCGACGTGTCAGATGCTCGGCGTATATGTGTATTATATGTTGTCTACGAGAGGTTTGAAGCAAAAATGACAAGATTGAATTTGTCATATAGAGGCTTTAGTATTGCACATGTAGAACATATGATGAAGGCTTATTCAAGGCAACTTGAAACGACATGGAACATGGCGTCTCGAGGTCACTTATAATTCATGAGTCTTGCGCGCGCATGAGGTTGTTACTAGCTGTTGGTTTTGGCGAGAAATTAGTTGGAGTAACAAACCTAGAAAACAAAATATAAAATTTGGTTCTGGGGCCATCTTCTTAAATCATGATAGAGAGAGTTGAGTTGAGGAGAGAGAGAAAGTTTTAGTCATTTTTTGTTCTCTGTAATCATCATCTACTCTTTGTAGCCTTTGATCTTAATAATAGTGAACACTCGATGCTTGATTTCTCAGTGGCTGTAGGCACCAATACTTGGTGCTGAACCACTTACATTTGGTGTTTTGTTTTTGTTTTTGTTTTTGATTTGTTTTTATTCTTGATCTGAGTATTGTGTGTGTGAGTCTTGGTTGATTAATTTTGCATTTTGGAATCAGAATTGGGTGTTGAGGTGAATTTGATCAATTGTACAAAGGTCAAGTTCATAACACTCTAGTTCTAAAATTTTGTTGTGTATCTAGATGACCATATTACGCAATCAAGGTTCTACAGAAGCCATTGACCAACTTTACTCTTTGGCTTGTAGGCCTAATTTTTTAGTAAATGTAGATGCTGCTTGTATCGTTAACGAGCTACGTTTGCATGTTCGAAATTTTGGTAATCATTGCTAAACTCAAAATAGTAGAGTGACTATACCAGGGGAAAATGATGGCCAAGAGGTTGACTTTTATGGGGTTTTATCTTATGTTGTTAAGTTAAATTACATGTCCAAGAATCTAGCTATTTTATTCAAGTGCAAACGGTTTGATACGGATGCAAAAAAAAAAAAAAAAAAAGTACATCAAGACCATCACTTCACTTGCATTAATGCAAGCAAACTTTGGTTTGAGAATGACCGTTTTATACTAGATCTGTCCACAATAAGTATTCTATGTTGACGACTACAAGTCTGGAATAAATTGGAACGTTGTTCAAAAGGTTCAACACAAAAACCTATGGGACATACTTGAGATGGATGACATTGAAGAAGAAGATGATAGTAATCATGCATACCAAGAAGATGAATCCTCACAAAATGAATGGATAGTAAATGAGGATGAGTGAGATTAAGAATTTTCATAGGAGTGATGTGAATCCAGAAATAGTTGATGCTACTATAATTAAAGGGATTGATAAGCAAATATCAATTAATGATGTTGATGATGATGGAGAGGATGACACATTGAATGAATACTGCAATGACCAAGAAGATTCAGATGGAGAAGATTATGACGATGAGTAATCAAAATTTTTGGTTGGTCCATAACATTTTACTAGCCTTTGTAAGATCTTGCAACATGTGGTATTCATAATCAAAATTTTTGGTTGGTCCATAACATTTTACTAGTCTTTGTAAGATCTTGCGACTTGTGGTATTTATGACTTTTAGTGCATGTTTGGTGGAAAAAATGAGAGGAGAAGAGCGGAAGGGAAAGGAAAAAGAGTGAAAGAAAATGAGATAAAAAAATAGGGTCAATCTAGATTTCATTGTTTGGTTTAACATAGAATCATCTTCAGAATATAATCACTAAAATGCTTGTTCAGCCCAACTACCGCAAGAAGCTGCTCGATAGAATGAGCCACTCTAAAACTTACCACAGGATCAAGTCCCATCGTAGGAATGTGCCTTGTATTGCCGCAAGCATCGAATTCCTTCAATTTCCCCACCAAATTCACCCTCTGTATAAATCGAAACTACACGAAGTAGACGAAGCTTTTGGAAAGACTAAAGAAAGAACATGCTCTTCCTCTATAAAGAATTCTTCCAATGATTTCAAACCTAATATTTTTCAAAAAGTTCATGCAATACTTTTTTGTTTATGAACCAAACTTTTAACACAAGAAAGTTGAAGCATATATTTTACTCAATACAATCTTTTTTTTTTTTTCTTCAAAGATCCATTATAAAGAGAGAATTGCCTTACCTCCAAAGGAGAATCAACCTACCCTTCCAAAAAGATGGCTTGTTATCCCTCCAATTGTGTAGTAATAAGTTCCTCTAACCCCACAAGGGACTCCTAAATACAACTGAGTTTATGAGCCTAGAACACTATAGGATCTCTTTTAACATATACCCCTAAAAGATTACTTCTTTTTCTCATTTTATTTTCCAATTTACGTTCATGTTTTATATATTATGTTCATTTTTTTTTTACCCTCACTCATGTTTGGGGTGTCCACAATTATATATTTGTCTTTAATTGTTGCATGTTTTGTGTTCTATCTTTCATGTACAAATTTAATGCTTCATAATTACGTCTTGAGTTGTATTCACTACAAGAATATTGCTCTTTATTAATGAAACTTTTAGTGATCAAAATAATTTCATCACAAAAAGCTTTTTACCGAAGAATAAAAACATTTTGTTGCCAAATTCATTGAAGAAAAAATAGTATTTAGTTATCATTTTTAGTGATGAAGTGACATATTGTGACAAACAAAATTTTATCGTTACCAAAAAATTAAGCGGCAAAAAAATGTTAGTGCCAAAACCTTTAGCGACCAGAGTTTGATATATTGTGATGAATATTTTCATCGCTAAAATACATATTTAGCGATGACATTGCACTATATAGGAATGATTTTTTTCATCGCTAAATATGTCTATACTGACGCAATTACATTTGTCGCAAAAGGAAATTTTAGCAATGGATGTTTTTGTCGCTGATTACATATTGGAAATAAACTTTATAGCAACGAAATGTGAGTATAGAAGTGCACTTATGGCAATGAAATGGTCTTCGTCACTAAAAATCTCTTTTTACAACGAAAATATTGCAGGGATCTCAACCAATTAGTGATGAAGAGATGTCTCGACAACTATGTGAAGGCAAGTCAAACTATTACAGGAGACTTGCAAAATAAAGGCGGATTGTCATAATTCTCAAGTTCCATCATCCAATGGGGAGGCATTGCACAGTGAGTTTACAAACCACTCAATCTGAGTTACAGACAACTCAAGCTCAGCTACAAACAACTCAAAATCGGTTGCACACAACTGACTATGAGTTGTAAAATACAAAAGTTCAGTTACAATTATAGTAGCTCAAGATCTATGACTTGTCTAAGGAGCTGAAAAATGTTACATCATTTTTAACAACATTAGCACCAAATCAATTTGGCTCCTCATCACAGTTTGTTGTAAGGTACCTTTGTGACTTTAACTTGCAATTTGTATTTGGGTTTATGAAAGGTAATAAAATTAACATTATCTTTTTAAAATTATTTATTTGAATAATAATCTTTTATTTTAAAAATTTAATCGATTTGATTAATATTAAAATATAAACAAATTATATAAATTATCAAAACAATATAGATAACATGTGTGTGTGTGTGTAAATTACTTCCAGGCACATTTAGCGATCAAAGTCATGTAAAAAAAAATGGCTTTTAGCAACGAAAATAGTTCTGCTGCTAAGAAAGGATTGAACTTATAGCAACGAAACAATTTAGCCACCAAAAAATGTTTCTGTGATGAAAGATAATTCGTAGCCAAAACTAGAATTGGTGACGAAACATGTTTCATTGCAAAAGCCTTTTTTTCCTGTAAAACATGACTCATCGCCAAAAACATAATTTGTGACTAACGGAACGTCGTCGCTAAAAATGTTTCCGATGATGAATAATGGTCGTTGCAGGAAACATATTTTGCAGTAAAATTGTTTCATCACCAAAAACTTATTTAGCGGCTAACAATTTTCATCGCAAAAAAGAAGAATTTTATTGCCTTAGGCTATTTTCACGACGATTCTTTCGCCACAACAATCACCATTTCGTGACTATGTAGTTCACTGCTAAAGTATACTTTTAACAATGAAATCTTCTTTTTGTAACGAAGTAAGCGACAAATTTTTTTATCACCTTTGATAATTGTGGCGAAGAATGTTGTTTCATAGAGAACAAATTAGGTTATTTGTCACCGAATACCTAGCATGATGTTGCTATTGTGACGAAACGGTGACAAAATTTTGTTCGTTGCTATAACCTTCAGAGAAGAAAATTTATAGTTTTAGTGACGAAATATTTCATCACTAAATTCCTTTTTTTCTTGTGGTGAGGAACAGTTGTTCCATGTTCAAATGCCCTGGTATATATATATATATATATATATTGTGGTGAGGTACAGTTGTTTCATGCTCAAATGCCCTGGTATATATATATATATTGATGTGCATTTTTCGTACATAATGTTCAAAGTTACATTTATAGAGTTTACTGTTTCATGTTTGAGTTGAGTTAATTAAGAAAATTACATTCCGCCCCCAATACTTCTTAAGAATCTTTTAAGTTCTCAAATATATTTTATATTTTACAATCTACCCCAAGTCACTACTCCGCTATTAAGATCAACATTAATAGACCATGAGGCAAAATCATATTTTTATATTATAGATAATAATTTTATTAATATTTTTCGTCATTAAATTATATGTTAAATTACGCTTTTTACTTTCCTCTCTCTCTTATTTAATAATAATATTAAATAAATTTCGTCTCTTTGAATTTTTTAAGACTTGATGAATTAATAAGATGATGAATATATCTTAGGTTTTCAATTTTATTCTTTAGATCCTGATGAGAAAATTTGTGAAAAGTTAATAAGAGTCTATTTATATTTTATTCATTCAATAACTAAAGTATCATTTAAATGTTGATAGAGTAAAAAATTTATCAATTTAAACTATTATTATCATTTTTGCAAAGTATATGTTTTGAGTCTTGGCATCCCTTGCAACCATAGCTCACATGGCCAGGACGAAATTTTGCAAAGTAAGCAATATGAGCAAGACAACTGGCTTGGATACGATGAGATGAAGCAGCGTGGAACTCAAATGGAATTAGATTTCTACTCTTCCATAATCTAAAACAAATGAAGAACACTGATAAAATCGATAAGTTGAAGAGTTGAGGGCTAAACTGCTTACTACTCACAGCTTCCCGTAAATCTTGAAAGCATAAACGATTGGCAAATGAATATTGAAATTGGTAGCTAGCAAAACTCCACAACGAACGAGATCACATGAGGCAAAAATCAGGGCCAGCTCTAGAGTATTAGAGACCTTAGACGAAATTTTTTTATGAAGCCTCATTACATTTAGTGGCTTCAACTCTCAAAAGAACATAAAAAAGTTTAAATTTTAATTAATTTTTAATTATATATTGAATATTAATAATCAATAAGATAATAAGAAATTTCAAAAAAAAAAGTAATCAAATTCTTTTTTTTAATTCCCTAAGATTATTATTTCAAGAAATTATTTTTTATTCCAAAGTAAACAAATAAGTGTAATAGTTTTCTTTATAGAGAATAGTGCAAGAAATTTTATAATGTTAAATAATTAATCTTTTTAAAACAGATAAATAAATTTTTTACTATTTTTCTTGAGAAAAAGTAGTAATGAATTAATAGTTTATATTATTAATTATAACTCTTTAACATTAAGGTTACCAAATATAAAATTTGTGTAAAAAATTTTAATTGTAAGATAATCATCAATTAAAGAGAGGCCTAAAAAGTAGATTTTCTTATTATAAGTTAAAAAAAATAATTTGAATATGTTAATAAATAAAAAAAGCGTTTTCTAACATATGAGGACTAAACAATCATAATGGAGCCTCCCTAATATATATGGCATTAGGCAACTGTCTAGTTCACCCATACTTAAAGCTGTCACTGGCAAAAATATGGTCAGTTGGTTTTGAGGATCTGAGATGGTGAGAACAAGCAGAGATGAGTATAATCTCTTCACTTTAAAGTATTATTATTTCTAATATATACTGATAACAAAAAAAAAATTCATTTTTCCAAAAAAAAAGTTGTGTGTGTATGTGTGCGTGCGCGTGTGTTCGTGTAAGAAATATAAATATTATGTCCCCAATAAGTTTTTACTATTTTTTTTAAAAATTTTTCCCATTGGAACAAGTTTTGAAAAAATTATGATCGGATTGATGTGAACTCTTGGGAGGTCTTTTCTATGGCCCATATAAAGTATTGTTGAAAAATAAAAGGAAAAAACCAATTTTTTCTTCGAGTCCTATCTGATACCCAAAACTAAAGGCTATAACAAACCATTTTTGGCCTTTCAAGGGTGATTTTTCCATGTCACTTGGGCATCTGATCTAGTGGTGAACCTTTGTCCTCACAGTTTTGCCCTCACAACTGTGAGGACAGGGGTTCGAGTCCCCATAGACTCAAACTCTATCAATTAAGCATAATTGTATAGAGTTAATTTATAAGTCTTTCTCCCTTGCGAAATATGAGTAGAGCAAAGACATCCCTTCTCTATGAGGGGTATTTGTCTGGGCAAGTACTTCATAAAGAATTTAATGGAATATTGTAAGTTCGAATTATATATCTGATTGTAAATATCAGTGTATTTATCTGCTATAATAACAGTTGTAAATATCTGTTATAATAACAGTAGTCTGATGTATAATTAACATTAAAAAAAAAGGGTGATTTTGCCATTGAAGTGCTTCGGAGTTGAATTTCGATCTAATTTTTGCATGTACATAGATATTAGTGAAATAAGACTACAGGAAAAGACGGGAGTTGATTCTAAGGCAAAAGTGAGTTTTTTATAATTTTTTACTTTTCCCAAAAAATTAGAAAAAATTTTCAAAAAATTAAGAGAATTAATCTGATTAACGTGAAACTCTTTGATGATTATATTTAGAAAATAAAATTATTATTTAAAGGTAAGTCTTTAATTACAATAAAATAACATTGATAAATTTTATAAGGGTACAATAGTAATTCCACAGTAATAAATCTCATCAAAATTAACAAAATTAAACTAACATCAGGGACATTAGAATCTAATTTTGGAAACTAGAGGACAAATATGGTCTTAGGCTAAACCTTAAGAACTCAAATGAAATTTAACTAATAAAATTTACAACTCTTATCAATAAACAAAAAATTTAAAATATTTTACTATTAATTAATGTTAATCATTGAATTCCATTGAATTAATTAATATCAACTATTGGAGTTTATTTTAGTGGAATGCAATAGTTTCAATGAACACAGACAGATTTTAAGTCTATATATTGTGACTGTAGTTGTGTAACTATAATGGTTTGCAAGAAATTAATGTGAAACGTTTTATCGACTGTAAGCAAGCGTATTGTCACGGGCCGCCCACACGAACGACAAATGAAGGCTAATTTGGCGGGCGCACAGCTACACTCCGCAAAAATCTACCCAAACGGCACCGCTGGGCCGCCTCACACACACTTGTCGGCCCGTGGTGAAGCCCTCATCTCAAGCCCGAGCGTCGAGTCATCAAAGCCCAACGGGCCAAGATCCACCAAGGCTTGCTAGCTTGGCCCAAGCCTTGGGCCATCTTCTAAAATTCTCTACACCCTTGTAGATAAGCCATTTGTGCAAGTTGGCAATGCAACTTGCCAACTTGCCCACTTGTAAATAAGCCTCTACAATGGGCAACCCTCATCTATAAATAGGGCATAATACTTAGCATTTTAGCCATCACCCACCAACAAGTAAAGTGTAAAGCTCTCTCTTGAGTAATAAAATCTCTTCATTGGCCATATTGCTCTCTTCTCACTAGCTTTCCTTTAAGCATTTCCGCTTAGGTAGGTTGAGAAACTCTCAAAAGCTTACTTAGCGAGCGTCAAGTCATCAAAGCCCAACGGGCCAAGATCCACCAATGCTTGCTAGCTTGGCCCAAGCCTTGGCCCATCTTCTAGAATTCTCTACACCTTTGTAGATAAGCCACTTGTGCAAGTTGCACAAGTAACTTGCCCACTTGTAAATAAGCCTCTAGAATGGGCAACCCTCATCTATAAATAGGGCATAACACTTAGCATTTTAGCCATCACCTACCAACAAGCAAAGTGTAAAGCTCTCTCTTGTAAAAACTCTCTTGAGTAATAAAATCTCTTCATTGGCCATATTGCTCTATTCTCACTAGTTTTCCTTTAAGCATTTCCGCTTAGCTAGGTTGAGAAACTCTCAAAGGCATACTTAGCGACTTTGTGCTTGAAAGTTGCCTAAGTGCCGCACGGATTACTGCGCATCAAACTCATCCTGTGACTAGTGGTATCGGAGCTACTGTTTGCAACCACGCAACTAGCTCACAAAGCGATGGCCAATCTACCAAGCACTTCACAAGAGGGCGTTGTCGGTGTGGATGTTCCGCCGGAACCAACTTGTGGCCGTGAGGAAGGCCGGGGCCAAGGGAGGCACCGCGGAAAGTCCAAGGCCCCATCCGCTGATGCCTTGGAGCCTCGTGTTGCAACACTCGAAGTCTCGATGTCCACCGCTCAAGACATCCTCGAATCATTGGAGGAGAGGGTGAGCGGTATTGAGGGCGAGTATGGCGAATTCTCGGTCGCTACCAAGGCCCTCATGCAAGACCAAGCCGACACTCTTCGGGCTGAATTCTGAGTATTCCATGATGAGTTGCTAAAACTCTGCAGTTTTGTGCAAGATGAGCTGCGATCGGTCTGTGCAGAAGTTGACGAAGTCCGCTCGGATTGGGCTTGGCACAAGCGCACCATCTCCACTAGCCCGGCCTCGGCAAGCACAAGTTTGGCACACCACATAGATGTGCCAAAGCCCAACACCTACGATGGTGCGCGCAATGCCACCATTGTAGACAACTTTCTCTTCGGGCTAGACCAATACTTCGATGTCATCGGTGTTCGTGACGAGGCATCAAAAGTGGGCACGGCACCCACATTTCTCTGAGGCACCGTACAACTATGGTGGCGACAGAAGCATGGCGCCATCAACACTTGGGCTGACTTGCTACATGAGCTTGGGAAGCATTTTGCCCCAAGCAATGCCGAAAAAGAGGCAAGAGCACACCTCCGTTGGCTCAAGCAAACGGGTAGCATACATGACTACATTAACGAATTCGTTACCCTGATGCTCGAGATCTCCGACATGTCCAACAAGGACTCTCTCTTCTACTTCCAAGATACCCTTAAGGATTGGGCCAAAACGGAGATCGATCGGTGTGGCGCCCAAACTCTTGACAACGCCATTGCCGTTTCGGAATCGCTTGCCGACTACTCCACCCAAGCCAAAGACAAGAGGCCTAGCCAAGGTAAAGGTGAGAGAGAGGGCCAGAAGGACAAAGCCAACAATCAGAAGGATTAGGGGTAGAAAAAACCCCCGAGCGGCAAAGGCGGGCAAGGCAAGAACGAGGGGAAGAAGGAGCAAGTCAAGCCCAGCAGCCCATGCTTCATTTGCAATGGCCCACACTAGATGCATGATTGCCCCGAGAAGAAGTCGTCGAATGCCCTCGCCGCACAACTCAAGGCCAACAATTCAGCCACCACGGAGGAACCCCGACCCAGCATGGGTTCTCTCCAACGTCTTGGCGCGCTCAAGAGCCATCCATCGACACGCATGAAGAATGGACTCATGTACGTAAGCGCGACCAGTTAGCGGCCAACCTGTCCAGGCATTGCAAGAGATAGGAGCAACACGCAACTTCAATTAGGAAGAAAAGGCAAAGCGCCTAGGCCTCAAAGCCACGAAGAAAGAAGGCACCATGAAGGCGGTGAACTCACCCGCTAAGCCTATTGCGAGCACCGCCCAAGCCGTGAATGTGACGATTGGCACATGGAGCAGAAAGCTCGACTTCTCTATCGTGCCCATGGATGATTTCAAGATGGTCTTTGGTATAGAATTCTTTGACCAAGTCCATACCTTCCCACTACCGGCCACCAACTCTCTAAGCATCCACGATGGAAGTAAGGCATGCACGGTGTCCGCGGAGCGAGCCAAGACTGCGGACAAGACACTCTCAGCCATGCAATTCAAAAGGGGCCAAGTTTCTTGGTTTCCATCCGGGAGCTTAATAAGGGGGAATGACGCGAATACTCACCTAGCCAAGTCCCACCGCTCATCCACGGAGTCCTCGATGAGTTCAAAGATGCCATGCCTCTGAAACTTCTAAAGAAGCTCCCACCAAAAAGGGAAGTAGATCACACCATCGAGCTGGAGTAAGGTGCCAAGCCACCAGCCTTAGCACCCTACAGCATGGCGCCACCCGAGCTTGAAGAGTTACAGAGACAACTCACAGATTTACTAGATGCCGGCTACATCCACCCATCAAAGGCCCCGTTCGGTGCACCTGTGCTATTCCAAAATAAGAAGGATGGCTCATTACGGATGTGTATCGACTACCGCACACTCAACAAGATCACCAATAAGAATAAGTATCTGATCCCCTTGATAGCAGACTTGTTCGATCAACTTGGCAAGGCGCGGTACTTCACCAAACTTAATCTACGGTCCGGGTACTACCAAGTGCGCATGGCCAGGAGAGATGAGTCAAAAATGGCATATGTCACAAGGTACAGATCGTATGAGTTCCTTGTCATGCCATTCGGCCTCACCAATGCACCGGCCACATTCAGCACGCTCATGAACAAGGTGCTCCAACCCTTCCTCGACCGCTTTGTTGTCGTGTACTTGGACGACACCGTGCTGTATAGCACCACCCTTGAGGAGCATGCCCAATATTTGCGACAAGTCCTCCAAGTACTCTGAGAGAACGAGCTCTACCTCAAGGTCGAAAAATGTTCGTTTGCTCAATGAAAGGTGGAGTTCCTCAGCCACGAAATAGTGGATGGGAAGCTGATGATGGAAAATTCCAAGGTGAAGGCCATCTTCGAAGGGGAGCCGCCCACCAAGTGCCCAAGCTTCGGTCTTTTCTCGGGTTGGTGAACTACTACCGCCGCTTCATCAAAGGCTACTTGGCAAGAGCGGCACCCTTGACTTACTCAAGAAGAATCGGGCATGGCATTGGTCCGAGGAATGCCAACACACCTTCAAAGACTTGAAGAAGACCATCTTCGAGGAGCCCATGCTCATTCTTTCGGACCACACCAAGCCCTTCGAGGTCCACACGGATGCCTCCAACTTCGCCATTGGTGGAGTACTCATGCAAGAAGGCCACCCAATAGCGTTTGAGAGTCAAAAGCTGAACGATACGGAACACCGCTACACCATGCAAGAAAAGGAGATGACAACTATTATCCATTGCCTACGCGTGTGGCGACACTACTTGCTTGGCTCACACTTCGTGATCCTAACAGACAATGTAGCCACAAGCTACTTCCAAACTCAAAAGAAGTTAAGCCCTAAGTAAGCAAGGTGGCAAGATTTTCTCGCAGAGTTCGACTATCGGCTCGAGTACAAGCCAGGCAAAGCCAACGTCATTGCGGATGCTCTAAGCCGCAAGGTAGAATTGGCAACACTTAGTGCGAGCCAGCCGAAGTCCGACTTTGTTCAGCGCATCAAATAAGGCCTCCAACAAGATCAGCTAGCAAAAGACTTGTTAGGGAGAGTTTTAGCAAGAGGAATGCATCCTCCTAACCAAAAGTGACCGACTCTTTGTGCCTAGGTGGGGAAACTTGCGGAAGGAGGTCATCAAAGAGTGCCATGACTTGAAGTGGGCTGGCCACCCGGGAGTAGAGCGCACAGCCGCACTCGTCCAAGCCTCATACTTTTGGCCACATATGATAGATGATATCAAGGCCTATGTGCGGACTTGCCTTATGTGCCAACAAGACAAGGCGGATCACCAACTACCGGCGGGATTGTTGGAGCCCCTAACACTTGCATCAAGACCATGAGAAAGTGTCTCAATGGACTTCATCTCGGCCTTGCCAAAATCAGAAGGGTACGGAAGCATTATAGTCGTGGTAGACTAGTATAGTAAGTACGTAACTTTCATTATCGCACCCACCGATTGCAAAGCCCATGAAGCCGCCCATCTCTTCATCGAGCATATCGTGAAGCTATGGGGAGTCCTAAGGAGCATAGTGAGTGACCACAACCCTCGCTTCACCAGCAAATTTTGAATGGAGCTCTTCAAAATGCTTGGCCCCAACCTCAAGTTCTCAACGAGCTTTCACCCACAAACCGATGGGCAAACCGAGCGCATCAATGCCTTACTTGAGATGTATCTAAGGCATTATGTGAGCGCTCTCCAGCGAGATTGGGTTCTAGATGTTGCCCAATTCTCGTATAACTTGCAGCTGAGCGAGGATACAGGAAAGAGTCCATTCGAGATCATCATGGGATTCCAGCCAATGGCTCCCAACGCCATAGCCTCAACCTATGGAGGGAAAAGCCCCGTGGCTCACAAAATCGCCCGTGAATGGCATGAGGAAGCGGACATCACGCGGGTATATCTCAACAAAGCCGCACGGAAGGTGATCAAGTGATGATCAAGCTGCTGCCTCAACAATTCAAGACTTTGCGGAAAGTCCACAAAGGGCTAATGAGGTGATACGAAGGGCCTTTTCGAGTACTACGACGTGTGGGCAATGTCTCATACCAACTCCAACCTCCGCCAAGGCTCAAAATTCATCCGGTCTTCCACGTGAGCTTACTGAAGCCATACCACGGAGACGAGAGAGCCCCAAGCCGCAGAGAATCAAGGAGAGCCCCAACGGCCGTAGTCACCGTATTCGACAAAGATGTGGACTATATCATTGCCGACCGAGTCATTCGAGAAGGGATATACCGGCTTACAACGAGTACTTGGTGAAGTTGAAAAACCTTCCCGAAAGCGAAGCTACGTGGGAACGTGAAGATGACATATGGCAATTTGTGGAGCACGTCTAGAAATTCAAGCACGACAACGTGACGAGGATGCCACAAGCATAGGTGGGGGAGGATTGCCACGGGCCACTCACACGAACCACGAATGAAGACTAATTTGGCGCGCGCACAGGCACACTCCGTAAAAATCCGCCCAAACGGCAAGATGTACGCAGCAGTGGAGTACGTTTAGCGCTAGGCCGCCTCACACACACTTGTCGGCCCGTGGTGAAGCCCGCATCTCAAGCCCGAGCGTCAAGTTATCAAAGCCCAACGGGCCAAGATCCACCAAGGCTTGCTAGCTTGGCCCAAGCCTTGGCCCATCTTCTAGAATTCTCTACACCCTTGTAGATAAGCCACTTGTGCAACTTGCCAACTTGCCCACTTGTAAATGAGCCTCTAGAATGGGCAACCCTCATCTATAAATAAAGTATGACACTTAGCATTTTAGCCATCACCCACCAACAAACAAAGTGTAAAGCTCTCTCTTGTAAAAACTCTCTTGAGTAATAAAATCTCTTCATTGACCATATTGTTCTCTTCTCACTAGCTTTCCTTTAAGCATTTCCGCTTAGCTAGGCTGAGAAACTCTCAAAAGCTTACTTAGCGACTTTGTGCTTGAAAGTTGCCTAAGTGTCGCACGGGTTGCTGTGCATCAAACTCATCCCGTGACAGTATGCCATGTACATAATTCTGAAAACAATAATACTGGGGATATTAAATTCTATTTTCTCATACCTTGAATTCGACTGAAGAGAGCATAAGAGTGACTTAAAAGCGATTGATAGTATTGTTTTAGTTTCCTTTAACATCTCAGAGCTCAGTTTCTTGGTTATTGAATTTGAATTTGAACAATATTGAAATTGAATAACAAGTTTAATTACAAAATAAAAAGAGAAAGGTAGGAGAGCTTAAATTTATTCATGATCTTTCTTAAGTGGAAATTTAGTATAATAAATTAACAAGTTTTGATATAAGGTAACATTATCTTTCTAGTTGGTTGTATCAAAGTCATGATATTTGTATTCAAACTAGTATAGCTAAAAAATACATAGTTTTGTTTTCAAACTCAAGTTGAGACTCAAATGTTTGAATTCCGAGCATTACTCTTCTGAATATGTACATTAATATCTGAAGCCAGACTATAATCTTCTTGTTCCAACTCAATCTGATAACTAATTAGTTTTGGCCAATCTTGCTGACCAAAAAAGAGAGAGATAGCAAGAAACAAATTTGATCCTTTAATGAGAGGAACCCCGCTCAATCTGGCATGGGATATGCACAATTGTTCACATCAGAGTCTGTATTTTTAACTACATTTGTATTTATTCATGTATGTATACACTTTGCTACAGTAAATGAGACAATATTTTGCATGTACATCAGTTCATACTACCGATGGGAGTTTCACTTATCCTACAAACTATCAATTGCATATTTTCAAATACAAATAGCTACAAAATTTGTTCAATGTTTAGAGTAAATGCTAAGCAGGCCCATTATTCATCTAGGAAAACAAAAGGGCCATGATTGTTTGGTAATAATATACTATGAATTAAATTGAAATTTAGAATTGGAAGTTGATTATGTCTCTTGTTAAATGCATTTATATAAGCATGTCAATAAATATAATTATGGTGGCGGTGGTGTTGGATTTGATTCATCTTCATAAAAGGAAGAAGATACCTAAAGGAAAAAAATGTAGTTGTCCTTTGATTAGATAAAGATGATGGAGTTTAAGAACATTTTCGACTTTTCACAGGACATTTATCATGTTTATAAAATAAATGAGTATGGTGTCATGTTCATGAAATTTAATCTCAAAGCATATCCTTGCAAATTTCTTTGAATTGAAAATCAAAATATGAAAAATTAAAGAGAGAAGGTTAGCATTTTGTGGGTGTTAATATGGTTTGTAGTGTGATAATTTTCATTTACCTCCCCTGAAATTTTGGATAATTGGTTGTACTTCAATATAAATTTGACCCATACGATATTAATTTGATTATTTTACAAGTATGCATATACCACATAATTAGTTAAATTGTTACTCAAAAATGAAATTAATTTTGATTAATATAAACGAATTTTCTCTGACGATCATTGACGATCATTTCTAACGTTTAAAATTATATATGTTCACACATTGTCGAAGAACTCTATAATTCAGTACCAAAAACTTTTCAATGGATTTTTTTGGTATAAATTATATTGTTAATTTATAAATTTCACAACTTGTAAATATACTACCAAGTTACTAAAAAATATTGATTTAAGTCTCATTTAGTAGTAACTCAAATATGTATCTACAATCATTAAACTCAATTAATTTAAAATTAATATCGAAATAAAATCAATGTATATGAGACTTAATTGAGAAAAAAAAAATAATAGAGTACTTGAGCAATTGGTTATATACATTATATATTATTTACCATCGACAAATCCTTTTTTTTTTTTTTTTTCTGAGAACCATCAATAAATCTTATATACAAAAACAAGGACAGTTATTGACCAAAGAAAAAGCAAGACTCCACCTATGCTAAATATACAAATATTATGCTGAATATGGTGAATATCACCATAACAACTTAATTCTAGAACAAAAGGATACCCATATTGTAGCGCAAGAGCCAAAAAAACCATGAAATCACCATTTTTTAAGCCTTTATCTCTTAGATCATCAGTTAAATAAGATTACTTTAAAATCACTCAGCCACACTCCTGAGAATAATTTAATTAGTAGTTTCACCATTTTTTTTAGCAGCTTCGCAACATTCGGGGGCATAACTACAACAATAAGGAACCGATCCTAGTGTAAGGTCGATGAAAACAGTAAATACGAAAAGCAGCATCATGATAAACTTGAACAAAAATATTCTTTTTGTTTCCTCCATTGATGAATACATGCACCTCACTTCAATTAAAAATAAAAAAAGAAAAAAAAAAGTTTACGTCTAAAATTTTCGACTTTGTGATTGAATCTATATACATATTGTGATAATAGCAAGTCTTTATATGCGTGTGTGTGTGGAAGCTTAAAGAGTTTGAAAGAAGACACAGAGCAATATTAGGAAAATTAGTGTGTGATAGTCGTTCATTCTAAACATAGAAAATAATCTATAACATTTTTTTTTCACCACAAATTATTTCTAAACATAGAAAATACAAGTACTAATCTTTTTGTGAAATCTATTAGGTCAGATTAATCTTACCAAGTCACTTATTAATACAATTCAAAAGTTTATCGAGACCATAATCTGAAAATCAAGACCAACTAATGACGAGATATCTAATCCCAAATTTGAAGATATTTGCGTAATAGACACCCACAATTTTTAAGAGGAAATATTGCTGATTTGAGTTGGGTTTTAGGTCAACCCAACTAAATCAGAAAAAATTGGGTCTAACTCAAATTAGCTCAAATATTTTTAACCCCATCCATTTGGGTTTGGTTTGAATTTTATTATCAAAATTTCTTTCCTTTTTTTTTTGTTTTTGATAAATTCAATTATACCAAAATTATAATAATTATTAACTTTTATACATATTAATTATTAAGTAAATGGCTGTAGTTGATCATTTTGATGCTTTAACTAGCTATGTGTTTGTACAAATATTAGTCATTGACTAGTGGACACGACATGAAGTAATGTAAATTTTTCATCATTGATGATAATTTTTTTCATTATTTTTACATACTTATGACTAAAATTATGATGTGTTAAATAATATTTGAAAAATATAACAAAAAAATTGTATGAATAACAACAAGTTCGTGATAATTTTATCATTAATTCTTCAGCTTTTTTATCAACATTGTTCAGAAGTAAAAGGTAGTAAAATAATTTGAAGAAGTTACCATTTTTGCCCAAATTAAAACCATCTTGCTTTCTTTTATGGCTTTATCACTAATTTTTTGGATTTTTTTCTTTTCTTGCAATTTCTTTTTTTTTTTTTTTTTGGCATTAAAACATCAAACTATCGTGTTACAAGTCCATTACAAATCTACTATGATGATCTAAATCCAATTGCACTAAACAGAACAGCCATAGTTTCTTGCTAAAGTTTGGCATTCAACAGAACTTCTTGGCTATAGTAGTATCGTGTTCAGTGTATATGATGGGTCTAGTTGAAATTTATGTAGTGGACGTTTTAGCTTTGACCTACTTGCATACATCGCCAAGTAATTTGATCTAGTGACATCATTTACCATCAAATGATAACTGTTTAGAGTAATGTACATTTATGAGTTAACCAAACCCAAACCATACTTAAAAGGTTTATTGCACAAAACCCAAACCACCAAATCTAACCCAATTTTATTATTTACCTAACCCAAACCCTTTAATTTGGTTTGGGTTTGGGTTAAACCATGGGTTTTGAGTTTTATGTCCACCCTTAAGCTTAGCTATATAATAAGTCTCGTTATTTCTCCAATACTTGTTCCACATATATAGATAATATGTAGACTAAATAGTTTATGTTGTCGTACAATGTACCACAAATGTGCATGACAAAGAAATAGAAGAGAAGAGCGACACCGAGGACAATAAAATTGCAACGGAGGTTAACAAACAAATCTCTGAAATTTACAATCATCTATCCTATTCCATTAATTTGTTAATTGTCTACAATAAGGAGTTGATAGTATTACTATATACACAAGTAGCCAATTTACATTACACAACAGTTTAGATAGAGCTTCTGTCTCTTAAATTTATTAGTTTGTGTAAAATGATTCCGTTTAGCTCCTCCGGCCATATCTGTCTTGGATCTTTCTAGCTTAATGCCTCAATTTCCCTTTCCAAACCAATTACAACGGCTACCAAACCACTTGATAACGATCTTTGCATCTCTTTTAATTGAATCTTCTGCATGCATAGTAACCACTAAAATTATTGTATGCCAATGCAAAATGATTGAATAACTTTCTACCTTTGTCTTACCTTTCTCTTGCCATGTTCTTCAAGTCTTATCATGTAAAATTCCTAAAGAACAATTAAAAATCAAAATCGGTAAGTACTTAAATTAAATAAGGGAATTGTTTTATACAAAGAGGTATTTATACATACTTTCTTTTACACTCTTATATTGCTTAATAGATCCAAATTTGCCAATCAAGTACATTGCATTAGTGCTAAGTTTAGTGATTAATTTAATTTTTTTTTACCAAATCCAAATCACTAATCTTATTTTCAACTGATTATTTGAAATGAATCATTATCTCAGAGGTAACTAGCTAAATTGTGTCATCCCACGAATTATAAAATTAATATTGTATTCACTGTACATGATAATAATGCAATGGGCATTGTTGTGCACATGACAATATTCAATGTACATAATAATATACAGTGTACATTTTGTATAATGTAAATTGGCTACTTGTATGTGTAATAATATCAAAAACTCCTTATTGTGGACAATTAACAAGTTAATAGAATAGGATAAATGATCTAAAATTTTAAAGATAATATACAGTACATATGTTATAGAATATTGTCATGTACACTAAATACGATATTAATTTTGCAATTTGTAAGATTACACAGCCTGACCAGTTACCTCTGAAGTGACGATTCATATCAATTATCAACTGAAATTAGGCTTAGTGATTTGAATTTGTAGAAGAAATTAAAATTAATCGCTAAACTTAGTACTAACTCAATGCACCTGATTGGTAAAGATCGATCTGTTAAGCAATGTAAGAGTATAGAAGAAATTATGTATGAATACGTCTTTGTATAAAACCGTTCCCTTATTTAATTTATTGTGAGAATGAAGTAAAAAATCATTCAATATTAAAAATCACTATAAAGATAAATTGCTCACCAAAATGAAATTGTAACACCCAAATTCTATTAATTAGGCACTACGGTAGAATTGAAATGAAACTGCATTTCATTATTTTCATATCCAAACTTTAATAACCAACAATAATTATTATAAACCTTCAAAAGAAAATAAATAATGAAATAACATATCCTTAAATAAGTATCATCCCAAAGGAAGCTAAAAATACCTGTAGCTTATTAACGTAACATTATTCCCCAAAAGAAATCGAACCCTTATTCTTCCTCCTAAAACCATAAGCCACATCGTCTAACTCTATCAACTCGGTAAGTAAATTCATGCACAATACTAAAAACCATTAAACATAATTAATTGTAATACTTAGATATGCATAAAATAAGAGAAATTACCTTTGTAAATCATCATTTAGCAAAAATAATTTACAACATCATAAAATCATTTAAATCATTTAAACATAACAATAGCATTTGAAACATAAAAAACATAATTAGCTTATGCCACATAGTATCACCTGTAGACCCGGCCATATAACATCATTCAGGGTATTGTACCCCGCGGGAATCATTAACATTAGCATCATATATGCACAAAATCGGCTAGCCTTCCATAACATAACATAACATCACTACGGACAATGAGCTAAACCATTTAAAAGCATCCTTGAACTTTTAATCATTTGTAAGCTTCCGTAAATTACATTTAAATAATTGATAATTAATTCAAAGTATTTGACTTAAAACAATTTAATAAATGCTTTAATTTTTAAGACAATTTATAAAACAAGTTTTTAATAAATAAAGTTTTGTTATAAATAATTTTAAACAATGGTTTCAGTTAACAAAATATTGTAATAGACTAAGCAAATCAGTTTTATATATTTTTCTTTTAACATAATACATACATCGAATTTGAAGTAATTTAATAATGAAGTACATGTACTATGCATGAATCTATTTACCTTGATCCTCAGCAATAAAAGGAACGGTAACCTCAATCACGAGCTCACTCTCGTCCTAAAACATCAAGTCACATTCTTATCAATATTATTACTTATTCTGACCTTGATATAAATCCAACATAATCAAGACTAATCATAAGCACTAAACCATCAAAGCTAGTCTAAGCCTAACCATCCTATACAAGCTGATTTTTACCAAGCTAATCATATGTCGGAAAATTACAAAATCAAAGAAGAGAAACCATAAACATGTTTAACATTTCATATAAAAATTCAAAAAAATGAATAAAAGTCAGAAACATGTTGCAAAAATAATTTAACATGCAAACAACAACACTCTCCAACAGTGATAAAAACAGAGGCAGCTGAATTAGAAAATTCATAAAATATTTAATAAAATTCATAAAAATTCGACCACTTGATTTTACAACAGTAGAAACATCAAGAAACAATATATCAAATTTCTAGAATTTTTGAAGATGTAAAACTATTTTAAACGAATTTACATTAAAAGACTAGCAAACCTGTCCAAAAACTTTCAAAATTCAAAAAGGATTTATGTCTTAATTGGTAATTAAAGATTCCGTGTTTTTCAAAAAAATCTTTTATTTCATTCTTAAAAAATAGAGATGTTCCATGATATTGAAGAACGGGTCTTAAATTATAAAAGTTCAAAATTGGGACTTGTAATAATTTGTAAAATACATATGCTTGTGATTGTGAAAAAGACGATAAATTACAAGAAATCTTTGAATTCTTATTACTAGCCTTAGAAAGTGATTTTTGGATAGTCGAAATAAAGTTAAAGTTAATTCTATTTTTATTTGTTTTATTAATTCTTTAGGGATTTGTTTCGTTATTGTGGATGTTTTTCTCAATAATTTTCATATTTTTTCTTGTTGATCCACGAAAAGATTTTGTATTGATTCTTGGAATAGTAAGGGTAGATAGAAAAATATTTCTGTATATCTTTTCAATTACAAATTTTAGAAATAAATAGGATTTACAGATTAATCGAGCATTTCTTTTTTTTAATATCTGCCAAATCCTTTTTGATGGGTCTAATATTTTAACAGAATAAGTTGGTTTGTTCAAACTAATATTTGTCTTTGCTTTTGTTATTTTATAAATTTGATTTCTGATTCTGCTTGTTCTATTAGCTAGATTTTTAATTTTTTTTGGGTCCGGGAAAATTTCGTCCAATCTATAGATGAAATTTCAATAGACAGTTCGTGAATCATCTGCTTACTTATGATCGAATTTTTTTTAGTTTCCCTCAATTTCTCGATTTCTCTCAAGTTTATTTTTTAAAGTTCTTTTATTTTTCCTTCTTTGAAATCCCTTAAAACTATAAAAGACTTAGTTTTCAATTTTATAATTTTTTGTTTAGTTCTTGAAAAATGGGTTCAAAAAAGGAACGTCGTTTTCAGGGAGAACCGAATGGCATGTCAGTTTCCAACCCCAAAACTGTTAAAAAACAAAAAATTAGTTTCTTGTTCAGTTTTTGGATCTTTATGAGAGGATTGTATTGCAGATCTGTGCTAGGGTTTCCGGTGAAAAGGGAATAGGATCTTTATCTGAATACCTTTTATTAACCAATTTTTCAAAAATTTTGTTTTAGATAAATTAACACCACTATAAGTGCATTTAACATAAACTTCATGATTCCAATCCTTAAAATCCTCAGAACACTCGGGATCTTGAAATAATAGTATGCGAGCCACATTTTTAGCTATTATCAATAACGGTAATATAATATATTTTCTAAGAATCGATTGGATTACTAACATAGAACTTCTTAGTATTCGAGTAACTAAATGCTTATCCCAGCCTTGTGCTTGTTTTATACATACGATTTCTTGTCTTTGGTATCTTTTGCCTTTGAGCTTTTTTCTTTCTTTTTTATCCAATTTTCTTGTCTTTACGTTTGTATAATCAGAAAGTTTTTTGTTGTTAATTTTTACCATCCAATTTCAAAAAATTACTTTCATCAGGGGAGATATCAAGAGATAAATAAAGGGTTTTGTCTATTCTGTCCAAAAAAAGAAGGGAATGGGCATTTGCTTGAACTAGTTTCCAAATAACGGTTTTACGTCTTTGTGCGCACATGGAACCTTTGATTATATATCGACGAAATCCGATTGTTCCAAATAACGTGGCAAAGTCACATCCTCTTTTGTCTGGTGATCAACAGCAACCACTAAATGTTTGGCTTTTCGTGAACGAAATACATGTTCCCCTCTCACATTTTCGTCGTATTCTCCCAGTTCTTGGTCTACATTATCGATTAATTTGTATGACCATGGGGGAACTCTTTTACTAATTTCTTTTATCACTTTTTTTCTAATTTTTTATCATTCGAATCCGTTATAACTGCATCGAATAAAAAATTTAAACTTTTTATTCGATCTTTGGAATCGATGTGTTCTCGTTCCCATTCTGTAAATAAAGACCGCACTTCTACGCTTGAAAATGATTTTCGATTAAATCAGTCTATTGTCTGTTAAAATTTGTGATAATCATTAATAAGAATTAGATTGTTAATCTTATTTATCCAAAGTGTTCTTATCTTATTTTTTATATAAGTTGTATTTAAGATTGGGGGTGAAAATAATTTTTTGATTCTTCCACTCTAATGTCCGCTTAATAAAGGATCATATGTTTTAGGTAAGTATTTTTTTTTAGTCTTATCACTACACAATTGAGTCCTTTTTTCGAGTATATCCCGAATAAGAGATCCTTTATCTAAACTCTCAAGTCGATTTCTAAACTCCCTGCTTAAGTTCTTACTTTTTTTGTTATTAGTGTAATTCCAATGTGTAGAAAATTCATCAGAGGATAGTTTTTTTGTTGTGAAAAAATAATTATTTTTTTTATCATGTCCAAAAACGTTGACAAACTTGCTGGATATGTAAAAGAGATCCTTTCTTTTCCATCACTTCGACATGTATAAAAAAAATAATGTGACATTTCGTTTCGTACAACATTTTCAAATCTATTATTTTTTTTATATTGCAGTGGCCGAGTCCAGCGTTTATAGTCAAAAAGAAGAGTCACAAGAGGTTTTTCAAACCATAATAAATATTTTTCTTCTTTTTTTTAAATAATTGAATAAGAAGTTTCATAAACATGGCTATTTTTATCGCATGTCTCTTTAAAGCGCAAGTGGAATTCATGCTTTGTTTTCTTTTTTTCCTTTCTATTCACTCGGATCTCTTCCGTTCCTCGATTTTGTCCGGATCCTCCTTTTCTTCCAAAAAAAGGGAAGGAGAAAGATCTTCTTCGGCGGATACCCCTTGTTCCTGTTTAGTCCCCCCCTTTCGAAAGTTTTTTCTATTTCTACATCTCTTTCCTCCATTTTTTAGGTTTCTTTCACTTTCAATTTCTTAGTAAAAAAAGGTGAGGGTATTCTGCCTAAATAGTAGATACAGGTAATAAATAAGAGAATACTAAAGATTCAAGCCATAGAATTTCTCAATTCTGATACAAGGTACTTATTAAATCGAATAAGTACATTAGACCTAATAGAATTCTT